>CM033344.1:18941054-20141054 GCA_019395295.1 Osmanthus fragrans | reverse complement strand
ATTTATGATTTCGAAAAAAAAAAAAATTTCTGCTACATTGGGCGCGGCAGCGCTGCGGCGCCATGGTGCCGCGTACAGAATTTGGGCCTGTTTGGTTGACTTAAATTGTTTGGGACCCTTTTTGTAATTAAAAATCACGATTTTGGTATTAGGGTTTTGGGAGCTACTTTTCTCTCATTATTCACTCTTCCTTCTTCACTCTCAAGAACCCTAAGTTGGGAGAAAATCATATTTATTCTTCTTTCTTTTTCTTTTGATTTCTTTGGAAACTTTTGGGCAAGCTTGGAGCACATTATTGGTGGGATAGCTTGGAGAAGAAGACCCATTGATATTGACCAACCATTTCTCTTCATCAATAAGTTTTTCTTTCTTTAATTTATTTTTCCATTAATGGGTTATAATATTTTGTTAGTTATTTGTGAATATTTCATCGGTAACTAAATATATATGTGATTGCATGGGGGTGATTTCAAACTCGAGAATGATTTTCAATTAATTTGTGCCTTATAGTTCTCTTGATTGATGTGTTTAATCCATTGTTATTAATGTTTATGTTGTTCTTCTTGATTATTTGGGTGTACAACTAAATGATTGGGTTGATTCAATGAATGCTATTTTGAGATTTATAGTACGTAATCGCTATTTATTCTAAAACCTTGTAGTAATTACATTTTAATAGATTATGTGGAGTTTTCAATTGAATGTATGTGGATTAGCACTTAAGTAAGTAAATCGAGTTTGCGAGTTTGCCCTTAATTCAATTCATCTCTTTTGTCGTAATGTTTTTGTTAAATTAAATTTAGAGAGTTTGTTCTAGGTTGTTTAATGAATAGGGTTGGGTAAAGAGCTTGTTTTATTCAACTAAAATGTAAGAAGAGATTGAGGTAATTGATCTTGTAATTATTCTCGAATTGTTGTTAATCTTGAGAACGAAAATCTTTTGTGATAATTGAAAGGAAAATCATTCTCGTGGTAATGAAATACCCCTCGATCACACTTTCCTATATTTGATTTCAAACTACTTTGTCCACTTTATAATTCTAGTTTATTTATCTTTTGAATTATTGCTTTCCTTAGTTTAATCAACCAAATCCCTCCCAATTTAATTATTTTCGTATTTTACTTTTTACGTTGCAATTGATAAAATTGAACCAATCCTCTGCGGGAATGACCCTTACTTGCCATTTTAAAAGCTAAATGCGACAACATTTGAACGGTAAGATTTTTGGTGTATTGGAAGAATTTAATACTTTAGAGAGCATCAACCATATAACGGAATACATGGTGTGGGTTAGCTACTCCAGAGAAAAAGATAAAAAAACTGTCAAGTACAAAAAAATAGACTTTAGTGCTTGTGCATTTGTTTTGACAAGTTCTATAATGATGATCTTATTCTCAAATATGACTAAGTTGAGGTGGTTTCCTTAATGTTTACCATTTTAGTTGGTCATATTTTCTCAGTGAGTAGTAAGTTCAAACGGGTCTATTCCTAATAGTTGTGAACTTTGAAGGTCAACGTGACTTATAAATTAAAGCATCAATTTTCTTTATTGACACTACCATTGTATTGAGCTAGATGAGTGGCACTTGGTTTTGTTGTCTCGACGAAATGCTTATATAGCAATGTTCTAGTTCTTAAAAAAATTCGGGTCTTAGTTCTAGATTAAATGCAGAAAATATATGGAGATTGGAGAAAGGACAAAGAAGAACATATTAGATAGTAATGACATGAAAGTGGTTTAGTAGAGGATAAATATTACAAGGGTTTAAGTGCTTCAACTATTGAATCACTTAGCTCGGAAGTGTTTGAAGTAAAGGATATTTCACTCGAATAAATCCATCTTAGTGATTTCTATGTGCCAAACACTACCCATTGGATCATATCCTCTGTGGATAGTGGATTGAAGAGTTAGAAAACCAATTTAAATAAGATCAAAAAGTATCTTTAGTCTATCATCGAGTCTTTGACTTGGTGCAAAATAGATATATGCCAATAATAAAGATAAAATATAGGTTATGTGACTGGTACATGGAACCACATTTTTAGTGCATTTATAGATAGATTTACTCTTTTCAATTGTGTTTCTCGTTTTCATAAGTTGAAGGCATTGGATTGATTTAAACTTTACTTGTATAGAGTAGAAAATCAGATTTTGAAGGTAAATGCCTTGAGAATTGTTTGAGTGCATAAATCTCTATCACGAGAGTTCAATGATCTATGTAATAAAAGAGAAATTCTTAGTGAGTCAATAGTGAATTGATTATCCCTAGTTCATCAAAACTATATAAAGTATTGGAATGAAGTAATAGAGTATTGCTAACTATGGTGAGGTTTGAGATAATGTAGTCCAACTTATTACCTTTTGAGGGAGAATATTAGTTAACTGAAACTTATCACTCAATGGAGTTCTCTGAGTACTAGTACCTTCCATTTTGTATTAATTTTGGACATGTAGATAGCCAAATATGGGTTATCTTAGATCATAATCTACTACATAAGTTCTTGATTTTCAAATGAATTTGAAAACATCAGTCCGATAAAAACGAAATACATCTCTATGAGAAATACATGACAGTCCAAAGGATATTTAGTCATAAGTGAAACTATAGGCGGATATTTACTCACAAGTTGTTACTCATATTTTGCTAAGGAGAAAGGTTTTGAGAACAATGATGAAGTTAATTGTATGTGCTTGATGAATCAGTCAAAGTGCATAAGAGTTGTTTTAAATTTCTGATTCAAGTGAAAGTAATGTGTTTTCGAATGGGAGAAATCTAATATCAAATTACTAGGTTCACTAGAACTCTTTCATAGAAGTGCAAAGAGGAAAAATATAGATGGATTATAAAAACCCAACTGAATCTCGGATGTGGTGGATATTCTAACTGGAAAATCAAGTTTTTGAGAATGTTCGAGTTCTTAAAATGTGAAAGAAGGCTAATGAGTTTATGATAGACAACCTTAAATTCTTTAGGAAAAAGAATATATCCAATATGAGGCTATTGATTACGTAAAGTTTTTTCATTACTGTTAATGTGTAATGTATTTTTGTAAGTCAAAGAAATATTTCTTTATTTTGTCTAATCCAAGGGTTGTAAACTAGACTAATTATAGCCTACTACAAGTTAGTGTATGCTGTGATAGATAGTCTAGTAGGTAGGAGTATGTCTAGTTGATAGAAGTCTTGTAATGTTAGCAAGTTGCCTCTTTTTTTATGCACCTGTGTGTATTTCGAAAATTAGATGAAAAAACTTTCCCAGTACCTCTGTTTTCTTCCCCTGTAACACTGGTTCTGGTCCAGCTTCATCTCTCTTGCTGCTGGTCCGATTTCTGCCTTTTCTTCCACACATTACAGGTCCATAAAGCTGTAAAAACAGCCAACATTCTGGTATCAGAGCTTCTCCAAATCTGTGGTTCGTTCTCTACTGCAACAAAAAAAAAATCTGAATAAAGGGTTAAAAAAACAAGGTTTTCTGTTGAAATTTAAATGGCAAGCACAAGTGGTTCAAGTGGAAGTTCACAACAGTCCTTTGTTCCAATTTTTTATGGCCAAAACTATGATT
Source organism: Osmanthus fragrans (assembly GCA_019395295.1). Taxonomy (NCBI): domain Eukaryota; kingdom Viridiplantae; phylum Streptophyta; class Magnoliopsida; order Lamiales; family Oleaceae; genus Osmanthus; species Osmanthus fragrans. The sequence continues at coordinate 20,137,490 of CM033344.1, read as the reverse complement.
TTTGGTGTGTGAAGATGAAGACTTCATGCATGGCTGTGTACTTATGGGATATGGTGGAGAATGGCTTTGAAGAACCTGAAAATGAGGAAGTTCTAACAGCAACCAAGAAGAATGAAGTTAAAGAAGCAAGGCAAAGGGATGCAAGTGCTCTTTCAATGTTGCATAGGGCAGTGGCTGATTCAGTCTTTCCAAGAATCATGATGGCAAGCAAGGCAAATGAAGCATGGATGATTCTAAAGAAGGAATACCAAGGAGACTTGAAGGTAAGAGCTATTAAACTTCAATCTCTTAGAAGAGATTTTGAAAATATGAAAATGAAAGACAATGAATGTGTTAAAGAATTTTTGGATAGATTTAATGAGCTTGTGAATCAAATGAAGTCATATGGTGAGGATGTTACAAATACAAAAATGGTGGGAAAATTTTTGATTAGCTTGCGGGAAAAATATGATCCTCTTGTGGCGGTGATTGAAGAAACAAAAAATCTAGAGGAGTTAAAAGTTGAGGAGTTGATGGGTTCATTGAAATCATTTGAACAAATGTTGAATCGACGTTCCGAAAAATCAATGGAGATTGCATTTCAATCTAAACTAAGTGTTGGATCAAATAGCAATTTAAGGCAGCCCCAAAATTATGAAAAGAGGATGAATATGTCAAGTAGAGGTGGAAGAAGTAGTAGGGGAAGAGGAAGAGGAAGAAGTCCAAGAGGTAGAGGTAGAAGTATTTTTGAAAGGAGATTTAGTGGAGAAGATCAATCACAAAGGTGCAAAATTTGCAAGAGAAGTAGCCATGATGAAAATGATTGTTGGTTTAAAGGAAAGCCACAATGTTACAATTGTAAAGGATTTGGACATGTGCAAAAGGATTGTAGAGCAAAGAATACTCAACAAGCCAATTGTGTAGTCGAGAAGGAGGATAAATCAAGTTTGTTTTATGCTTCTTTGAATGCACCAAATGAAGCATGTTTCTCAAGTTCAAGTTGCTCAAATGAAACTCAATGGTATTTGGATAGTGGATGCACAAATCACATGACTTCAAATGAAGGAATCTTTGTTGATATGGAATATTCAAATTCAAAAGTGAGATTGGGAAATGGAGATGTAGTAAATGTGAAGGGAAAAGGAAAAATTGGAGTTCAAACAAAGAAGGGCACTAGACTTGTTCGAGATGTCATGCATGTACCAGACTTAGACCAAAATTTGCTAAGTGTTGGACAGCTTTTAGAGAATAGTTATTCTCTATTTTTCAATGATGGTTATTGCATTATTCGTGATAAAAAAGCTGGAAATTCAATCATAGCAAAGGTGAAAATGGATAATAGAAGCTTTCCTCTCAAATTCAAGCATTCAAATGATAAAGCCTTTCGAATGGTGGCTAATGAATCTTGGTTGTGGCACAAACGGCTTGGACACTTGAACTTTCAAGGGCTGAAATTATTGGAGCAGAAAAATATGGTTTATGGGCTTCCAAAAATTGAAGAAAAGCATGAAATTTGTGAAAGATGTGCACTTGGAAAGCATCACTATCAACCATTCCCAAAAGGAGTAGCTTGGAGAGCAAAGATGCCACTTGAATTGGTGCATACAAATGTTTGTGGACCGATGCATACACCATCCCATTCACAAAATAGGTACTTTATCCTATTTATTGATGATTTTACAAGAATGACATGGGTTTATTTTATGAGACAAAAATCTGAAGTTTTTACAATCTTTAAAAATTTCAAGATTTTTGTTGAGAAACAAAGTGGCCATTTTATAAAAGTTTTGAGGAGTGATAATGGTAAAGACTATACTTTGAACGAATTTGACATTTTTTCTGAAGTTGAAGGTGTTGACAGACAATTGACAGTTGGTTATACACCACAACAAAATGGTGTTTTTGAGAGGAAAAATCAAACGATGATGGAGATGGCAAAATCCATGTTGCATGAAAAAAAGCTTCCAAAAGCCTTTTGGGCCGAAGCGGTTTATACGGCCATTTACTTGCTAAATCGATGCCCAACAAAGGCGGTATGGAACATGACTCCTATTGAAGCTTGGAATGGGAGAAAACCTTCGGTGACACACTTGAAAGTGTTTGGATGTCTTTGCTATGCTCAAGTGCTAAAAGAGAAGCGGCGCAAACTTGATGAAGCAAGTGAAAAATGTATCTTCATTGGTTATAGCTTACAATCAAAGGGGTATAAGTTGTACAACTTGAAAAGCAAGAAAGTAATTGTTAGTTGTGATGTGTTGTTTGATGAAAATGCTACTTGGAATTGGGAAAGAAGAAGTTGAAAGAAGCATTCAAGTTTCAATAAATCTGCCCCAAAATTCTGTCATTGAAGATGTACAAAATCAAGAAAATGGAGTTCATTCAAGCTCACATTTATCACCACCATGCAGCCCCTCAAGCCCTTCAAACTCAAATTCATCATCATCAAGCTCAACTCCAAGAAAATGCGCAATTTAAATGATGTTCTTGCAAGATGCAACTTTTGTGTGATTGAGCCCGATAACTTTGAAGAAGCAATGAAGGAGAAGTGTTGGAAAAAAGCAATAGAGGAATAAATAGAAGTTATTGAGAAAAACAACACTTAGGAGCTAGTTGAAAGACCAAGTGAGAAAGATGTCATTGGTGTGAAATGGGTATATAAGGTGAAGCATAATCCCGATGGTTCATTCAAGAGAAACAAAGCAAGATTGGTGGTGAAAGGCTATGCACAACAGCCCGACATTGATTATGATGAAACTTTTGCTCCGGTTGCTCGTCTAGACACCATTAAAGCACTCATTGCTCTTGCAGCCAAAAAAGGTTGGTTGTTGAACCAACTTGATGTCAAGTCAGCCTTTTTGAATAGAGAACTCAAAGAAGAGGTATATGTTGAACAACCTCAAGGCTTCATCATTAAAGGAGAAGAAGACAAAGTGTATAAACTAAGAAAGGCTTTATATGGGCTCAAACAAGCACCAAGAGCATGGTATAGTCAAATTGATGGTTATTTTCAACGACATGGATTTTTGAAGAGCAAAAGTGAGCCAACCTTGTACGTGAAACATCAAGGTAACACCGATGTTCTTATTATTGCATTATATGTTGATGATTTGGTGTTTACGGGAAATAATGCAAAGATGATTGAAGAATTTAAAGTTGAAATGATGAAAAGATATGAAATGAGTGATTTGGGTTTGTTGCATCATTTTCTTGGTATGGAAGTATATCAAAATAAAAGAAGGGTATCTATTTCTCAAATGAAATATGCTTAAAAAGTGCTTAAAAAATTTAGAATGTTTGGATGTAAATATGTGGAAACTCCTTTGGCTTGCAATGAGAAATTGATGAAGGAGGATGGAGAAAAGAAGATTGATGAAACTCTTTATAGAAGCTTGATTGGAAACTTGCTTTACCTCACCGCAACAAGACCGGAAATCATGTTTGCCGCAAGTTTGCTCTCAAGGTTTATGAGTACTCCAAGTTATAAACATTTTGGTGTTGGGAAAAGAGTTTTGAGGTATATAATGGGGACATTAAACTTTGGGATCAGATTTGAGAAGAATTTGGAAGTGAAGTTAAGAGGCTTTTGTGATAGTGATTGGGGAGGTTGTGTTGATGATATGAAGAGCACCTCCGGCTATGCATTTTCCCTTGGCTCGGGAGTGTTTTCGTGGCTATCCAAGAAGCAACAATCTATTGCTCAATCCTCAGCTGAAGCAGAATATATGTCAGCCTTTATTGCAACTTCACAAGCTATATGGTTAAGGAGAATTTTGGAAGATATTGGAGAGAAGCAAGGAGAAGCCACACCATTGTTTTGTGACAACAAATCAGCTATTGCAATGACAAAGAATCCATGTTTTCATAGTAGAACAAGGCACATTGCAATCAAGTATCACTTCATTCGAGATGCAATTGAAGATGGAGAAGTTGAACTAAACTATTGCAAGTCCGAAGAACAAGTGGCGGACATCTTCACAAAGGGACTTCCGACATCAAAATTTCAGCAACTAAGAGCTGCGCTTGGAGTTCAAGAAAAAAAACATTAAGGGGGAGAATGCTAATGTGTAATGTGTTTTTGTAAGTCAAAGAAATATTTCTTTATTTTGTCTAATCCAAGGGTTGTAAACTAGACTAATTATAGCCTACTGCAAGTTAGAGTATGCTGTGATAGATAGTCTAGTAGGTAGGAGTATGTCTAGTTGATAGAAGTCTTGTAATGTTTAGCAAGTTGCCTCTTTTTGTATGCACCAGTGTGTATTTCAAAAATTAGATGAAAAAACTTTCCCAGTACCTCTGTTTTCTTCCCTTGTAACACTGGTTCTAGTCCAGCTTCATCTCTCTTGCTGCTGGTCCGGTTTCTGCCTTTTCTTCCACACATTACAGGTCCATAAAGCTGTAAAAACAGCCAACAATTACAGTGAGATTCATTTGTGTACCTTAGTTGTAATAGTGCATTTAAATTTGATGACGAACCAAATAGACCCAGAGATTGTATTTTTGTTCTCGTTTGAGAATTGACTAATGTGATCTACATGAATTGGCTTATAGTTTCATTGTTAAAGGCATTTGAATTATTGTAACTTTATAGCTATACTTGTGGTACAGACAGTCCTGTTCATAGTAGTACTAGTGGTTTGATATGAATTAAATCTCATGCAAAATTCATCACGTGAATAAGATCATTGTATTTATATAAGGTCTAATAGTAGGTTATAATTATGTTGATACATTGTATTCACTAAGCATGAGAAGAAGTGTATTAAAACTATTTAGCAAAGAGTTTTCCTCAATGTTTGAAATGAAGGATATGAGATTAACAAATTGTATGTTTTGTATTAAAAAATTATTCTAGTATTCTTGCTCTATAATGCTTATAATCGAACAATTGGCTCGCTTTTGACACTCATTTATCAAAAGGCAACAATTGAGTCTTTGTATGTGTCTAATGATTCCACAAGTGATCAAAGAAATATCCAAAGAACCAAATACTGGTACATTTAGGAGATTGAACTATCCTATGATGTATACTTGCCCTAACATGTTATGTCTAGGATCTAGTTAGTAGATATTTATATTATCCTTAAAAGAATATCATGATACTTGAATTATTCCATTTGTTGTTGAGAGAATTATTTGTGATTGAAAAGATATGTTGACTAAGGAAGAGACCTAGTCAAGCACATATAGTTACTAGACTTATATGTTCTTTCCATATATGATGACATCTTTTGGAGTAGCAAGATGTATATCTTGTATTTTATATCTTGGAAGCACAAGAAATTGTTTGGTATATATGTATTGAGCATTTATTGATACTAGTTGAGAATATGTGATCTAGGATAATTATGCAACTATCGCATATGTTGAAGAATTCAAGTATCATGATGGAATCAAACACTCGATAATTTTTATATGAGATACTTTAACAAAGAATGAATCTTTGCAATATATTTATATGCATGATGATAGGAAAAATCACACGCCTATACTTATTGGTCACGTCGAGTCTATAGAAATTGCGTAGAATATGATATTTTGTGTATCTAAAAACTCTTGATTGAGTTTTGCATGCTCATAAATGGGCAATTTCGAATTCATGTGTAATATGTTATTGTGATTACTAGATAATGATTTATGCACGTATAAAGTGTGTCAAATATATTGAGATTGACTCACTCACACTAGCAACCATCTTAGACAATTTCAGAATGCGTTGAGAGGGAAAAAAAAAAAGGGTGTTGTGTACATAATTCAGTTGCCATAATGAAATATAAAGATGAAATTGCTTCAAGTAATTGAAATGATTTCTACTATACATTAAACATGATTAGTGGCCAGGTTGAGTTCTCAGGTTGAGATTGCCTAGATTATTGAATATAAGGAGAAGTTATGTTAAGTATGGAATACCTGAACTAAGATATGTAAAGTGTTATTTATTATTAAAGAATGTGACATACGTCCTACGAGAAGGAGAAAATACCGTAGCATGTTTTTCATACTGCATTTGCTTTTATGACCAATATAGGGAAAATGATCGATTGAATCATTGCTTTATGTGAGACCCTGAGGTTTATCTAAACTTATTTTCCTATGACTTTTGATTGTTTCTCAAGATTTTATTTGTGTTGCTACTTTAACATGCTACCAATAACTATGATTGATTCGATTTGATGGGACATGTTTAGGAAACAGATGATTTAAAGTTGAAGGATTCGATTACAAAAAGAAAACCATTTGACCAACATTTTTCTTTGTATTTACTGACACAACAATTGTGTTGACCATTTAAGAATCACAATAAAATTGTGAATACAAGGATGTAGTGTTCAGTTAGAGTATGTTCCATAAATATTTGAGCGATAAAAAAAATACTTGAATTAGTGATGAAAATGAGTTTCGGGTATAGAGAGATATGATGTTCTTCTAGTAAACTTACTATAAATTTCTAATAGGTTTATAATACAATGAGGTCTAATATGTATTTGCTAGTTGCACAATCTATTTACCGTATGAATCTTTGAGAGAGATCTTAAGAAAGATCTTGTGTGTGGTATTAGTTGTCATGTGTGGTTCAGGTCAAGTCCATCATATGCGAGTGGGAGATTTTGAAAACAATAGGGCATAGGTCGCTCATGTGGGATGATCTGACCTACAAAACTTTAAAGTCAATTGGAGAGAGTGGTTTGAACTTTAAATTCAAAGCCTACAACTTCCCTTAACCTCCATTAGCACCCATAACTCTTCTAAAACTTTTCTTGCTATAATGAGAGAAAGGAATGACTAAAATTGCGTTAAATTCATATGGAAAAACACATCAAAATTGGAAAGGTTCTTGAGCCATGATTTCGACTGAAAAAAAAAAAACCTCACAAATCATGACACTTAGATTGTGGATAATAATTTCCTTCTATTGTGATCGAGATTAGGACAATAGAAGTGCAACAAAATACAAATGTTAGGATATGAAATGACAAGATGATTAAACGATTAGATCTTGAAAATTCATTAATTTCAAATAAGAATATTGTATAAAAATTTGTTTTCAAATATGCTTCAAAATCCTTCAATTTCATTGTGTTTCCTTAAGATGATAATCTTGTGAATAAGTTTTTCTTCATTTGGTAATTCCATTTCTAATGCAAGTTTCAATATCATCATTTATGGACTAAAACGTGAGGAAACCTTGCATAATGGGCCTACCCTGAATTGTTGCTTGGTTTGTACTTTTTTTTTTTTTCCTATTTTGATTTTAACATAATCCTAAAATTAGGGAATTATGATTAGTGTTATAGACATGATCTAAATTGCAAGTAACATCCCTTAAATATCATCGCAATTTCACTGGTAACAATTTTTCATTTCTTATATTTATCCTTGTGTTGCAAATTATATGTTTATTTGTGAATGATCAGTGTACCCTTGCAGCCCTAATTCTTCCATATGAGTATAGAACTTTGGTTTTCAATGAAATAAACACAAGTTTATTAACTTTCTAATTTTTTTTTTTTCTTTTCTCTATGGTTTATAACACTTTATAGCATGATTGCTTAATTGTTTTCAATAATTCAAAATCTAGTATTCTCTTGGAAGAAAAGAAAAAGGTGACATTACTTCTTCTATGTTCCAAAACAATTTTCAATTCTAATTTGTCGAAATGTAATTTTTTTTATATGAATATAGTTGTAACGTGCTTATTGCCTTTGTAGGCTATGTGGATTCAAGAAAGTTTATAACCTTTGCAGTTGTGTTCAAGATATGCATATTCTAATTTATTTTTTATCATTTATTATTTTTCTACGCATGTTACATCTGCATAGTAAATTTTCCAATCAAATTATTTGTAGCTTGTTCAAGTTTTTACATATGCAAATCACCTTTGTACATAGAATAATACTATTTTCAATCACTCACTACCGCAGTCGCATTACGTGGCATACATGTGGCTGTTAGTAATTTGATGCATGAGACAAAAAAAAAAAAGAAAAAAAAAACTAACACATTAATGCATCAAATCACAAACTACCGTATAAGATTAAAAGTGGTAAATTGAAGTAATTATTATATCTTTTTATGTATGCCTTATGCTTGTGTTCTTTGCTTTATTTTCAGTTATGTTTGCAAAATATATATTGTCTATGGTGATTGTTGAATATTTTATGTGTCTTCAACCTACTTAAATATTTGTAAACAATCTTATAAAAATATATATTGAAAATATATCTCGTTATTGCACCGTAAGAAGCACGACCATACAAATATCAATATTGTAATAAAGTATTATTTGTTTTTGAAAAGCATAATTTTAATAGATCTAATACATGTTATGCTTTTGCTCCTGATGAGTAAATCTTTACATAAACAAGTATTTCCAAATAATAATTTATTGTTTCTCCTAAAGCAGTACAATAGCATATTAATATTCTAGAAGAATATTATTTTCTCATGAAGAGCGTGAAATTATAATTTCAATATTTCAGAAGTATATTAAAACATTGCTCATGAAGTAGCAATAATATTAGTTCTCAAAAAAATGATAATAATATTTTATCATGCTTTAGAAGTAGCATATGTCTAGAAGAAAATAATACGATCTGAGATACAATCAATATAGAAATTTTATGAAAATAAATTGTTTATTCTAGCATAATCACAAACTCACAAATCTATAAATGTTCTAGAAGATAACTCCAGAACACAAGTTTATATCATATTAATATTCTAGTAGAATATTATTTGCTCTTGAAATAGCACGATTTACAAGATCTATTATTTAATAATAATATTATACTATTACATCTATAGAGCAAATATTACATGATTAATAATAATTTGTTGGTGTTCCTAAATAAGCACAAATTAAACAACTTAATCTTGAGTTAAAAATTTTAAAGAAAAATAACTTTTTATTTTGTTAATATTTCAGAAGAATATTAATTATTGTTCCTGAAGAGCATAACATTCTACGTTCCAATATTTTCAAAGAATATTGTATTATTGCTCTCGAATAAGTATAAATATTGATATGTTAAAGTGATTTAAGATGGATCATCATGATATCTACTTAGCAGATAGAGAGAATATACAAATCAGTAGTGCAAGAAATTCATAGAATCTGGACAGCCTATACCAATTGTAATCAAACGTTGATATCTTAGTAATTCTTGCACGATCGTCGTGAAATTTGGACAACAGAATTACAATGTATTGTTCTTTATATTAGACAGTTCAAATCAAGATCCAGCAATTCATTTGTGAGAAATCTCTATATGAACACTAGAAAAAGAATTGAATTGATTAGTAGATCATAAAATTTTGGAGAACATATTTTTTTAGGTTTGTTTATTTAAAGAATTTGAGAATACTCAAAATGAGCTAAATATATTTGAATTTTAATTATTATGTCATTACTTTGAAGAAGAACGACTTTGTATTCGTTCAATATTAGAAGAATATTTGCATTGTTACTCATGTAGAGCCCAAGTTTTGATTTATAATATTATATTGCTCCGAAGATGGAACGAATTTGTAATATCAATGATTTAGAAGAATATTGTTTAGCTCCAAAAATAGAATGAATTATCAATGTCAATATTCTAGAAGAATATTATATCTATACTCTTGAAGAGTATATATTTTGCCGTGTTCCTAAAGAAGTACAGCTTAATATGAAGAAATTTGTGTGATGTTCTTGAAGAAACATAACTCAACTACATAAATATTCAAGAAAATAAATATTATTTTGATATTCTTGAAAAAATCAAAATTTTATACAGATCAAAATTTTAGAAGAATATTGTGTTAGACACAAAGATTAAGTTTATTTAAGTTTGAGTTTGATAAAATATGTTAATGCTCTAGGAGAAGTATAACTTATATACAAAAAAAATTATTATTCTAGAAGAATATTTGGCTATTTCAAAGAACGGCTTATACATATTAATATTCTAGAAAAAATATTTTATTGTTTATAAATAATCACAAAACTTTACATATCGAACAATATTGTTTATTTATTCGTAAATAAATCGAAAAAATATCCTGGAATTGCTCTTGAAGAATTATGATTCTACATCTACTAAGATTCTTGAAGAATATTATGATATTGCTATCGAAGAAGCACACTTCTAAAAAATTATAGAACTATTCAAATCAATTATTATCACGAACTTGAAGGTTGTTGATGTAACGCCCCAATTTCACTAATAACTCGAGGCGCTACTTAAATCAAAATAGCCTGTAAATAAATATTTTCAAAAGTCGCCACAATACGAAAGCAAACATATTCTTTAAAATTTATAGCAATTTAACACAAAACGCGGAAACATCACTTATAAAATAATTTTTTTTCTCCCATTCAAGAGTCAATACCAAATATGATTGGCAAAATCAACATTTGCAAAGATACTAAAATTCAATATTTAAGTATCAAAATGGAAATCAACTATTTAAAACTTCTTGTTTCAAAACTTGAAATTTAAAAGTTCTATTATTAAATAAAAATTGCCCCGCTCGTTGCCTTGCCCTGCCCAGGTCCTTAACCTGAAAGGTTGGAAAAAATAGTGGGGTGAGCATAACGAATTATACTTAGTGGAGATACAGCAATCAGTCCAAATTAAATCCAAATATGCAATCAAGTGGTGAACATAATATCAATACAACATACTATAGAATTATGTACTGTGGGCATTCCCAAGGACCCAATTTCGATCCCGGACCTATTTACGATCCCTGACAACATGGCATAAGCTTAGCAAATTTTAGCACTGTGGGCATTCCCAAGGACCCGATTTCGATCCCGGACCTATTTACGGTCCCTGGCAACATTTTCATATGTATAAACATTATATCACAATCAAAATCACACATCGAGAATTAACATGGACAAATAACCACAATTGCTTAAATGTAAACCCCACCTCGAAGTCTTGAAAGTTTTTCTGGGAAATTGAACAATTGAAATGTTACCGTGCTTCACACTTTGCCCGCGAACTCGTCTAGTAAGAACAAAATTAATTTAATTTAAGAAACTTTAGGGACTTAATTGAAAAGTATTAAAACTGAAATTTAAAAGTTTAAAGGCTACAAATGAACTTTTGGAATTCTATGGGCTAATTTAAAAGTTATTAAAACATAGGGGCTGAATTAAAACAATTTATAAAACTTTGAAATTGAAATAATAAACATTTAAAACTTTGGGGCCAATTTGAATAACTTTTAAAACTTAGGGCTGAAGGAGTAATTTTCAAAAGTCAAAATTTTACAAAAATAACATATCTCTCTCTCTCTCTCTCTCACAACTTGCGATTAAGGCAGGGGAGAAGAGAGGCGAAGCCGGCGTTGGAAGTGGTGCTAGAGGGTGGTGGTTTCCGGCCAAAGTCGAGAGTGTCGCCGTCGCGAGGAAGCGGCGACGGTTGGAGGTCGATTGGGATTCTTTTTGGGCGTCGACCGGAGCTAAATACCGAAGCTAGGGGGCGGAATTTTTGGCTGTTTCCGGCGAGAAATCCGGCCAAAAGGGGCCTAGGGTGGAGGTAAGTGTTTGGGCTTCGTTGTTCTTGGTTTTTGGTGGTTAGATTTTGAGTCGACATGGATGAAGTGGGGAGTTGAGTTGGGTCGATTTGGGCCTGCCGTTTCGGGGTAATTGCAGGCGGTGGGTTTGTGGTGGTTTGATGTGGGATGGTGAGGTTGAATGGGTGCGTGTAGGCGGCGATTTGAGGTGGTGTTTTGGTAGTTTGCAGTTTGGTGGAATCGACCGTGTGTGTGCGTGAAGATGGGTCGAGGTTGGGGGTTTCGACTGGGTGGAATAGTGATGAATTTGTCAAATTTTCCATCGATTGTTAAGCAGAATTTGAAGGAAGAAGATGGTGAATTCTTACCTGAGTGTTTGGCCGTGTGTTTGGAGGCTGTTGGTGAGGCGTGGTGAAGATGAATGAATAGTGACCAACAGTAGGTTAAGGCACGAAAAACGAGACAATAAATTCGGTTTAGAGTTTGTGTTGGAACAAAATTCTTTGGCTAATAGGATTTAATAAAATTGAATTAAAAGATAAAATTTGGACTAAAAAGAAAATTGGGATTAATAAAAATTGGACATTAAATAGAATATCGAACATTAAAATTGAATTTAAATCGATAAGAATTTGATACTTTTTTAAAATTGTTCGAAATTGGATTCGATAAATAAATATTGAAATTTTAGGATTAAAATCGTTTTTGAAATCCTTAAATTAATTGTTTTTGCTAGACAATTCGACGAACGTAAAATAAATTCTAAATTTTGACGGAATGTCGTAGTGATATAATTTAAATTATGAAATTTGTACTTTTAAAAATTCGGGTCGCTACAACCTTCCCCACTTAAATAAATTTCGTCCTCGAAATTAAACTTACTTGAATTGAGAATGTCTGGATATTTGGCTAAAATTTCATCTTCTCTTTCCCAAGTTGCCTCTTCTCTACCATGTCTATTCCATTGGACTTTAACTAAAGGAATATCTTTGTTCCTTAAGGTATGAACCTTCCTCTCAAGTATAACTGCAGGAGTTTCCTCATATGTCATATCCTTATTAACATCTAAGGATGCATAATTAACAATGTGGTCCGGATCATGGACATATTTCCTTAACATTGAGATATGAAAAACATTATGTACTGCTGTTAACTCTGACGGTAAAGCCAACCTATAGGCCACGTTTCCAACTCTTTCCAAGATTTCAAAAGGTCCAATAAACCTTGGTCTAAGTTTTCCTTTCTGTCCAAATCTTACCACTCCTCTCATGGGAGCCACTTTAAGGAATACTTTCTCACCAATTTCAAACTGTAGTTCCTTTCGTCGCTTGTCAGCATAAGACTTCTGTCTGTCTTGTGCTGTTTTAATCCTTTCTCTGATCTTCTCCACAGCCTTTACAGTTTGTTCCACTATTTCTGGACCCAAAACTTTCCTTTCACCAACTTCATCCCAATGGATTGGTGATCTGCACTTTCTACCATAAAGAGCTTCGTACGGCGCCATGCCAATGGTAGACTGGAAACTATTGTTATATGCAAACTCAACCAAAGGTAAATGCGATTTCCCAGTTACCACCAAGGTCTAAAGCGCAAGCTCTCAACATATCCTCTAAAGTCTGTATAGTTCTCTCTGATTGTCCATCTGTCTGTGGATGATATGATGTACTGAATTTCAATCTAGTTCCCATAGCTGTTTGCAAGCTTTCCCAAAATTTGGATGTAAATCTAGAGTCTCTGTCTGACACTATGGAAGCTGGTACACCATGCAATCTTACAATTTCTCTGATGTACAACTGAGCATACTGGTCTAAACTGAAAGTCATTTTCACTGGTAGAAAATGAGCAGCTTTTGTCAAGCGATCAACTATAACCCATATAGCTTGATGACCTTTAACCGATCTAGGAAGTCCCACGACAAAATCCATTGTTATATGTTCCCATTTCCACTCTGGGATTTCAAGTGGGTTCAACATTTCAGACGGACGTTGATGTTCCGCTTTAACTTGTTGGCAAGTCATGCACTTCTCAACAAATAAGCCAATTGACCTCTTCATGTTTCTCCACCAATAAATTATTCGCAAATCCTGGTACATCTTCGTACCTCCTGGGTGTGCAGTATAAGGTGAAAAATGTGCTTCCTCTAAAATTTCCTTCCTCAAGGCTTCATCCTTCGGTACACACAGTCTTCCCTTAAACAGAAGAGTGTCATCAGTTGATACTTCAAAACCTTTAACACTGCCAGCGAGTACTCGGTCCTTAATCTTACACAAAAATTTATCCTTACCCTGAGCTTCTTTAATTCTGTCTCTGAGAGTCGGTCGAACAATCATAGTGGCTATAATTGCAGTTGTGTGATGTGGATGAGCTACAACTTCGAGTCTCATGTTGGCAAAGTCCTTAATCAATTGTTCTTGACTGGTTAAGGCAGCTAACTGTCCTTTGCCTTTCCGACTAAGTGCATCAGCAACAACATTGGCCTTGCCGGGATGGTAATGGATAGTACAGTCATAATCTTTAACTAACTCCAACCACATTCTCTGTCTCATATTCAATTCCTTCTGAGTGAAGAAATACTTTAAACTCTTATGGTCTGTGTATATCTCGCACTTACTACCGTATAGATAGTGTCGCCATATTTTTAAAGCTTGAACTACAGCAGCCAATTCCAAGTCATGTGTAGGGTAGTTCTGCTCATGTGGCTTTAACTGCCTAGATGCATATGCAATCACTTTTCCATGCTGCATCAATACGCATCCCAAACCTTGTTTCGATGCATCACTGTAGATTACAAAACCTTCTGACCCTTCTGGAATAGCCAAAACTGGTGCAGATACCAATTTCTGTTTCAATTCTTGAAAACTCTTTTCACACTTTTCTGTCCGCTGAAACTTCACTCCTTTCTTGGTCAACTGGGTCATCGGTCCAGCAATTTTTGAAAATCCTTCGATAAACCTTCGATAATAGCCAGCCAATCCCAAGAAACTACGAACTTCATTTATATTGGTTGGTGCCTTCCAATTAGTGACAGCATCAACCTTGGCTGGATCAACTTCGATACCATCTGCGGTAACCACATGTCCAAGAAAACCAATTCGGTCAAGCCAGAATTCGCACTTCTTGAATTTTACATACAACTTTTCTCGTCGAAGTGTCTGTAATACAATGTTGAGATGTTCCTCATGTTGTTCCTTGTCCTTTGAATAAATCAGAATGTCGTCAATAAAGACAATTACAAACCGATCCAAGTATTGATGAAATACTCGGTTCATTAAGTCCATGAAGACAGCTGATGCATTAGTTAACCCAAACGGCATCACAGTGAATTCGTAATGTCCGTATCGAGTCCTAAATGCAGTTTTTGGTATATCACCGTCCTTAACCTTCAGCTGATGATAACCTGATCTCAAATTAATTTTGGAGAATACAACGGCACCCTTTAACTGATCGAACAAATCTTCTATTCGTGGTAAAGGATACTTATTCTTGACTGTGAGGCGATTCAACTCCCTGTAGTCAATGCACATCCTCATTGATCCATCTTTCTTTTTCACAAACAGAACCGGTGCTCCCCAAGGCGATACACTCGGTCGAATAAATCCTTTATCCAACAGTTCTTGTAGTTGCACTTTCAACTCCTGAAGTTCCTTCGGTGCCATCCTGTAGGGTGCTTTAGATATGGGTGCAGCTCCAGGTACCAAATCAATCACAAATTCCACTTGTCTATCTGGTGGAATACCAACTAGATCTTCTGGAAATACATCCACAAAATCACGCACAACTGGTACATCTGTAACAGTTAACTCAGTTGCTTGAACACTAGTGATGCTCACTAGATATCCTTGATTTGTACTCTTTCTCAACATCTTCTGTGCTTTCAACACTAATATGACATGGGGCATGGTTTTAACTTTTGTCCCGAAGAAGGTAAATTCACATTCTCCTGGTTTCTGAAAGAGCACTTCCCTCTCATGACACTTAATCGTAGCGTGATTGCAACTAAGCCAGTCCATGCCTAAAATAATATCAAAGTCCCTCATGTCTATTAAGTACAAGTCTGCCTCTAAGTTCTTCCCATCTATTTCAAACTTAACAGCTTTCGACATCAAACTAGTGATAATAGTTTCACCTGAAGGGATACTAACTTCTAAGGCATCATTCACATTTTCACATACATTCCCAATCTTAGCATGAAAACTAACAGAGATGAAAGAATTCGTAGCACCGGAATCAATCAAAACAATAGCAGGTATATTGAATACTGATAGAATACCTGTCATCACGTCGGGATCTTTCTCTGCCTCTTTCTGAGTTAGAGCGAAAACTCGAGCCTTTCCCTTCCTGGCATCTTCCTTACCCTTGAATTCAGGACATTCACCAGCAAAATGACCGGGTTTCTTACATCTGAAACACATCCCTTTTCCGAGTAAACACTCTCCATGGTGACGCTTATCACACTTCGGGCATACAGGTTTCTCAGTGCTAGCCTTTTCCTCCATTTTTCCCCATGATTTCCCCTTCTTATTCTGATATCTGCCTTTGCCCATATTCTGACTGTCCCATTTCCTTTTCGCTGGTACCTCTGCGGGTTTCTGAGTAGTCTTTTCCAGGTTTAAGCGAGAGGATATAGCTTGTGCTCGCTCAATTGCTTCGGCATAGGTAATGAGTCCTAAACCTGCCATGATTCCTCCAATTTCTGGGCGTAAGCCCCTTTCAAATCTTCTAGCCTTCTTGATATCCGTATCAACCAGATGGATAGCATACCTGGACAGCTGGTTGAATTTCGTTTCATATTCCACTACCGACATACTTCCCTGTCTAAGTTCAAGGAACTCTGTTTCTTTCTGATCCCGGAAAGACTGGGGAAAATACCTCTGTATTATCAATTCCTTGAATCCATTTCATGTCAATTCAAGTTGTTGTGCCTCAGTTCTGGTGCGCTGATATGATTCCCACCAATGATCTGCGTCCTCTTCAAGTTGGAACACAGCACATGACACTTTCTGAGCGTCCGAACAGGCTATATGTTTAAAGATCCTCTCTAATGCCCTTAGCCATTCCTCTGCAGCTAGGGGTCCTGTTCGACCATTGAATGTTGGTGGTTTATATCGGCGAAATTGTTCAACAACCATGCTAGTGTTATCTGCATTAGCTGGTGGATTAGGGGCATTTCGTCGAGCTGTTGGGGCTTGTTGCTGAATGAGCCCCTGAAGTGCATTCATGAGATCCCTTATCGAATCATTTCCCGCATCGCCAGTAGCAGTCTGGCCTGGGGTAGCTTGTCTTGCAGCAGTCCGATTCACGGGAACTCGATTTGTTCTACGAGACATTTTCCTAAATCACAACAACATTTGTCTCAGCATCCATTAAGTTGTGAAATTCACAATGGCCATTTAGGAATAATAAAATCTAAAAGGAATAATTATAGAACATCACAGTAGAGCCTAAAGCAAATTTTATTATTATCTCAAATTTTCCCAAAGGAAAACAAATAATAAAATTGCAACCAATATCTATAACTCGAAATATGTTCTCCTACTGAAATTTTCACAAATAGTTCTTTCCACATCTCTATCTCATACAGTCCTTTTTGACATATCAATTATGAAGGTAAATTCTATTGAAATGGGTTACTTCATGTTTTAGCCTAATTCCGAGGACTAAATTTATAATTTCCAAATATTTTTTTTTTAAATACTTAACATCACAAGTTCAATTCCCAAACATAATAGCTCATGGAAAATTTTTATAACATATACTGGATACAAACTTTCAAACACTTCAAACTGCATCAACTATAGCAAAATTTCATTCTCAATAACTTTTCATTGTAACAATCAATTTCAGATGCAGTAATATAACAAATTCATGGTATCCAGCAGATGAAAATTTTCAGACTTCATCAAATAAAATTTTCTAAACATTTTTACCTTTTCGGAGTAGGCGTGGCGCGGCAAGAGCGGGTAGCATTTAAATTAAGTACTAAACATATTTTATTTTATTTTTTGAAAAATTTTCACAAGTCTACAGAAAGGTAAACATGTGCTCTGATACCACACTGTAACGCCCCAATTTCACTAATAACTCGAGGCGCTACTTAAATCAAAATAGCCTGTAAATAAATATTTTCAAAAGTCGCCACAATACGAAGGCAAACATATTCTTTAAAATTTATAGCAATTTAACACAAAACGCGGAAATATCACTTATAAAATAATTTTTTTTCTCCCATTCAAGAGTCAATACCAAATATGATTGGCAAAATCAACATTTGCAAAGATACTAAAATTCAATATTTAAGTATCAAAATGGAAATCAACTATTTAAAACTTCTTGTTTCAAAACTTGAAATTTAAAAGTTCTATTATTAAATAAAAATTGCCCCGCTCGTTGCCTTGCCCTGCCCAGGTCCTTAACCTGAAAGGTTGGAAAAAATAGTGGGGTGAGCATAACGAATTATACTCAGTGGAGATACAGCAATCAGTCCAAATTAAATCCAAATATGCAATCAAGTGGTGAACATAATATCAATACAGCATACTATAGAATTATGTACTGTGGGCATTCCCAAGGACCCAATTTCGATCCCGGATCTATTTACGATCCCTGACAACATGGCATAAGCTTAGCAAATTTTAGCACTGTGGGCATTCCCAAGGACCCGATTTCGATCCCGGACCTATTTACGGTCCCTGGCAACATTTTCATATGTATAAACATTATATCACAATCAAAATCACACATCGAGAATTAACATGGACAAATAACCACAATTGCTTAAATGTAAACCCCACCTCGAAGTCTTGAAAGTTTTTCTGGGAAATTGAACAATTGAAATGTTACCGTGCTTCACACTTTGCCCGCGAACTCGTCTAGCAAGAACAAAATTAATTTAATTTAAGAAACTTTAGGGACTTAATTGAAAAGTATTAAAACTGAAATTTAAAAGTTTAAAGGCTACAAATGAACTTTTGGAATTCTATGGGCTAATTTAAAAGTTATTAAAACATAGGGGCTGAATTAAAACAATTTATAAAACTTTGAAATTGAAATAATAAACATTTAAAACTTTGGGGCCAATTTGAATAACTTTTAAAACTTAGGGCTGAAGGAGTAATTTTCAAAAGTCAAAATTTTACAAAAATAACATATCTCTCTCTCTCTCTCTCTCTCTCTCTCACAACTTGCGATTAAGGCAGGGGAGAAGAGAGGCGAAGCCGGCGTTGGAAGTGGTGCTAGAGGGTGGTGGTTTCCGGCCAAAAGTCGAGAGTGTCGCCGTCGCGAGGAAGCGGCGACGGTTGGAGGTCGATTGGGATTCTTTTTGGGCGTCGACCGGAGCTAAATACCGAAAGCTAGGGGGCGGAATTTTTGGCTGTTTCCGGCGAGAAATCCGGCCAAAAGGGGCCTAGGGTGGAGGTAAGTGTTTGGGCTTCGTTGTTCTTGGTTTTTGGTGGTTAGATTTTGAGTCGACATGGATGAAGTGGGGAGTTGAGTTGGGTCGATTTGGGCCTGCCGTTTCGGGGTAATTGCAGGCGGTGGGTTTGTGGTGGTTTGATGTGGGATGGTGAGGTTGAATGGGTGCGTGTAGGCGGCGATTTTGAGGTGGTGTTTTGGTAGTTTGCAGTTTGGTGGAATCGACCGTGTGTGTGCGTGAAGATGGGTCGAGGTTGGGGGTTTCGACTGGGTGGAATAGTGATGAATTTGTCAAATTTTCCATCGATTGTTAAGCAGAATTTGAAGGAAGAAGATGGTGAATTCTTACCTGAGTGTTTGGCCGTGTGTTTGGAGGCTGTTGGTGAGGCGTGGTGAAGATGAATGAATAGTGACCAACAGTAGGTTAAGGCACGAAAAACGAGACAATAAATTCGGTTTAGAGTTTGTGTTGGAACAAAATTCTTTGGCTAATAGGATTTAATAAAATTGAATTAAAAGATAAAATTTGGACTAAAAAGAAAATTGGGATTAATAAAAATTGGACATTAAATAGAATATCGAACATTAAAATTGAATTTAAATCGATAAGAATTTGATACTTTTTTAAAATTGTTCGAAATTGGATTCGATAAATAAATATTGAAATTTTAGGATTAAAATCGTTTTCGAAATCCTTAAATTAATTGTTTTTGCTAGACAATTCGACGAACGTAAAATAAATTCTAAATTTTGACGGAATGTCGTAGCGATATAATTTAAATTATGAAATTTGTACTTTTAAAAATTCGGGTCGCTACAGTTGATTCAAAGAACTTTATAATTTGATTTAGTGTTTAGATCATATATGTGTGTAACATATATGTAGTACATACAAACATCCAACTAAACTCATGGTAACTCATTGAAAAGGAAAATGCAAGAATGATGACATTCAATATCAATATAACATTAAATTTTCAAAATCTAATTGTAAGGCTCTAGAAGAGCCAATAATGCATTACTCTCATTTTCTTAGTTTTAATATACAAGTATTTGTTCCATTTAAGCAAATAATATATAAATCAGACGTTTAATTACTAAATGTATTATTGTTTGGCATGATCAAGTAGAGTATCACTTGATTTATAATGATGTAAGATTGAGAATTCAAATAGATATTTAATGAAGAACCAAAAGTTATTTTTAATCCAATGAATTTATATATGATATTTGTTTTCTTTATTTAAAATAGATCATTGACCATCGCAAGCTAAAATATATAATGAATTTTTTATATTTTTGAAAGTTCATTAGGGTGATAAATAGGGCTCCGTCACCCATCATGTTGACATTCTAGATATTATTTGTATTTAATAGATATGATACACCTATTAAATGATTGAATGGTAATTGCAACCTAAAATTTATGAAATTACTGCTCAAACTTTAAATTAAGAGCATAATTTTCAAATTAGTTGGATAACGATAAATTATTTAAAACTATTTTTATCAGACACTTTATTGATAACAAAGTGTTTCCCGATTATCTAGGGAATGCTATTAGAATTGTGTCAACATCAAAGTTTCCTTGCTATATTTAGTTTATGTAAGAGATTAATTTTTTTTATCTAATTATTTTAATAGTGCACAATTGATCCACCACAATGCATCGACATTAAAAGTAAAGAATGATGTGAATAAATGAAATTTCTTAAGCTCTAATGGATAATATTTAATAACATGGCTTGTTGATTGTCAATTTGACTCTACCAATTTTCTCAACATCTGAGTCGAGGAATTAAAAAGTTGGAAATAATCTAAAAATATATTATTATATTATCTAGATCCTCGCAAAGATAATTCGAACCATAAGTTCGAATGATAATTCATTTAAATGCATTTATTGATAAAAAAAAAAAGATCAATAATATCTCGCACACCAACTTTGAATACTCCAACTCGAATTGATGGCTTGGAAGGAATAATTTATTAAAATTATATTTGATATATCTATAGCATGCTGGAAGCGTGACTTCATTCGATTCTAAGACAAAATTCTCAAAATTCTCAAAAAAAAAAAAAAGCAGCAAATAAGAAAGATAGTCCTATTTAAGAGCCATATAATATTGGAGAAAATATAGACATGACTAATATAAATTCAGAAGAGGTTCAAGTACTTGAAATATTGAAAGTAGAGATATTTCAATAAATTATGTTTTTATGAGAAAAAAATGGAATCAAAAGAAAAAAAAAAACTTGTTGACTACATTTTTGTACATGATTTACTACTTATATTATGAACTGGGAGGATATGGAAATTAATCATTTGATGCATGTCGATCGAACGAATAATTGATCAACTAGAAGGATGCAATCCTAGTAAAACTGAATTTATTAAAGAAATCTGAAGTTTTTGAACCTGCATTTCGAACAACTAAATGTGTATAATTATGCGAAAAGTAAATGAGAAAAATGAAGTTGTAACATGTAATGCATAACTCTCAAATAGTAAACTTTGTAAAGACCATAAATCCTTATATTGTTTATCCTAACAATATATGAAGTTTGAAATGCGATTATAGCTAACTCATCTAGAATGACTATTAATCTTATTCTTGAAGGATTAATATACCTTAAATATATAATTCAACTGATTTTATCATGAGTATGTGTAAATGCGCATTGTTCTTTTTCACTTGAATAAAATTTTGTCCCATTAAATTTTTCTAGCAAGGTTTTTAATGATGCAACTTTTGCAGCATACTTAACGAAATAATGTACCCTTTTTCCTTCATTAAGATTTTTAGTATAGGATTTTTCCTAATAAGGTTCAACGAGTCATATTCTTTCTATAATGAATGTAAATCTGAAGGACATTTATCCGCAGTATAACTTATAATTTTATTTACAAGATTGTTGAATGGAAAAACAAGATTTGTTCTTGAATCATCATGTTACCACAGTCATTAAAGATAGATGAATATCTTGTATGAAAATGATATTTCTTGGACACGAAACATACTTCATCAGAATTGTGATATTGAAGATATTGACGTCTTGTATGAAAATGATATTGCTTGGAGACTATAACAAGGTAACATGAAACATACTTCATCAAAATTGCAATATTGACGTACAAGACATGTATGACTCGATACAAGAATTTACATTTATTGAAATCATAGGAAGTAACTTTATCCTTTTCTTTAGCTCAAGTTTTGTCCAATTGAATTCTTTTGACAAGGTTTTAAAGAGACGGATATTTTTTAATATGTCATTCAAGTGAGAGTATTGTAAATTATATATTTATTTGTGACGACCGTTATACCACTACAATTCTAGTTATTCTATTATTTTATCCCTTGAAGCCGTAATTCTTGCCTATGAATATGGACCTTTGATTTTTAATGAAATACAAGCAAGCCTATTGACCTCTCTAATTTTCTCTCTTTTCTCTCTAATATATAGCACCTTTGTATTTTTCAGAATTTTTGCGCCTTTAGTACTTCGCAAGTTTCAGTTTCAATCAAAAGTACTAATCAAAATTTTCCCATTTAAATTTGTGGAAATTACACAATACCAGACATTTAAAGATCACTTTTCAAAAATCAGGACTGAAGTTTCATTATGCATAAATCAGGTGTCAATCTAATAATTATTCCCCCAATTATTCTAAACCCTAATCAATTTACTCATCCACCTCTCTATATCTCACGTCTTCACTTTTTCTCTCTACAATCTCGCCTCACTCTACTCTCTCATGCGGCCTCTCTATACCCACTCTATAATCTTAGTGTCCTCTCTCTATACCACCCCTATAATCTTCGGCGTCGAGAAGTTCAACAACCTCCTCTCTTCTCCGGCAGCAACTGCGCCTCTACGAGAGGATCAAAGGCGCGACATCAGGGGTTCAACGTCGCCTCTTGTACTTGAGGTATGGCATCAAGGTCTCTCTCGCTCGGCGGTGATGATATCAGCAACAATCACGATGGGTTGATCGCTGTGACTTTGCAAAAATTTCGTCTTTTTTTATATTTTGTGAACGCCAAAGTCGGAGGTTGATTTGTAGTGTATTCAGATGGTGGTGGCGAGTTTAGGGATTTTGTTGGTGGGGGTGGTGGTTATGGTGTGGTGTGGTGAGTTTAGGGATTTTGTTGGTGTGGGTATGGTGGGGGATTTTGTAGGCGGTGGTGGTGGTTGCTAATGCAGGCGGTAGTTGTTGCTGCTGTAGGCGGTGGAGGATCGTGGTGGATATGGCAGTGCAGTGTAGTGCGATGGTGGTACAAATGGTGGTTGGTGGTTGTTCGGGGCGGTGTTGGTAGGCATGCGGTGGAGATGGAAGTGTGCTGTCTGTTGGGTGTGATGGTGGTGTACAGCTGGCGGTGTGAGTGGTGTTAACCGATTGTCTTAATGTGATAGAGACGACTCTAGTGGTGGTGGTGGTGGTGGTGGTGGTTATGATGGATTGGTGGTGGTACGGTGGCGGGAGTAGTTGTGTTATTTTGGTTGTTGGAGTGGTGGTGGTCGTTATGTTTTGTGTGGTAGTGCAGGTGCAGGTGTTGACGATAGTGGTAGTGGTGGTGGTGGTTGACGACGGCGGAGACATTTGATGATGGTGATGGTAGGTGCGGTGGTGGTGTTGGGTGGCGAAGATATGTGACATAATATTTGGTTATATGTGACCAAGTATCTAACTGTGATTTTAAAATTTAATAATATGTAACCAACCAATTTTAAAATTTGTAATTAACAAATAAACCGTGACATGTAATTTTTGGATTTGTGGCCAGTAAAATAAACTGTGACCTATAAAAATTTTAATTTGTGATTTCGAGATAATCTGTGACCTACAAATTTTTTGATTTGTGACCTCGAAATAATTTGTGATCAATTAATTTAATAATATGGGACCAGTGAATTAGTTGTGACCTTTAAGTGTGTATCTATGACCATGAATCGTATAACTGTGACCTTAAAATAATTAATTCATAAATTTTTTAATTAATTAATGAAAACCTGATTTTTGCATTTTAAAACCTTTGGGCTTGAAATGTGAAATGATCATACTTAAAGCGTGGTTTATGACTTATTCCCTTTAAATTTTGCCTTAGTACACAATTGGCCCGGCTCACTCTTGGAGGTCCAATTCGGTAAGTATAATCTAATGTGAAACATTTTTCTTTTTCAATTTTTTTTTAGGCCACTGGATATTGACAGGGATCCAACGGATGTTGATCTAAGTTTTTTGGGTAAATCCAATTTCTTTTCTTAATTACTATTGGTGCATATATGAAGTGAATAATGAATAAACAAAATTGATGTTGTTATGCATCTTCCAACGAGGTTCTAAATGTGGCCCATTAGAAGAGCTAGCCTAGAACGAAAGAACTGGCCAAGTGAACCATGTGGCTGAACCTATATAAACTACGGTGGGAGACAGCCCCAATTGGCAAGAGCCTCAATGAGCAAAGGTGAAGCTAAGGAAAGATCGACGCGAGATCTCTTAATCAATCTTTTGATATGATTGATGTGACAACTCCCTGCCACCTCTGCCACAGCCAACCCGTCTAGTCAAGTCTACGCTGCAAGCTACAACATATGCATGATAAAATTGTATTAGCATTTATGGCCCATGATTGATTGATGCCTACGATGGAAAACATCAATCGTAGGGATGAGAGCGTCCTCTCATCCGACAGTCTCTATTCATTTTCCCATACTATAAAAGCTCACACTTAACATCATTGAAAGGTAATGTAAGTTTAGACTCTCAAGATATAAATTTGTTCTGTTACTATATGCATTTGATCCTAAAGCCAACCCCCTTTATATTGGAGGCTCACGTTTTAAGCTCTCCCACACTTATATTTATTCGCTCAAAGTTTACTTGAGTCGGAGTGTTCGCGGCCAGCCCCGTCCCTACCAAAGAAGGCCATGTGTCGCTAACGTTTTGTCCTAGTATGCAGGAACACAGCTTGCATGGACGTGAGAGGCCTTAGGATCTGTTAACGCGTCGGAGGTATATTTTTTGAAGTCAACAGATCGGTCATATGGGAAACCACACATCACAACCAACGAACGTCCTAATGGTGAAAACCATTTAAAAGGAAACTGTACAACAATCGAGCCTTGAAGAAATGTCCAAGTTCTTGAAAAAGAATGGTAGAAAACAGGGAAAAGTGTTTGTTGAAATTTATTATCAACACAAGGATTATTAACACATCATGAGTTCTAGCCGTTATGGTTTCCAAAGCAGGGGCTGTGAACATGAGGCTTCTGAAGAAGAATTCTTTCGAGCGAATATTGCCTCCTGTCTACCCACCACCAACATCGACGAGGGGGCACTACCACGTGCTTAGCAAGGAAAATAGGGAAAATGGTGGCAAACAAGAGAAACTTGGCTGACCAGAACATTGCTTTGCAAAAATTGCTTATGCAGATGCATGGACAAGCAGGATATCAAGCGCCTCAGCAAGAAGCATTTCAATAGGCGGAAGATGACATATGGGCCATCTGTAGAGGCAAACAAGAGAGTCAAGCCTCGTCGAAAAAGAGGTGGCCATGGATGTATCCTGAAGTTAAGGGGGGTAACCTACTGCATGAGGTGGAAAACTTTTCCCGAAGTAGCTAGAGCTATGAGATCCATCAGTATATTTGACCGGATCGGACCCTCGAAGCTTAGAAATAGGTCTCGACAATCATCTCCCATTCCGAGGCAGTGAGAATATGGCCAAGAGAAATAACCTCAGGAGGTCCGGGCGCCCAGAAATAGGCGAGAAATAAGAGACGCGATGAATCTACGGAATTAAGAGAGAACCTCCCACCAATCCCAGTATCAAGCCGACGAAGGAGAATCTGATGGTCTCTGTCGATCTTTTGAACTGGGATGATGATGATGATGAAAGTCTTCCATTTTCGCAAGACTTAAGGAATGCCCATGTTCCGAGCCATTTTATGCCTTCCCAAAAATACCTAAGTACGAAGGAAAAGGAGACCCAGCAAAGCACCTCAACAACTTTGAAACTCATATGTCTCTCAGGGGAGCTTCTCCAGCATTAAGGTGCAAAGCTTTTCATCTTACCCTAACCAGAGTCGCTAAAATCTGGTATAGTAGCATACCAGCCGGCAACATCAAGAGCTAACCAGACCTCAAGAAAGCTTTTTTAAACCAATACTAGTCAAGCAATGAGTGAGAGGTCCTTATCCAAAGGCTACAAGACATGAGGTAAAAGGCATGCAGAACTTTAAAAAGCTATTTGACTTTGAAGAGCTATTTGGCTCGGTTTACAGACGAAATGATCTATTGTGAGCAGGTAACCAATAGGAAGACTCTATCAGCATTAAAGGGAGGCCTCAATATGAACACTTTTTTCTTGGTGAAAATGATGAGAAGCAAAATAGTCAATGAAAAATTGATTGATCATCGTAACCGAACATCATTGGGGCTTCCACCACCACAAAGACAAAGGTGAGGCCCTGCATCACATTTAGTGAGCCAGTAACGGACCCAAGCCGGACACACAATCGTCCCACTCAGGGCTAAACTTTAGCTACTGCTACTTAAAATATAGTACCATCTTTGGCCTATGAAGAAGTTGGCCTCAACACACAAGCACAGTCGAACCAATCAAGAGAGAAATGTAGAAAAATGGGCAATGAGCCTAGAAATAAGCTGTATTGCGCTTATCACTGGACTCATAGCCATGTCACTAATGATAAGATAATTGAAGGCCCACATATGGGAAGAGAGTCCAGAAACTCTCAAAATGAACTATGCCAAGGAGGTTAAGGATATCCCATGACAAGTTAGTTGGTCAACAACACTCTCCATGGAACCAACACCACTCCATCAATAACATTCACACAGAAGGATATCGTTAGGGTCTATTAACCTCACTGTGATACTTTAGTGGCAAGAGCCGTTGTGGAAATAAATGGTTTAAATCGCATGCTTGTAGATAATGGGAGCTCTGTCAATATTCTATTTGAAGCAACTTGTGATAAGATGCAAATTGGCCAAGGTCTAACCCCCATGACTTCCCTCCTATATGGATTTACCGCTGACAACATCATTCATATGAGAAAGATCACATTGTCTGAGAAAATAGGAGCATCCCCATTGACGGCCCATCATCTCATGGAATTTCTCGTAGTATGATCACAAGTCAGCATACCATGGGGTATTGAGAAAACCTGCTTTAAAATAACTTTAGGCTGTCACATCTATCCACCATTTGTACATGAAGTTCCCCACTGATCGAGACATTACAATGGTTCAGGACAACCAGATGGGCTTGAGAAAGTGATACCTCAATTTATTAAGAAAGTCCGAGCACCATAACTCGAATATGATCTTTTTAGATACCGAGATGCTCGACACACTTGGAGAAGGTCCGACCCTTGTAGAATGGAAAGACGTCGAAATGATAGATACTCCTATAGAGGGAACCACCCCCTGAACAAGGGGTAATGGATGTAATCTCAGACCCTAGAATCACAGAACCAGAATCACAGACAACACCCTTCAAGAAGTTAGAATCTTTTAATGTAGACCCAAAGGATTTCACAGGGACGCTACTGATGGGAAATGAATTGATGCTGGAAGATAAGCAGAAACTCAAAGATTTCCTCCTCAACAACCTGGACATGTTTGCATGGAAACACGGAGATAATGTGGGCATCGACCCTAAGGTTAGTTTCCACCATCTTACTATTGACCCGAAATTTAATCCTTACCAACAAAAAAGGGCCTTGAACACAGAGAGATATGAAGCCTTGAAGGAGAAAGTACAAAGGCTGGTGGATAATGGGTTTATCGGGGAAATGATCAATCCAAAGTGGATATCTAACCCGATCTTATTAAAGAAGCATAATGGCAAGTGGGGATCTGTATAGACTTTTCCAATCTCAAACAGGGATGCCAAAAAGATAGCTTTCCACTCCCAAAAATCGACCAACTCGTGGATACTACTGCACATCATGAATTGTTGAGTTTTATGGATGCATACTTCAAGTACAATCAAATCCCCATGAACCCATCTGATGAGGAGAACGCTTCATTTATTACCGATAGAGGGCTTTACTGCTATAAAGTGATGTCTTTCGGATTAAAGAATATCAGGGCTACCTATCAAATGCTAGTGAACAGGATGTTCTCCGACCTCATTTGCAAAACAATGAAGGTATACGTGGATGATATACTGGTAAAAAGCCTCAAAGCTACAGACCATGTTGAAAACCTAGAGGCAACTTTCAGAATTCTGAAAAAGTATCGAATGACATTGAACTCATTGAAGTGTGCCTTTGGCGTAGCATCTGAAAAGTTTGTGGGCTATATGGTCAATCAGCTCGGAATAGAGACGAGCCCAAATAAAATTCATGCCCTACTAAACATGAGGACTCCGAGTAAACCAAAAGAAGTGTAGAGCCTAACAGGTCGACTCGCTGCTTTAAGTCTATTTATCTCAAAGACACCTGATAGATATCTCCCATTTTTTAAAGTCCTCAAATGGGGAAGAGATTCCAATGGAATGAGCACCTGGGAAAATCCCCATCTCCTCTCAAAACTAAGGGAATGAGAGGCACTATTATTGTACCTATTCGTGTCTGTAGAAACTATGAGTTTCGGTACTTGTGAAGGAAGAGGATGGCACACAATTACCGATTTATTATGTGAGCAAAGCCTTCTTATCGACAGAATCACAGTACACAGATATGGAAAAACTTGATTTCTCCCTGATGATCGTCTTTAGAAAGTTGAGGCCCTATTTTCAAGCTCACAGCATACAAGTGTTGACAAACTTGCCACTTAAGTAAATACTGCAGAAGCCGGATGCATCGGGGAGGTTGATGAAATTGGTAGTGAAACTGAGTGAGTATGACATTTTGTACAAATTAAGAGCTTCGGTGAAGGGACAGACATTGGCATATTTTATAGCGGAGTTCACCGAGTCTAAAAACATCAACATGGATATATAGTCGTCAGACCCCCCCAACCTGGAACTTGTTTGTTGATAGGTTTTCTGCCAAAACAAGCTCAGAAGCAGAAGTAATTTTGGTTAGCCCAGAGGGGCACAAACTCAATTGTGCCATCAGGTTCAGGTTCCAGGCGTCCAACAACGCGGCGGAGTATGAGGTATTACTGGCCGACCTTAGGCTTTCAAGGAAAATGCAAGTGAAGAAGCTGGTAGTTAGCAGTGAATCGTAACTGGTGGTTAACCAAGTTAAAGGCGATTTTGTTGCAAAAGATAAAAACATGGAATCTTATCTAAAAAAGGTCATGGAACTACTTTACCGCGTCGAAATATTCGAACTAACCCAGCTACCAAGGGTTAAGAATATATATGCCGATACATCCATAACCAAGAGAGATAAAGTAATGTGGATCGAAGGGACTCCCCTTTGGATACAGCCAATCGTCCCTTTTCTTAAGGACCAAACATTGCCAGGGAACATGGAAGAAGCTCGCAAAGTGAGGCACAGGGCCATGCATTCTGTGCTTCAGGAAGAAGTGCTTTATAAGAGGGGGTTCTCATCACCTCTCATACGGTGTACAGGAGGGGACGAAGCCAACTATGTGCTACGAGAGATCTACGAAGAAATTTGTAGCCATCATACTGCCAGACATAAGGTGATAAGATAAGGGTACTACTAGCCAACGTTAAAAAAGGATGCCATTCAGATCGTAAGAAAATGTGACAAGTGCCAACATTTCTCCTCCATCGAAAGACAGTTGTCTCAAGAGCTGACAGTGGTATCCAGCCCATGGCCTTTCGCCAAATGGAACGTCAACCTCATAGGCCCCCCTTCGAAAAGAAAAGGGAGCACCAACTATGCATTAGTCATCATCCATTATTTCACCAAGTGGGCCGAGGCTAAACCTATGGCAAAAATTACTGAAGCTACTATCTCCAAATTCATTTGGAAGAATATAATTTGTCAGTTTGAAATTACCCATTCACTCGTATTAGACAATGAAAAATAGTTCGACAACTGGAAGGTCAGTGATCTGTGTGAGGAATTGGGGATCAAGAAGCATTTTTCTTCCCCTCACCACCCCAAGCTAATGGCCAGGTGGAGGTAGTGAATAAGACTATCAAGAACATCTTGAAAAAGAAGTTTGATACATTGAAAGGGGCCTGGGTGGACCAACTTCCTCATGTATTATGGGTAATTAACACCACAAGCCGAACTGCGATGGGGAGACCCCATTCTCCATAGCTTTTAGAGTAGAAGCCATGAGCCGCTCGACGTAGGATTATCTTTACCTCTGCGATTGCATGTCAATGAAATATCAAATGAGGAGATATGACAATGCGAATTGGATATCCTTGAAGAAATGAGAGATGACTCCCAGATCAAGTTAGCCTCCAACCAGCGAAAATGGCTAAGTACTATAACACAAGGTTAAAGGAAAAGTCATTTCGGAAAGGCGACCTCATATTAAGAAGGGTGTTTCTCTTCTCTAAGGAGCTTGGTACAGGCACACTGGGTCCAAACTAGGAAGGCCCATACCGCATATCTGACGAGCTCAAGCTAAGAACATTTAGAATCAAGACCTTGGATGGGAAGGCACAACCCCATCCCTTGAACATCGAGCATCTGTGAATGTATTATCAGTGATCACTTTTATGTATTTCTTATGTATGGGTTCTTCTCAACTTTTATGTACTTTTCATCAATAAAAGTGCTTTGTGTTTCTTTATCTTAAGATCAGCCTCCTATCATAATATGGTGAGCCCATATATTCTCTTTAGTTAATTATGACAAACTCGTAAGATAAATCGTAAATATGATTAGCCCATATATTTTCTTCAGTTAATAATGACAAGCCCATATGTTCCCTTTAACTTATTTATGTCCAGCTCATAAATTAAATTATCTATGGTGAGCCCATACTTTCCCTTTAACTTATTTATGACGAGCTCATAAATTAAATTATTTGTGGCAAGCCCATACTTTCTCTTTAACTTATGACGAGCTCATAGATTAAATTATTAGTGGCGAGCTCATACGTTCCCTTTAACTTATTTATGACTAGCTTATAAATTAAATTATTTGTGGCGATCCCATACGTTCCCTTAACTTATTTATGACGGTTCGAAATCATTGGATAAACTCGTCTTACTAAAGAGATTGTTTCATTAAAAGTGACAAATCATTACAAAACGAAGGCTTCAACGATGTTGAGAAACAAAATTGAGCTATCAACTAAACAGCACCAGCATCCTCTTCGTTAGCAGGGACAGAGGGCTCTGCCAGAGTAAACTCTTCTATTATTGGAGCTAGATCCAATTGAGGTTGCAGCTTGACAAGCCTTGTAAGGACTTTATTGTATGGGACCTCCTCTGATACAGACCAAGACTATCATACTCAGTTGTTTCATGAAAATGGGCAATGTACTTGTTTACAACTGCATCCCCTACTCCAGTTAATTGTTGTTTTAGATTGACGACCTCAAAAACCAACTCATCAACTTGCCACAACTTCGTTCTCTCTTTGTTGGCCACCTCCAGGGCCGACGAAGTTATTTTCTGTAGGTTATTAGAGTTCTCGGCCTGCTTCATCATAGCATTCATCTCAGATTTACAAAGATGGACTTCCTTCTTCAAGTATTCATTTTCAGAAGTGAGATGTCGAACCATTGACTCCAATTCAGCATGTTTCACTCTGAAGGTCTCAAAGACCTCGTTTGCAGTGGAAGCCTAAGCATTTAACCTTTTAGCCTCCGCCTCAACATCAATTGCCCTCTGCTCGAACTCCCGGTTTAGCCTTTGCATTCTCCTCATGTCTATTTGGCATTGAGAAAGAAGCCTTGTGAGTGAGCATACATGGCGAGACCGACTTCCAATATATCAACCAAGTCACAAGTCTTGGCATAAGAATAGTATTTATCAGTTTAATATTTGTAATGGACTATCGTAGCCGATTCAACCTCGACAGAAAGCATTTCCACTACCTCAGGGAAAATTTCATGTGATCTACCTCCCAAGAAATTCTGAGTTCGGAGTCTTACCCTCAAAATGAGCACTCATGCTGATTTGTTTGCTCCTCTTCCATTTGATCAACCCACCATTTTATTTGTGCACCTCATCCGGCTCCACGATCTTTATGGCGAAAATTGGTTTTGCCTCGATAGGTTTCTTTAGCACTCATCAATTGTGGTTTGGCATCTAGGAGGAGGTGAGGGTCTGATGTTCTTTGTAATAACCAACTTTCTTTTCTTTTCCCCTTCCGCAGAAGGTTTAGCTTTTTCCTTGCCCTTCTAATCCCCATTCTTCTCTAGAGGAGGCGGGGGTTCAATTTTAATAGACGGCTGAGCTCTTGTAAGCAGATGACCCGGAGCTCAGAAGCTTTCTTTTCTTCTCCTTGGCTAAGCGCCTCATGTAGAACATATCAGGCTTGACATACTCTTTTTTCTCATGTTTCTTTACAAGCAGAATGGTCAAACATATATTATCAAAGTATCAGGACATTTCGAACGAAAGAGGTGGCAAGGTTGTAACTTACCTTTGGTCGCCATCAATAAGTGAGTCATGAATAAGCCTGTTTCCCAAGTACCATTCTGAATAAGCTCTTCTCTGGAGGTAGCTCGTATATAGCTCTAACAATAGCCCACTCAGATGCTTAGAGCTCGAACCGATCAACTGCAGCTGCACAAGATGTGATTCAGAGACACATACAGTTGTAATACACAAGCAATTTTCAAATTGGAACTAAACTCACTATACTCATGATATTAGGTCAGTAAAGTTATCTCTAGGACACATCCTCTCCACTGTCTACCAGCACCCCTAATCCAGAACCATAAGGACATCCAGTTTTTTATCGAGGTAGGAGTATCCCAGATGAAGGAAGAATGCAAACCCTAGGGGTTAATACAATACCACCCATTGCGGTTCTCCTCCCCCCCCCTCTCCCCAACTAAAGGCCCATGGTTTATACAATGTTTAGAACACATGAAGGGGCATATCCTCGCCAAGAGTGACCTTCTTCCAAAGAAGGAAGGCCATTGCTAATTGGCTCCATGCATTTGGTACTAATTGGGTAGGGCCTAAGTTATACTGCCTAGGCAAATATCTAAAGAATGGGTGTAGAGGCAACTCCATCCCTCCCACCCAAGATAGCACTGCTCACTGCAACACACCTCTTATTAAGATAACATACTCTCTCATCAAGGGTCGGAACAAACATCTCTATCGTATCAGGGATCCTATACCTTTCCTTGAAGGTGTCCAGCTCACTCTCTTTCACACATGACAACCACAGCGAGGAACCCACCTAACATTGTAATCTATGGGACCTTCCTGCATCATCCAAGCATTGTGGGGTCCTCCAATCTCCTCCATAATCCTTTCAGTTGGAATAGGTGGGGAAAGACTAGCCTAGGCATATATAAGTTCCATATCCATTTTCTTAGGAACACCCTTTGGGGCACTTTTCTTCAAAGATGAGGCCATTGGTGAAAATAACGGGACAAAGGAAAAATGGGATTCTCACTTGCACAAATTTCGAGTGCACTGGAAACTAGGAAAGACAGGTACTCGTCAAAAATTGGTAAAGATGACTGAAAAACCACAAAATACTCGTGAAAGCCAAAAATGAACTTTGTATGCTTAAATTTTGCAAACGTGAAAAGGAAAACAAAAGGGAGGCTCAACCCTTTTATACGCAGACAAGTTATAGCTCCACCGTTGGATTTGTCGCAGAATCAATCAGAGTCATACATTTGTTCCCACATTAATGGCGTTAAAACGAAAAGGCGTTCATTAGAATTTTGAATCAACGACCCTGATGAACCCGTGCTTCACACGCACTACGAATTCGAGTCAATCCTTCCAACTATACCCAACATCATCATTACGCAGTAAATGCTCACATAACATGAGACTGGGGACTCGTCAAGGCCACAATCCTGTCGTATCTTGGGAACCAGCACTATTGTTAAATCATGACGGCACGCGTGCTAAACTTCTCTTCGAAGCATCACGGCTTCGGCTCTGTTCAATAGGCTCACCTACTTCAAGGCATTGCCTATTATCTCTAAAACCTCATCACGACTTCAGCTTTATTCAATAGGCTCGGCTACTTCATGGCATCACCTCTTATCTCTAAAGCCTCATCACGATTTTGGCTCTATTTAACAGGCTCGCCTGCTTCAAGGCATCATCTCTTATCTCTGAAGCTTCATCACGACTTCAGCCCTGTTCAACAGGCTCGCCTACTTCAAGGCATCGCCTCTTATCTCTGAAGCTTCATCACAGGCTTCGACTCTATTCAATAGGCTCACCTACTTCAAGGCATCACCTTTTATCTCTGAAGCCTCATTACAGGTATCGCAATAGTCCAACACGCTCATTCTTTTCTTTTACTCCCCTCTCATGAGTAAGCTTCAAGTCTTTACATTATATAAATAATCATATTTAGATTTCGGGGACTATTGTCATGCCACATTTTTTCTCTTATTCAACCTTCAAGTCCACGCATTATATAAATAATCATACTTGGACTTCGGGGTTATGTCTTTCCCAACAAAGCTCTAAATGTGGCCCATTAGACGAGTTGGCCCAGAACAGATGAACCAAGTGGTTGAACCTATATAAACTGCGGCGGGAGAGAGCCCCAATTGGCAAGAGCCTCAGTGAACGAAGGTGAGGCCATGGAAAGAAGCCAACACGAGATATCTTAATCAATCTCTTGACATGATTGATGTGACAACTCCCTACCACAATCACCGCCACCGTCGCCAACCCGTCTAGTCAAGTCTACAGCCGTAAGCTAGGATATATGGATGATAAAATGGTATTAGCATTTATGGCCAGTGATTGATTGATGCCCATGATGGGAATCATCAACCGTAGGGATGAGGCCGCGAGTCCTCCCATTCGACAGTCCTTATTCATTCTTTTGTACTATAGAAGCTCACACTTAACACCGTTGAAAGGTAATGCAAGTTTAAACTCTCAAGATATAACTTTGCTCTCTTACTATACGCATTTAATCCCAAAACCGACCCCTTTTATATTGGAGGCTCACGTTTTACGCTCTCCCACACTCATATTTATTCTCTCAAAGCTGACTTGACATCGGAGTGTGTGCAGCCGGCTCTGCCCCACCGGAAAAGGTCACGTGTGGCTAACAATTTGTCCTAGTGTGCAGGAACACAGCTTGTGTGGACGTGAGAGACCTTGAGATCTGTTCACTCGTTATAGGTACATTTTTTTAGGTCAACAGATGTTAAAAAAAATTTATATGAACACATCTAAACGTAAAAGGAATTCTATAGTGGAAATGTTAAAGATCAAATTTAAATAGATAAATGTGTCTTAGTGACCGACTTCTAAATGAAACGACAATATTGTTTTATAGTACAATAATCTTAGGCTGAGCCCTATGATGCTATGCATGAGCTCATTTTTAAACTGTACACATCTGATTTGAACTTATAAAGGTAACCAAATAATACTCAGCTTTAAACTTTTTTTTAGTAAAAGAAAGCTTATTGTTGAATCAAAAGACTAAGAGGGGTCAAGTTCAAATGTATGCACTATCTTAATTTGGCCAATCTGACTTTATTGAGGCCTTTGATACCTGCCTTTTTGTACTTGTTGCCAAAGTCAACTCTTTACACCTTCTTTACTTTCCCTAATTATTAATATTCTGAGGTATCGATGTAGAATTGTATAAATTTTGATATTACTATACGTCCAACCTTATTCTGAACCATATTTGTATACGAGTCTTCACACTACGAGATGAGTGTTCAGGGTTTTTGCTTATTCTTTATCCTAAAGCCTTGTGGCATCCTAACGTTTCATGAATGCTATTGTTGTCACTCTAGTGAAGTAAAGTATACAAAGGCTGCCCCCAGGGGCACATCTGAATTGACAGAAGGAGGCAGGAGAAAAATTTAAATAGTTGTGATCCTGGGTTCGATTTTTAGGAGGAGAACTTGGGAACACAGTGGAAACGCATGCTACCCTGGTCAATTTCAGGCATAACCCTCGATTTACCCTTCCACCAAGACCTAGGGGCGGGCAGGTGGGGATGGCAGTAATGAGGCGTCATTCAAAAAAAAAAAAAGTATACTAAGGCCTCGCCTCGTTTGACATAATTTTTAAAAAGTTAAAATGAGTTTTTGAAACCCAAAAATTACTTTTTGACCATTTTGACTAATTTTATAAAAGTACTTCTAATTAAAAGAATTTTTAAATGAAGTTATTCAAATATGACTTCCTCTAAAATCACTTCCACAATAGTAAACTATTTCGTAAATATATTACATCACTCAGTCGAGAAATAAGTCGAATAAATTTTGTTACATGCATTGCTCATATTTTACTTTTCTAGTTTTATGTTCAAAGAAAAAATAAACTTATTTATTATTATTATTATTATTAGTACAAGACTATGATTCGTACTGGTATGCACAAATTTTTTTAACTTCGGCTCTGTTTGAAATGAGTGGAAAAGGAAAACTACATAATTAATTTTTGTGTTTGATTGCATAACTTTTTCATAGAATTCATTTTCACCCATTTTCTAGGTACAACCACATTTAAAGCACATTTTCCACCTTTTATTTTCCTATGATTTTGGTGGGAAAGTGTTTTTCATCATCTTTTTTTTTTTTTTTTTTTTTTTTTTACAATGGAAACATATTCTAAATCCAATGGTAAAAAAACTTTATCCATTTAATTGACAATTTGAATGAAAAATAAAATCAAACGAATACAAAAAAATTTCAAAAATTATTATTATTATTATCATTTTTTACTGTTTGGCAATCCAAACAAATTTTAATAAAAATTGTGAAAAAAATTATCCTAAAAAGTAACAATTTACATGAAAAACATAGCCAAACGTATTAGGTGAAAAATTATATCAATCAAATATCATTAATTACAATTCCCTCTAAAACAAATTTTAGACAATTCAATTCCGTGTCATTCGTTTTCTTCCCATCCAAATTTCACCCTTTCAATCAAACGCACCATTACTTTCTTTTTTAATAATCCAGTATGGCAGAATCTACTTTGAAAAACAAATCACTAATATAATAATTATAATAAATTATCAAAGACTAACAACCTTAGGATGCTATCTTTCATGCTGGAAATTATTATTGGAATGACATATTCACTATTTAAATAAAACAAATTTGTTAATACAATTAGTAGTTGTTAATTGTTCATCATGTTTTTCACGATATTAATAGGAAATGGCATCAACGAATCTAATTTTCACACTTTACCAAACTCACAATGAGATTGGTCAAGGTTCGCGAAACCTAAGGTCATTTGTATACTAAGCGAAGTTCGTCGATTGTAGCCATGTCAAACATTCGATTTAATCAGTAGTGCCCTATCCGAGCAATCACGTCTAAAGTTGATTTGAGTAGAAAATTGAAATAAACTCTACTTGAATTATTTAACTTAAAAGTGAAACTAGATAAAACTGAACGAATTCGAAGTAATGCATTATATTATCATGTCTAGTTCTGTATTACGTATAAAAATAATGAGTCGATATGCATCTAAAACGCGTAATCCTTTTGTGCAAATTCAAAAACAAAAATTTGTTCTCAGGACCTACAGTAATATTTAAATATTATTTAGTGGCTTCCTAGAAAACATGTTGACCTTTCATTAAAATAATATTTAGTGGCTTCCAAGCAAACATGTTGGCCTTAAGACACTAAACAAGCATTACAAAGTGAGAGAATGTAGGAAACCGTGTGAGGGTCCTCACTTACAACCAAGCACAAATTAGTTACTAGAAAAATTGATCACTTTCATCTCTTCTAATATACAAATTTTCCATTATTTTTCTCAGTCTAACGTATTAAATATTTTTTGTACATAATTCTTATTGAATTTGAGAACTTTCAAAATTGTGCAAGCTATATTACGTGTTTACAGTTCTCATAATTAATTGTAGCTACGATAAAATCTCTATCAATTATTCTATATACAAATCTTTCCATTATTCTGTTGAGTCTAAGGTATTAAATATTACTTGTTCGTAATTCTAATTGAATATGTGAAGCTTCTACATAGTGCAATGTAAATATTGTTGACCCCGAAAAATGTTGTCAACAGATGTCAATATCGGACTCGCGACACGTGGACGAACTCCGGCGAGATGCGACCGGAGACGATGATTACGGCAATACAATACGGCAAGTCGGAATACCAACGGATGATTATCGTGTCGTTTTGATAGGAACTTGTGGATAATATTTGTTAGATATTGAACAAGACAAAAGCTTGGTAATACTTGTAAGAACAAGATGTAAAGATCTCCAAACAATGTCTATTTATTTCGTATTTTCAAGAGAGTTAAAGCATAAGCCTTTTTAATATCAATTTTGGCATATCCTTAGTGATATTACAAGACTTGTTATTGATAGCAAGAAAACGAGGAGCCCACTGTTGGATCATATCCACGTGACTCTATCTAATTAATCGAAATCTCACATCACTCATTCATTATATTAATTACAATGGCAAGGGGTCAGTCGACTTATATTTTTAGACTGACACTAATTAATGCAGATATCTCATCAGTCACTTTCAAAGATATTCACCATATTTGTTTCTACTGAGAACTTAGGTGTATGAGGTGGGACTTCAGATCTGGAGCAGTGATGCAGTTGGAATGAAGGCACTTCGACTTGAAGGATATGAAGCACCTCGGCTTCAAGAGGAGGACTTCGACTATTTCGACAAGCACTTCGGCCAATGCAAATTTTGACCATCCTTAGCTTTGACTGGCCAGTTGTCCTCATATGGTGCTTCCACGTGGCTTGCACTGGCGATCTCATTTTAATGGGATAACAATAGTCCCCCAAGTCTATGTATATTCATTTATGTCATGCACGGACTTTGAAGTATTAAAAAAAATTATTTCATCACAAACAATGGTCGCATAGTCCCCTAAGTCTGATTAGCAAATATTTATATGGAAATTAGAGTTTGAGAATGTGGTGTGATGAGTAATCGGGGAACAATGCCACATAATTGTAGAAATATTGTGAGAGAAATGTTACTGTTTTGGCCGAAGCCATTACTGGGGAGGCACTCTGATGCCGAAGTGGTCCATGATGCAACTGAAGTGGTGGCCATTTTAGACAAAGTGAAAAGTCATAGGGCCGAAGTGACGCTTATTAGGAGAGGCGGCGATCATCTTGACCAAAGTCCCCAATGTCTGTGCCGAGGTTATAATTGTTTGAGCTGAGGTGATCGACTTCGTATGAGAAGAATCACCAGTTCAGCCTTGGTGAGCACGAGGAGTCATTCAATTATTGTACCGCAATGATTAGCTGTCGATTCACATGTCCCCAAAAGGCTACTACGGCGGTTTCAACTTCTAACACACGCAACAGTTGTCTCTTTTAATGCACAATAATAGGTATTACGGGCGAGCATGTAGAAGCTGCAATGCAGTGGAGCGCGTGGGGGAGGGGGGACGAAACGATCTAGGTCATAGAAGATCAAACGACAAAGGTGGTAGGTGGCTCAAATTTGATCCCCATTTGAATGGCTGGATGACCCGGATCGTCATCCAACGGCTAGGATCCGTTGCCTCTGCATATAAAAGGCGAATTGAAGGTAAAATTTTACACTTTACATTCGCTGTGATTTCCTGGTATTCAAAAACTCTCCAAACTTTCTTCAATTTCATCCAACGACCTTTCTCTGATTTTTATGAACTTTTTGGCGTATTGTTGGCGTGTGTTTATTGTAAGTGTCGACACAGGGTTTTTCTTACTAGTTTTCTTCTTGACTTATGACCTCCACCTCTGATAGGCACATAGACGTCATTGAAATAGCATAGGGGGTTGGGTGTAGAACTGATAAGAACTTCTGAACATAGAAAACTAGTCATGTTTGGACCAGGTGTTTCACCACAGAAGGAGGTCAGTTCGGAAAATATAGGGAGGCCTCGAAAATTCAATCTACAATTTCTCCCATTCGTTTAGTTCAACATAGAGAAAAAGAATTTATTTATAAAAACCAACGGATTCGATTCTCAGTTCTAGATCAAGAATCAAAAAATCAAATAAGAACCAAATATCTCTAAATTTTTAAATTTATTTATTTTAAATAATCCAAATTATTTTATTTTTTTCTAAATAAATTTGCTAACTAATTAATTTATCTCAAACCCAATATTATGATTTTTCCTATTTCTAATTTTCAGTCCAAGCTTAACTTAATCAAATTGACATAAGTTTTACCCAAATCTACTACTCTACCGTAAATGGCTCAGATTTGATCCCCATTTGAACGGTTGGATGACCCGAATCGTCATCCGCCGGCTGGGATCCATTGCCTCCGCCTATAAAAGGCGAATTGAAGGTAAAATTTTACACTTTACATTCATTGTGATTCCCTGGTATCCAAAAACTCTCCAAACTTTCTTCAATTTCATCCGGCGACCTTTCTCTGATTTTTCTGAACTTTTCGATGTCTTTTTGGTGTGTTTATTGTAAGTATCGACACAGAGTTTTTCTTACTAGTTTTCTTCTTGACTTGTGACCTACACCTCTGGTAGGCACATAGACGTCACTGAAATAGCAGACGAGTTGGGTGTAGAACTGATAAGAACTTCTAAACATAGAAAACTATTCTTGTCTTGACCAGGTGTTTCACCATAGAGGGGGGTCAGTTCGGAAAATATATGGGAGGCCTCGAAAATCCAATCCACAATTACTCCCATTCGTTTAGTTCAACTTAGGGAAAAATAATTTATTTATAAGAACCAACATATTCGAATTTCGGTTCTAGATCTAGAATTAAAAAATCAAATAAAAACCAAATTTTTCTAAATTTCTAAATTAATTTATTTTAAATAATCCAAATTAATTTATTTTTTCTAAATAAATTTGCTAACTAATTAATTTATCTCAAACCCAAATTATGATTTTTTTATTTCTAATTTTCAGTCCAAACCCAATTTAATCAAACTGACTTAAGTTTTACCCAAATTTGCTATTCTATCGTAGTGATGTTTCTACTGTTATGGAGAAATCAAATAGAAACTCGATTGCGCCTTTCTTAATTATTGTAAACTTGATATCTTGCTCTTCCTATGATCTTAACAATCAAATCTATGAAAAACTCAGCAAAGAGAGACGCAAAAGATACATAAGATTGGACTACATTATTTTAGTTCAATTAATGTATTTTGTAAATATTAAAAAAAATTATAGTATGAAGCCTGAAAATCAAATTCGAACGGTTCCATAATTAAATTTGGATCCAACGGTTCCACTTACTAAATACCCAAAAAATTTGAATCCATTTCAATTCTCTTTAGAATTAAACCGAACCAGACCATGTCCAACTCTACAACCCACATTAAATAAATATTTCAAAATAATATTTTGTTATTGCTCTTAACAAAGAATAAATTCACACAAATTTGTATTCTTGATGAAGAACATAATGAGATCCCGAAGAAGCACAAATTTATATCTATTAATATTTTGAAAGAATATTGATTAATTTAAATCTATCAATATTACAGAGGAATATTATTTTATTGTTCGTAAACAATCATAATTAAGAATATTTCAATATTTCTAAGAATATTAAGCGTTAATCTCTATTAAAACAATTTTCAAGAGTAATATATGTTAATACTGTTGAAAAAAAATTGTTTTTCCTAAAGAATCACAAATTTATACAGATCATACTTTTATTAGTTATATTATATTATTGATCTCAAAAGAACATAAATATTATACAAAATCACAAATCTACACACTTTAATATAAATATTGTATTGATCCTAAAGAATTGCAATTTTAATTAAACTACACCTAAAGAAGCAAAAAAATATTTATATCAATATTTCAGAATAATATTATTTTGAAACTTCGA
Organism: Osmanthus fragrans; assembly: GCA_019395295.1. Lineage (NCBI taxonomy): Eukaryota > Viridiplantae > Streptophyta > Magnoliopsida > Lamiales > Oleaceae > Osmanthus > Osmanthus fragrans. Next base: position 20,095,707 of record CM033344.1, on the reverse strand, counting down.
AGATTCAGTATTACATTATGTGGAATAACAAACTTTTACTATTGATAGTAATTTATTTTCTCCTAAATTGAAGGAGAAACCTACTAAGTTTATAAAATGTGTGTCATGAAAGATACTATATCTTTGTTGGTACAATTGAAACAAAAATTGTATTGAACTAGAATTTTAATTAGTAAATGTATTACTGTTTGACATGATCAGTTGAATCATCACTCGATGAATAATGTGCATAGTTGAGAATTCAAATGAACATTAAACAAATAATCAGAAAATTCTTCAATCCTATAAATTTTGGTATAATATTTGTTTTTTGTATTATAAATTGGTCTTAATCATCACTAGCTAGTGTTGAATTAAATTTCTATAATCTTGAAAATTAATGAGGAAATTGTACTGGATGACACTTTTTTCCATTGCATTTACAAAAATGTCATTTTTTGAAGTATTTACAATAATGTCATTTTGGCATGTTTTTGTACATTTTTGCCCATGTTCATAAATTTAAATACCTTTCATGTACTTTAATAAAAGTGATTTGACTAGATGAAATACTGTACAAATCTAACAATTTGACTACTTCAATAAAAATGTCACATTAAAGTGATTTGACTACTTCAATAAAAATCTCACATTAAAGTGATTTGACTATTCCGACAGTTTCAAAATGTCGGGTTTCGATAGTTCAAATGTCTTTCCCGATGTTTTCGAAATGTCTAGTTCTACATTTCAACTTTTGGGACTTGCCGGAAAAGATGCACATTGTCCGGTCGCCGAAAAGCCTGAAAACATGATACAATGTCTAGTACCTTGGAAGAATGTGTTAGAAATATTAATGGTCACAATTAATTCTCAACTGCAACATCTTACCAAAAATTAATAATTCAATGTGATTCATTAATTATGGTTCATTATGAAATTCTTCACATTTGCAAAAATGATATTGTTAAAATTTTCATTTTAAAAAATATTTCAAATATCAAGCACTCATCATCAATAGTAGTTTCAAAAGTTTCAAAAAAATGTGATCATATTGTATTTAACATTTGATAAATAGTAAGCTATAAAAAAATGTAAACACTTTTATAAACTAACATCTCAAAATGAATGAAAATTCCAATAGCTTGATTAAGGAATGAAGAAGATGTATGGAAAATTAGAGTTTGTTAATAGGGAAGTAAGGTATTAGAGGAGTTAACATAAAATTTCTTTGGGGAATTTTTGTATTAACAAAATTCATATTTAATAATATACAAATATCTAATATTTATAATATAAAAATTCAATTATCACATCAAACATTAATGATAATGAAAGTTAGTCTTAATGAACATCAAATAACATTAAATGCTTATAGAATTGTGAGTTTAAGGGTAATATGGACCATTCACACCCAAAAAGTGACATTTTTTTATTAAATCATTTGTCAATGAAAATTTTTGGTGCATTTTTAAAAACAGTGACATTTTTAAAAATTTCCCAAAATTAATTAGGGTGATATATGGGCCCAAAACTTGCTATGTTGACCATTCAAATATAATTCATATCTAATAGATATATTTAGAAGATGATTGTGTAATGTTAGCAACCTAAAATTTGAGAAATTACTTGTTCTAATTTTAAATTAGGATCATAATTTTCAGATTTTACAATCCAGAAATATATCATTTCAATACTAGTGAGTCTATATCCTAAACTTTTGATAAATGTTAGTTAGAATAACGATAAATAGTTTAACACAAATGATTATTAAGTGTTTAGAATTAATTCATTAATCATTTTTATTGAGAACGAAATACTTTCTATTTTTGTTTAGGAAATACTATTTTATGTGCAGTAACGCTTAAAAGCATCATGTCAACATAAAAATTCTTTTCATTACAATTGATTTATGGTCAGAGCCTAATATTTTTCATTTAGGGTCTGTTTGATTGCAAAGGTGGAAAACGGGTGGAAAGAAAATGAATGGCAGGGAATTGAATTGCCTAGAAAACGTTTTACAGGGAATTGTAATTAATGGTGTTTGATTGGTATAATTTTCCTCCTGACAAATTTTTTGTTTGGCTTTGTTTTTTACTCAAATTGTCAATTAAATGGATAAATTTTTTTACCATTGACTTTGGAATGTGTTCCAATTGCTTAAAAAAAAAAAAAAATTTGTCAAAAAGTTGGAAAACGTTTTCCCACCACTATGGTGAAAAAACGTTTTCTAACTTTTGTGCATCAACCGCTTGTACCTTGGAAAACGTTGTGAAAAATTAGTACAATCAAACAAGTGAATAGTAAAAAGTATGAAAACGTTTTCCACCTTCCACGGAAAATTTAGGCCTATCAAACAGGCCCTTAATGATTTTTGATAATGCAATATACGTATAAATGTTTCACCTCAAAGTACTGAAATGGATATTAAATAATGCTGAAAATACATGTTCAGTTTAAACCCTTATGAAAAAAAATATTTAAGTTTTTTATTTGTTATTTTTTTTTCGCTTATTTAGAATACAAGGGATAAATTGGTATTTTTATGCCTTCTTAACAGAATTTTTTTGTTGGAATCCATCATCAAATACAAAATATTATAATTAATGAAATGTTGATTATAAGAATGCAATGACAAAAATGGGAGACATAACTATGATAATAGCAGAAGTAAAAAACATTTAATACAATTAAAATTTGCTTTAGATACGAGAATACATGGTGTCAAATTAGTGACCAATAGCCCCTCCAAGGCATAGTTTAATGGTGCAAAGGACATAGAGAGGTAGTCTCAACTGAACTGTCAGTTGCAGTGTAAGGGTTCGATTCCTGTTTTTTACAAAAGTTTGAAATTGAACTCTTTGTGGGTGTTAGTATGATAGCTCTTATACCCTCACTTGGTGAAACATATCCCGCGATTGACCTCCTTCACAATGTTCTAGGCGAGAGAAGGTGGGGACCCTTAAAGTTGGAGTTCAACCTTTTCAAATTGAGTCATACTATATGAATATCGTGGGTGACCACAGTGATGATCACACACTCACGTGCAAAAAAATATTATTTTATTCACATGAGTCCCGCACACTCACATGCAGTCACCCATGCGAAGAAAGTATCATTTTCCTTTCAAATTAGTGACCAATAGGATAAAAGACACTGCATCTTCCAACCTTACACAATCTGACATGCCTTACAGTACCAAGCATTCACATTATTTAGGACAAAGATTAACCATTCAATATTTAACAAAGTTTATGGTCCTCTCCGGGGAATATATATCATTATATAAATTAAGTCGAAGTTCTTAAAATTATTATTGCCCTCGTTTCTATTTGGGGATCTGAAAAATTATTGAGATTATGTATGTTTAAATTTTAAATGATCACTAAACAATTTGACTCAATTGAGTCACTTGATCTATTTTTTATTTATTTTTATTTTTTTTCAATTTATCACTCTATTCAGCTTGGAAAAAATTATCTGATAAAGACAAATTATAAGTTAATGAATCAGTACTGACAAATTAAAGGCAGCCATATACAGAAATTTAACCTTTATTTTTGAAAAGCTTTACATTTAAATAAACTTTAGTTATGAGACTTTGATCAACCTGTATACTATTTGACATATATAATTTGATGGGTATTATAAATTTTACATGAAACATAAGTGTATTATTTTATTTAGTTTTACCGAATACTATATATCAAATGCGCTTTTATAACAGAAATATCATATATAATTGAGAAGTACACTTAACGAAATTTAATTATTTTTTTCTCTTCTCTAATAGTTTAGTATGATAAAATCTATTTTAACAAATAAATCAATTATATTATAATAATTCAATTGTTAAAAACAACCTTAGGATGCTATCTATCCATGCCCAAAATAATTGATGGCATGACACTTTCGCTATATAATTATATTAAGCACAATTGTCAATACAATTTGTAGTTGTTAATTGGTATTCAAGAAAGTATTAAGAAATGGCATCTAAAATCTTAATTTCCAATACCTATATCAAACTCACATCGGATTGGTCATGCTTTGCCAAACCTATGGCCATTTACATATTAAGAGAATTTTAGTAGTTGTTCGTGTTGGTATTCGGTAGAACCAATTGTATTTGGACAAACAACTTATGTAAATCGTTATGGAGTTAGTGGGGTCAAATAACCAAAAATAATAATTTTTTTTTTTAAAAAAAAATCCTACTTTAATATAACTTTTTCTTTACTTTTGTACCACGATCTACAGCATATCCATGCCAGGCATGTGCTTGCCTTGCGGTCCAACCCAGAATCCAATCTATTCATTTCTGCTAGGTGGTGGAACTATCAATTCAATTGAAAGGTTTGGAATCATCTTCTCATATGCCCACATTACTACAACCAGGGGCAGAGCTAGGGGGGTGTCGAGGGGGACCTGGACCCCCCAATTTTATGACATTTTTTTTTTTTTAAAGAAAGTTTGTGTATTTCATTCAAAATTTGGATACTCATTTGAATCAATTTGATTTGAAATTTCATTTCAACGTTTTTTCTTTAATCCAAAACAAAGATTCTAACTAAGGGGATGTTTGATAAAGTTTTTTATATTAAGTTTTAGGTTTGATTTGGTATTTCTGCACTTCTAAGAGAATAAAACGTCGTTATGCTGATAAAATAATAAGTTTCAACATTGTTTTAAAGTTTAAAAACATTGAACGTATGATATAACAATATTTTTTTAATATAAAATGTATAATTGTTTAGTTCATGATGTTAAGGTAAAACCTCATATAATTTTAAAGTAGAAAATAATAAATTACACAGAAGTTCAAGTTATTCTTTTTAACCATGTTAACCTTTTAAAAATGAAATCTCTAATCATAGTATCATAGACTCATAGTCCAAGCAGCCCAAAAAAAAATTTCCCCACCCCCACCCCTTCACCTTTGCATCTTCAATTCCAGGACCCCTCAACTCCTAGGAGCTGGCTCCGCCACTGACTACAACTAATATCTAAATCAAGAGCAGGAGTTGGATCGTCTTGATTTGCTCATAAAGCTTTATCCTAAGCGACATGTAAATAGAAAACTTCACTTGAAAAAGTTTCATGACCTGGTGGTTGACGTATCAATAATGATATTTATCGATATGCCATGATCTGTGAATCTAGTTCAGTTAGCACTATGCATTCTACTGCTTTGGTTATTCAACTATTCTCATCTAGTCGAGCAAGTAATTGAGAACTCAGGAAGAGCCTTTTGATTTTGTGAAAACTACTATGTTGACAAATTTAATTCGTTTGTTCTATTCTCTAACAGGTCCGTACGATAAAATCTATTTTAACAAATAAGTTAATTATATTATAATAATTCAATTATCAAAGACTAACTACCCTAGGATGCTATCTATCCTCGACGCATGAAATGACATATTCACTAATTAAATAAAACACGTTGTCAAAAACAATTAGTCGTTGTTATTTCCTAATCTTGTTATTCAAGAAACTAATAATAAGAAATGGCATGGACAAAACCTGAAATTTCCAATAGCTATGCCAAACTCACAACAGGATTGGTCATGGTTAGCCAAACCTATGGCCATGTTTGTGCAGTCTCAATTAAAATTGATTTGAACGAAAATTGAATGATGATGATACTTTTTGAAATCGAAATTCTCGATCAATGGAGGAACAATATCAATTTTTTGTTAAATAAGATCCCAAAGTGGATGATTGACTCATTCCACACTAGAGATCTTAGACAAAAAAATATTGAGGCCTGAACACGATTGATACTGAATAAACAACTTTCCCTTGTAAATGGAAAAAGATTTATTATGAAAAGTAGTTTTGTATCATTTGCTAGAGTTTGAAGAATTACCAAGAGGCCGACATGTTTAGGACTTTAGGTCCAATATGTTGTTGTCTTATGTAAACTCTATTTGAATTATTAAATTGGACAGAAAGGAAAATGATTTCAATATAACTTGTTAGCTAGTTGTATTCGATTATATTTTAAATGACAAGTGGATAGGACATCATCAAGTCAATTGTCAATCCCATTATGGTTACACATGTCTATCCATGGGAATAACAAACGCGTAAAATAATTCCCTTTAGTGGGTTCCTCAAAAACATGTTGGAATTTTAGACACTAAACTAAAAGCATTATAAAGTGAAAGAACGTACGAAACCGTGTGAGGGTCCTCACTTCATGTCTTAGCCCAACTTCCAGCTAAGAGATACCCAATACGATTTTTCATAATTAAAAACTTATTTCATAAGAATTAAAATCTAAATTAAAATTTAAATTAATTTGAACAATATATTTTATGAGATTCACAACTTTTCAATCACACATTTAATCTATTTTTGTTAAAATCGACTAAAAATTTGATTAAAAATATTAATATAAGTCAAAGTCTACAATTATTTTTAACAATATATTTATGGAACCTACAATTTTTCAACAACACATTTCATCAAATTTTACTAAAAAATTTGATTTCAGTTCTCATCAAAACAAGGGCTAAATATGAATGAGTAGTGCAGTAATCACTCCTCGGAAAAATAGATTCATTTTCAACTCTTCTAATATATATATATATTTCAATTATTCAGTTGAGTCTCGTATATGAATTTATTGTTCTCAAATTTTACTTCGTGACATGTTTGGTTTGTTAGAAGAGAGAGAATTGGGTAAGACTGAAGTAGAGACTAGAGAGCATTAAAATGTGGGGATTGTTACCTCAAATGAACCAAAGGAAAGGGACCTTAGCTGCAAATAAGAAATATAATTTTTATTGTGAACACAACTTACATTTTGGTTATTTTCTTGGATGTAGGTCCATCAGATTTATAAACGTAAATTCAAAGTTTCCAAATAATCATTACTGAATTTTTAGGTCAAGATTTTTGTCGACGTTGATTATAAATTGGCATTTTCTCCCCCTTTCGTGAACGTGATTAGGATTATTGAGAAGACAAATTGTAATGATAGCATTCTACGAGTTTTCTTGGTCTCTTTGTAGTTAGTTCAAAAAATAGAAAATTGTGAGTAAGGTGAATATTGAATAATCATTTTTATACGATACTTATGAGGGTTTGGTGAGTGAAAAGTCTATATAATTGTAACAATTTTTTTATATAGTGAAGCCTTGGCAATTATTATTATTATTATTTTATTTTATTTTTTCATCTTATTACTATTCTCCAAATAATGATCATGAGAGAATTAGCCTCAATTCTCAATCGTAAAATGTGGGTCCATTATCTGTTGAGCCTTGACAAAAGTAATAAATCGAAACTCTTCTGGTTTGATAGAGCTTGCTGATATGTTAGAATAAAGTTCTATCTTTGTGAACTAATTATAAGAAAATGTTATTTGTACACCTCATGGTGTACATGTATAAGCACTAGATGACGGAGCATTGCTCCAATTTTTTAACTTGACCAGAGGTGTTGAAAATGTTCATTGCAATGATTTTATTATTTAGTTCTTTCAAAATAAACTAATAAAGTCTTGGGATTTGAAATTCTAATGCTCCAATTTTTTAACTTGACATAAGGTGTTGAAAATGTTCATTGCAATGATTTTATTATTTAAATCTTTCTGACATATACTAATAAAGTCTTAGTACTTGGAGATTTTGATCGTGAGAAAAGATACTTTTCCAAATAGATAAATACTTCCCTTGTTTTTTTCTTTCTTCTTCAAGTGATAACGATAAGGTAATAATATCAAATACAATAAAATCAAATATTAATATGGACAACATAAACTCTTTAAATTTCATTTTTAACAAATTAGAAATCAATTATATGTTCGAGAATGTTTAATAATAATGTTTTTAATGTAGAAATTTAAAGTTTTCTAGTTAGAAGAAGAAGATAATTAAACTTATAAATACATTTATATGTTTATGGATGTAGAAGAGTTCAACTATACTAAAATGGCAACTGATTCAGAAGTGGAGTCAAAGTAAATAAACGACAATCTCGCTTCGAGACTGGAGTCAAGTGAGTGCATGCTTAAGCACGTAGAGTAGGCAACAAGGCTGTAGAGGCTCAATTTGCAGGTATTTTGGAATTTAATAGAATTAATTAACTAAGGTTATTTAACTATTTTTGTGTCTTAAAGAGTACGAAATTGTTTAAGCATGACGAAGTCACGAGCTTTCAAATATGATGCAATTTGAATCGTCAAATCATGTCTCAATTTAAAATAACGTGATTTAATGATCCAGATAGGTAAGTGCTAAAATGTGCGTCAATTCAGGAAAAATACAAGAAATATTGTAACGATCATCCTAATTATTTTTATTTTTCATATCAGAACAAATTCAAGTATAATGATTTCTAATTCATTCTCACTCTAAATTGTGTCAAAATAATTTCATAATATTTTTCAAGTTTTAAACCCAAGGGTTCAATGTTCGAGATTTATAGGTTTTTAAATGTTCAAAATCATTATTCGATCAAGAGTAAAATTAAATTGTAGTATTGCTCTCTTATTCTCTCTATTTTACCTCGGTGTCCGTACTTTAACATGGCTCACGTCTTACTCCCAACCCACATTCAACATACTTATATAAGTTGACGATTTGTTCATCAAAGTGTTCGCATTTGTCTCTCCATCCTTGGAGAAGGTCACGAACTTTTAATGATTTGGCTATACTCGTTGACGTTAGTGGAGCCAAGATCTGTTGGCAACGTCACCTATCAAAAAATAAGGTCAATAAATTGGCACTGTCTATGGAAAATCATACTATTAACTATGAGCAACACTTTAAGAAAAACTTATCGAAAAGTATATTTTGCTTTTTCCCTTGAAAATGGCTTTATTCTGGAATAAAAAGTAAGTAGAAATGTTGAATAAAAAGGTTTTAAGTATATTTCGATTGTGAGTGTTTCAAGTTTTCCTTAAAAAATAATAAATTTTGAAAATAAATCTACTCAAAAGAATCCATCTTTGAATAAAATAGGCGTCCAACCACCATGAGTATTAGTGAAGAGGAAAGAAATCCATGAAGAGCAACGAGGGAGGTCTCCGAAGAAGAGGCAACTCAAGCTCACCATTAACCCTAGCACCGTAGAGGTTGTAGGGTCACTGCACGCCTCACAAGAAAAGTGGCAATCATGACCACCAACATGAGGAACATCATGGAGTAAAACTATGCAATACAACAACTCTTCAGTAAATTCAAGTACAAGTAGGTATGCAAATAACCCAAAACATTCCTCAGCGAGGCCTCTTCCAAGGCTGCCAAACCCAATGGAGAAATCAACACGAGAAAGAACAGGTCCAAAGTGATATAGCTCATTTTCATAGGCATCGAAGAGATGGCATCCCAATTGAAATGGAACTCCGATCGCCACCCTCATTCTTTGGAGTAAGATAGGAAACCCCGAGATGAGGGTCGAACAGTTCAACTCCCTTTTCACGTTTAAGGAGGAAAGGAGGAACTCGGGTTGGTGATACACCAGTGTTAGGCCGAGGACGGGGAGCTCATTAGGGTTAGACACTCATTCTTCAATAAAAAGGTGGAAAAAGGAGTTCTTTTTCGTCCTTGGAGAGTGGAAGTTCCACCTTACCTAGGAAAATAGAGATGACATCGTCCCAGCCTTATACCATCCATTGCGTAAGTTTTATCTGCTTGTGTGTGTTTTTTTTTTTACTAACCGACCTCAAGAGTAGTTCTAGCAGTTCCTTTTGGTTTTGCAGATTACAAGGTGGTCACTTTGAGCTCGGAGGATAGAAGACGAGCTGAGGCCATTAGGGCACTACCCAGGAGGCAGAGATCTTGCAAATCCGTAATCTCGGAGGATAATCTCTTCCAAGTGGGATTACTCCGAGCTCAGCCTTCATCTACAACAGTAGAGACTTCCTTTGCTTTGCCCCCACCTTAGTAAGATCCTTGTGCTTTCTTTAATTAAATTTTGATATCTTTTATTTTTGCAAGTGCTAACAATTTTCCCTTTGTGTAGACCACCCACAAGACATGCTGAGCTTCAGAGCTGCAACGCAAAAAAGGCAAGAAGAAGGACGCCCTAACAGCTGCAGTTGTTTGACCTCGAGAGGAGGAGGAGGTCGAGGTGGAGGAAGTGATTTCTCCTTCGAAAAGAAAGTGCTCAGAGGGGGCTCCTACTGTGGATCCCACTCCGGTGACCACGGTTGGGTTATTTTTACCGGTGGCCATGCTAATGATGTTGGAACCCACCACTTTTCCTTTGCCCACCATGGAGGCCGGTACTTCGTGATCGCAGGAGAGGTGTCCTGACCTGCAGAGGCCGAGTTTGGAAGGGTTGATGGGTCATCGCCTAGAGATTTTTCTTGATTACCTCTGAGCTCCCTCTCCAGCAAAGGAGTCTATAACTGCACTCCCCCTCCCCTCCGAGACTCAGCCAATTTACTTATTCGAAGCTAGACTGAGAATGAGCAGGACTTTGTGGCAGAGATGCCAGTGGGGAAGGCCATAGTGGCTGCTCAACTCTACAACCACAGGTCATTATTTACTTGATATTTGTAGCAGATAAGGTAACTTCTGGGTTTGGGCACTGATTTATCGAACATTCATTATGTTTGTGACTTAACTTTGATTTTCTCTAATGGTTTAGGTCAAGGTCGAGCTGGACAAGATGTTGGAGGTAAAAGATCAGGCCTTGGGCCTTTATGAGATCATGGAGCTCGAAAGGGCCGTCTTGCTGAGGAAAAAAAATACGAAGACCGTCTGAACAAGATGGGCATCAAACTCGAAGCAAAGTTGGCCTACAAGCTCCGTCTACTGGATGATAATGAGGCCCTGAAGGTCTGGAGTGAAGGGCCAACCAAAGGGCGGCCAATGAGAAGAAGATGGCTGAGAAGCTGCAGGCTCAATTGGAGAAGGAGCGAGCTCAGGTGGCCATGGCGAAGAAGAAAGCTGCAGAAGTAGCGCGGAAGGTGGATGAGGCTGAGGTGAAGGTAGCTCAGGCCGTGGACCTTTGGAGGACCTCTCTTGAGTTTAACACCCATGTAGTGGCCTTGGAGGAGATCGTGAAATATATCGGCCAGGAGAGGCCTGGCTTCGATGCAGCATTCTTAAGAGAGGCTCTAGAAGAATAGAAGAAAGAGTTGTAGCGATTGTTAGAGCTGGCAAGAGTTCATATCTCATCGGCTGATGAGGACTTAGAGCAAGATGCCCATGTCCCTTTTGCTTAGTAGCTTTTCTCCTTCTAAACTTTGCATAATGTTTTGTCTTTTAATTTTCCATTCCAAGTATTTTGTACTAAACTAAGGTTTATGAATTTGATTGTGTTTCATTTATTGAGTAATTCATTTCAAGTGAATTCGTTTTGCCTAAGTGTTGCAGCTCATGCCACATTAATCTGGTTTATTTGTAGAAGTAACGCCTCAACGTTTTCGTAAAGAAATCATCTAAGGTTGCAGCACATGTAAACTTAGTTCGGATCATTCAAAGAAGTGAGGCTTCGAATATTTTCGTAGTAGGAAATCGTCTAAGTGTTGCAGCACATGCAAATTTAGTTCGGCTCACTTCTAAAAGTGTGGCTTTGAATATTTCCCATAGTAGGAAATCGTCTAAGTGTTGCAGTACATGCAAACTTAGTTCGGCTCACTTCTAGAAGTGAGGCTTTGAATATTTTCATGATAGGAAATCGTCTGAGTGTTGCAGCACATGCAAACTTAGTTCTGCTCACTTCTAGAAGTGAGGCTTTGAATATTTTTGGGATAGGAAATCGTCGAAGCGTTTCAACACCTGCAAACTTAGTTTGGAAAGCAATAGGTATACAGGAGTGAAGGAATGCCTTTTTATTGATAATGAAACTTTCATACAAGGGTTTCTCAGATACTTTATTGAAAGTACTGGCGGAGGTGCTCGGCGTTCCAAGGATGGGGAAGAGGTTTTCCCTCCATGTCTTTTAACTCGTAGGCTCCTTTGGATAATATTTCTGTAACCACATAGGGTCCTTCCCAGTTTGGACCTAGAGTTCCTGATCTGATCTCCCTTGTGGCAATGAAAATCCTTCGTAGGACCAAGGATCCTATCTCAAATTCTCTTTTCCGCATCTTCTGATTATAATAGCGGGCATTTCTTTGCTTGTACACGACATTTTTGAGCTCATCATCATCCCTTTTTCTTCCAAAAAATCTAGTTCTCCTCTAAGAGCCTTTTCATTTTCAATTGGGTCATAAGAAGCCGTTCGGAATGACGCGATCCCCATCTCTAAAGGGATTACCGCTTCCATGCCAAAGGCTAGAGAGAATGGTGTTTCTTCGATGTTGGTCCTCACAGTAGTGTGGTAAGACCACAACACACTGGGGAGTTCGTCAACCCATCCTCCTTTGAGGACGTCAAGAGTGGCCTTCAATGTGTGCTTTATGATTTTATTGATGCCCTCAACCTGGCCATTCGCTTGGGGTTGATTTGGTGTGGAGAAGCGCTTCATGATGCCAAGCTCTCCATAGAAATTGATAAGGCGAGCGTTATTGATCTACCGTCCATTATCGGTTTCAATGGAATGAGGTATTCCGAACCTGCACACGATAAACTTCCATATAAAGTCAGTGGTTTTGTGCTCTATAATTTTCACAAGGGGCTCAACTCCGGCCCACTTGGTGAAGTAATCAACTGTGAATATGGCATACTTGCCCCTTCCTCGTCCTGTGAGCATTGGACCAATTAGGTTCACTCCCCATTTTGGAAAGGGCCAAGGTGCCACCACAAAGTCAAGCTATTATGGGGGTGCTTTGGTAAATGGAGCAAGGCGTTGGCACTTGTTGCATTTCTTTACAAACTTTAGGGCGTCTTTTCTCATAGTGGTCCAGAAATATCCTTGGCGTATGACTTTGTGAGCCAAAGATTGCCCACCGGAATGGTTTCCGCACATTCCTTTATGTATCTCTTAGAGGGCGTAAAGAACCTATTCTTCATTCAAACATCTTAACAAAGGGGTTGAGTATCACCTTTTGTAAAAAGTGTTGTCTATCAACGTATATCTAGCCGACCTGATTCATGGCTGCCTTGCTTCCATGAGATCTTCAAGGCATACCTCTTTCTTTAAGTAGAGGCTAATTTCATCAATCCAGGTGTTAGGATCTTTCATCATGGACACGACTTTTTCCCTTTCAATGGCAAATCGTGAGATCCTCTCTACGGGGATACTGTCGAACTCCTCGACTCCTTCACTCGTTGCTAGTTGAGCTAAAGCATCAGCATGTCCATTCTACAATCTCAGGATTTGTTTGACATGTATGATCTGGAAGCCTTCGAGCTCCTTTCTCGCGACTTGGAGGTAACTGCTCATCCTCTCCTCCTTGGCTTGATATGTATCGTTAATCTGATTGGCCACTAGCTATGAATAATTGTATACTATCAGGTCAGTGATTATTAACTCTCGAGCATACTCAGCCTCATTGTTGGAGGTATTGAAGTCAAAAGGCGAAGCTTCTCAAAATAAGTGATGATCATGATTGATTAGTACTACCCCAGCTCCGGACCTAGTTTCTATGGAAGATCCATCCACATAGAGCTCCCACGGGGTCCTTGATGTACCTCTTTCCATCGGTTCCGTGCTAAATTCTGCCACAAAGTCAGTAAGGGCTTGTCTCTTGGTAGAAGTGTGCGAGGATTGTATTTTATGTCAAATTATCCTAGCTCGACTGTCCAATTTACCATCTGCCCTGACGTGTTAGGTTTCTATACGATTTGTTTCAATAAACAATTGGTCAGGAACTATATGGTATCCTCCAAGAAATAAGGTCTCAGCTTCTTGGCAACCGTGATGACAGCTTACGCTAGTTTTTCCAAGGGTGAGTATCTGAGTTTGGCTTCATGGAGAGCCCTTGTATTCCATCCTCTTCCATCGCTAGGACATAACTGAAAGCATGTTCTGACACAATAAGATATAACAACAAAGTTTCTCCTACTTTGGGTTTGGACAAAACTAGTGGTTGAGCCAATTATTTCTTTAATTTCGTCAAAGGCATTTTGGCATTCAGGGGTCCATTCAAATTTTTTTTCCTCCTTGTAGTACATTGAAGAACGGCTTACACCGATATGTGGATTTTGATACAAAATGACCGAGGACGGCCACCTTCCTGTAAGGCTCTGAACCTCCTTCGGTCTCCTCGGTGCTTCTATGTCAATGATAGCTCATATTTTTTGGGGTTGGCCTCGATTCATGATGTAGCCTGAGAATTTTCCCGAACTCACGCTGAAGGCGCATTTTTTGGGATTGAGCTTCATTTTGTATTTTCTAAGGATTTAAAACACCTCAGTAAGGTGTTGTTGGTGATCCTCGGTTCTCATGATTTTTACTAGCATGTCATCAAAGTAAACCTCCATGGTTTTTCCAATTTGTTAGGAAAACATGGAGTTCACCAAGCGTTGGTACGTGGTTCCAGTATTTTTTAGTCCAAAAGGCATCATTCTGTAGCGACAGAGCTACCGATCGGTGATAAAAGAGGTATGCTCCTGGTCCGATTCATATATGGGTATTTGGTTGTACCCTGAGTATGTATCTATGAAGCTGAGCAGTTCATGTCCAGTTGTAGCATCGACCATTTGGTCTATCTTGGGTAGTGGAAAGCTGTCTTTTGGGCAGACATTGTTTAGATCGGTGAAATCAATGCACACCCTCCAATCTCCACTACTTTTCTTTATAAGAATTGGGTTCGCAACCCATTCAGGATAATTAGCTTCACTGATGCATCTATTGCAAAGCAACTTTTGTATCTCTTTGTTGAGAGCCCCATACCTTTCTAGGTTTAGAGGTCGATGTCTTCGCTGTGTGGGCCGAGCTGATGGGTTGATGTTTAGCTTATAGCAATCGACCCTTGGATCGATTCCCTCCAGGTCTTCTTGACTCCATGCGAAGACATCCAAGTTTTATTGGAGGAATGCCAATATCTGACCTCAGACCAGGAGCCATAGCTCTCGTCCTATTTTGAGCTCTTAGGTTGGGTCACCCTCACAAACTGACATTTTGTCTAGTTCTTCCACCGGCTCGCCTCCTTTTGTTTTCATGCGGGGATCTAGGGGACCTAGGTCGTACATCATGCACATGGCTATGGGAAGTCAGATGTTGTGATGTGCGTGAAATCGGGTTGTCCTTTGACATATTTAGACGAGTTCCCTAATTTCTTTGATTCCTCCTACACTGTGTAGTGTTGGAAATTTGAGCAAATAGTGGTACAATGATACCACGGCCTTAAGTTTAATAGAAAGGGCTGTCCCATAACAGTATCATAGGGTGAGATGGAATCTAGTATTATGAACTCAGCATTAGTCCTGCACTGCTGCGGGACTTCTCCAACTTCGATGACAAGCTTGATCAATCCTCTTGCGTTAGTCAGTACCCCACTTAGTCCTTAAACCATATTTAGGTATGGTTGT
The DNA here is from genome assembly GCA_019395295.1 of Osmanthus fragrans. NCBI lineage: Eukaryota > Viridiplantae > Streptophyta > Magnoliopsida > Lamiales > Oleaceae > Osmanthus > Osmanthus fragrans. The sequence goes on along the minus strand of CM033344.1, from coordinate 20,080,348 downwards.
AAGAAGTAAAAGGGGATTCCTATCCACTTAAGCGTGTTGGTGAAAAGTATGTTGAGTACACTTCCGGTATCGACCAACACCTTGGGTATAGTGATTCCAGCCACAAGTATAGAGACCACCAAGACGCCAGGGTAAGGATTCGGGTCTACCTTACTATCATCAAATGACAGATGGTCATCCATAGGTTTCCTACGGTGTTTTGTTGTTTTGCCGATCTCAGTTAGGTCGACTACAATGGGCCTTTTCAGTTTTGTTTCTTTTGTTCCAATGTTTTGGTTGTTTCCCATCATGCAGACCTGAGGTTAGGCAGATCGACGTTCTAGGCTCTGGCTTCGGCATGATTTTCTTGTACCATTCTAACCGCGTAGGGTGTAGGAAACTTCATGCAATAATGATATATCGAGGTTGCTTTGAGCTCCTGCAATATGGGTCTCTGATATGATCCAGGATGCGAGAGTCATGAATGCAAGGTCAAACCGAGACCCGTTGATTATCGAAGAAGGTGCAATGACGCAATCGAGAGTAAAACGAGTCAAAGAGACATTGGGGATGCTAATCAAAGCCACTATTGATGAAACCATGTTCAGGACGCAAAATAGAGCAAGTTTCATGTTGGGGTCGAAGGCCAAAAAGACTTGGATCAACGTGATAAAGCTGGCCAAAAAAGGTTCAGGCCAACCCGAAACAAAAGACTCTACCGGACGCGACTACCGGATGTCCGGTATCCTAAGTTCTGAAATCTCTACCAATTCGGACGCGCACCGCTCAACCGGACGCACTCTACCCCGGACGTCTGATAGAAATCTTCTGTCCATCGGACGCACTTACCAGACGTCCGGAATGGTCGTCCGGTACAACCGATTTTTATGCGATTTTGTTTCCTTTTTACTAGAATTCTATTTCTTTCCATATTTTGACTTTATTTGTTGCCTTATGAACGTTTTTTACTAGATTTAGTGCTCTAGTATAAATACTTAACTATTTTGTTACATTCTGAACTTTCGACATTGAATTAATTGAAAGACTATTTGCTTTGTCCTTTGTTCTTCATTAAACAACAAATCAAACTTCCAAGATCTGTTCTTATGTGTTCAAACATCGGATTGTGGGTTCTTCATTGTGTAATCAAGGGGTTCAATGCATCTTTGTTATCGTTGGATTTTTTGGTTTACTTCGTTGGGTTCAAGTCCAAAACCGGGTTTTCATTGGCGTTCTTGGGTTTCGCATCAATCTAGTTGTGGGTTTCGTAGTCACCGTTGCTACGGGGTTCGCATCAGTTGGTATTAGAGGTTTGGCTCCAATTTAATCAGGTTATATCCCTTAATTTTCTTTGTTGAGTATTAGTTTTCAAATTTCTTCGTTTCTTCTTAGTTTCTTCTTGATTCTTGAGTCCTTCATTTTTGGTTTCTTAGATCCAGTTTTTGCTTTGTTGGTAGTACAATCTTGTGTTTAAAAAAAATTCTATTGTTCACGTCAGTACTGTTCAGCCGTACAGTTAAAAAAAGAAGTTAAGTTTTGTTTGATTTGCTGCCAACACTTCTACAAGTTTTGATTCACTATCTAAATCTTGTCCTATAAGTTGTGTTCAATTTAAAGTTAAAATTTCCATTGAGTTCCTTAAATTCTTCATTCTAAATTTTAGTTTCCATAATAATCTTGAGTCACATTTCTTCTCACATTCGATTTGAATTCACAAGTTTGGTCTGGTAAGTTCTTTGTTGTCCTTGGAAGCACTTGGTGAAAGTATTGAGTGGTAAAAGGCAGAAAGTGAGATTATTAGAGGGTAAAAGCCAATTGAGTGATTTCGAGCGAACTTGGTGAGGCAGAAATTGAGAGAGAATGTCTGATATGGAAGGTTCGAATTCTAGCTGGTGCGGTGATCAAACCAACAAACAGAACGATAGAATGGATCGGTTTGAACGATTATTGTTGGATATGGGAAAAAAGATGGAGAAGTTGGGTACTTCAATGACAAATATTAGTAGGGGACAACCGGTTGATGTACCTCATGAGATCGATAGCAAATGGGGGTGAAGATGAGTGCGAATGGATTGAGCTAGGACGGATGAGGCATAGAGGAGATAGGTTTGAACGACGGGGTTGAAATAATCATGGAGGTGAAGTTGATGGTAATTTGGGTAATGTAAAAATGACAATTCCACAATTTAAGGGTAAAAGTGATCCTGAGGTATATTTAGATTGGGAGAAGAAGTTGGAGTTGATTTTTGATTGCCATAACTATTCGGAGGATAAGAAGGTGAAGGTTGCGGTATTGGGATTCACTGATTATGCCATCACTTGATAGGATCAAGTGGTCACTTCACGGCGTCGAAATCAGAAGAGTCCTATCAATACTTAGGATGAACTAAAGGCGATAATGAGAAAATGGTTTGTGCCTAGTCATTACTACAGAGAAATCTATCAGAAACTGAAAAGTTTGTATTAAGGGACGAAGAGTGTGGAAAACTACCATAAGGAGATGGAGATCTTGATGATTAGAGCAAATGTAGAGAAAGATAGAGAAACTACTATGCTAGGTTCTTGAATGGGTTGCACAGGGAGATCGCTAATGTGGTGGAATTACAACATTATATAGAGTTGGAAGATATGTTGCATGTGGCCATGAAGATTGAGAAATAGTTGAAGAAGAAGGGAACAGCTAGGCAACCATTCGGTAATTTGGGTTCGAACTCAAACTGGAAACCCAAGTGGGATAACAAAGGGGATGAAACTTACTCGAAATGAAGAACTGAAGTGCCAAAGGAGAGTGATGAAAATGATAGCAGGACAGCACCAAAGGCAGAAACACAGTTAACCAGGAATCGGGATATCCAGTGCTTTAGGAGTTTAGGGAAAGGACACATCTCTTCTCAATGTTCAAACAAAATGACAATGATTCTACGTGATAGAGAAGTGGAGACTGATGGTGAGGATGAATTTAAAGACATGCTGGCATTGGAAGAGGGTAGTGATCATGGAGACACAGTGTAATTTGCTCATGTTGGAAGTTGATGGTCACAATGAGAGCTCTTAACACTCACGCCAAGGTAGATGATATGGAGCAGCAGCGGGAGAACATATTTCATACACGATGCCACATCCACGATAAGGTATGTAGTATGATAATTGATGGAGGTAGTTGTACAAATGTAGCTAGCACAACCTTAGTTGAGAAATTGGGATTGGTACTAATTAAACACCATAGGCCTTATAAATTGCAATGGTTAAATGATAGTGGAGAATTTAGGATGAATAAACAAGTGATGATTTTTTTCTCGATTGGGGATTATAGTGACAAGGTTGTATGCGATGTGGTACCTATGCAAACGGGTCATATTTTGTTGGGAAGATCATGGCAATATGATAGAAAGGTTAACCATGATGGGTATAGAAATAGGTATAGTTTTGTCAAGGAGGGAAGGTTTATTACTCTTGCGCTATTAACACCGGCACAAGTTTATGAAGACCAAATTCAATTGAGAAATGATAAAGAGAAAAGAGTAAGAAAGTCTGAAAAAATGAGAGAAAGTAGTGAGCTAGTGAGTAAGAGAGAAAATGGTGAGGTGGCTGAGAGTGGGGAGAAGAGAGAGAGGCCACATGAGAGGAGAGAAAAAGAGCCAGTTGAGAGGAGAGAAAAGCTAAAAGTGAACTTTTTTGCTAGTGGGAATGAATTGCAAAAGGCTATAATTGATAAAAGAACAGTGTTGTTGTTGATATACAAGGAGTCACTTCTCAACTTTAAGGAATCTAACACACCCCTCCCTAGTTTGGTTGAGTCTTTATTGCAGGAATTTGAAGATGTGTTTTCGGAGGACATGCCAAGTGGATTGTCGCCAATTCGGGGCATCGAACACCACATTGACTTCATACTTGGAGCTGTCCTTCCAAACCGACCAGCTCACCGAAGCAATCCCGAGGAGACAAAGGAAATTCAAAAGCAAGTGGAGGAGTTAATGAGCAAAGGTTATGTGAGGGAGAGCATGAGCCCCTGTGCTATACCTGTCCTATTGGTACTGAAGAAGGATGGGACGTGGAGGATGTGTGTGGACTGCAGGGCTATCAACAACATAACGGTAAAGTATCGTCACCCTATACCTAGATTAGATGACATGCTTGATGAGTTACATGGTGCTTGTATTTTTAGTAAGATTGATCTTAAAAGTGGGTACCATCAAATTCGTATACGGGAGGGTGATGAATGGAAAACAGCGTTTAAAACTAAATATGGATTGTATGAGTGGTTGATTATGCCATTTGGATTCACTAATACACCGAGCACTTTTATGCGTTTGATAAATCATGTTTTGTGTGCTTTTATAGGAAAGTTTGTTGTTGTTTATTTTGATGATATCTTAATCTATAGGAAAAATCTAGATGAGCATCTGGAACATTTGAATTGTGTGCTTGTGGTACTTAGGAAAGAACAGTTGTATGCTAATTTCAAGAATTGTACATTTTGCATGGAAAAACTTGTATTTCTAGGATTTGTGGTGGGTGTTAATGGAGTAGAAGTGGATGAGGAGAAAATTAAAGCTATTAAAGATTGACCAACACCTAAAAGCATAACTGAAGTTAGAAGTTTCCATGGATTGACTACTTTTTATAGGTGGTTTGTAAAGGACTTTAGCACAATTACTACACCACTGACATAAATTGTTAAGAAGAGCGTAGGCTTTCATTGGGGTGATGCACAAGAACATGCATTTAATACTATTAAGGATAGATTGTGTAAAGTACCTGTTTTGACATTACCTAACATTGACAAAACTTTCGGCACTGGAGCAGTGTTGATGTAGGATCGCAGGCCTATAGTTTACTTTAGTGAAAAGTTGAGTGGGGCTTCCTTGAACTATCCTACATATGATAAGGCGTTGTACTCACTTATTCGATCATTGGAAACTTGACAGCATTACCTGTGGCCTAAGGAGTTCGTGATACACACCGATCACGAGTTATTAAAGCACTTGCGGGGTCAAGGTAAGTTGAACAAAATGCACGCAAGGTGGATGGAATTTATAGAGTCATTTCCCTACGTCCTACGTCATCGAAGGGGTATAAACATAACGGTTACTTGGTTTGAAAATATGTGGTTGCAGATGCGTGTGCAATAATGGGGCTATTGATAAATTTTATAAATATAGAGATTATTTGTTTAGGAAAAATAAGTTGTGTGTTCCTAATTGCTCTATACGTGAATTGTTGGTAAGGGAAGCACATAATGGGGTCTAATGGGTTATTTTGGGGTACAAAAGACTTTAGACATATTAGGGGAACACTTTTACTAGCCTAAAATGAGAAGTGATGTAGAACAAATTTGTGGGAAGTGCATAACTTGTAAAAAGGCTAAGTCTAAGGTCTTACCTCATGTTTGTATACTCATTTTCCTGTACTTAGTGAACCTTGAGTCGATATTTCAATGGATTTTCGTGTTGGGCTTACCTAGGACAAAAAGGGGTCGGGACTCAATATTTATTGTGGTAGATAGGTTTAGTAAAATGGCACATTTTATACCATGTCACAAAACCGATGATGCCACAAATATTGTAGATTTATTCTTTAGGGAAAGAGTACGTTTGCATGGGGTCCCTAAGAGTATAGTGTCAGATCAGGATGTTAATTTTTCGAGTCATTTTTAGCGTGTTATGTGGAATAAGTTAGGCACTAAATTGTTGTTTTTCTACGACTTGTCATCCACGAACTGATGGGCAAACTGAAGTGGTCAATAGGACCATGACTCAATTACTTTGTACGGTGATAAATAAGAACTTGAAGAGTTGGGAGGAGTGTTTACCCTTTGTTGAATTTGTTTATAATAGAGTTGTACACTCTACTAGTTCGTTTTCACCGTTTGAAATTGTTTATGGGTTTAATTCACTAACACCTTTAGATTTGTTACCGTTACCTGTACATTAAGAGGGTAGCTTGGATGGTAAAAAGAAAGCTGAATTGGTCAAGTCACTACATGAGAAGGTCAAGATGCAAATTGAAAAGAAAGGTAAGCTCGTTGCACAGAAGGCAAATAAAGGAAGGAGGCGCGTAACATTCGAACCAGGAGATTGGGTCTAGGTGCATCTCAGAAAGGAGTGTTTCTCGGAGCAGATGAAGTCTAAGTTGCAGCCGTGTGGAGATGGTCCATTCAAAGTCATCAAAAAGATCAATGACAATGCATCCAAAGTGAATCTCCCATGTGAGTATAATGTTTCAGTTACATTTAATGTTGTTAATCTCTCTCTGTTTGTTGCAGATACAGATTCGAAGATGAATCATTTTGAAGAGGGAGGGGATGATATGATCCAAATGCGGGAGTCATGAATGCAAGGCCAAACCGAGACCCATTGATTATCAAAGAAGGTGTAATGACGCGATCGAGAGCAAAAACGAGTCAAAGAGGCATTGGGGATGCTCGTCAAAGCCACTATTGATGCAACCATGTTCAGGAAGCAAAAAAGGAGCAAGTTTCACGTTGGGGTCGAAGGCTGAAAAGACTTGGATCGACGTGAGAAAGCTGACATAAGAAAGTTCTGGCCAACCGGACGCAAAAGGGTCTACTGGACGCGACTACCGAACGTCCGATATCCTAAGTTCTGACATCTCTACCAATTCGGACACGCACCACTCAATCGGACGCACTCTACTGTACATCCGGTAGAAAACTTCTGTCCATCTAGACGCACTTACCGGACATCTGGAAGGGTCGTCTGGTACGATCGATTTTTATGCGATTTTGTTTCCTTTTTACTAGAATTCTATTTCTTTCCATATTTTGACTTTATTTGTTGCCTTATGCACGTTTTTTACTAGATTTAGAGTTCTAATATAAATACTTAACTATTTTGTTATGTTCAGAATTTTTGACATTGAATTAATTGAAATGCTATTTGTTTTCTCCTTTGTTCTTCATTGAACAACAAATCGAACTTTCAACATCTATTCTTGTGTGTTCAAACATCGGATCGTGGGTTATTCATTATGTAATCAAGGGGTTCAGCGCATCTTTGTTATCGTTGGATTTTTTTGGTTTACTTCGTTGGGTTCAAGTTCAAAATCGGGTTTTCATTGGCGTTCTTGGGTTCCGCATCAATCTAGTTGCGGGTTTCGTAGTCACCGTTGCTACGGGATTCGCATCAGTCTCCCCAGTATTGCATTGTAATTAGACGGTAAGTCAACTACTACGAAGTCGGCGAAAATTCTCCTTTGGCGGGGGACCTCGTCAACTATCAGGACGATTTGTCTTCGGGCCTCGATAGGATCTCTTGAGAACCCTTATAGCTTTTTAGGATATGGCTGGACCTCCTTCTAAGATTTCCAGCTACCTCAAGGTTTGGGAATATAGTATATTTACTGAACTTCCGTTGTCCACGAGTGTTTGATGTACCTGTACTCCCGCAATAGGTATGGTAATCACCAATGCGTCACTTTGGTCTTCAAGGACTCCTTGAGAATTTCCTTCCCCAAACTAGAACCATTCAGGGTCAGTGGTCGTGCCGAGGTCGAACTTGGGATTTCCCACTTCGTAGTTCTGTCAAACGCGGGCACCTCGAGCTTGCCTACGTTTTTCTCTCCTGGATCTTTCTATATACTGTTTTATTCCAATCATCATCTCGATCTCCGCCCTAGGGGGTGGATTAAGGTCTGGGATATCTGGTTGAGTTTGATGGTCTAATCTTTGCTGTTGAGGTTGCTGAGCACGAAGTGGGCTCGTCTCTCCTAGTTTAACCACAAATTCTTTTAGACAACCTTGTTGAATCAAGGATTCAACCGCATCTCTTAGATCTTGGCAATCATCGATGTTGTGTCTTGTCGATTTGTGATATCGACAGAATTTTCCTTGACCTCTTCTTGTTGGATCCTTTCTTTGGAAAACGGGTCTACGAAATGCCTCTATGTTTCCTGTTTGCATAAAGACTTCCTCCAAAGTGGTTGTAAATGGATAGTATTCGTGGAACCTGCCTAGCAGGGGTTTAGATCGGTCATTATCTCCCCTGTCTCTTCTCCTATCATACGTCACTCCCTTATCTTGCTTTCGTTCTTTACCCTGACTAGTGAGATGGGGTTTGTTCTGATGTCTTCTTGATCAGATGTTGTTTTCTCCGCGCTTATATGTTTTTTAGCTCGGTTTAAGAACTTATGGTAAGTTCGGGATCCATCCACGTGAGCAGACCACCAGAATCGTGTTCTGGGCCGTAGTCTAAAGAGGACTGCCATGAGTGCGGCATCGTAGAGATCTTCTCAACCTCCATGGATTTCTTATTGAATCTGCTGAGGTAACTTTTAAGCGACTCATTTTTCCCTTGTTTCATGCTCACTAACCGTTCTTTGGGCGTTGTTCTTACCTTGGAGCCCATGAATTGGGCGAGAAAGACAGTAGCCAGGTCATTCCAGTTCCTTATTGACCTTTGGTGCAACCTTCTGAACCATCTTTGTGCTTTATCTCCTAATGTCAGTAGGAAAGCACGGCACATAATGGTGTCGCTTACTCTTTATAACTCCATCCATGAGACATTTTGAGTTTATCGGGTAATGGTCCAGTGAGAATATCTTCCAAAAAGGGGAATGGCATTTGGTGAGGTATTTCTCAGCCACCCCTTTACCTTTGGCCTCCAGGTTGGCAATGCGCTTTTTCAAAGCAATTATTTCAACCCTTCTTGCTCCAACAGACGCTTCAGGCTAGGTTCAGTATGCTTTTCTCCGGGGTGTCAATGATTGTTGGAAGCCTAATCTGCTGAACACATTGCCAGTTGTTTTGGTGACCGGCTCCTTCCTTGGGTGAGGACTCCTTACTTCGTCCATTTGGCTTTTGGAGGACTCCTCCTTGGAGAAGTGAAGGGATCTTCTAGTGGGGAGTCGCCCCGTTTTTCGTCTGGTGGGAGATTCTACCTCGGTATCGAGTGGGAAAAGTATGAGCCTAGTTTCATTCCAGTCTGTTGACCGTGTTTGTCAACCTTTCAATGGCTTCCCTCATTGCAATCATTTGAGGGATGTCGAAATTAGTTTAGTCTTGTCTCCTTCGAAAATCGTGTGAGGTATTAGTTTCGTTGGGATGAGTGTGTGATTGACTTTCCGAGGTATTTTTCATAATAGGGTTCTCATTCTAGCGCCGAACTGTTGACGTCAAAATGTGTAAGCATGGATTTGAGCCAACTTTAAGAAAAAAATGGGTAAAACTTGTGTTGATTGTTGATTACAAGTTGTAATTCTAAGGTCGGTTAGGTATTTTCCTGTCCCCCTTTAGTAAGGAGGCATTGCCCTTTTATAGGACAGATTAGACTCAATCATCATAAATGTATCTAATCAATCACTTCAAATATAAAGCTGAGCTTAGATTGGTGTGCCACCGGTGTTCATCCTGATAGGTTGTTGAGGCCGGTTCCCATCAAATCCTCATAAAGCTGTCTTTTATCAGGTAATTATGACCCGTACAAGTGGAAGATTCAAGGTGGCCTATTGGAGGAGATGGTGGTGCTGTCGTTTTCATCTTCCAAGTGTATCTGGCTTATTTGATGGGGGTTTAAAGATCTGTAATTATGATATCCCTTAGGTAACAACGGTAAAATGATTGGGCATACTAATGACCGAACTAAAGTAATATTATCAATCTGCTAAATGGATGAGATCACAGCTGAGTATGTTCTTAATTAAGATTGGAGGTCAGTGGTCAACACTCATAATCCAGGAGTGAAATTTTTTGTTTAAGTGTTGATCGAATGTAAATTTGAACAATTGAAACTTGGACTATGAATATTTACTAGATCGTTTAGGTAGCTCCTTGACTAAAAGATATTGTAAGTGATTTACACTAAGGCCCGTTTGGTAGAGATTAAAATCCAATTAAAATTGAAAATATGGCCGTTATTGGGTCTCACTCGTCTAATAAAAGTCAACAATAACGGCTAGTTTTTCAATTTTAATCCAATTTTAATCTCTACCAAACACGCCCTAAGGCATTTAAGGTATGGTTGTGGTTGAGGTTCATAATTTTTTGTACATAATGGTGTACACAAACTCACATGGGGATGGAGTTATAAGTGTGTGGACACCATTATGTACAAAAAAATTATGTACAAGTATATTTATCCTTTTTAAGGTAATATGTATAGCACGATCTCCATAGGGGCACGTACCACGCAAGAGGGAGGAGATATTCACTTTACACCTTGTACTGTGTTGAAAACGATGTTGTGAGAAAAGGAAATAGAAAGTTTTTGAAACTAACATAGATCATGTTTCATAGGTAATTATTTTAATTTTTTTTTTAATTTTTAAGAGGCTCACCTAAAATTAGTTAAAAACTAAACCCAGTAAATTGAGAGTTAATTGACTTTATGAATATAGATCATAGGAGGGTACTAAAATCTAGTGTTCTTAAAAGCATAAAACATGGATAGAAGTGAAGGAGAATTTCAAGTTTTACGAGCCTAGACGAACTAGGCTAGCCCTAGGCATAAAAAAATATTTTCTTATTTTTAATATTATATTAAACTTTCAATCATTTTAAAAATTATTCAATAATTAAAATAATGCACACCAAACATCAAAATTACACAATACTATATTTACTTAATAATTCCTACAATTAGTCAATTATAAAAGCTAGACTGTTGTTCATAATTTCAACTTTTAGCTAGATAAGTCATACTTAAAATTTTCTAGTGGTTTTTATTTTTTACTTTTGTACAGATAAGTCATTTAAAAATTTGAAACTAAAGTCAAATAAAAAACTTTTAAAAGAAGAGAAAAAAAATTAATAAAGTGCCATTAGGCGCTCATTGCCAAGGTAGGGCATTTCACCCGAGCTTCGTACCTTGATGCCGTCTAGATAAACTTTTTAGAGCACTGCTTAAACCTATATAGGGGCATATGCTACCAAAGACTTGGATGTGGAAGGAGAGAGGGTGGCCACTCACACACTATATTCTCAGTGTGCATTCCTCTGCCGTTCATCAGATTTAAGAAAAAGGTACTCATCCGAATATAAATTGGTTAGAATCGAAAACAATGTTATGAATAAAACACAAAACGGTTTTTAACATTTATTAAATCAAGAAATTTAGCTTACGAGCTCAAGCCCTTCTAGGCGAAGGATAAAAGTGCTAGGGTGGTTAAAATATAGAAGGCTTGCAAAAGGAAGGGGTGAATCTTCCCCGGTCCAAACTGACAAAAACCTTTATTAGCATATAAGTTGGCAAGTATTTTAATTATGACTTTTAAATCAATGAACATATGACACGTAAGCCGATGAATAACACGTGAATGTGTAATAGAATCATTTACAAGTCCACCATTAAATGACTACCATATGTTATTTTCTAGAATGACCTAATTGTCCCCCAATGCCTTGAAGGAAATCTATAAATACTCTCATCTAAGAGAAGGAAGGCATGAAAATTCAAGAATCTCCCTCCCAAATAGATCTTTCCTCTCTTGCTCTTGATTGATCATCGAAATCAAAGAGTTTAGAAGGAGAGAATTCTAGTTAGATGAGAAGAATTTGTCGGTTGTAATTTTACTATCATTAGCATTCATCATATTTCAATCTAACTCCTTAATATCGATCGTGCTTAAAATAAAACCCATAAAATAGAAATTGAATAAAATTAGGGGGTAATTGGCGCAAAACGTCTATACCTTTCACATTTATTGTGGAAAACATCTCTACCTTTCATTTTTTGGAACAAAACGTCCCTACCTTTCAAATTATTTACGTTGAACATCATTTTCACCATTTTTTTAACTTAAAATGACCAATATACCCTCCCATTTAAATAAAACAAAACAAAACAAAAATAAATAACAAAATGTAACATAGCCCAAATTTTTTAAAAAGTGCAAATAACCTATCAAGCTTTACATTCTTCCCACATCTCCAAGGGTATTTGTTGTTCTAGAATCATTGGTGGTGTCAAAATTTTCAAATTCTGCCCAGAAAATGCATGAACAGTAGCCTCGGTTTGCATGCAACGTGTCACAAAATTCAATGTTATATTTTCGGCCAAATTGGTAGTACCCCCTAACGTTTTTGGGCCTTCTGGATCCAATGGTAATGTCAATTTGCCCAAATTCTGCCCAGAAGGATGAAAATCAGATTCGCAACGACCGAAACTTGGAGTGGATAATCCATAAATTGGTTTGATTTGCTGAGTAATTGATGCAATTGATTCATGGGGAAGAGCATTACCAACCTGAATTGCAGTTATTAAGCTCGAATTTGATGTTTGGAGCAATGTAGAATCATCAATTAAACTGTGAGAAGTCGGGATTTCGAGCGGATGAACTGCCCCAACTGATTCGCCCATTTCCAAGACCAAATTGGTGAAGACTTATGGGTGGAATAGCTTCACCATGAAGAGGCGAAGCCAGCGCAGGTGGTCCGCGATCATGGGGACCACCACCGGCGCTGGAAAATGTAGTTTCCGACCGCGACAATGCTGTTTCAAAAAATGACTCGCGATTTTTATTTTCTGGTCTGTTTCCTGTAATTCAAACATCAATGGACGCACCTTGGAGAGATCTAGTGACATGTGGGGTGTAATTGCAATGGGCATCCATGGATTGGATCGAATTGGGGAGAAAGCCATGCGTAGAGGCAATTTTTTGGTTGAATTTCTGGCCGATTTTGCTGTTTTTTTTTTTTTTTTGCTGAATTTTGTGTAGGGTTGTTAAGAGGCTGTTGAGGGGATGATGGTGGTACAAAAATTCGGGGGCCATGGTGGTCGGAAATAGGGTTCCATATTTTGTGGTACGTATGGTGAAAATCTCCTAAAGTTTGATGGGTTATTTGCACATTTTAAAAAGTTTGGACCTATAGTTACATTTTGTTCTTTATTTTTGTTTTGTTTTGTTTTCTTTTATTTAAATAGGAGGGTATATTGATCATTTTAAGTTAAAAAATAGTGAAAAAGGATGTTCAGCGTAAAGAATTTGAAAGGTATGAACGTTTTGTGCCAAAAAATAAAAAGTATGGATGTTTTCCACAATAAATGTGAAAGATATGGACGTTTTGCGTCAATTACCCTAAAATTAGGTATTCCAACTTTCAAGCAAGACATGCATTTGATTGAGATGTTGGAACCATGATGTCTTTATGTTAATTATTTCATACCAGAAGACAAAGATGTCATTCAAACATTAATTACCTTTTTTTCTTTTATGCTTAATTTCAAAGCGACTGGCTATAATACGCCAGTTTACACTTGAACCATCAAAGCTGACACTACCTTATCAAATATTTCTTTGGCACATTAATACAATTCTCTATTTTGATAGAAAAAAGAAATAATAGACAATGGTTAATCATTTTGAGGGTGGGGCAGCTATTCCACTTCCAAGATTTTGATATCTATACACATTTATTTCCATTTGTATCATATAATATTTTCATTTTAGGGAGCAGACTTGATTGAAGTAGACATCTAGAAAGAACGAATTTTTTTTCCCAATCTTACTAATCTCCATTCCAACTACACTTGACCAATTTTCAAATCTAGTTAGAAAAGAAGCAAATGACAAATCCATTATCCACATTTAATAGTTGTATACCATCTTTAATTTTTTTAACATATTTAATGCATTAGATTGATTTTAAATTAATATTATTTGCTATTTAATGCACCTCTACTTCAATCCTATTTCAGCCATATTCTTAAAAAAATCATTTTCAACTACACATTTTCTCAATAAAATTATTTTGCACGAAATTCAAAATTTTTCTTTTTTTCTTAATCACACATTTTTAAAAAAATCACTATTACAAAATCTATTCTCAGTATAAAAAAAATGAGGTTCAAACATGACCTTATTATACTCTTAGTTTCATACAACTATTTTTATTTTTTTCGGCTCACTATCAAGTAATTCCATATTCGTGCTATTGCATACTCTGTAAGAACTTGTATCTTCCAATCTAAAAAAGAAAATCTATCAGTTGAGAAAATAGACATCAAGTAAGTGACTTGATGAGAATAACTAAGCTGTCACGCTAAAGTTGATGCTGGCACATGTAGGTCGTGCCTTACTGCACTACAAGTTGATGCACAATATCCTTCACTGTGATGCTTTAGATTCCAATGCATTGTCAATGATTAAAAGATGCTAGGTTTCATATGATTTGTTCTTAACAAGTCTTTAAGAATTGTATCAATGGATGGAAAAATTCTAAAACTGATATGACATTCTATTCAATTATAAATAGTAAAAATTTAAAATAATTTCATAGTCAAGCCTTTTACTTGTCAAATCAGTTGATTCATTCAAAATTATTATTATTATTATTTCGTTTATTTAAATATTTAACCTCCAATTTGGTATTTCACCTTTAAAATTCAAATCTTTACCTTTTTGAGAGGGAGTCTATTTCTCGTTGCAAACGAGTCCCAGCGGTACTTTAAACTACCTAATTATGGCTTGCCACATATCCAGTTGTTAGTTTAAAATATTATGCTGTCCCTGCCATGCCTGCATTGGACGGCAAAATTAGTCTACGTGTTTGATATTTTTTTTTTCAAGATAGAATATAGTGTAGAATTTAGCGTTTAAAGCTTGGTCCGCCAAAATTTGGTTCGTCATTTATTGACTATAAGTATCATGTATTTAGGATTCATTTGGCGTGATTTTTGTTTTTACATACCTTCACATTTTATAAAAGTGTTTTATGAGAAAGTTATTTAAATTTTTATTTGGAAATTAATTTTCAAAAGAAATTATTGTTCCAAAAGTATTTTTAAAAGAAATCACATTGAACAAACTTTCTCTAAAAGATCTTCTAATTAGAATAAGTAATTTAATAAAATTAGTCAAACGAGTCATAAACAAATTTTCAATCTCAAAATCTCCTTTTAACTTCTCAAAATTCATATCATACGGACTCTTAGCCCTTGTTTGAGCCCATTATTTGGTAAAACAAGATTTTGCAATGAAGAATTTTTGAAAAATGTATGGTTGAAAAGTAGAAAAATATTATATGTTTGCATGTAATATTATTTAATTAAAAGAATATTTGGTTGAAAATGAGTTAGAAAAAAATGTACTTATTCACCATTCAATCACATCAATTCAACACTGCAGTGGACCCCACCCCATATGAGTGTATGGACATCTTTATGTAAATAAAATTATATATACCAAAATTTATCCAAGTCAAATATAGCACAAAGTGAATTGATATTCAATTGATTAATTTGATTTTAAGTTAATTTAGAAACATATAAATATCAAAATGCTTAGTGAATTTTTGACAATTCGCCTCAAAATTGTAGTGATGTGTCAAAATTCTTATGATTAACAGCTAAAATGAAAGCAAAAATAAAGTCGCTTTGAGTTTTCATTATTGTAGTACTACACCGAATGAAGTTATGAAAGGAATTCACATCGTCCACCTCAAATTATTGATAGTAAAATTGGGTCGTTTTATTATTGTAAACTTGAATAGCTATGGTAGTCACACACAATGGGTTTCAAGTCATCATCAACTTAAGAAATTTTGTGTACAATCCTTGAATGAAAATGCTAACTTTTCTAACAGATTCTTTATCAAAGTCAAAATGAGGGGGAAAGAAAATATTTTCCTTAATGAATCGCAAAATGTCGAGTATATAATTTGTCCTTCTTCATCTTCTAGATCGACTAGATCAACTTGCCCCTTTGTTTTTAGTTACAATAAAAAACTAACTCTACTTTATCTTAAGCCATCAGTCTACATGAAAGACACATTGAATTTTGAAGTGTGAACTATAATTATCTTAAAAGTCCTTTATTAAGGCACGAGAGTTGAATTTCATGTCAATATTTTATAATAAATACCTTATGATAGGAAAATGCCTTTCCTCTTATAATTATTTTCCTAACTACAAATAAAAAAAAAAAATATAGTGACTAAGTGTAAAATTCAATAATGGGAAATATACATATTAATTATCTTAGGTTAAGAATAAAGTAAACATTGATTAGATTCTTGAACAAACCTTACAATAATAATCAAAGTCAGTTGTAGCAGGAAAAATGTATAAATCACACCTTTGAGCATTGACATTAACTGGTCTACCTTTTCAACTGGCCAATAACTTATTGCCACAAATTGATTTGCTTGAAATGGGTCAAATACAATACTATATTAATGTCTTCTCAAACCTTAATTATTTGCAAGAATTAATGTTTGTGTTTAAGTTAGTTAATCTTGTTTAATCTATTGCCCTGCTGAAATTAGAGTGAGATTTTAGGGTCAGCAAAATTAAGAATAGTCAACAATGTCAGGTAATTAATGATTTAACTAGTAATGTATATTGTTCCATGAGATTTCATTAAATATTAAGTTTAACAAATATCTTATTAAGTGTAGAGTATCATACATTTAATTAGAAAGTCTTTCTTCATTTTATTATGAATTATGGTCTTAATAAGTTTCAGTGTAGAGTATCGTAACATGTCATTTTTTTAGTTATTTGGCCAAAAGGGTCATAAAGAGACTTCTATATAAAAATATTGCCGTTAAAAGTGATTTTTCGATAATGTTATCTGTACATAATAGTTTACAAATTGATATACAGAATACTGATGTTAATTATATAAACTGTCTTTTAACTCCCTTCTTTTTTCATTCTCAATTTTTCTCTTTTGTTCTTCCATATCATCATTATATATATATATATATCAATCTATGAACTATGATGTACAAATAATATTACTTGTAAAAAAAAAAATTTGTATTTATGAAATTCGAGTGTACTATATTACGATGCATTTCTATAATGCAATATTTTGGTGTTACACTATATTAAGAACTTATTATTTAAATCAAAGTTAATAATTAATTTTAATCACATATTTCATGAGATCTACAACTTTTCAATTAAATATTTCATTGACAATTATCAAAATTTACTAAAAGAATACGATTTTAATCCCTATCAAATAGGGGCACAGTTGTGTAGTAGAAATTAATTGAACTAATTCGTATCAAATGTTAAATTGGACTAAATCAACCTTTATTATGTCCAATCTGATCTGACCTCACCAAAAAAGTGTATAATTTCAATATTTATGTTAAGAAAATGGTAACTAATTATTTGAAAACAATTACATCAACACACTCATTATGACGCAAGATTTACGTCGTGAAGAATGACTCACAGTTCACCAGCCGTAAACCCCATGACGGGGTTTTCCCATTTCCTATAAATTTCTCCTTTCTGACCATTTAGTGGAGTACAACCACACCAAACACATCCACACCCAGTGTCAACATGGAATGCAGGAAAATCGCCACCGCCACCACAGTCGCCTCCGCTGCAATGGTGGCAGCATCTTCTCCCTCCTCACTCTCTCCTATATCATCTCCAACTGGATCTTTTTCATCCTCGCCGCCACCAGCTATTATAGTTAGTCCTTGCGCTGCATGCAAAATCCTCCGCCGCAGATGCGTGGATAAATGTGTATTAGCGCCTTATTTTCCGCCGTCGGAGCCGCTCAAGTTCACCATTGCCCACAAAGTTTTTGGTGCTAGCAACATAATCAAGTTGTTACAGGTATTTTAATTTCATCAGCTTAAACAGTGGGTATTTTTAATTTGTTATGAGACAGAACGATAGTTTCAATAAGTTCTTGTCATTAATCACATCCGTTGAATATAAAGTGGAGTATAAAAGATAGGATATTGTAAAGAAAGACCACTCTGAGGCTATCACCGATGTACTGTCAAAGAAAGAATTCAGCCATCTTGACTTCGAATTGGACCGGACTACTCGACCACTTCCCTTTCCATGAAGTGATTGCTTAGGGACCTTAGCATTGGATCTAGGTTGGATCTCTCTTGACTTTGGATCTTAACCATTTCCAAACCTTGCACCAAAATTTAAGATAAGTTTTGCACCATTTTACACCTAATCATGCACCAAACTAAAAATCATCTTTAACACATAATTTTGGCACATAGGGGTGTCCACACCCCTCACATGCGACGTGGGGCCCACGTTGCATGTGAGGGGTGTCCACACTCCTATGTACCAAAATTATATACATGTAACTTTTTCATAATTATTTTTTTTTCATTTTTTTTTTCATTCATAATATTTATTTATATGAAAAAATATTTATTTAATCTACTACTTCATAAATTATAAAAATAGATAATTATGTTTTGTTAACAAAAATATTGAATTCATTAATAAATTTAATGAATGTAGTACAATTAATAGAAAAATCACAACTAAGATAATATTAAATAATAATAATAGTAACAACAACAACAACAACAACAACAACAACAACAACAATAATAATAACAACAATAATAATTATAGTATTAAAAATAATAATTGTAATTGTAATAATTATTAATTAAGAATTAAATTTTCTGTACAACAAGAAAATGACACAATAATCAGTAACAAAAGTTTGTGCAAAATGGAAAAGAAGGCCAAAAATGACATTAATCATATTGGTGCAAAATGAGGAAAAACAGGGATTTGGTGTAAGGGTTGTAATTGCCCTTAGTATTCAAAAAGACTGTCTATATTTGGTGCCAAAAAAAAAAAAACAAAAAGCACAAAACAAAAACAAATTTAAAGCACATAATTTTTAGTATGAGATCAAAATCTAATTTTCAATTCAAAATATGCCTCTAAAGCCATTTTTGGAGAGAAAATACAATTGAATATTTTAAAAAATATATTTCATAAAAATTAAGGAAAACATTTTTTAATCACGTAATAATTTTATCAATGTTTTTAGAGAGAAAAATATATAAAAAAAAAAAAAAAAAAATCTGATTTTAATCCACACTAAGCAAAGTTTAACATCAGAGCCAAGGTTTCCTGGGATTTCATTTCGATCCGATCCCCAAGACCAGTATCTTTCTTTTTAATCCCACATTTTTTTTTTCTTTATCTCCTATAACAAAGGAGGTAGTAGTTAATAATTTGTCTTTATTTATTTTTCTTCTGTTGACTAGAATTTTACCACCTTTATTTATTCAAACTTGTGCTTGTCACACATGTAGCTGCCACAACTGAAAGGGAAAGCTACAATGGTCAATGGAAGTAGGCACCTAATTAAAATGACATAACCAAAATTCAACTCTCCTCACCTGCATAAAGAAATAATCCAGCAACTACAAGATATTTTTTATTGGAACTATTTAAAGTCAAGTCTTCAAGTGATATTTATATAAGAAATGATCGTCGGTGCTTAGTTTATCTTAAACGATGATATGATATATTAATTAATTGAAAGATCAATTAATTTCTAGAATACATTTTTATTGTTAAATTTGAAAAGATTATAATCAACTTAATTGTTAGTAATCACATTAGGTCGTGGAATCCAAACCCCGTTAAAAAACTGCCTCAACGTCGAAGGTATTTTGCTTTAAAATTTTTTTCAATAATCACGACTGTTAATTTTTAATTTTGAAACTTAAAACTTTAGCATTTTCTATATATGTTGATTTGTATAGGATATTGCAGGAACTTCCTGAAGCTCAAAGAGCAGATGCTGTGAATAGTATGGTTTATGAAGCCAAGGCTAGGCTTCAGGATCCGGTATATGGATGCGCCGGCTCGATTTTCCAACTTCAGAAACGAATTAGTGAACTTCAAGCAGAACTAGCCAAAGCACAGGCTGAGATTTTAAACTTACAGTGCCAAAATGCCAATTTGGTGGAATTTATCTGCCAAGAAATGTCCCAGAATCAAGAAAACTGCCCTCAGGAACAGCCAAATGAAACTTCTCCAATATTTTTTGGTGATTGGGTGTGGCTTGAGAGCCCCTCTGGACATGAACAACATTTGATCAAATGACATAAATTTCTAACCTTTAAAAAATCTGATCCAACCTAAAAATATTATACTAGGAATTATTTAGGTCTTAAACAAAAACTCGATCTATCCTCGAGATATTTAGTCGTCGTTAACATGTTTTGTTGTATTGTTACTTTTCCAAAGGAAAAGTTACCGCTAGGTCATTAAGGACTACAACTACTTGTAATGGAAACTTTTGGGTGAAATGAAGTTATCGAATTAAGTTCAATTTCAACTCTCTCTTTCTTTTTCTTTTTCTTTTTCTTTTTTTTTTTCTTTTTTTCCAATGAATTTCCTTGTCAAACTTGTACTTCACCAGTTCTTTAATGTGTCATTCTCATTTTGGTTTTAGTCTTGAACGCACCATGTGAGAAATGTGACACTAGTGTTTTAGAGGCATAAAATTTAATTTTTCAAACTTGAGAAGCTTAATTATTACTACACATGGAAAGGGATGTGTAGCTCCTTTTTTACTTCCATTATAATTAGATTTTGAGAAAATTGTATTTTGTAATGTGTGGTTAAAAAAAGAAGAAAATTTTTGAATTTACTCGTAATATTATTTTATTGAAGAATGTGTGGTTGAAAATAAGACAGAAAAAATGCATTTTAAAATTAATGGTGACCAAATAGGGGCTAAATGCATGAAAAAAATTATCTCGGGTGTAAGAATTTTCCCAATGTATTTCATTTTTATAATTAACTTGTCGAAATTATAAATAAATACCCTATCTACTTACAATCGAGATGGGATTCTTAAAAATGGCATATCAATTATGTTTTTAGTTTTCTATTAACTTTTACTGAAATTTAAGAGGTATTGTATTGATAACTATCTCGTTTATCGATAAAAATAATTTATTAGAAAAGGAGTGTGACACACATATACACCATCGGTTTTTAGTTTCTAAATAATATAAAATGAGTGAACAGTTTGGAATTAAACTACCAAAAACGTAGATTTTCCCAGTCATTTGTTTGACAAAGAACTTGACTAGTTTTGGCTTAACATTTCTCCTCAAAGCTTTGAACCTTTCAATCTTTGCGTCACTTTTTAATAGAATAATTTTTTGTTTAATTAGATTTATTGGCATGTCGTAATTCAATCATTTGATCACATTTATAGACGTTCGGGATTTGGCCCAGCTTCGTATTCACCTCCCAAAGATCTTTTCCCATGAAAATTTCAAGAAGAAATGAGAAATAAAAATAGAGAACAATATTAATATTAATAGAAACACAATAATTTTTGTGAAAAACTATAAAATTGGAGAACAACCATTGATAGCAATGAAGAGTCAGATTTATCTAGAGGTGTCAATCCAGGTGGTCTGGGTCGGATCGGCCCGGCAACATATGAGCCCGATAACGGCCCGCGTGAAAAAAAAAGTCCGCCCGCTACTGGTTCCGGGTCAGCCTACAAATTTTGGACTACAACCTAACCCGTCCGCTGACCCATACGAGTCAAGCCCATGTTGGTCACAGGTCGCGATTTGTTCCAGTTTGGCCTATATGATTGTATAAATAAAAATATAAAAATATAGAATTTTTCATATTTATAGCAAAAAATATTTTTTTTAAATGTAAACTAAGAATTGAATAAAATGATAAATTCATATTTATATCAAGAAATGTTTACATAGAATTCAAATTTAATGTTACATGAATTATTTATAATTTTACAAAGTTAAATTTAACTTAAACAAATAACAACTAAATGCATTTCTAATTAATATTATCAAATATTTATAGTATAAGTACATTCCAATTAGGTTGGTACCTACTTAACTATAATTTAGTTGTTCAAAAATTATATATTTATTTATATTTTATTTTTTCACGGGCCAACATGTTAACTACGGCCCTTGAAGGTGCAACCCGCAAAACTCGCGGGTCACACCTCATAGACCCGTGAACGGTCTGCTCGGGTCACTGGTCGACCCACGGTTCTAGGTCGATCTGGGCCGATTTTCACAGGTCTGGCCGGCCCGCCCGTCTTGACACCTCTATATTTATCCACTGTGTGAAAAATTGTGCAAGTGTAGTTAAGACATAATCACAACTTTTTTGAACATAGTTAAAACTACCGATAGTCGTCCTACGTGACATATACATGATAATTTGTTATTTAATGCATAATACTATAAAAAATTACCACATTAATATATCAAATAAAAATTGTCATGTGTATAGGACGATTATCGGTAATATTCACTATGAATAACATTACTCTATATTAATGCATCACATTTTAATAGTAATTAAGGTATTCAATCTTTTCTCATTATTTAGTTTTGGAACCATTCACTACGAACCGATTGGTTTGGTTCTAGTTCTCAGTTCTGGCTTGAGAATTGAGAGTGAATTTGCTTCTCCCAAATTTCTCTTTTTACTAGTACATTGCACCAAAATGTTGTAAAATACTTTTAACATTAGATCCCAAGATTATCTCACGGCAAAATTTCACTTTCCTTACGCTTCTTCTTTCCTTTACATCAGAATTTCATACAATTAACGCTTCTTCTTTCCTTTTTCATCAAAAATTCACTCCAATTGCATGATATTGTCCTATGTGATCGCTAAGTGTGAAGCCTTACCAGTTAATTGACGTGGGTTCAAGTCACATTGTGGGTATGGTGTGAAATTCCCCGCCCACCAGAAAACATGTCTTTTTTTTTTTTTTTTTTTTTTTTTTTTTTTATAAATACAACACATTTTAATTACATTGACGGTCCTTAACCTTTATTCATTATACATTTATATCCGTAACTCTTTTTTATCAAGTTCTTATCTCTAATCTTTCATTAACTAGTAAACTTTGTCTTTAATCATATTTTTCTTCCAAAAATACTGAAACGAGGGATAAATATTTTGTTTATTTTTATGTCTATTTTTTTGTTTTTGGTTAATTTAATTATGTGAGAGCAAGTAATTTTTTTTCGATCTTAACGATTTTTTTTAAGCAGAAACAACGATCATCAAGACAAGCCAACACTATAGTGAATAAACACTCTAGTTCCTACATTTAATTTAACAAAACATGGATTAACAATCTTTATATTGTTGGGAGTCCGTATCGATCTAGTGCTAAATAGACAAATGTATATTCATCAATCAATAAATTATATTTTCATTGCATCTATTTAGGCGGAAAACCCTAAAAGCACACAAAATACAAGGCCAAAATAAGAAATTTTATGAAACGAGTTTGCCTAAACTTCGTTGCTGGAGAACTTCTGTTGATGCCATGCGGCCGCATGGCATTACATCTATGCGGTCGCATAGATGCTCAATTTTTCTCTTCGATCGCTTCTAACATGTTGATCCCCTTCGATTCGGACCTCGTGGCTTGCCTATCGCGTATCACATCATCCCCTCTCTCTTCGAAAGGATTCGTCCTCGAATCCAAACCTTGAATGCTCAAATTATAACCCTTGCCTCCAAATCAAGCACATGGAATGGTCCGTCCCCTCTTGGATGATTTGACCTCTACGCCTCCTTTGAATGTAGACAACCTCGAATACGCCTCCTTTGAATGTAGACCCAATCACCTTCGCATAAATCAAAATGTGCTTGCCTCGACTGCTTGTTCTTGCAAGTGTGGAGTGCTCCAATAGCAACTTCATTTGATGAATAACCGTGTCTTCTCTTCTTACTTGGCCCTAGTGGTGACAATGGCAGATCCAATGTGCCAACGTCGTACCTCAATTCATGTTTTTAGATGTAGTTCCTCCAGTACATTTGAAACTCCTTCGTCTCCTCAGGAATCACAAAGTCAATTTTCTCTAAAAAAGAAAAATCTAACTGAAGTTTAATTCCTGGATCCTCTTGAGTGGCTGTCCAATATAAGGGGAAAAATTCAACGGAGTTAGCACAAGCGACTATAGATACTCATCGGGTGCTAGTTCCGCTCCTAATTGTCTTCCATGTATAGAGAACAAAGTCAAATGCAAAAGATTAAAAATATAGCTATTCAAATAGATCTAGCAAAGATGATGACACTTAAGACACAACAGCACAAAAATGGTTTGCATCGCAAGATTTGATTGATTCTGAGCGAAATCAAAGTAGGATAATGTCTAAATAGTCTCGAAAATTCGAGTTTAACTATTTATATTAAGTAGCAAACTTGCTGACTTGAGGTAAAAAATTTCAATTGCTGGATTGCCTACATATACCTAGGGGTGGAAAAAGGACCGGATTGTTCGTCGGCTCGACCCATTAAAGCTCGGCCCATGGACGGCTCGGGCTCGTTTCGCGAAGAGCCCGAGCCGAGCAGGGGTTTCGCTCGATGAGCCGAGTAAGGCTCGGCTCATCAAGCTCACGAACGACTCATGGGCTCGTAAAAAATGTGAAGAAAAAAAATTGAGCTCGTTGGCTCGGCTCGGCTCGTGAGCTCATAAGCTGAGCTGATATCGACCCTTGAGCACAAGCCAAGCTCGAGCTCGTGCCGGCTCGGCCCATTGTCACTACTAAGTATGCTCCATTTACTAACTACAACTGGCCCGTGGCACGTGAATCACATGTTATGATTATAGCCCTTTTTTCAACGTATGTCAATAGGGCTATTTGGTAATTAAGGTACATGGACTCTAATTATTTAATGCACATTTTGCTTACTCACGATCAAATTCGTCCATTCAAAATATTTTTGGGCGCCTTTTTGTATTCAATGGTTAGGATTACTTTTTTCTCTCAATGGTTGGGATCGACTCTGACATGATATAATGACTAAAATCTTTCATCAGAAACTACAAATATAACATTTATGCTATTTGCTATAACTCCTTACAAACAAAATCAAACCGCATCCCTATCTGAAGCTTTCAAAACTTCATTCTTCCATCTCTAGTCACCGTATAGCGAATATTATGTTTTTTCTTTTGATTCTTCTTTGCTTGTTTCTAAACATCCTTCAATCCTCCCTTAGGTATGTATTTAGCATACTTTCTCTTCTTCTTGTATATTTACGTCTCTACTCGTCATTTACCGCGATCCTAGTGGGCTTTTATCTGAATGTATTTAGGAAAGTTGACTTTATAAGATGTTTTTTCGAAGTGACTCTCAAAATAGATCCATTAGTGTTGAAGCCACTAGTTCTAGGTTTGGAGATGATAGAGCAGATTTTTTTATCATTGTCTTCTATAAAAGTGTTATATTCTAACGTTGTACCTCAGACGATGGTCACAATAACTGGTGCATATATAAATCCGCGAACCCCTATACAAGGGAACGGACTACACCTTAGGGAAAAGTCCAATGAACCTTTAAATGAAGCAGAGAATACAAGGGAACGGACTACACCTTAGGGATGAAGACTTTTTTATGAGGCTTCGAATATATTTTTGAATATTTCGTAAAAGAACTTGATTGTTATGTCAAAAAATTTGCATGATGTTCATAACGAGTCCTAAAAGCAGTTTTTGGGTATATCACTCTCTTGGATCTTCACCTGATGATATCCTGACCTCAGGTCAATCTTTGAAAACACTGTTGCACCCCTTAACTAGTCAAATAAATCTTCTATTCTTGGTAGCGGGTATCTATTTTTGATAGTTAAATGGTTCAATTCTCAATAGTTAATGCACATCATCATACTTCCATCCTTCTTCTTCGCGAAAAGTATTGGAGCACCCCAAAGAGATACACTCGGTCGAATGAAACCTTTTTCTAGCAACTCCTCCAACTATAACTTCAATTCTTGAAGTTCTTTTGATGTCATTCTGTATGGGGCTTTAGAAACTGGTACTGCTCCAAGGACCAATTCGATTGTAAATTCCATCTGTCTATCTTGTGGAATGCCCGGTAGATATTCTGGGAATACGTCTGCAAAGTCTCGTACAACATTAATATCATAAACAATTATTTCTGTATGTTTGGACCTGATGATATTAACTAAGAATCCCTGACATGACTCCTTTCTCAACATCTTCTCCACATGTAAAGCCGATACAATGCGAGGTACAGACTTGCACTTTGCCCCAAAGAAACAGAATTCCTCATCTCCAGGCCGATGAAATACACTTCTTTCTCATGACATCGAATGGTAGCATGATTGAGTCCTAACCAGTCCATGCC
Organism: Osmanthus fragrans; assembly: GCA_019395295.1. Classification (NCBI taxonomy): domain Eukaryota; kingdom Viridiplantae; phylum Streptophyta; class Magnoliopsida; order Lamiales; family Oleaceae; genus Osmanthus; species Osmanthus fragrans. Next base: position 20,054,483 of record CM033344.1, on the reverse strand, counting down.
TAGAATAACATTAATATCTTTCATCTCCAAAAGGTATAAGTCTGCCTGTAGTACTTTTTCGTCAATCTCTATTTACATAGCCTTAGTTATCTGATTTGTGTAAAGAGTTCTTCCTGAAGGGATGTTAACTTCTAATTCATTGTCCATTTTCACATGTAAAGTTAGACCTAGTGACGAAGGATGCATAAATAAAAGAATTTGTAGCTCCAGAGTCAAAAAGTACGTAAGCAAGTACATCAAATATTAATAGAATACCTGTGTTCGTGACTATATTGTTAGGCTTAACGATGGAGAATGTAAAAGTGAAGAACATAAATAGGTACTTCAAATAAAATATTTACTATCGCATTCGGATCATGTTCCACCTTGTGCTGGTTCAGTGCAAAAACTCGGGCCTTCCATTTCTTTTTCTTTTTTTTGATCATCATCCCTCTTCCTTGGAGGCTCTGTACAGTTAAGAGCAATATGTCCCAGTTTACCACATTGACAACACATGGTCTTCCCAAGTAAGCATTCACCTCTATGGAGTTTATTACACTTAGGACAAGGGGTAACACTCTCACTCATTCCTCCGATACGAATTCTTGTGCTTGGTCTTTTATTTTGCTAGTTATGTCTGTTCTTGCTCTGATCGTTCCACTTTCTTTTTTCCCATTAACTCCTTGCTCTGCTGGGAATACTGTTCAAATGTGGTCGTCTGATATGAAATAGCATGAGCCCTTTCCAACATTGCACAATATGAATTAAAACAATAAGACATAATGATCATGCCGATCTCCGGTAGTAGTCCATTTTCGAATCTCCTCTTCTTGACTTCTGTATCTACCAAATGTGGAGCATACCTTGAGAGATGCTCAAACTACCTCTCATAATAAGTAAGTGGCCTATTTTCCCATCTGAGCTACATAAACTCTGATTCTTTGAAGTCTCTCAAAGCCTGTGGAAAGTACTTTGCCATCACTTCACCCTTAAACTGCTCCCAAGTTAGGTTACACTGTTGCTCTTCAGTCCAAGTACGTGAGGCAGATTCCCAACAGTGATTGGTTGCTCCAACAAACAAGAATTCTGCACATAGTACCTTCTGTTCATCCGTACAAGCAATGTATCGGAATATACGCTCCAGGCCTCTTATCCATTCCTCGATAGCCAATAGATCGGAATCACAGTTAAAAGTAGGAGGCTTGTACCTACAAAACTGCTCAACCACTGAGACAACTCCAGGGACAAATGGAGGTGCATCTGCTGTGGTGGTGCATTTTGTGGAGGAAGTGCTTGATTCTGCCTGCTCAACTCTTGAACCGCTCGCAATAAATCACACATCAAATTCGTGTAGGTATGTCCTGTCATTTCCTAAAAAATTAATAATAAGTTATTCGTCACACACCAGTTCTAAGTCTAACATGTTATAGCTATATTATCATAATACATATAATAAATTTAGCGAGAAAACAAACTGTATAATTGAATTATTTAAACGTCGGCATTTTAAAAGATTTAAATCATGCAAAAAGTTTAAATGAATTTCTATTCTTACCCCCTTTACATACCTTAAAGTCATTGGAAGGTGGTCGTTGAGTGCCAATGATCTTTCATATTATTACATGTTTAGAAACTTTACAAAAGTTTACATAGTACTTTAAACCCATTTATAAAAGAATAAACAAATAATTATAACTTGAACAATTGAGCGCGACTTCATTTTTTATTGCACTTATGTGGACTTTGAAAATAATGTATGAGTTAGCTACCTTAGGACCTTTTTGGGACCACAGCCATATCTTTAGTACGCTAGTCTCCCAATTTAGATCCTTGTTGAAGACTTTATTGAGAATAAGTTTGGGAGAAATTAATTATTTCAAAAACTGATATCTATATCACTTGATCACTTTTCAATCCTCCTCATTGACCCCAATAAAATATTTAGCACTAATCATGACAAGTAGGAAAATGATGCTAGTCTTAAGTAATGAGACCATATTCAACACCAATATTTAGGAGACGATATATTGGGAAGAAGATTGCCTGGAGTGTAGAGCGAAAACTGTTATATTCATAGATTACGTGGCATGCGCATGATGGAAGGGGTCCTACATCAACCGACGTGGTATCGACTAATTAATTGATTAGCTTTATTTTAATTATACGATTGCATATTGGGCTTAGAACTTGAACTCAGCCCATTAGCGTACTTGACACATTCAATTTTCTATATATGTGTGTGTGTGTGTGTGTGTGTGTGTGTGTGTGTGTGAATCCATTTCATTTTAAAGTATGTTTTCAAACTCTAACCAAATCCTCTCTTTCTCTCTTGCACTCATATTTCTCTCATCCGGCCATTGACTTGATCGTCGAAGTGAAAATAGTCGTTTGACCTATTTCTCAACTAACGGTCTTTGCCTTCTAACAGAGTGTTCAATGTGCAGGTGATGTCCATGTGGAAGGGACAAGGTTGGGATTCTATTGGCGCATTTTTTGGGATCAACAAATTGACGTCTTCTGTGAGAACGGTACTTTAATCATGTTCTATCACATACAAAAGGCCACCAAAAATGGATGTTTTTCAGGCAATTTTTCTACCTAAATAGCAAAGAGAACAACCAAGAAATCGAAGAAGCTAGACACCAAAATTAAGCAAAAAGACTAATGGGTTTCAATAAGAATGCCAACTCCTTATTCCACGTTGGCTAGCCATTTTATTCTTTTAACTATATTTGCCCACTGGAAAAGATGAGATCTCTACCATAAAACCTTAAACATATTGGGGGGGTTTTGGCATCAAATCGACCCCCATCAAGGTCGACTCAACACTCAGCAAAACCTTTGGAAAGAACTTTCTAGCATCATGATAAAATGGAAAGCAACTAGAGAACAGAAAGGAAAAAAGAGGTCTCAAGCAAAGTGTTAATGAATTCTCGAGATCTTATACCGCAACAACCTCCTACGAGATCTTTCGAGGCAGTCTTTTGTTTGTATGGGATCGCTATCTTTACTGTAGAAAATGGGCCAACAAAGCAAGCATTGATAAAAAACCTTTGGAGGAATTTCTAGAATCCTTGTTAGTTCAAAAGCTAATTGCAGCTTGCAAATACATGAAGAACTAGGAGATACATTCTAACTGATTGATAACATGTTGAGCCTGAAATCCTCCCGTCATGGGTGTTGAGAAAGTAACTTTGGTTCATGGCCTAGCTTTGATCTAATTTGAAAGTAACTTTGGTTTATGGCCTAGCTTGCAAATCTTTTTGGTCTTCGTCCCCAACATGAAACTTGTTCATTAACATATTGTCTTCAACCCCATGTACCCCTTTTCCAGAGCATGCATTTGTATAGCTTTGTGCGACGTCATTAACCACGTTACCGGCCTTAAACACTTTCGAACAAGCCCTCAAATTCTTCTCAATGAACATTGCACTTTTGATTGCCCATGGCCTATCCTGACTCATATCGTCCCCTCACTCTTCAAAAAGATTCGTCTTCGAATCCGTACCTTGTGATCGCCTAGGGGATAATCAACCTGTTGCAACATGAAAACCATCAACTTTGTAGATATTTATGCATTGCAACAAAAACTCAATCAAAACATCTTTATTGCCCAAACCTTCGTATATGAACTTTCCCATCTCATCAACCTGGTATAGAAATGGTCTGCAAATAAACTCTACTCATTGCCTCTGCAACTTCGTTGCCTCCTCAAGAATCACAAAGTCAATCCCCGGTATTAAAGTGATATCCAAGCAGAGGTAGGGCTTATTAATTTTGCCCACAAGTTGATGCTCAATGCCTGGATTAGGTGATATTCCAATAGGCTCGCTTTCATGGATGCTAATATATTCAGAAACCTACAAAACAGAAATAGCAAATTTAGAGAGGGGGCTGTTAGTTCTCACTAATGTCCTCTCAACCTGACTTTTATTTTCCTGCAAGCTCTCTTCTGACTTTTCTTTTCTCTCTGAAGACTCACGTTCTTTTACATCTTGTGGCTCCACTTCATTTTTTGTCACCTCTCTACTCTCATTTTCTTTTTCTATCTCTTTCTCACTCTCATTTTTACTCTCTATTTCTCTTCTTTCTGAATGTTCTCTTTCATTACTTCTCACTTCAAGTTGATCGGCAAGGGACTGTTCTAGTGTCAAGCCAGCTAGAGTGATTTTTTTCTCGTCCTGAAGAAACCTATACATGTTCCTCCCCACATCATAAATAGTCTTTTTCTCATACCTCCAAGGTCTCTAAAACAAGATATGAAAAGATTTCAACGGTACCACATCACACCAAACTTCATCATTATATCTCTCCAAGGGTGAGGTTTACTAGAACCTGCTTAATCACATTTACCTTCCCACACTCCTTCAACCAAGTCATCCTATAAGGACTAGGCTGTTGTTGTAAAGGTAATCCCAATTTTCAACCATAGTGATGCTAGCCAAGTTTGACATGTGCTCCTTGTCAATAGTTAAACTACATAGTGCACTACCCAAAAAATACTGAGTTTGAAAAATAAATCCTCAATCATAATACATCCTTAACGTAGGCGTAATCAAGAAAACTCAAAAAAAGAATTGGAGAATTGGATGAATGAGAATTTAATTCAAGAAAATGGTTCTTGAATTTGGATTGGATTGAACAGAAATAGATTTTGAATTTAGAAAAGAAAGTATGATATTTGGACAATTTTCAAGAAATCGAAAAAAATTCACATGAACAGTACGCCCGTGAATAGTGTCGATTTTTTTTTTTTTTTACAAAACTCGAAAATTCAACTACGAGAACAACGAAATAAACGGAAGTTGATTTAGATGCTAATTAGCCCAAAACTAACTTTTGAAATTTGTTTACTGGATACAAGAACAATAACAAAAGATTCAATATATATATATATATAGAACCTGAATCTGGAACCCGAGCTCTCATACCACTTAATGATATCTCCTAACTGGGATCTCATCACCTTGCCCCCAAGATCAAAATACAAGGCATCTCCATCAACTGGCTTAAACGGTCGGCATAGTAATGCATTCAGCAACTGTTCAGAAAATCGTACGCCGCGCAACGAATGCAGGGGCAAAAAGTATATCGACGTAATATGTCTGCGTGCTCCTCATCCAGGAAATCTAGTACCAATGTAAAGCTGTTGCCAAGAATCTGTCTCATGGCGGCATCTAAATGGTATTCTATCCTACAAAATTTCAAATGTTAGGATATTGTGTAAGAGATAACGGATAAAGTATAATATTAAAATAAAAGAATAACCGAACTGTAACTATTATACGCAAAAAAATAATAGATAATGGAATTAAAAAAATGAACTTAAATACAAATTAAACAACAAAATTATAATTAAATAATTAAATATTATATAAACAATTTAAATAAATAACTTAAATAAACTATTGAAATAAATAATTAACAATCAAAATAAACAATTAAATATCCAATTGTTTATTTAATATTTAATTACTTATTTAAATTATTCATACTTATTGAATATTTAAATTATTTATTTTATTTATTTATTGTTTAGTTGTTTCTAGAATATTATTTTCATTGTTTGTTGAATATTTAATTATTTATTATTTATTTCAATTGTTTATTTAAATTGTCTATTTAATATTTAATTAATTATTTAAATTATTTAAATTTATTGGTTATTTATATTATTTACTCAATATTTAAATGTTTATTTAAATTATTTATTCAATTTGTTTAGTTGTTTCTAGAATATTATTTTCATTGTTTGTTGAATATTTGATTGTTTATTATTTATTTAATATTTACTTAATTAAATTGTTTATATTTATTGGTTATTTAAATTGTTTGTTGAATATTTAATTGTTTACTATTTATTTCAATTCTTTATTTAATATTTAATTACTGATTTAATTTATTTATATTTATTGATTATTTAAATTATTTATTTTAATTGTTTAGTTGTTTCTAGAATATTATTTTCATTGTTTGTTGAATATTTAATTGTTTATTATTTATCTCAATTGTTTATTTAATTATTTAAATAAAATAATAAATATTTGCATTAAATTAAAAAATAAAAAATCGGCCCAATTGTCTAGGCCGTTTGTAGACTGCCCAAAAAAATTGGACTCTGGGCCATTTGGATCCAGACTTCACCCTCGCTAAAAAATGGGGGAGATCGCCATTTTCAGGCGATCTTCGTCACCGAACATATAAAAAAAATCCATGTTTCGAATATCATATATGTTCTACAACCATGTTTACAATGATTTTTCAACAAATAAACCTTCAACATGCACCATTTCAAATATTAATGGTAGATAGAAGCTCACCTTCTTCAGAAAATGGTAATCTCCGATCTGGGTCGTCAGTTTCGTCGCTCCCGCACGTCTGGGCCGACTGCTATAGTATTTTACCATCTTTTCTCTCTTCAAGTCGGTGGTTTCCAATGTGGATATATTTGCCTTTTCATTGTTTTTTTATGTTTTTTCAAAATTTTGCTTCTCTTTTTTTTCTTTTTTTTTTCGTGGTCAAAGGCCATTTTGGTGAGATCCCATTATTTCCTCTTTTCTTTTGTGGCTGTGCCCGTGAGTTTGGGATCATATTGGACCAAATGTTTATCCAAATTGGCTAACAACAATAAATTCGCATTAGGCCTCATAATCTCTTAAAAATATTTGGGCCTATTGGATCTTTTATTTTAACTTTTGGGCCATGGAATCTCTCTTTTCGAATAGAATGTTCATGAATATGGGAAGAATTCAAAAGTAAGACATTAACTATGCACACTTCAATTTTCATATTTCAAGTTGTCCAAATGCAAAAATCAGGTTTTTATTTTTTAATTAAAAATATTTTATTAATTAATTATAATAAAGTCAAAACTATACAATTAATGGTCACAGTTACATAATTATAGGTCACAGATTATTTTTAAGTCACAAATAAAAAAAAAATTACGTCATAAATTATTTCAAGGCCACAAATCAAAATTTTTATACATCACGAATTATGTCGAGGTCACGAATCAACAATTTTATAAGTCACAGTTTATCGATTGGTCACATATTTTCAAATTTGTTGGTCACGAATTATTTTTTTAGTCACATATTATAGAATTTTATGATCACAGTTTAATAGTTAGTCACATTCACCAAACCCTGACCTCAATCTCAATCCAATACTTGGTCACAAATCAAAAAAATTAAAGGTCACATTTAACTTCATTGGTCACAAATTTAAAAAAAATTTGGTCACAGTTTATTATATTGGTTACATATTTTCTAATTTGTTTGTCACAAATTATTTTTTAGTCACATATTATAGAATTTTATGGTCACAGACCCCACCCCACCACCATCACCGCACATGAAACCATCACGGTAAATACCTCACCCCCCGCCAGTTCCGCCACCACCAAGTGATCAACCACCGCACATCATTGCCGCCAGATCCACCGCCATCATCAAAACCACCTCACCAGCACCGCCAACACCAACAAACAGATCCAAAATCACCCAACACCCCCACAACCGCCATTGCATATTTTCATCTCTGCTCCTCCGTCGTCACATGGCAGTAGAAGCCTAACCTTCTTATCCACTGGCAGCAGCCGCCGCCATCTGCACCCAGTTTCTCAACCATTGACGGGAAAAAATCTTCAAATACAACCTCTCCTTTCGTCGCTATTACAGAAACTGAAACTCTTCAGAAACTCACGAGATATGAAGGGAAAATCCTGATTCTACAAATAGGAAGAGGAAAATAAAATATTGAAAAAATGACTGGTGAGCTGGAGAAAGGAAGCCCAAAAGTCGGTCATGAAACCTATTTTTTCTTTCTTCATTCATATCAGATGACAATTTGGAATTTTCTCATACTAAACACCAAAATAATGGAGCCCAAGAAGACCCTATTTTCTGTCAAAATCCCACCCTGTCCAAACACTAGTGTCGTGGTAAATTCCCTTTCAGAGATTGATGAATGCGTCAACTACAATGGACGCTGCTGCAAATCGCACCAGGGGGAGGGGGAGGGAGGAGTAGGGCGGCGGGCGGTGGTGGTGCCAGCAGCGCGACGCTGCTGTGATTCGTACCAGGGGGAGGGAGGAGTAGGGCGGCTGGCGGTGGTGGTGGCAGGAGGCGGCGGGCGGTTGTGGTGGGAGGAGAGAAATGGAGTGCGAGAGAGAAGAGAGGGAGATGAAGAGATGGAATGCGAGAGTGAAAAAAGAATTTATTAGGGTTGGTCATATCTGATTTGTGATTAATTAAACTTGGTACCTCATTTTTTAAAAGTGATGTTTAGATAGCTGGTTTTATGTAATTTTCACCATGAATATTCTACTTGGATCTTTCTTACGGACTTCAAATAATTGGACTCATACTTTTATTTTCTCTTGGGCAACGTTTCTTGTAATTCTCTTAAAAATGTTTGGGCTTGAGGTTTACTTCATTTTACTGGCATTGGCTTTTCTTTTTCGGCAATTTTAAATGCTTATTTTAGTTAATTCATGAGCTTCGTTCAACACGTCCACAAATTGCCCAACTTAATTCTTCATCATTCAAAGGCTAACTATGAGATATATTTCTTTGCAAACCAAGCTTACACAAGGGCATGCAACTTCAATTAAATTTGATTGGAGGCTAACATAATTGATTTAAACATTTGAGGACAAATTTAATGACAAAATCAATCAAACTTGTCCTATTTCTTGTAACTAATTTTTATTTGGTGAATATCATGTTTCATCGGTCTCCACTGAAATGCACTGAAGACCTTAGTCCCAAGAGTTGCTAGCCAATGACTCGAGAAATCAGATTCTAGGTGGTTTCTAAAGTTGCAATACAGTTCGTATTTTTATTATTATCAAAGTCGAGCCCTTACTCGTGGATTTCTTATTATCAAAGGCGACATCTTTTTGAGTTCTCGTTCCTTGAATAAAAGAAGAGACGATATCTTGGAGTCATCTTTCCTTGAACAAAAGAAGAGGCAGCATCTTTTGGAGTCTTCGTTCCTTGAATAAAAGAGGAGGAATTTAGAAGCATTTAACCTTGAAAAAAGAGCATTATTTGACCCCATTTAGATGTTTGTAGCCTTGTAAAATGAGCATTTCCTGGCTTTGCGAGATGTTTACTCCTCGCCTCTCACTATTGTCGAGTTTCGTTGTAAGCTCTCGTCTATTTGAGGTAGCTTATAAGACTCCAATATTTCGGGAGCTATCCGTGGGATGTCTATTCCCCGCTGGCTTTGCGAGATGTTTATTTCTCGCCTCTCATTATTGTCGAGTTTAGTTGTAAGCGCTCGTCTATCTGATGTCACTTATAAGACTCCGATAGTTCGAGAGTTTTTCACGGGATGTCTATTCCCTGCTTCGACGGGATGTCTATTCCTTGCTTCGCCAGATGCTTATTCTTGGTTTTGCGAGATGTTTATTTCTCGCCTCTCACATCATCAAGCATACCTGTAAGCCATCGTTTATCTGAGGCCATTTATAAGATTTCGACAGTTCGAGAACTATTCGTGGGATGTATATTCCCCACCTCGTCGAATGCTTATTACTAGCTTTGTGAGATGTTTATTCCTCGTCCCTCTCACTATTGTCGAGTTTAGTTGTAAGCCATCATCTATCTGAGGCCGCTTATAAGATTTCGATAGTTCGAGAGCTTTTCGCTGGATGTCTATTCCTCGCTTCGCTAGATGCTTATTCCTGACTTTGCGAGATATTTAATCCTCGCCTTTCACTATCGTCAAGCTTAGTTGTAAGCCATCGTTCTATCTGAGGCCGCTTATAAGACTTCAACAGTTCGAGAGCTATTCACGAGATGTGTATTCCCCACCTCGCCAAATGCTTATTCTTGGCTTTGTGAGATGTTTATTCCTTGTCCCTCGCTATCGTCGAGCTTAGCTATAAGACATCGTCTATCCGAGGCCGCTTATAAGACTTTGACAGTTTGAGAGCTATTCGTGAGATGTCTATTCCCCGCCTCGCCGCCAGATGTTTATCCCTAACTTTGCGAGATGTTAATTCCTCGCCTTCACTATTGTCGAGCTAGTTGTAAGTCCTCGCCTATCTGAGGACTGCTTATAAGTCTCTGATAGTTTGAGATGAGCCACCAGCTTGATATTTATTCCTCACTTCGCGAGATGCCTTACCATATGAGTTATTACATTATAGCCGCATCTATTTTCAAAGAGTTCATCATGCCTCTGTATCGACTGCATTACAGTTGCATATTCTTTGGAGTTTTTTTCTTGCTTCAACTATATCACATCTACTTATTTTCAGAGTTTACATTATCCTTTGCATGGATAACCCATCCACCATACAAGGATGTCATTTACCATTTAGTAAGGAGAGGGGTGGGCCCACCTTATTACCTACGAAGATGAAGCCTTCCATGGTTGGATCAACACCATGAAGGAAGTCCTTGTGCAGAAGAGTAAGCACGCCTTGCAAAGAGGTAAAAAATAAAAATAAAAAAATAAAGAAAAAGGGTCTTGACAAGGACAAGTGTGATACCTCCCACAAGGAGCCACATCTTGCCACCTTAGAAGTTAAATCCCTTCCATGGTTGAACCAAACACTGTGGAGGAAGCCCTTGACATAGATGCGCCACCCCCATGTAAGGATGTCAGCTTATCAATGATATTTATATTCAGAGCATGGCCTTTGCTACTCACATCCAGATCATCGCCTCTGTTGCTCATATTTGAAGCATCGCCTCTACATCAGCTTCATCAAAGTGGTTTATTTTTCTTGTTCGACTCGCATATAAATATTTGACTCCGACTTAGGGGGACTATTGTGATACTAGTACCTTTGTATCATTACATTATTACTGCTAGCATATGCACATATTATTGTTGTCAAGTACGCATGCCACATCATCTAGCATGTCTCATAACCCATGACACTATTTCCATTATTGCTAGAATGTGACAAATTGGTCTTCTAGAAGTTGAGTTGCATATCCTAATTCAAGTAACATAAGTGAAATTGTGAATAACTACTCAACTTTGAAAGATGTAACTACTCATTCTTATGTTTCATTAACTTGTTCGCAATGAGACTTAGATATTCAAGTTAAGAATATTGAATAACAAATATTAAGTTCAGTTTCTTTTATTTTGTTTAGCATAAGTCATTATTTTGCTTTGTTTGATGATGAACAACTGTTAAAGTTTAGAGGTGTTTGATAAGAGTAATTTTATACTTATCCAGACCATCAAAAGTAAACATTTGAGAGTACTTTCATATTTTTGATACTTGATTTTGAATATCTATTGATTGCAATAGGAGAAAACTTGATGTTGGATGGTGGATGATGAAAAGGAATAAAAGTTTGATGATAAGTGGAGAATGAGGACAAATTATTGAATAAGTGGACTGAATTTTCAAGGTTAAAAGATGAAGGACCTTTAATAGAAATAAAAGGAGACTTGAGCTAGAGTGCACAAAATTGACTAGCATGCAATGCGATTGCAGCCCAGATAGCCATGCGATGGTTTGGACGGGCAGTCCTAGTTCTGATCTCCTACTCCAAGTCAACCTCTATATGGATTAAGTTAGGGCTCGAATTTTGACCTAGATGAGGGACTATAAATACCGATTTATGTTTGAAATTGAAAGGTTACACAATTTTGAGAGCAAATACAGATAATCAAACACAAAACTCAAGTTTTTTACGTGGAATTTGAATGGTGGAAGAGAACCATACCACAAGGAAACACTGCAACATTCAAGGAAGAGCCTAAAGATATGTTAATAAGATTCGTGTGACGAAGAAAAAAAAAATTGTTTAGATTCCTTTCTCGCTTTCGTTATAATCAAACTCGGTGATATTTCGTACTTTTCTTTGTATTTTGTCACCATTATAAGCCGCTAAATTTCTATATGTTAGGATGAAAGATGTCATTTATATTTATTTAATCATTTCTTTGTATTTAATCCCATCATTTCTTTCATGAATTTTCGAGTAGTGATTGCTTTAGTTAGATTTTAGTTGTAAATTATACTTCTATTGTCACTTAGTAACTAGAATTGAATAAAATTAATAGTTAATAGCATAGTCTTTGAAAGAATGATAATATTCATATTACTATTTGTCTATATTTGTGGAGCAAGCATGCATTATACGCCTTTTTTTTTGTTTTAATGGAAATTGTAGATATGCATTTAGAAAAAACCAATGCTCCCTTGTAAAAGGATTAATTAAATAGGTCTAAGACGAGTCTAATAAAAAGGCACAAGATTATCAAAAGGTGGATGAAAATGCATAATGTTGAGATTTCATTTGATTCTTTGTGTCTCTCAAAAGGGCAAAAAAAAATTATGTGAACAAAATCTTGAAATATTGAGTCTATGGTTTCTTCCATTGTGGCTCCGTTAAGAAAAACCTTTCCATTTCAACGAACTTTTTGGACAAAAATCCATCTCTGGGGGCCCAACTGCTAAGAAAATTGTAACTTGAAAGGAACCATTAATTTTAAAAGGGAAAACTATTATTGAAAACTAAAATAATCGTTTTTTCAAAAATCGATAAAATTATTGGTTTTTTTTTTTAAACAAAAGGAGAAAACTACATGAAGGAACCATTATTAATTCAATTAATCTAGTTGTACAAAAACGATTGAAAAAACAAGTGTTGGCAAAATCATGGCCATTGATTTCAAATAATTTTAAAAACAGTTTTTAAAATGATTGTTGTATATTTACTTTGTCAACCAATTTTGGAACTCAACTTTGTACACAGCATTGCTCTTTCTTTTTTTTTTTTTTAACTCGCTAGTTTTATTTTTATTTTGAAAAATATTTCTGTGCCGAATTTAATTTGCACAAGAGTAATTATTTCCGTGGCAAACTCCATCTATGATTTTCTTTAAAAAAGTTAAATAAAAAGAAAGAAAAAGAAAAGTTCATTGTTAATCCATTTCTAATAGTGATTATTAAATTGTTGAACTGTTTCAAGAACATAGTGTGATGTTTTTGTAAAAGATTTTAATTTTATTAATATTTTCCAATATAATAATAATAATTCAAATGATTAAATAAGAAACAAATATTTATAAAATTAACATTTTTACAGTCGTAAAGATGATTGAACTTAGCCAACGATGAATAATTTGGTCTCATTGAATTTGTGTTTTCCAGTTGTGTTGACTGATTTTTGGTTTCTAATTGGACATGTGAATGTGCCATTAGAAGAACAACATAAGCAATTAAGGAAGTCTTTTCAATTTAACAAACCGAACATTTTGACAAACAAAAAGTAATCCTTCTTTAGCATGTTTCACATAGACATTTATCTTTTATCTTTTATTTTATTTTATTTTTGTTCTTTTAATTGAGATTTTTCAAATAATAAAAATAATTTTTATATTTATGTGATAATTATGAAGGCACAGAAATATGGCGTGAAATGACCTAATTCGTATACTTTAACGCGAGTCAATGTTAAATTTGAACTTGAACCCCTAAAATCACTTTCAACCTCTCGCGGTGTATACTCTGGATTTTATTATATTTTGAACAATATGCCATTTTTAATTCAATTCTCGTTTCTCTTATAAAATAGAGAGATGCGAATTATTTGATCAGCTTCCAAGACAAATTCTATATATACTAATTAGAAGTAACAACAATACTAGTATAAGACCTACTCTTTCATTCTTGGCACAAGTCCTCAAATCAACATTTACGTTTTTGGTGCGCGAATCATCATTTCCATCAAATTCGATAATTTGACATTAAAACGCAAACCGAACTAAACCAAACAAGTATACCAAGCATGCTTCCAACCCCAAAGGATAAATCATCGATAGACTAAGATTGAAACAAATAACTAGTTTATAAGAATTTAGATTACTCATCTTAATAAGATTGATATTTTTAAGATAGAACTTCAAGTCTTAATATTATTCCCGCAATAGGGTTATCTCCATCCAACAAGTTTGCAAACAAAATTTATGTTAACTCTCTCTCTCTCTCTCTCTCTACATCAAACACGATCTTTTCTCTCATGTGCCTCAAATTCAATAATCAAGATTGTATCTCTCTCTCAATTCTCAGTTTTAAAAGTGAATTCTCTCTGGACGACATATGGATTTCTCTCTCTCTCTTACTAGGAGATTCTCGTGAACGTTTTCTTTAAGAAGGGTGAAATATAATACGATCCTAATTATTTCATTACATCAAACACGATCTTTTATAGTTCATGTGCCATTTGCAAATTGCAATAATCAAGATTGTATCCCACATCATTAGACAAAGCCTTAATTTGTACGTTTATAACCAATGAAATAAACATTCATGGCTTTTCAAAAAAGTGTAAAATATTACATTCAAAAGTGTCAAACGACGATAAAAAAATGCCAAAGGTCAAAAGGATGGATTTCTTACACCGGTAGAAGACCCTACTGGTTCAATGAAGTTACCTACAACTAGGGCTGGGAATATGAACCATCGTGGACGTTTTCTTTAAGAAGAGTGAAATATAATACGATCCTACCGAATTTTTTATTTCATATTTTTATATATGGGATGTCAAATTATTTTATACACTTATTTAGACCGTTAAAGTTTGCAATAGATACAGGGTTTTGTGGCATTGATGTAATAAAAAATATATTAAAATGGCTTAATTTTGTATGAAAATTTTTTGTCTATTAGGTAACAATCTTTCTTGCATTGATAAGTATGGTAAGGAAGTAAGGAAAAAAGTGGAGAAATGGCTAAATTGCATCAAAACCAAAGTTCGGGAACTAAAATATAATAATTCAAAAGTTGTGTCAGATTGCAAGACGGCGATAAAAAAAATATCAAAGGTCAATTGGAGGTGAAGAGAAGCCAACGAGTTGAAAATTTGTCAAAAACAATCAAAATATGCACATGACAAAGTTCAAGGACCAAAAAATGCAAACTGGTCCCAAAATGGTAATACCACGAGCACGCATAGGCCTACAAGCCATGCATACATTCAAACCTTATTTGGGTCGACTGAGGCTAAATCAAATGAACTATGTGTACACTCAAATTGAACTCTGCATATGCATGGTTTATTCCTGAAGGAAAATTTTTATTTCCTTATTTTGTTTCACTTTATTTTGGTATGCAATATTTTGGCACTTTATATATGCCATAAATCGTCCAGAACGTGTAAACCATCTTTTTATCATTGTTTGAGAATGCAAGAAGGATTATTACATTCAGGAATCAAGAATTCATCGTTTGGGTTGAAGATTAAGTGAAGAATTAGAGTTTTCAAATTCTTCATTATATTCCTCATCTTGGGTGATGTTTTTTCTTATTCTTTTGTGTGATTTTTATATGGCAATACTAGGCTAAAAATTTATTGATATTTAGTTTTTAATTCAAGACTTATCTTCTTCATTTTTTTAGTTAATTCTGATGTCAGTTGTTTAATATGTATTAATTATGTTTGTTTGAATATTTGTGCACCATTTAGACAACTACGTTACTTATTTGTATTGTTGAAAACTCGCAATAATAGAATGTTGCATATTTAATGCACGACGAATAGATATTAGCAATAATATTTTTGGCGTGTGTGGTCACGTGTGATAATCCTATGATTGAATGCGTGATTTGCATATGAATTCGGGCCAAAAATAGGATCGGGTCATGTTTAACATAGGTTTGGTATATCTTGAAAAATTATTAATTGATTATCGATCATTACAAACATGTTAATTACACTAATTAACATATATTGAGAATTGAAACTAGACTTCAACAGGTAGAATCAAAAATCCAATACATTCGTTTCATTATTAGCTTAATTGATTTTTGGAGGTCAAATAAATAAAAAATATAGAAGAATCCTTGTTTGTTGAAATGTTAACTTGTGCTGGTAAATTTATCCAAACTAAAGAGGGTAAAGATTAGAATCAGCTAAACTTCAACTTAAGAATGTACCTCGAGTCAATGAAAGGTATAAGTTTGGAAGTGCGTATCTCACGAGTAGAGAACATAAATATTTGACTATTGAAGGACGTAAATTAAACCAATCATGTGCTTGTGATGTTGTACGTGAATCTTTATGTTGAGTTTCGCATTGAATAAGTAGAAATTAAGTCCAACTATGTAATTTTGCCACTATTTATTATATTAATGCAAAAGTCCAATCATGAAAGTGACGACATACCATCTGACCAAGTTTTGATTGAGTTAGGCTACAATTTATTGAGGACAAACAAGGACAAACAAACGTTCAAGTTTGGAGGTGTTTGATAAATATATTTTATACATTTATTTAAGCCGTTAAATTAGATATTTGTTGATGAATTATATGAAACATGGTTTAATTATATGCAAATATTGTTTGTTAGGTAACAATCGATAAAAGAGGCAGAAGTGTGGATGAAAGAGGAACGTGTGGAAAATAAGCAAAAAAAAAATGGCTAAATTGCATCAAAACAAAAGTTTGGGGACTAAAATATAATAATTCAAATATTGTGTCGGATTGCAAGACGGTGATTCAAGATTGCCAAGGGTCAAGAGAAGGCAATGGAATGAAAAATTGTCGAAAATGATCAAAATACACGCATGGAAAAGTTCAATGACCAATATGCAAATAGGTCACAAAATTGTAATACCGTGCGTACACAAAAGTTGAGATCTGCTGTCCAATTTTGCTGTCAAATTTACTATCCACCAATTAATTATTAACATGTCATTTTACATTAAAATTTCACATTTTAAAACTTATGGAGTAGTTAGAGAAAAGTTGGATCTGTTAATTTATAATGATGTGTCAATAAATAATTTGATGAACATCAGATCTAGATTTCGTACACATAGGTATGCAAGCCATACTCTCAAACCTTATTTGGATTGACTGAGACTAAACAGAATTAACTATGTGAACATTTACCGAAGGAAAATCTTCTTTCCTTATTTTGTTCCAGCTTGTTTTGGTTATTTGGTATGCAATATTTTCGCACTCTATCTATACCATAGACTGTCCAGAATGTGGGAACCATCTTTTTATCATTGTTTGAGAGCGCATGAAGGATTAGTACGTACAAGAATCAAGAATTCATCATTTAGGTTGAAGATTAAAGTGAAGAATGGAGTTTTCAAGTTCTTCTTATATTCTTTATTCTTTATCTCAGATGATGTATTTTCTTATTCTTTCGTGTAACTTTCATATGGCAATACTAGGCTAAACAACTCTATGTACTTGACGGATGACAAAACCTATTAATTTTTAGTTTTTAATTCATGGCTTATCATTTTTTTTAGTTAATTATCATGTTTGTAGTTTAATATGCATTAATTATGTTTGTTTGAATATTTGCGCATCATTTAGACAATTTGTAGTATTGAAAAGCTCATAATAAGTAGAAACGATGTATATTTAACACACGGACAATAGATATTAGGAATAATATTTTTGGCATGTGTGGTTACTTGTGATAATCCTATTATTAAAGACGCTTTGCATATGAATTCAAATTAGGAATATGATTGGATTATGTTTAGCATATGTTTGGTATATCTTGAAAATTAATATTAAATATTACTTGATTATTGATCGTCACAAACACGTTAATCACACTAATTGACGTAAGTTGAGAATTGAAACTAAATGTGGAGTCGAAAATTCAATACATTCGTTTCGTAATTTGATAAAAACCAATTTTTATTGCTTTCTAAACTAATTAGAATAACAAGAACAAAGAAATCTCTTTCGTGTTACGATAGATCAGGTTTGATGGTAATTAGTACACTAAATTGAACGTTATTCCTCGTTAATTTACTCAACTCACTATGTATTAAGCCTCAACAATCCCGTACACTTGTGAGATTTTACTAAACATCCTACATAATTTAACTTGTGGATACAAGTCGATTTTGAGGGACAGCTCTATTCAATGTGATTGTTACCCTTTCATCGGTACTGCTTGGTGGATACTTTTATGAAGTTTTTGAAAAATGCTTCTGCTCATGGCAATCGTTGGATTTTGAATCACCGTGATTTGTGCAATTCTCCTGTTTATTTGAATCACCATGATTAGTGAACTTGCATTGATTGTGCTATTTTCTTTTCATTTTATGTTTCATACAAAGCAGTTCTCAATACACCGGCAACTTCCATCTAAATGGGTTGAGCGTCCAATTATGGAAAAAAAAGAGAGGACGAATTGAAATATAACTACTACATCAAAACTAGGTGTAAGGAACCATCCAGACTAATCTAGTGGTGAATCAGGACCGACAAAACAGCAGCAATTAAACCCGAAAATGTGATTACATTATAAGTTCGCAATTTTACAGATCAAGGAAGCCAGTGTGGCTTAATATACCCTACTCTCACCCCTGGTGGCCGAACGTTGTTGGCTAGTAGCTGCCTTGGCATTGTGGTCACGTTACAGGCGACAACAGTGGTGGACGAGCCGTGGTAGGAAGCTGGTTTTTTATGAGTGGTTCTTCATATTGTATCTCAGCAAGAAAAAATGTAGAATAACTTTGACAGTTTAAAATACTTGCACTAGTTTTCATTACTTATGTAAAAATATTGATATCAAGAATGAAGATATACACATCAACTGCACATAAAACAAAACCAAGAAAAATGATCTTTATCGTGGAATCTAAGTTCAACGCTTGAGGAAATATCATAGTAACAACCTAAAAGCAGAAATTTCGACAAATGGAATTAAGCATGCATAGCTATATTCATGAAACGGCTCCAAAATTTCCGGCAGCTTTCACATGCTATAGTTACATAACAAAGATTCAACAAGTGTGTCAAAATCTTCCAAAATTAGTCAATTATTTCTGCACAAGCGGCTCGCCAGTTTCCTCAGTTTTGTCCATGGCCTTCCTTGCAAGTTCATAACCGGCAAAATTCATGGCACCTAATGGAGCAATCCAGAAGAATCGAGGAACGGCTCCTTTAAATAATCCAAGGGGCCCCTCATGACGCAGAATAGATAATGCTACCAATGATAACGTCATGGGCCGTCCCTGAGGAGCAGTCATCATTCTCGTCTTTATCACATCAAATGGAGTAGTCAAGACAGCCGTTAGGCCACCAGATAAAGCCCCAACTGCAATTGTTTCCCATGCTTCTAATTCCCGTCCTAAGAGTTGCTGGGCAGCCTGAAATCAGCACAATATTTTCATATGCCTACTGTATCAGTTAAATACTGAGCACCAGCTAGGCGTACCACCAAATGGCTATTTACCTTTAAATGGTTAAAAGATACTATTTGGCAATGTGTGAACGTGGGTGGGTTAACTTAAAGCCTAGCGCCAATCCTTCACGTGTGTTCCGTGGTATTCAAGCCGTCTACCCTTGGGAATTCCAATCCACGTGCAAGTATTATCCTTTTCTTGAATATATTCAAATTCAAAAATAATAACAGATTTGCACTCAAGACTTTGAATCAGTCCAAATGTTTGATAAAGTGACTTGCCTTCTATAATTACTCTTTATCAGATCACATCAAAACCACTTCAAATGAGCAATTTTGCTATAATTTGATCATGTTAACATTCATAGTCATATACGAGATAAAAGTTACTTAAATACCTAATAATTGTTTGCTACAAGGAACCAAACAGATTCTAGCAAAGCAATTTTCTCATAATGAATAGAATTATTCTTCAAGCACATTCTTTTTTACATGGAGTTTGACACTCCACTCACATGTGGAGTGTGGGGTCCATGATTAAATTTAATCGCGGACCCCACGCATGTGAGTGGAGTGTCAAACTCAATGTAAGATAAGAGTGTACTTGAAGCATCACTCTAATGAATAGGTGACTCACCAATTATGCAGTCTCAGTTTGGCTAAACAAATAATAATTACTACTCATTTTTCTTCTATCACTAGAATCTAAAACATCATTTCCCATCTTCTGTAAGTAATAACTTCTAGAGATATTGATGTGATCGGGGGGGGGGAGAGAATTATCAAGTTGGCAAGCAAAACAACAAGTCTCAAGTCGGGGTCGAAGGCCGAAATGACTCTGTTCAACTTGTTACAAGTAAAGGAAGAAGAGGTCGGAAATCAACACTATGCGACCGTATGAATACTTACCGAAAGGCAACGGGGCGAATTCAGGACTTCTATGCAATCGCATTATTTTCTGTTTTCGCGTAGGAGTTTTATTTAGCCTAGAATTCTTATATTTTAGTAATTTTCAATATTTTGAGAGTTTATTCCATTTTTAATTAGTTGCTAGGCTTTCCATATAAATAGGTTTTATTTCTTCATTGTAATATGACAACCTTGATATGAATTGATGAAGAGAATTCTCTCGAGGCAATTGCCGCCAATTTATTGTTTTTGATGGAACAATCCGAACTTATCAAAAATTTCATTCTTATGGCATTCAACCAAACTTATCAAGATTAACAATCTTGTGACTTTCACAAATCCGGGTGAGGTTCATAAATTGTGTAATCAAAAGGTCGATGAACTCTAATTTATTGGTTGCTTGGTTTGTCTTTTTGGATTAAATCCAAAGCTTTGTTCATTGGCGTTCTTGGAATCCGTTGTCATTCTTTTGTGGGTTTCGTAGCCGTCGTTGCTACGTGGGTTCACATCAGGTAGTATCAGAGTTTAGTCTCCAAAATCAAGGTTATATATTTTTCTTTTCTTATTGAGTCTTTGTTTTTCCTTTTCTGTCCAATTCTTCGTGTCCCTAATAATGTTTTTGATTTGAAAAATTGAAAACAGTCAAAAAGTTGTTTTTGGGCTAATCTAGCATCCAAATCAACTTCCGTCTATTTTGCTGGTCTTGTAGTCGAATTTTCGAATATAAAAAAAATTCGAGATTAATTTTTTTATTTAATTCCGAAAATTAACAGCAGATTTTTAGTTTTATATTTTGAGTAAATAAAAAAAGGTGTCGAAATTCCATTCTAAAAATTACTTCTTGAAATTCCAAACTTGTTTCAATTAATAAATTGTCCAATCATTTTCTTCTTTTTTTAGTCTTCTTGATTACAAATTTCACTCACATCCTATTTTAATTCCACTGGAAAATTGAGTAATACACGAGAGGATAAAAATGAGGCAGAAAATATTGTAGAAGTAAGATGTCGAATGACGTGATACGGCAGTTTAACCGATTGTTTGAGGATATGAGATTCAGACTGGACAAGCTGGACACAAAGGTTGCTAATCTTCATAGGGGGCAAAGTACAGAAGCACCCAATGCAAGGAGACGGTAAAAATCTTGGTCGAGATAGTGTTGATAGGAGAGATGGGCGTGAAAGGGGGTTTAGAGAAAATCCTAAAAAATGTGATGGAGTTGAGAACCTTGTTGGGAGAGAAACACTTCTTGCGATGCGAGCTATCAATACACCAATCAAAGTGGATGAAGTAGAGCGGCCACGAGAGATCATCTTTCAAACTAGGTGTCATGTCAAAAACAAGGTATGTAGTTTGATTATAGATGGAGGTTGTTACCCTAATATTGTTAGCACTACGCTTGTTGAGAAATTAGGATTGATTACAGCAAAACATCCTAAACCTTATAAATTACAGTGGTTGGATGAAAGTGGAGATGTTAGGGTATGTAGGCAAGTGTCGATAAGTTTCTCAATTGGTAGGTACCACGATGAAGTGTTATGTGATGTAATTCCTATGCACACTTGGCACATTTTGTTGGGGAGGCCGTGGCAATACGTCAGGAAGGCAAAACATGATGAATTAAAAAATAGGTACAGTTTTACTAAGAATGGGAAGCCTATTATTCTTGCGTTGTTGACACTACAACAAGAGTATGAAGATCAACTTAAAGTGAGAAGTGAGGAAGAGATGAAAAGAGAGAAAATAGTGAGGTAGCTATTTGTGAGAAAAAATAGTAGAGCCACAAGAGAGTGCAAAAGAAAATGAGAGTGGAAATGTGGCAAATAAAGAAATAGAGCCACAAGAGGGGGAAAAGAAAAAAGTTTTCAAAGAAAGAAAAGTCAAAAGTGAGCTTGCAAGAAAATAAAAGTGAAGTTGAGAGAGCTTTGTGAGAACTAATAATTCCCTCCCTAGTTTGGCTATTTCTGTTTTGCAGGATTTTGAAGATTTGGTCCACGAAGACAAACTTATTGCGTACCCAATTTGAAAATTTTATTATTATCGAAGGTCGGCTTTGTGATCCCTGAAGAGGTAAAGGAGCTGTCATGGAAGGAGTTTATATGCAAGGGGTTGAGAAACAAAGGTGATCTGAAGGGAAACTTGAGTCTATCTGCATTGTCATTGTTACAAGCACCTAGACAGGATAAGACATGGAGGAAGCACCGTGAAGAAAGCCGTTGGGGCGAGTACACTTTGATCTATGTGATGGTTATTGGGTGTTCATACAAAAGAGGCAGGTATGAATTCAAAAGAGGTCCAAATTGTATCCTAGGGGAGATGGACCATTCCATGTTCTTTCCATGATCCGAAATAAAGGCTATAACTTGAGCATGGATTCGAGGTCGAATCATTTCGAAAAGAGAGGGGATGATGTGATTCAGGGGGCAGGAATTATCAAGTTGGCAAGCAAAACAACAAGTCTCAAGTCGAGGTAGAAGACCGAAATGACTCGGTTCAACTTGTTACAAGTAAAGAAAGAGAGGTCAGAAATCAACACTATGCTACCGCATAGTGTCCCAACCATGTGACCGCAGGGATACTTAGTTACCGAAAGGCAGCAAGGCAAATTCAGGACTTCTATGCGACCGCATAGAGCATTTTCGAGGCAAGATTCCATATTTTGAGAGTTTATTCCGTTTTTAATTAGTTGCTAGGTTTTCCATATAAATATGTTTTATTTCTTCATTGTAATATGACAACTTTGATATGAATTAATGAAGAGAATTCTCTCGAGGCAATTGTCGCCAATTTATTGTTCTTGATGGAACAACTCGAACTTATCAAGAATTTCATTCTTGTGGAATTCAACTGAACTTATCAAGATTAACAATCTTGTAGCGTTCACAAATCCGGGTGAGGTTCATAAATTGTGTAACCAAGAGGTCGATAAGCACTAATTTATTGGTTGTTTGGTTCGTCATTTTTGGATTAAATCCAAAACCTTGTTCGTTGGCGTTCTTGGGATCCGTTGACATTCTTATGTGGGTTTCGTAGCCGTCGTTGCTACTTGGGTTCATAACAAATATCTTTTGTAGTTGAGCGCCGACAATTGTACAAACAGGTGATATTAATAAATACTGAAAATCAAAGATGAATGTTTATCTATTGCTCCCATGTAGCCATCTATCACCGGCAAACCTGACAGAAGAAGGTATAGTGCAAAGCAACACTTCTGCACCCAGCCAAACTGCTCATTCTAAGCAGCATCTCTGATTAGCACAAAGGACTCTTGCACTTATTACAAGACCTATTTCTTTATCTCGGGGCAAATCAAAAATAATTGAAGAAGTTTAAGAGAAGCATAAATGCGGTATACTAAGAGCTAAGGTATATTAAGAGAGCCTATTACCTAAAACAGATCAGAAACCAAGTACAAGGTCAGGAAAATATCAAATTTGAAATTAGGATCATACCTTTTTTGACTCAGCATAAAGGCCCATTCCTGCAACATAAAAAGGAACCTCCCGGAACAGAGTAGCACCAGTCCCACGGAAAAATCCCCTAAGACCATCTTGCTGCCAAGTTCCAATTATAGCTTCCCCCACATTGTCAAATAGACCGGCCTGCAACCTTTGCTTTAGCACTTCACATGGTATCCGCACTGCTGTCCCCAGAAAAGTACTACAGAATGACGCTACAGATTGAACCTAGACAGAATCATTGTAATAAGCAACAGTGGACAGTTAAAGGAAAGTTCACAAAAGAAACATAGCTCATGATAACATTTCCATAAATAGCTAAAATTTTAGTTGCTATGATAGGAATTTCAAGCAAAGAAAGATGAGTTCAGAATAATATCAAGAATCAAGTCCTCAATTAGATGAAACATAACTATGATAGATGAAATTTATACTGCAAATTACCATCACCAAGAGACTCTTTAGATTTAAAGAGCATCTTGTGCATAACAAAGCGCATATTTAAATTTAAAGAGTGAAATTTTTTATGCTCTCCAATGAATGCTCTATTTTTAGCTCTTTATTTTACTTTTTTCAAAAAACATTTATTGTTTTTCTGAATTTTTAACTAATATACATTTTTAAATGTCAGTGGCCAATAAAATCAAATATGGTTTGAATAATCCAAAAAGTATAGCATTGGAATTTGTAATTGATTAAATGCAATCATTATAAAGAATAAAATGAGTGGGTTTGGCTCTTCAAATTTGAAGAGCCAAACCCTATAAATTTTAGTTAAAATAGAGAGGTTATTAGAGCATCTCCAAAGGATTCTGATAGGATCCCAGTTGGATTGTGTAACACAATTTACATTCAACAGAACAAATAGCAAACTCATTTGTATTGATAAGATGAACAGAAATTAAAAGAACAATTCCAGCATTCTAGACTCTAGATTCTCTCCTAAATTGGCTCAACCAACTGCTCTGTATTTTGCATGCCTTTTCTCTTCTGTCTCCTATTACATTTATACTATTAGTTCTTCCCTTATTCCCCAAACTACCCCTGATAACTAACTGCAATTGGAACACTCTAAAATGTGGCATAACAAACTTAAATGACTAATTTGGGGGTCTATCATTACTTCCCCCCCCCCCCCCCCCCCCGGGGAAATTCACCTTGTCCTCAAGGTGAAAATTCGGACCAATGCCAAAAATTTCGTAAACCCCGACTATTATTTTTACCATTCCAGTCACGATTAGAGTAGTAGAGAATGAATTCTTCAACCCGAAGATTTTGACAACCCTATTAACTATGAGTAGTATACTGTCATTGAAAACCCCATATCCAGTTGTACCCCATCGCGAGTTTTTCAAAAATTGAACCCGCCAACTTGAAAAATAATGGTGGGTAGTACCATGACCAATTAGCTTTGCAACCCCTTCTTGTACAATTATTGAAGTGATTAACAATCCTAATGTATCACCAACCTCCACAAAATCACTCAACAAACCCGGAGTCGCCATCTCCATTTCTAACACCTAATCTGATCCATGAGTTCCATGGACTGCAATTCGGCTTCTGTCGGCATTTCGAAAGACGGAATCGACTCCTTGTCAGCGCCGAACGGTCTGATTTCGGCCATATTGACGGACTTAGGCGAAAAATCAAGGGTCGGATTGAAGCTATATTGTGAAATTACGCGAAGGAAGTGAGTTGTTTGAGTATTAATGGGTTGGGTATCAATTAAACTCGCTTTTCTCTTCACTGGGCCGGATCTTATCCATGGGTAATGGACCATTAAATTTGTTTCTTCAATCTGTGGCCTTGTTTCTTCAATTTCTTCAATCCGTTGGCCCATATCCATAAAACAGCCCAAATCTTGAAACTGTTGCTTTCTGTCATCAGCCCATGAGATAGGTTTCAACCCATTAACCAATTTGTTCATCTGAAACTCCTCTGGCGACATCTGTAAGAGGGCGACCAAATTATCGAACAGCTTCCAATAACCTTTGTGATTCCAGCCAGCTTCGAATTTCTTCTCCTGGTTGAGCCAATTCACAGGGACCAGTCTCACCTCCGACCTCTTCTCCTCTTGATGCTTCTAGATCAATACCAGCACCATCGTGACTCTAACATAAGTCGGTGCTTTTCCTCTCCCTTGCGTTCAGCGATCATTTCGGAATGGATTCGCTGGAATCCATTCTTCTGTAAGGCACCTGGATTCCTCTCTCTCAACCTTGCTACTCATCTCTGCCTTCAGATGGATGAAGGCTGCTTCAGGGTGAATTAGTGGTGCCACAATTTTCTGGGTATCCTCCATCGTCTGTAGTATTTTGGCCATGTGTTGTGTTAATTTTTCCACTGATTTTTCCGGCTGGGGAAGACGTTGCATCTCTACTCCCAATTTCTTCATCTCCTTTTCCATTGGATGTTTTGCTCGCCCTAGCTTCCCACTGCTACTCCTGGCTTCCATACCTACTTCTCCCAACATGGCTCGTAATTCTTCAGATGAAAACTCAAATGATATTGCTACTAGAGATCATCTCTTCTCTGCTGCTGAGGGGTGGACGCAACTAACCTGTTGGTGTTGATTATATGTATCCTAAATCCTGCTGAAGGAACTAAATTACCTGCCTCAGTGACCTCGATTGGAATTTCAGAAGCAAAGGTTTGCTCAGGTGAGTTCTCTCCTACGGATGGTCGAAATCTGCCTATCATTCCCTCATTCAATTCTCTCCAAGTTTGCACGGGTTGACGACAATCTAGCCATTGATACCACTCCCAAGCTTCACCGTCCAAACATGCCGTAGCGGCTTCCACCTTTTCCCTCTCCGACAATTGATTCCTTGCAAAAATTTCTTCTACTTTCCCTAGCCACCAATCTGGATTGTCATCATAGAATATTGATATTTCTATTCGACCTAGTGAATCCAATCCCGAATGCTTTGCTTGATCTCCTCCTTGTTGCAACATCAAGCGGTCAAATCGATTCAATAACAAGCTCCATTTTTCCTCCTCATTCCTTTCTAAATTTTGTTTCCATTTGTCACAGAATCAGTGCTCTGATACCAATTTGATAGGATCCCAGTTGGATTGTGTAACACAACTTACATTCAACAGAACAAATAGCAAACTCGTTTGTATTGATAAGATGAACAGAAATTAAAAGAACAATTCCAGCATTCGAGGGGCTAGATTCTCTCCTAAATTGGCTCAACCAACTGCTCTGTATTTTGCATGCCTTTTCTCTTCTGTCTCCTATTACATTTATACTACTAGTTCTTCCCTTATTCCCCAAACTACCCTTGATAACTAACTGCAAATGGAACACTCTAGAATGTAGCATAACAAACTTAAATGACTAATTTGGGGGTCTATCAGATTCCCTATTTTTGAAGATCATATTTTGAAGTTTAGTGAGCATCTTATAGACTAAAAAATTTTAGATACTCCAACATTCACTTTATCTTTAACATTTAATTTTACCACTCCCAATATGTATATATTATTTTTCCCTATCCTTTATTTTCACCAACTTTTCTCCAAATTATTATATTATTTTCCTCCAATTTCTTTGTATATACTTTTTAATTGGGTCAATATATGCAGCATTGAAAATTGGAATATTTTGAATTCATTTCATTATAGAGAGTAGATTTGACTCTCTAAATTAGGAGAACCAAACTCATATTTTAAAATGTTAATTTGATGAGTCTCTTAGAGCATAATTTTAATGGTTGACTCTTTAAAATAAAGAGCATTTCACTTTTAAAAAGTTTCTAAAGAAGGCTCTTAGAGCTTAATTTCAAGGATTGACTCTCTACAATAGAGAGCATCTTACATTTCAACCACATACTGCCACAAATGAGGAAGCTAGCTCGAAACATTAATATGCAAAATCACCATTATACAATGGAAGCAAGACTTATTTAAGAAAGATAAATCAGAGGATAAAAACAAAAAGATGAAAGCTAACCAGAATTATATCATAGTCCTCACCTGTATGTCTGGGAGTGTTGGTGCAACATTAATTAGCACAAGTCTGCTTGCTTCGAAAATTCCAGTTCGCAAACCATGGCTGCCATGTTATACTAAATTATTATGTAGAAAGGATGTTGTAAGAAAATAAGAAGTGGGAATGTAAGTAAAATATACCTTGAAAATTGACCTAAAATAGCTGGAATGGACCCCCTGTATACCCCCCGGACTCCAAGTTGAGGAAGCTTCGACAAAATTTCTGGAAAGGTAAGAGTTGATGCTTGTACCCGTGTCTGATAAACCAGCACTGAACTGTCAGATTATTTTCATGAAACAGAAAGATCACATAACCTGCCAAATTAAAGCAGTACACAAATTTTACCTCAATTAATTGTTTAGCTGTTTCTTTTTCTTTCATATAATTTTCATACAACCATTAATTCAGAGTCTAAGACTTCAATGCCAAGATTGAAATTCACCCATATCATATTAGATCAGCGATTTCTATAAGTTCGTGAGATTTCATAATTCAGTTTCTGCTATAAAACAGAAATTACGGTACATTATATAAAAGAATAGATATTGTTATGGTGAAGCTGACTGAGCTACACCACATAGCAGGCACAATGGAAGATAAATGTCAATCACTTCCAGTACACATGAAATGTCATGCGCCTTTTGCATATCATTCAGCCTTTCCTTCAAATCATACTGATCACATCTTTAAATGTAATTACAAGAAGTAAATGTTTAGCAAAGAATATCAGGTTTTTAGCAATCCTGGTGGTTGAGATTGATCATCAATTATCATAACAATGAGTTAATGACCATGCAAAGCCTCGTTTGAGTTTTAAAACGAAATTCTGATACAATATGTATAGAGAGGAGAGACCACAGCTACCAATAATGCCAATACTCCGCTTATCTATTTGATTTTAGTGCTTGAACATAAATATGATAAATGCATCTTCAAAAAAGAAGTCCAACACCATAAAAATCAGGAATACCAATGCCTGTAAGCAATAAACATGTTCATAAATAATCATTCCTGCAACTAATATTTTTGAGAAAACTAGTATCAAATATTAATTTGAATTCAAATGCTATATTCAAGAAATATTAAGATATACTATAAAATATACTCAATAAATTCAAAGTGCAGTCGATGAACAATACTACATTCATGTGTTAAGTGGAGAAATATTTAGAGTGGTTCTAGTTCTTAGATAAGATCTAGAATCTAGAAATGATTATAACATTTTTTTTTCCAATAAACAATTACAGATATACAACACGTCCTAAAATATTAGTGACATTGACATTGATATTGATATGCACAAGTAAAATTCATCATTAAATAGCAATAGAGATTCACAATGGGGAACTTTGATCTCAAGGAGGAACATGATGCCAAAGATTTATGACTAGCTTTTCAAGATTTTACCTTAATGGTGTCAACAGGATGCATTAGAGCTGTAGACAATGCACAAGAAAGACCTCCAGCCAATGCTGATTTTAGGACACTTCCAGCAGGTATTAGTACTGGCGGAGCAACAACCACTACCGTAGCAGCCTCAAACCAGATACTCCTGTAGGTTTACCAAAAACATAAAAAGTCAATTTCAGTAACTAGTAGAAGCTACTACAAGAAGGAATGATCGATACAATACCACATGCAAATGTATAAATGCAAGGATCTGTATATAGATACATAATAACACATTTATCTTAGTGAATAAACAATAAATATCATTTTTATTTTTTTTGGGTTAAATGTTTTTACTTGAATAATTAGACTAAATATCTATGAATAATTTCTCTTAGTTTCCTACACGCACTCATTTCTTCAATAAGATGTCTTCCTTACAACTAAGATGTATTATACAACCATCCGCTAGAAGTTATCAATCAATTAGAGACAATATCCTGAATGCCAATTACCTTTAAAGTTGCCATATGTAATGTAAACTATTTAATATGAATGACAGAATAAAATTTTAGTAGATATTATCATGTTCAAGTTATCTTTTCTGATTTAAAAGCACATCCTTCCTCCCTGCTACCTCCTTTAAAATCTTCCATCAAAAACACTTTACAAAGAATTCAAATTTGGGAGCCCAAAATTCTGTTGACATTCTACAAATCAATTACCTTGGATCATCTTGAAGTCGGTCTGAAGGTAGCAAAAGCATAAAATTCCGGAAATGCCCATACGATATAGATTCTTCTGTGTCTGCATTCAGAAAGCGCATCATGGCAATAGCATTATCCTCATTGGCTGGGAGTCCTGCATTCTTCAATGATGCCAAAATTTCACTTTTCTGAAGTGTCCCAGACTTGCTCAAACATAGGCTGGTATAAGCTCGAAGAATGGTTGGTTCTTTCTGTTCCATTAAGGACAAGAACTGTTTCCAACCGAATGATTTTGAAAATAAGTGACTCCTAGTACGACGCATGAATTCATGAGCATATCTCTTAGGCAGTTTTCTCTTCCTCACAGCAACTTCAAGATCTTCCAAAGTGACTTCCCCATCACCATCCCTATCCAACTCCTGAAAGAACCTCTTTCCTGAGAGAATGTGAGATTCAGATTCAGATTCAGATTGAAAGAATAATTAGATTAATAATATACTATGTAGGAAATCCATCTGGCAGTGGAGTTCTCAACTTTGAAAGGAGAAAGGCAATGCAGCTATGAGTGAACTATACAAATTCATAGATCACATTGTCCAAGGTGCTGTATGTCTTGTCACGTTTAGCTGTGCCAACAGACAAAAAATTTGAAATCTAATAAACTTAGTACACCAGGTAAAATCTCAAATTCAGATAAGCAAAATTGTAAAGAGAATTTCAAAAAAGTATTAATTCTGATACCAGACTTCTCAACCTGATTGATCTACCCAACCCAACCCAACGTTGAAAGATACCTTAACCATAATCAGACACTTTACCTAAGAAGCACCGACATGGACATGCCAACAAACGATTTTTCAAAAAATTTCCGACACAATATGTCATCCACAAGCTGTCTAAATTATTATTTTTTAGATTTTTTAGATTTTTTTAATTTACAAGTTTAAAGTAATAAACTTTTTTAATACTTGTTGCATCAAACTTGACATTAAAGGAGGATTTGGCTTCCTTTACAAGTTTGGTTTTTAAGGGTAAAATGGTACATTATAGTGGTTAAAAAGTTATCTAACTTATTAGATTTTAAAAAACCTCCCTTTTTTTTTTTTTTTTTTTGTGACTCGGGTGTCCGAGCTTCGCTCGACTAATCCCGAGCCAATTGACTTGTCAAAAAAATTGAGCCAATTTAGTTCTTTCATTTACAATACAGCCAAGCAAGCCTCTTTAGAGAGACAAAAAATATGTATTCTAATGTTCGTAAATTAGGTTTTGCAACTTTCCTCTGCCTTCTTCAGCTCTTCTTGAGCCCACGCCTTCTTCGGTTCTTCTTCAACAAATTAGGGTATCTCGGTTTTTCAACAAAACCACCACAAGAGACTTTTGACATGCATAAGTGCAGTGTCGGAGATGTCGTGTCCGACACCAATACATTGACGTCGGCAATGTGTCTATGCTTCACAGTACTTTACTTTAGTCAGGGGTGAACAAATGATTACGAGAATATTAGAATTGACCATTTATAATTTTGACCGCGCGGCAGAATAAAGGTCCACAAACAGCTGACATTGCATAAAGAAAGGTCGATGTAGTGTCAAATCCTGCTTAGTCACAAGTGGAGATGGAAACAATCCAGAGTAAACAAGCAGGGCCAAATATTTGTCATGGCATTATGCTTAGATCTCATCTAGTCAGGTCCCATGGACCATAGTCTCAGTATAATGGTGTTAAGGCACATATTGTTGCTAAATTATGCATTTAATACGAAGCATCAACACATCTAATGCAAAGGCAATGACATGCAATATTTGTATTCACCTATCAGTCACATGACAATGGCATACAATTTTCTCCAATTGACACATGTCCAAGCCTAGTAAATAGTACCTAACATAAAGATTGTACACCTTTACACTATAAAACACTAGCAGCATCTCTCCAGGTCCGCATAAATTACACAGCAAGCCCAAACTTTGTCTATTCATTTTCAAATAGACACACAATTTGATTCAGACATGGTAAGGTGGTCAGCCATCCACCCACCCCTTCTCTGTCGAAGGCCGAGCAGAAATTGGGCCCTTTTTGGCAGAGTTTGGACTACGATCTTTGTAACATCCCAAATTTTTACTACTAGTTGTTAGATTTAAATTTAGGACTTAAGTGCGGCATTATTAAAGTTTAATGACCTTATCAATAATTGGCCTAGTCTAATGACCTTATTGGTTATTCACCAATAGTTTGAGAACCTAAGTGGAAAGTTACTTTGGAAGTTAGATTAAATCATGCTTAAAACATATATAAATGTCAATTGGTCTTGATTAAAGATGATTTATTGACCACATGCATTATTCACACCAAATCTCAAGCCAATGTAATTGATTTGACCACGTAAGTCAAGGAAATTGATTTGACCACATGCATTATTTATACCAAGTTTTAAGGCGAGTGAATTGATTTGACCACATGATTAAATGTATTGATTTGACCATTTTCATGACAATACACCATTTATTCATTGACCATGCCTAACATCTAATCATTTTCTTTCACTTTTCTACACAAGGTCAAGAATTTACACCATAAATAGAAGACAAACCCAACACTAAGCTACCCTCAACAACCATTTACACACTTTTCCTCTCTACCTCTAAAACTCTCTCCCCCCTCTCTCTCTCTCTCGCCATTTTTATATTCATACACTTAAACAATCACACGTGAATAATCAACCTCACATGCGGCTCAAGGAGTCTCCTTCCAACAATAACTCCTTTTACCATTTTGAATTGTCCAGTGAAAAGATAAGTTGTGTTTTATATTTATAATGGTTAATATTTATATATGTAATATTTCTACTGCTATATTATGTTTTGGTCCATGTTTCGTATATTCTATTAAGAATGGACCGGAGTTTAGTAGCGCTACACACGAGAATTTAGCACCACATAAGTTCGGTCTAATTTTCATGTCTTCCTATGCAAGTAGGCCTGGACACGGTGCGATTCGATTTGGTTATGAAGAGAATCAAATCGAACTGAACCGAAAATTTTCGGGTAGTGAGTAAACGGAATCGTCGGGTCCAAATATAATTTTGTAACCGTTCGGGTTCGGTTCCGTTCCGTTCTGTTCGGTTCCATACTATAATTAATTTTTTTAACATTTATAACACTACAGTCTGACATGTTTAATCTTAACTTTTACAAATTAACGTATTCTAATTTAATAACATATAAATAACAAGTTGTCCAATAAAATTAATTTACCAATGTATACAAATAACAAAAAGTAAATAGTAAATTAGTAATACTAAAACATTGGTGATCCATATAAATTAGAAGTCATAAACTCGTAGAGATAAAATATTTTAAAATATTACTAATACAATAGTACTTACCAATTATTTGATTTAACCATCAATTGCTTGATTTGTCATACTAGATACTAAGAAACTCTAAAAGAAAAATTGAAAAATCACAATTAACTAACATAAATAAACTAAAAATTGTTCAACTAATAAGATTTAATAAGAAAAAATATAATATATATTTTTTATTGTCTCAGACTCTCAATGCCCTCATAGAACTCAGTGTCTTCAATGCAAACTCTATCTTTGCTAATTTATTTTTAAAAAGTTAAAATAATTTAATCTTTTTCATATATAAAAATTAAAAAATTTAAAAAAATTCGGTTCTTATTCGGTTCTTCGGTTCTGGATCTAGAACCGAGAACCGAACCGAACCCGTCGGTTCTCTATTCAGATACCCATTCGGGTATTTCAGTTACGAAGAACCGCTCAATTCGGTTCGGTTCGATTAGGGTCCGGTTCGGTTCAACTCGATTTCGGGAGATATGCCCAGCCCTATATACAAGTTATGAATTTTTCATAGAAATACATTTATGAATTCATTATCCACGCACGCTTACTGAGAATTATTCTCACCCCATTATGTCTCTACTTTCAAACAAATAACAATTTGAGGCATTCGGCACGGAGATGGCTTATGATGACAAAAGATTCAAAGGGTGTTTGGGAGTAATTTTTGGGGAAAGAATTGATTTTCTAATAGTGATATGATGGAAAATGTGTGGTTGAAAAAAAAGGAGAAGTTATTGATGTGATGAAAAATATTATTTTATTGAAAAATGTGTGGTTGAAAATGAGAATTGATTTTGAGAATCCGTACCAAACAAGCCTTCAATTATAAACTTCTTTCATTGTCAAACTATTATTATTTCATTTGATTTTAAATATTTTAAGATATTTCATTTAAACTCGTTACATTATTTGAGTCTTGATGAGTGCTTTAATAATTTATATAATTGTGTTGAATATCCTTTAAATTTGTTTTAGTTTATGATTTAGTGGCACTCAAATAGTTAAGGATACGGATCGTCACAATCTCACTTGGCAGCTGAAGTAAAAATTCCAACATTTACTGATTTCAACAGATAGTTCTCTACTGCACTTAACTCTGGAAATAAGTTGGGGGCTCTATTACAAGTATAAGGGCACCTATCATTGTCTTGCATTAAGAGTGAACCCTTTCACTATGAGTTTCTTCATTTGTAGCCAAATTTGACTATTCAATTTGGCAGTTACCATATAAAAGGCCTGCTAGGCAATCTTTACCGGTGAGGAGTCACTCATCACCTACTCATCTGTTTAGTTTAATATTCTTGTCTATCTACTGAATCAAAAAGCTTACCCATTGCATCAGTCAGCTAGATACAGAAAAAACACTACTCGACTCATATGGAAGAGATTCCAAATAAACTGGAGAACTAGCATGTACAATAACCCCCTCTTCCACTACCAGATAAATGTTGCACAGAGGGTGACAAAAGTGGTGTTTCATAGTTCTCTTTGCAAGCACTTGGTTTAGGCTAGAATCGGACAGCAATGCCCATGTTCAGTAGAAAGCCTAAGCCAGGTAGGTACGGCCTCACAAAATTGGGAGAGCAGCTTTTAGTGCTAGCAAAAGCAAGCATCTCTCATATTTCTCTTAGCATGCATAGTTTCAGGGTAACACCAAATGGAATTGCGAGGTAGTTTAAGATTATGTGACACTATGTTTAGAACAAGTTTTGAAGAAAATAAATTAGAAAAAAAAAATGAAGAAACAAGGAAATACAACATTTGTCTTAAAGCGTAACATTGGGATGTGAACAGCTCCTCCTTGAAGCCTAGCCCCTGTTTGGACTCCATTTTATCAAAATATATTTTTCTCTCTCCTCTTTTTAACCACACATTCACCAATGAATTAACCACACATTTTTCAAAAAAAAATCATTATTCCAAAATACATTTTAATGGAGCACAAACAAGGGGCCTAGTGTCAAACAATCAAAAACCAGGAGAAATTTTTGTAATTAAAAAAAGTAACATATTGAACATTGACTCTTTCGGATAAATAATATCCTTAATTACTGAGAGAGAGAATCAATTTTGTCTATGGACAATTGGTTGAGCAAAAGTCATTAAAGAGTTCAATGCGTAAATTTTATAAAGGGAAAAAAATCAAATATTCACGTTGAGTGTTTAATTGAAATTTTAGGTGTTATATAACAATATTGTGTGTTCGTTTACAAAAAAATTGTTCTCACTAAAAAAAGGGTCAAGCTTAGCTGATAGGTCAAATATAATTTGAAGGTTGCCATGTTATATGGCAAAGGATTATATTGAATGATCACTTGCACCCAAAACAAGCAGGTGTTAAAAGCGATTTTAGCAATTAAGGCGAGTAGGAAGGTCATTATCATGTCCAGGCACATTTTTATGTATGTCTTGTGAAACATGGTTAATGTGGGATTAGGAGCAAAGCAAGGAGAGCTACTCTAGGACAGGTCGCTACAAGATTGGTTGAGATATGCAAAAGTGAATACCTCTATCTGGGGGGAAAAAGAATGACTGCAATCCAATTAATTGAGCAAATTTTATCACAAATTAAATAAAGAAACCCATAGCACAAATGAGCAAGAGTGTTACCTGCCATATTGGGTGGCAGGTCAGAGCATTTTGGGTCTGTCATCCATTCACCTCCTTTGATCGAATTATAGCAATTAAGCTTAAACATGTTGGAAAGATTTCAGTCACACGTATATTATTTCTGCGACCAACAGCTTAATTATTTTTTAGCTTGCCAACCACAAAGCTCTTGTGCATCATTAACTTGTTAATTACAACAACATTTCCTACTAGCAGAACCTGGTGAAGCAGCCACGTAATTTGCTGTTTATAGAAACATGCTGGGCTCACCAAAAATAGATGCCTATCTTTGTCCTCTGTGGCCATCTGTTGTAATGGACCTGTGTGAGTGAAGTTCTTGGCTTTTTTTATGATTTGGAAGGCACTGACTTTATTACTATTTTCACTCCACTTTTTCCACTATAACATGACTTTACACGATGACAAAAAACCAAAGCCACCTTCCTATTCTGATAACTATTACATAATACTACAGCTACAAACCTTATATATCATCAATTCCAAAACTCCTGTCATCATCAGAAAACCTTTTAACTAATTTCAAAAAACGAACCAATGTATGAAATGACATCAAGTGACCCAGAAATGTTGTGTAAATTTTTGGTTCTGGATCTTGAAATGGGGGATGAGACAAAGTACCTATGATGCACCAATACGGACACGTGTATCAGATACGACATGTGTCCGACACGTCGACACATGATTTTTTATAAAAGTACTAACACGGCACATCGCTACACGTTGATTAAATTCTTTAAAATTCATTTATATAGTATAAATTAAGTTTTATACTTGTTATTAATTTTTATTATTGAAATCTTTTAAATATAAGTACCTATTTGTTATTTACAAATAACTTTAAGTTAAAAATATATAATATTTATGATAAAGAAAGAAAAATGACCATGGTAGAGCGTTTGACGAGTGTTGGTATCCGTTACCATTCGACACGGACACACCACCCTAGTTGAAGTGACCACGCAACAGAACAAAGTACCATGTGCCATCTCACTTCTTTGTGGTCATTGATTTTTAACCGTTACTAGCGATTATGGTACTAGTTTTTCATTTTTTCTGCATATGGAGCAATTTTGTAAGTCACTTCTAAGCAAGGGGACATTACCAAATTCCTTCAGTTTTTCGTAATTAAGGTGCTAAAAA
Source organism: Osmanthus fragrans (assembly GCA_019395295.1). Classification (NCBI taxonomy): domain Eukaryota; kingdom Viridiplantae; phylum Streptophyta; class Magnoliopsida; order Lamiales; family Oleaceae; genus Osmanthus; species Osmanthus fragrans. The sequence goes on along the minus strand of CM033344.1, from coordinate 20,017,757 downwards.
AATATGCAAGCGGTTGGAGACCAGTTCAGACATATGGCCATGGCATGTAATGCTTTAAAAACAAAACAAGTCCAGATATCAATTTCTAGATTATTTTGTTAAAGAGACTTTGGAAGGTAACATTACCCATGGGTCTTATCAACAGCCATAAAAATTCAGTAACTAAGCTTTAGTACCAAATAATTTTGGTTGGCTAGATGAGTCATTTTTCACCACTGTCTTTGGTTCATTAACAATGTTTAGGAATTCAAATGACAAGTCAATACTAGAAGTATCATACTCTTTTCTTCAAGCCGTTTTCTTACCATGCTTCATACCTTAATCACAATCGCCACAAAAAAAAAAAAGGACGAAGCAGAACAGAGCAAAAGAATAGAACAATAAAAAGAAAGGACAGAGAGAAATGAAAGATGGACTGTGAAGAACAAAACTAAGTCTTAAAAGTCACCCTGATGCTTGCAGATATATATACATATATATATAATAGATGGGTAGAGTTTTTTAAATAAAGTATCTAAAAGAATTAAATTCTATTTTCTCTTTTTTTTCTTTCATTCAAAAAATCTGTTAATACTTCATACATATTTGAAAAGTTCAATTAGTTGGTTGAAAGACTAAAAAGTCGAAGTTGAAATATATATATATCGCGTAGTACTTGTCCCTATCTCTAAAGTGGCTTATGCACTCCACTCGCTATCTACTAAACAAGCATTAGAGCGAGCGAGTGAAGTGACGCCTTTTTTTCTATGAACAGCCCACCACTGAATAATGAACTTTCCAGTTTTCGCCTCTGACTCGAGAAAACACACGGTCAAGTCAAGCCCGTACCCACCTGAATGGAATTCATATCTTCTTTGTCCGGTTGAAAAGGCCCGAAAAATGGGTCTCAAAGAAAGTAAAGGCCATCCAACCCCTGTTCCCTTCGACTCAGAAAGAAACAGGGAATCCACGTGAAGCATTGGAGGGCGGCCGAAACTTGAATGATACCTTACTTAATCCGGCTAACCCAAACACACACACACACACACATATGTTACATGTGCATATTACCCTCTATGTTTACAGTAAAAGCAAAATAGATATTATTGAAACATATAATCAATCCCACTGGTTAAAATCTAATAACCTACTCAAACAATAACAGGCTGTAAGTCACAATCTATTTCACATAGCTCCAGAAAGAACATAAAGATGAGTTTACTACAAATATCTATCTGTATACATGCAGACATGTCTATGTAAACATTCAAGTATCTTTAGTAAAATAAAGGTATTATTGGGTTAAAAAGCATACCTTCAGCTTCTGTATATCTGAAAAAATCCTGAACTGAGAATAGTTTCTTCTTGTCAGGATGGTCTTCCTTTGAAGGTCGCCCAAACTGGGGTAAAAGTTCAATTAACTCTGTAAATGAGACAGTGGAGAGAGTCGATCTCAAACGCTCAACATTGGACAATGGAATGCTAAGCAACCCATTAGCCAACCTTTGCGGTGAATTGCCTTCACTCTCTTCCTGAGTAACACCAGTGCTAACTCCATCATCACTCACTTCGTTCACAGAAGGTGTCACTCCTACAATACTCGATGGCATACCTCCCACTCGTGCAAACATCAAGTTCCCCAGAAATACATTCACATCTGCTCTCTTAACTTCAAAAATATTAGCAAGAGCCCTCAAATGATCAAACTGATTGGTGCCAGTCGGAGTAGAAGCTGCTGTGTCACAACTCTTGCATTCGCTTTCTTGAGCAGACACATCAAACTTCGGCAAATTCTGACTCAACTGATCAAACACAAATCCAATGAAGCATTCAAACGGAAACTCTATACCTTCTTTACACTTAGATTCCTTCTGCCTAAGTTCACCTACAACCCTGTCTTTCACACATGAATCATCAGAACAAACACCAGCATCAACACCAACACCAACACCATTACTTATCTTCTGATCCCTCTTTTTCCCGGCTTTAAATAGGCTCGGGAAACCCTGAACAAAACCATTAATCAAAGACGACCACGCCACTGCAAACTGCAAGCAATTTGTGAAGGATACCTTTTCCACTTTCCCATCATTAGCCTTTCCATACCTCTCCTTCAACCGTTTCGTCTTCACATTCACATCGGCAATAATACTATTATTCTTACTATCATTATCAATACGACTTCCACATTTTTCTGAAAATATTCCAACAAAAATTTTGATGGGTTCTCCTATCTCTATACCCCGTTTACCCTTCTCATCACAGTTAACCACAACACACTGACCACTACTGTTACCACTCTTATTCTTCACATTCAACTGAGCTGTCACCAGCTCAATGTCAGCATTACAAGTATTGCCAATCAATTTCCCATTTTTGGAAACACCGGGGATAAAATGCTCCAAATCTTTTGCCACCTTTCTGAAATTAGATTCAATGGGCGAAAAAGCATTCTTCACAACCTGAAGCGAGTTCAAAACCGACTCAACCGGATCATTCCCTGACACCACCATCACTCAAAACCCTAACCACTCATACAAAATCCCAGATTTCAAATACCAAACTTCCCAATCCACTAATTTTTAAGGAAAAAACAAATTCTAAAATAAATATGAACATAAGAAAACCCTACAGACCCAAAATTCAACCAAATTACACCGTTTCAACACGTGGACAGGTGAAATCCTTTGATGAAATCTGCAATATGATCAACACTGGATGTAATTATATAAATGACAAAATATGTATCTATACGTTGAGGGATTTATGTGTGAAATATATGGGATGTGAGATTTGTACACGTGATTTCTCTACATCCATGTGAGCTCAAAGAACTGGATAACGGGGATTGAATTTCTGGGAATTTTGTATACAAGGGAAACAAATTTACCGAGAAATTTTTAGAGGCTAATAAAATTTTGGATAAGGGATTTTTTTTTTTTTTTAAAATTTATTTAATATTTTAGGACAAATCTGAGGAATCTTAAAATAGGGATGATGAATCAAGTAGCAGAGAAGTAGAAGAGGTTCTTTTTAGCTTTTTCTATTTATTTTATATTCAAGATTATTTTTGAAATAATATTTAAAATTATTTGTTTCTGTGAAATGACAAGTATGCACCTATTTCTCGTCCTTATCCATTATCAGAATTCTGATTTGAAATAGATGTAAGGGTATTATTGACAATTCAGTGCAGATGGAGTGGCTGTCATTACATATATTTTAAGGATAATTATATTCACATTATAACTTTTATTTCTTGCATGATGTTTCGTAGCGATTAGGCATGGACGTGGGTTGAATTAGGTCAATTTTTTTAGATTGATTTCGGTGTTTCAAAAATCAACACCCAAACCCAACCCAATAATTTAACGATCGGTTTGTACCAAATACTTAAAATCCCACTCACATGGAGGGAGGTCCACACACACAATAAAATAATCCCACCCCCTTATTGAGGATTAATACAACTCAAATAGCATTTTTCTTAATTTAAACTCAACACAACACAACTCAAATCGATCAAGACTCAACCCAAATCGAACTTGATCGATTTTGGTTGGTTTGGATTTGTCGGTTTTGGGTTTCAACCCAATTAAAATTGGATCCGATTTATTTGTTAAATTTGGATAATTTTTTAGGGTTTGAAATTATTTGAAAACCTAAACTTTTTAAATACATATATAAAGAATTCTTTCTAAAAATAATGTATAAATAAATTTAGAATTTATAAAGCAATTTTTTTTTTTTTTACAATTTTTTGGAATTCATTCATTTGATCATCTTGTTTTTAATTTTTATTTTATTATCAAATAACATTGCATTTATAAATAGTGTTCATGTGAATCGGTCTATGTGAAAAAAAAAATTGACGTTTATATATTATAAGTCATTCTCTTATCTTTACTATTATATCTATTTAATTTTTTTTTCATTTTAAATATTAATTTTTTAATTCATCAGGTTAGGTTGGGTTTTGCCCATCTCTAATAGCGATGGCAATGGACCGAGTCTATCCACGAGCTCGGCTCTGTTCAAGGGCCTAGCACGAGCTAGAGAGTTACGAGCCGAGTCGAGCTCACGAGTTTTTTTCCTTTTTTTATTTTTTTCAATTTTTTTTTTCATTTTTCATCATTTTTTCACGAGCCTACAAGCTCGGCTCGTGGACGAGCCGGGCTGGCTCAGCTCACCCAAACAAGTCGGCTGCTCGGCTGAAGTTTGGGATTGTCATTTAGCGAGCCAAGCCACCCACGAGTCAAGCTTTTACGAGTCGAGCGACCGAGTCAACGAGTCATTCGATTTCTTATATTATTCTTATCCTCAAACTTTTTATTAATTAATATTTTTTGTATTTGACAGTGGTCTCATATCCAAAAATCCGTTTAAATGACGGAAACTAATTTATTATTTCATCGTACTTTTAAAAAAATGTAAAAAATATTTTTCTCCTCAATTCAAAGTATGAAAACAAAAAATGTTAATATAATCTTCATTAAAGATGAGATGCATTAATTAATAGAAAGTAGAACATAAGAATTCCATGAAAACAAAAAGGTTAAGAAAATAAGTGTTATAATGAGTAAAAAATTGAGAAGTTTAACTGTAATTATAATGTGATGTATCAAATAAAAATTGTGATACTTATTTTAATAATGTGAAAATGTGGGTGCTGCAATAATTAATAATATTGTAGCATGTTACACGTTTATCAGATCGAAGCAATATTTTTAAGAGCTTTGCTAGGGTGCCAGACCCAATTTGTCAAGCCTTGTACAGATCCTTTCACAAATAGGGGTGAGTTGGATATGTTGGGGTATTTTTTTAATGAGACCTCATGTGAGAGGCTCTACAGGCCTTGACAGAGTAGCATTTTTCTATTTTTAATGTCATTTGATTTGACAATTGAGATCTCCAAATATTATATTGTAAATATTAAATTATAAAGATATTTGTATAATTCTATTGTACACTAATTCTATTAGAACATAAAATTAAATAATTGGTTTTCGATTATTTTACGCTCTAATAGTATGAAGGTGTCGTGTTTGGAATATAAATAGTTGATTATTTATTTATTTTTTTGAATTTTGGGATAAATGGAAATGGATATGGAGCTTAACTTGTTTGAAATTATTTTTATTTACAGTTAACTCGTTCATTTTTTTTTGTTTTTTCTCACTGTTTTACTATCTCTCTTCATTTTGGTACTTGGTTCACTCTTATTGGAGAAATCTTGTCATTTCCTTTGATTTGGAACCAAAAAATGATACCAAGTATTGCTTATGTCGACCCGGACCACATCTCACATAGAATGGAATAATTTCCATTTGTAGGTGAATCAACAACACCTTGTAACAAATAATCGAACTCGCATTAATCCTATTAACATATAATTTAACTGTTGATATTAGATAGAGAACGTACCTATCTGTGGGAAGAGAACGGGCCGGCGCCACGGCGCCGCCATCTGAAGAGTGCCGCGGCGCCACTCAGCCAGCGCCGCGGCGCCTCGGTATCTATTTAAGCCCATGTTCCCCCATTCCTAGAGTCCGAAAAATAGAAAGAATAATAGAGAGGCTTGAGAGAGATTTTACAAGTAAGAGGTTGTTTTTCCTTGGGTATAAATCAAAGCTATTTTTCTTTGTTGTGAATTAACTTGTGGCTTGTACAAATAATCCAAAACCATTGTTCTTCATAATATTGGAAGTCATTTCTTCCCCAAAAAAATTGTGGGAAGAGAACAGGCCAGCGCCGCGGCGCCCCGGTACCTATTTAAGCCCATGTTTCCCCCCTTTCTTAGAGTTCGAAAAATAGAGAGAATAATAGAGAGGCTTGAGAGAGATTTTACAAGATAAGAGGTTGTTCTTCCTTGGGTATAAATCAAAGCTATTTTTCTTTGTTGTGGAATAACTTGTGGATTGTACAAGTAATCCAAAACCATTGTTCTTCATAATATTGGAAATCATTTCTTCCCCAAAATTTCTTCTTGTTCAATTTTTCTTGAATTGTCAAATCTTGTGGGTGCTTCAACATTGATTCAAGGCATTGATTGGGCATTAGTTTTCTAATAATTTGGTATTAGAGCTACATATCAAATCAAGGTGGTCAAGTTTCGATTTGAGGAAGGTAGGCTTGAGTCAATTGTGCATATAAGGTGTTTGTGAAAATTCTTGAGTGAACTTGGTTGTCGAATTTCATCGAAACAAGTGGATAGATCATGTCTACTAGTGGAACGGTGAAGGTTGGGAAGTATGAGATCGAAAAATTCAATGGAAAAAATGATTTTTCATATTGGACGATGCAAATGAAAAATGTGTTCATTTATCAAAAGTTGCACAAGACTTTGGGGGTAAAGAGAAGAAGCACAAAGATATGTCGGACGAGGATTGGGAGGAGCTAGATCTCGAAGCACGGGCGTCGATCATTCTATGCCTTGAAAGAGATGTTACTTTCTTGGTAGATGGTGAGGAAACGGCGATGGAAATGTGGTCGAAGTTGAAGGCGAACTTCATGACGAAGACTCTAACTAATCGGATGAAGTCCAAATTGTATACTTGCAAGATGGATGAAGGAACACCAATCCGAGAGTATGTCAACAAGTTTGATAGGTGTACATATCGGATTTGAAGGACATTGATGTGAAGGTAGATGATGAGGATCAAACACTTCTACTACTCCTCTCATTGTCAAAGTCCTATGAGAACCTAGTACAAACATTGATGCTTGTGGGTGATAAACTTGTGATGGAAGACACTAGAACGTCACTTCTAGCGAATGATCTTCGGAAGATTGCTACTAGTGGTATGTCGACTATTGGTCAAAAGGAGCAAGTTCAAGAGTTGTTTGTGAGAGAGAGGAGCAATAAATGAGCAAAGGGTAAGGGAGAAAAGTCTAGATCAAGTTCTAGACCTCTTGCAAAAAAGGCTTGTTTCAAATGCGGCGAGCTCGGGTACTTCGAGGCAAATTGTACTAACAAAAGAGTGGGATGGAAGAAGAACAATAAGAACAACAAAAATGACGGAAGGGTGCAAGTCAAACATGAGGTAAGCTATACCTCAGAAGGAGGGGAAAGCGATGAATGCTACACCATCTCTTGTGATGAAGAATCCTCCGATAAGTGGATTCTTGATTCTAATTGCTCTTACCATATGTATCCAAATATAAAGTAGTTTACTACCTATAGAAGCACTGATGGTTGAACCGTATTAATGGGTAATAACCATTCTTGTAAAACGGAGGGGCTTGATTCGGTTAGAATCAAGATGCATGATGGAGTGGTTAGAACATTGATGGATGTTAGACATGTTCTGGATTTGCGGAAGAACCTTATTTCTGTTGGTGCTTTAGACTCCGGTGATTGCAAGATTGTGAGATGGAATGGAGTAAAGAAGGTTGTTCGGGGTTCTTTGATTGTGATGAAGGGTATTTGTGAAGACAATCTCTATGTCCTTCAGGGTACTACAGTTACAGAAGATGTGGCAGTTGGAACAAGTGGAAGTGGTGGAGACCCATGTGAGTGCACTAGACTATGGCATAGGCGGCTAAGGCATATGTCAGAAAAGGGGTCTAAATCTGCTCGGTAAGGAAGGTTTGCTGAAGAATTTGAAGAAAGCTTACATGGATTTTTGTAAGCATTGTGTGTATGGGAAAGCACATCGGGTTCAATTCCAGTCAAGCAAACATAGAAGTAGAGGGATACTAGACTATGTGCATATAGATGTTTGGGGTCCGACCTCTGTCACTTCCAAAGGCGGTTCCAGGTACTTTGTTACATTTGTTGATGATTTTTCTAGATATGCTTGGGATTAAAATGAGGTATTCGACACTTTCAAGAAGTGGAAAGCAATGATTGAAAACAGAACAGAAAAGAAATTGAAGACATTGTGATCTGATAACGGTACAGAGTATACAAATGGTGCTTTCAAGGAGTTTCTGTGATAAGGAAGGCATTGCGAGACACTGAAAAGTTAGGAATACACTGCAACAGAATGGGGTCGCAGAAAGACTGAATAGCACATTTCGAGAGAAATTGATGTGTATGCGATCCTATGCTGGTTTGGGCAGAGAATGGTGGGCAGAGTCGATTGCAAATGCTTGCTACCTAATGAACCGGTCTCCACATTCAAAGTTAGATGGAGATGTACCTTTCGGGGTATTGACAGGAGAACATGCAGATTATGATAAACTCAGAATATTTGGATGCACAGCCTACTACCACGTCAACGAGGGAAAGCTTGATGCGAGAGCCAAGAAGGCAATATTCTTGGGCTATGGAGTGGGTGTAAAAGGCGATCGTCTATAGTGTGTAGAGAATTCTAAGTTCATAATCAGCAGAGATGTTACTTTTGATGAGAACTCCATGATAGTTTCGTTAAAAGCTACAGTGCCCGGTGGTGATAAAGTTGAAACTTCAAAGTCTCAAGTTGTTGACATAGAACCTAAAGATCAATCTGGTTCTAGTCAAGTTCGTGAGGAGCATCATACAAGACACTCAAGATGAGAGTGATGATGAGCTTGAACATGAGGCGGTTCAACAAGAGAATGTACAGGCACAGCAACAACAACAACTTGAAGATAACTTGGCTTCCTCCAGGCTACGGCGTACATACAAGAAAGTTCTGAAGTTGGGGTCAGATGAGCCTTTGAGGCACTATGTGCAGACAAATTTGGTTGAGTATGCACTCTCGGTGGAGGATGATGAGTCTGCCACTTTCAAGGAAGCTATTCTTAATAGCAATAGTGAGAGTTGGTTGGCCGCGATGGAAGAAGAGATGGAATCACTTCATAAGAACCAAACATGGGAGATTGCCCCATTGCCCATTAGGTAAGAAAGTTATTGGTTGCAAGTGGTTGTATAAAAAGAAAGAGGATCCTTCCAAGCTCGGTGGTACAAGGTACAAGGCAAGGCTAGTGGCTAAGGGGTTTGCACAAAGAGAGGGAGTTGACTACAATGAGATCTTTTCTCTAGTGGTCAAGCACACTTCCATTCGGGTACCATTGAGTATTGTTGCTCATAGTGATTTTGAGCTAGAACAACTCGATGTTAAAACGGTCTTCTTGCACGGGGACTTGGATGATCAAATCTATATGCATCAACCTGAGGGTTACAAGGTTGAGAATAAGGAATGTCAGGTATGTCGCTTGAGAAAATCACTATATGGATTGAAGCAATCTCCTCGGCAATGGTACAAGCGATTTGACTCCTTCATTCTAAAGCAGGGTTTCTCTATAAGTGAGTATGACTGTTGTGTTTATATTCGAAAACTTCGTGGATGTAATTATGTCTATCTTCTCTTGTATATGGATGACATGCTTATCGCTTCGAAAAGCAAGGTGGAGATAGATAGGTTGAAATCTCAACTTGGTAAAGAGTTTGAGATGAAGGATATGGGGGCTGCTAGGAAAATACTGAGTATGGAGATTAGAAGAGAGAGGTCGAACCGACGAATGTTCTTGAGTCAGAAAGGCTACATTGAGCGGGTTATTGCTAGGTTTAGGTAGCAAAGTGCTAAGTTAGTGGTGACTCCATTGGCTCCACATTTCAGACTCTCTGGTAAACAATCTCCCACTACAGCAGATGAGAAGGTACGCATGGATCGTATACCTTATGCTAGTGCAGTTGGCAGTTTGATGTATGCCATGGTGTGTACACGTCCAGATATTTCACAGGCAGTCAGTGTGGTCAGTTGGTTCATGGAAAATCCGGGGAAGACACATTGGGAAGCTGTGAAGTGGATACTAAGGTACTTGAAAGGTACCGCGGATACGAGTTTGTGCTTTGGTAGAGATACTTGTCATATTAGTGGGTTTGTGGACTCAAATTATGCAGGTGATCTAGATAGACGACGATCTACTACTGGTTATGTGTTCAGTATACACGGTGCTCCAGTTAGTTGACGATCGATGTTACAGGCTACAGTGTCACTTTCTACTATAGAGGCCGAGTATATGGCTATGGCAGAGGGAGTGAAGGAAGCATTGTGGCTATGGGGTCTTCTAGATGATTTGGGGATTGAGCAGGATTGTGTGAACTTGTGGTGTGATAGCCAGAGTGCGATTCACTTGGCTAAGAATCAGGTTCATCGTACTCGTACCAAGCATATTGATGTCAGGTACCATTTTGTGCGGGATGTTATAGAGGAAGGTGATATTTCTCTTATGAAGGTACACACAAATGAGAACCCAGCAGACATGTTAACCAAAGTGGTAACGGGTAGCAAGTTCCAACATTGTTTGGACTTGCTTCATATTAGCCTGTGTTGATATGCCCAAGAGGGCATGGCCATTCGGGGTGGGGTTGGAATGAGGTGGAGAGTATGTGAAGGCGAAGGATGAACTACGGAGGCTTGATCCTGAGTTTTGGGTACGTAGGCAACCATGGTTTGAATGGTGCAGCTGAGTTTGTGTTCGTTCAAAATTTGAGGTCTATCAAATGATAAACGAGGTGGAGATTGTGGGAAGAGAACGGGCCGGCGCCTCGATGCCTATTTAAGCCCATGTTTCTCCCCATTCTTAGAGTCCAAAAAATAGAGAAAATAATAGATAGGCTTGAGAGAGATTTTACAAGGTAAGAGGTTATTCTTCCTTGGGTATAAATCAAAACTATTTTTCTTTGTTGTGGATTAACTTGTGGCTTGTACAAGTAATCCAAAACCATTGTTCTTCATAATATTGAAAATCATTTCTTCCCCAAAATTTCTTTTTATTCAATTTTTTTTGAATTGTCAAATCTTGTGAGTGCTTCAACATTAATTCAAGGTATTGATTGAGCATCGTTTTCTAATACTATCAATGCGAGTCAAAGAAAACATTTATGTTCTACACACCCCACCTCTTGAATTTTTTAAGGATTCTCCTGACAGGTAAATTCTATGCCCAATCGAATCAATTAAGCTTCATTTCTTGTTTTCAAATGTGTGCTTAATTTGAACTTTTTTTGGTTCTAAGAAATTCACTTTTGATTTATTTAGTTTTGTTTCTCAGTTTGGGTGCTCGAATTCTTATAAAATCCGTAAGTTTCTCAAAACCAGGCGTTTTTTTCTAAACTAATTGAAGTTTTTGCGCGATTGTTTGTTTAAATTCATAAATAAAAATTCGATAATGTGAAATTTTTAATTCTTTGGGTTTTAGATTGTTTTGTAAATAATAATTAACTTAAAAAGCATAGAAAATTGTAATCGGTTATGCGTGTTAAATTTTATGAAATATTTTTGAGTAAGAATACATTGTTTTTGAGTTTTGGAAGGAAATACATTTTGATTTCAATGTCAGTTTGTAGGGATTTCCTTATACTTTTATGGTACGAACCTTGTAAGGATTGTATCTTTATGCCTCAAGGTATAGAAAATTCATCAAATCAAAAACTAAATAAAAGGAACTCCTTTTCGATTCTGCATTTGCTTTGTTTCTCGCAATTTGTTTATTCATCATTTCCTGGAAAATATGCTTATTTCTATACGGTGTTAGAACAAGCTGAAGCCAAGACACTAGCACCAGCAGTTTTATCGTAAGAAGCTTATATATGTGTAAGCTTATTGCTTACCGTATCAAATGTATCTCTTGTCCAAAAAAATTTATTATGAACCACATGGGTACATAAAGATGTTACATTTTCGATTTTTATGCAGGAGAGAGAGATATGAAGACTACGTTGATTCTAAGCCCTGTGATGATAAAATGAACACGGACATTGTTGAGTTCGATGAAACTAATGTTGTGGAAGCCTGACAATGATCCTCCACAGAAGGTGGGTGATTGAAACAATTGAAAGAAGACATATGTTTCTTGGTACATGAATTGTGAAATTATATTTCTTTGTAATTTTAGATGGGTAATCCTTTGATTGAAGTAACAGAAGAAAACCAAGATGCGGCACACGTTGAAATATCAAAAATCATGCTTGCAATTTTTGAAGGCACGAACATTTCAGTGTTACTTATGTTAACACTTTTCAGTGTTTCTTCTTTCATTGTTTTATCGGGGAAAAAATCAACGTATGTTCTCTACACAGCATTTAGTGCCAGCTAAACTGAATGAAATCGTTGATCATCCAACCGAGGCAATCACGCTAAATCCAAAGTCAACGATATTGTATGCAACTAGAGGTCATTCTTAAACATGGGAATGACCTTATATTCTTTTAGAAATTTTCCGTTCTTTATCTTTAATATACTATTTAAATTCATTTTACACCTGTTGTTTTCGTCAAACTGAAAAACCAAATGCTGCCATCCTTAACGCTGATGCTGCCTTACAGGTATATTTGTTTCCTTCAAATACATAATTTTTAGAACTTGGCAATTCGCATCCTAGATATTAGCTTGACGAAAGCTTCTTGTGTGAGTAAATAATCTCTTTTGAATTGATATGATGATGGATCAATTTCATGTCAGATCAACCCTGACTCAGCAAAAGGATATAAAGCACGTGGAATGGCGAAGGCCATGTTGGGTTAATATAATGCTTTAAAATTTCCATTATCATGTGACATGGTGGACTCTCTCGTAGTCGTAGGTACAGTTGAGTCGATGGGGTCCAAAACAGTGGAGTCGGGTAGTTTTCATTGACGATGAGGAAGATCTAATCATGACACTCCATTCACTTCCGGGCAATCGGTGGTATTCATCTCCTCAAGAAGCTCAAAAATGTAGGAATCCAACAAAGAGCACAAAGATTTGCTAAAAAGCCAAATAAGCTCAAAATGAAATCCAAAAAATTCACAGTTCCAAGAGTCAATAGCAAGTAAGAAAAAAGGCAATTCAATAAAAGTAATGAAAATACAAATGGTTCCAAACAATGAAGAACGAAAACATCCTAAGATTACAGTTTATTTGCCAAAACAAATAAAATAAAAGTTTTTTCAGAATAAATGGGTAATTTAGTGAACGAGTACTCAAAAAACTAACAGTACACTCAGATTACATTTAGTTCCCATTGTTTTTTAGAACACTAGTAGAAGCCACAGCCAAAACTTCCCTCACAATGAGAGAGAAATTCATAGACAAAGCTGCTACATATACATTTATTTTGTACACAAGTTTGACATTGTGTCAAAATCATGACTATTGTTCTAAATAACACTTATTGACGGCCATGATTTTGACACACCAAGGAATGTCAAACTAGTTGTACAAAAGGAATGTACAACTAGTTTAATTCACAAAAAAAAAAGTTTAATTCATAGAATCAAATGTCCAAAAACTTATTCATTACACACTTTCATAATACTCGACCTGTTTACAGTGGCAAGTTGTAGACGTGTGAAAATGCATTCACAAGTTGTATCTGTTGCCTTCATATTTTTTTCACTAGCGAGACATACAAAAGATAAAAAAAAAAAACTTTCTATTAAACAAGAATGACGCACTACATCTTTCGCTAAACAAGAAACAAACAAGTGCAATTGCTTATACAGCCCAGTGAATCATGAGAATGGTAAATGTCAGAACCTAAGTTTGTACAGAAGACAACTGAAACAAACATTCAAAGCACTCCCAAGAAACATGCAAGAACATTGGTATAAATACCTCACCACAAAGAAAAAAATCAAATTTCAAAAGCACGGTATTTTGCCCCTATTCGCTCCTCATGATTTTCGTTACTAAGATGATAGCTTCTTCATCATCTGCAAAGCTATTTAACATATGTATATATTCCTTGCACATCTTATGCATTATAAATCTACTCAACTGATGAAACCGTCGTGAGTTCACATTGATGTCTTAACAGAACTAGTATCAATCTTAGGGGGGCCAGAATGCCTCCTCGGGCAAGAAGGGGAAGCAGAGAATGATAGCCGTTTCTTTGCAGAACCGGGTGAAACCTTCTCCAGAGTGCCATTCTTTTCTAGTTGCAATGGACTTGACAACCGGGATTTAGCTTTTACTGATTTTGTTGCTGCCATGTAACCTGGAACTGCAGGTGAACTGGCAAGGCTTTCATCGTCTCTCACCGAGGATCCTGCTATGCTGTGCCTCCTACAAACCTCCGATTGTATGCTGTTCAAACTCCTCAAGTCATATTCCATGGCAGCATTTCCCCTCGTTAATCTTCCAGAAACCTTTGAGGGGGGAGTCGAAGGTGATTGCCTGCTGGGAGGCCGACTTTGTTTGTGGTCTGTAGTGGAAGGCTTATTATCGACACGGTGAGATTGAGTCCTCGTAATTCCCCCAACAGAAAAGGCACAACTCCTCGTGCTCTTCATGGAAGCATGATCACTGTTAAGTTCTTTGTCGACTGCACTTCCATTTTCCCATGGCCGGGAAGCCATCCATCTCTCTAACCAACTCCAACCCCAATGGGGATTATTTGGATCCATAAAAGTTTGATTTGAAGATTTTGAGTTCTTCCATGTTTGCTGTTTTACAAATTTTTAGATCTTCATCAATTTTAAAGCTACATATAAATACAAGATTCACCATGACAACGAATAACAAAATTTTAATACCTGATGAGAATATGCATAAGCCAATGTCCTCTCCCTTCTCATAGCTGCTTCCTGCCTGTGTTGAAGATTTGCTTCAATCTGTTCTTTAGACTGCGTGCTGTCGTCCCAGTTTTCTCCAGTCTGTTGTCAGTCGACCAACATTTTATCCCAAAGTTACTTGAGAACCAAGATGGAAAAAAATTCTTTATGTAAACACCCAGTGCATTTAGTCATAATAATGAAATAATAACACAACAAAGATAGATCTTTTCACAAGGGATATTGCTTAGCAGTACAGACTCAACACAAAATATCAATAGAGACAGTTTCGTTTAAAATTATTATAAGTAAAAAAATTCTAATGAACAAAAAACCAGAGAAAGAGGTCGAGAATATTCAAGCTCCAAATTGTCCAAAATCTTTTGAAAGAATTAAGAATGCAAAACATAATGAGCTGATTTTTGTTGCAAATCCTTTTGCCTGCTCAGTAAAATTGAACAGGAAAAGTCAGGCATTCAAATTAACAAAAAAATTAGAAAAATTGTTTCCTTATTTGATTAAAACCGTTGTCCTAAATAGTTTTCAATACATGAGAAATTTTCATCAAGGAAACTGGGAGAGCATTAGGAAAAGGACTAGATGAAAATAAGCAGGCATAGTAGAAGAGTTATTGTGACTCATAATAGCAAATCCACAAATCGGAGACAACAGAAAAAGAAAGTTCATCCATGAATGCCACTCACAGATGCTCTCAACTTTTCAAGCTCCTTCTCATGCTTCCGCAGGAGCTGTCGCTGAAGAGCCATATTATCCTCCAACATTCTAATTCTCCTCGCGCGAATCTCAGATTGCACACGAGCCAGTGTCTGCATGCATTTTATGGTAGTTGTCGCTTGACGTTTAACAGAGTGCCCTTGAATCAATGATTTCAGCCTCACCAGTCCTTTCAATGCCTTCAATGCTCTCCTTGCCTAAATAAAGCATGAAAAAATAATAGTCCCTATCCAGAAATAAAATCAATATAGCCTAATGGTTCATCGAGTGTGAATGGTCACAAGCTATAAAACTTAAAGAATGGGACACACACATTCAGCACATTTACAATAGCATGAATGTATCAAAAAAGATAACTATACAACATTGAAAGACCATTATCTTACCAAATACCCTCGGAAAGCTGTCTGAATCTTGATAGCAGCTATTTCTTCCTTTGCTTTATCCAAATTACGGGATACGGTTGTGAGTCGAACACCCTCTGCAGCAGTTGCAAAAGCAACAGAATAAGCATGCCTATTCTGCTCGTCTTCAGCTTCCATCAACTTTAATTCCCCCACTGGACCATCGGCTGCAGGAACCACTGGAGCATTTTCTTCTGCATTGGAAGAATACAAATCTCCACTTGTCTGTTTTCCAAACCATCTTTTTGATTTATTGTTTTTCTACAGCAAGAAATTGAACTACTCTGAGTTAACTCACCAAACAAGTTATTCAAATGAAACGAAATATTGAAATCAATTTCCAACCTTATCTTTCTTCTCTTTAGATTCGTAGCTCAGAGATCTCTTCAATGCAGAAAACCAGCTCCCCTTCTTCCCCATTCTCAATATATAATCTTGAAAACAGAGAGGATTTCACAGCTTTGGAATATTAACTCCGGAAAAATAAAGTAATTATGAAAAAACGAGGAGAAAGAACAGTTTCGAACAATTTTCACACCATTTACAGGATTGAACTAGATTTACCAGTAAAATTTCTTCTTAAAAAAATCACACTTATCATTAACTTAACAGATGTAATTTCTTTTGCAGATTTCCAATCAGATCTACACCTGCAAAATTATTTTTTCCCTTCTTTATTAATTTGAGCAAAGTGATACCTCCATAAAGATTAAAGCATTAATTAATCTGCAGTTTCTTTACCCAACTGAAAATTACTCACACCCACAAAGGTAGCCATTCCATTTACCTTAAAAAATAAGACATAATAGAACTCTATTTATGGAATCCATAACATATGTGTAACAACCACTTTGGATAGTAATCACCCTTAAAACCGATTTGTGAGAAGGAGTTCAAAGTGCTTATGAACTCCAAAGCAAGTCTTTAGATGGCGATGCCAAATACAATTAGATTATTACAAAATATTTGCAGTAAGAAAATGAAAATAAGAGGGAAATTACAAAATAATGTGAAAAATGTTGAAACATAATGAAAAAATATCATCAAAAATTGCATGGAACCATACTCCCATATCAATCATTGTAAAATTTCAAGAATAACCCACAAATTATAAAACATATATAAATCAAGCAGAACCAAAACTATGAAGAACTCATTTCATATTGAAAGGAAAAATATACCTGAAAACTGAAAATTTTCAGATTAATTTCTTATCAAAATCTTGATTATAATTCTTCCATTTTTTCTTTACCCTTCAAAAATAAATCAAACGGGCTCGAAAATTGAGGGCATGCACGAGAACCCTGTGAAGTGTGAAGATTGAGACAGAGAGAAGGATAGCGAGATCTCATTATTCTTGTTTCAAGGAAACTAACAAACGTTAAAAAGTGCCGTTGAAGACAAGAATAACGGAATAGGATAATTTCAGTATTTGAATAATGTATCAGGGGCAATTTTGATATTTTATATGGAAAACAGTCTCCAAGGTTGTGCAGGGCCCACAAGTCATTCCCGTTAATGCAAGGAAAAGTGGGACCCATTATTGATCGAACAGTTACAATTCGCGAGGTCAGTTTTATTTTATTTTTAACCAAAAAAAAAAAAAAAAAAAAAAAAACAAAAATTGGGGGCTTTCTACAACTGCAACTAACTCCATCAGTATTGGGTTTGATTCCCATTTTTTTTCACCATAAAAAACAAAAATATGACCGTTATCCATCACATCCAGCCATCATTATTTGACTTTACATCTCTTGTGTGTTTGATTATTTTTCATTCTCATTTTACAAAAAATGTGTATCAAATGGAGCCTTAGCAATTTCATCCTCATTATTTTTAAAATTTTTCCCACCTCATATTCTTTCAAGTTCTCTCTTCCTGCCTCCATACTCATCTTCCCGTGGTACAGTGGAATACATGAGCACTTCTTAATTCTTGCCTGAGACCATTCACCAAGTAATCCCTAGGTTCAATAAAATAATAGTACACATGAATCTATTTTTTTTTATTTTTTAATTTCAAAATGTATTGTTACAATAAAATGAGGCTCAAACAGATTGTTGGCCTTTGTTTGAGTCCCATTTTTTCAAAAATCTTAAAAATTCATTTTTAACTACATATTCACTAATAAAATAATTTTACACATAAATCTAAAAACATTTCTTACTTTTTTTAATTACACATTATATAAAAAATCACTGTTCAAAAATACATTTTTCCTCTAAAATGGGGCTAAGACAAGGACTAGCTCCGTTTTAATTTAATGCATTTTTCTCTTTCTTCATTTTCAATCAAATTTTCAACAAAATAATATTACACATAAATTCAAAATTTTTATTTTTTTAACAATACATTCTTACAAAAATTAATTACAAAATACTTTTTTCCAAGATCTCATTAAAATGGAATCCAAACAAGGGCTTAATATTAATAATCATAATAGGTTAATGTATATTTTTATCAATTTTTTTGGAAATGAAGAGACTCGTTTTAAATATGTGAGACATACTTTTACTAACTAGAATGACTCGAATAGAAAAAAGAAGCTCAACACAACCGACTGGAAAAATGAAGCTCAACATGACTTGCCTTTCCAAATAGATCGATCATGAAATAGTCCATCTTTAATTTTGTCGAGTCTAGTCAAGACCAAACAAGGACCAAATCATGTAATCAAGAACTTATCCACCTATATTTATGCATCAAAAAGATGATATGTCTCAATATAATAGATTATAAGATTATGTGAATCTCATATCAAATCAATCGTATCTAATATTTATAGTCCAAGACCTGTGTAGAAACTAAAGGATAACACAAAAAAATGTTCCTCGAAACTCGAAGAAAAATACTTACCATGCCATGGAGTCTTTCTTTCGAAGGCAAATCATGGTATTAGATATAATATAGAAGTCCCTAAGATCACTTTGAACCTCCCTATTACTAATCACTCAACGCGCTTAAAACTGCCCACTGGATTTTTTTAGGGTGAAAAAGTTTATTTTATGACTTTTATTTTTTATTTTTATTTTTTATGGATTAGTTCACTATTAAAAAATTTGTCCCTTGGCTCTACCCCTGAACGCGGGAGGGAGGCAGGCCCACTTGATTTTTTTAGTGTAAAATATTTTTTTATGGAACTATTTTTTTCTTTAGAATCTTTCTGTTTGTATTGGGAGGGTTTGACACCATTCTTGACAGAGCACTTGTATAAGGGGAGGGGAGCATTTTTTTTCACACGGGTCACATGTCGGGTGCCCACACGATAGGGTGAAAAAGAGTATTTGTTTATGACTTTTACTTGCTATTTTTATTTTTTATGTACAGAATAGCTCACTATTTTTTCCCTTGCTAAGCACAAATGTTATGTCAGACCAAATCTTTTTTGGAACTATTTTTTCTTTAGAAACTCTGTGGACATGAGGATTTGAATAAGGGAATAAATAGGGGAGCAGACTGATTTTTTTTTTGCTGCAAAAATGTATTACGGGCTGTGTTTGATCAAGAGATTTAAATCAATTTTAATGTGAAATAGTTTTAACCGTTATGCTTTGACAAATTTATCTCATCGCATCTTTGTCTTGCCGAAACAAGTGGACTGAGGATTAGAATAAGAATAAATAGCGTAAGCAGACTGATTTTTGCGGCAGAAATGTAAATTTGAGCCTTAAATATGTGCCCTTCTGATTGAAGATAGTAACATGTTTGAGTGGTAACATTTATGTCTTCACATGTTAGTTGTAACCTTTGTCATATGCACTCTTGATAAATTAATTTATTTGTCTCTTGCACAGAGAAAAAAAAAAAAAAGTAACAACAATCTTAAATTAATTAATATATAAATAAGTGTCGAAAGAGATTTGGAGGGTTCCAACTACCCTTTTTATCCAACATGAAGCGATAAAACACGTTGAAGAAAGATCGAAATTTATTGAATCCAAAGGATAGATTAGCTAACATCCGTTGATTTAACCGAATACTGATAATTAATGGAATCAAGGTCATATTGATTCGACACGAAACTGCTTCAGAGATAAAAACATATGATATGTTGAGTTGGATAAAACTTGACAGAATTATAAAATATAAACAAACATTTTACGCGTCTTTTATAAATTTGACCAATTGTAATTAATCCAACGTACTCAACAAGTTGAATAAAATATTTTTAACACCTTTTGAAATCTGAATGAATTTTCTTTCAAATAAATAAAAAAAAGTTAATTTAAATATTCTCATGATATAGTGGACAGAAAAATGTGTCTGTCATCAAGAGTTGGTACTCTTTTAAGTCTTAACCACGGATACATCATACATTTAATGCTTAGCACGTTATCTATTTTCTTCAATTGGTAGCCTTTGACTTCCGAATTAATCTTAAATTTTTTTTTCAACTTTTAATTCATTTTTCAGTTTGTTTCCCAATCTTTAGACTTCATCATTTCTGCCTTGGCTTCAAAACAACCCTAACCCAAAATCAAATCTTTTTCTAATTATTTCAGCCATATTAGATTTTTAAATATGTTTTTGTATACTTCGTGTTTAGTCTAATATCGTGTCTACGCCTTTAATTGGATGCTTGATGAAAGCACAGAAAATATTTAAAAATTACATACGAAACATTCACTTAGAAGACCTAAATTGCACTTTCAAAAATAAAATAAAATTGAAGCTTTTGCTTCGTATTTGATCATTAAAGTGTCTTTCGGCCACACCTAAAACGCATACAAAGACAATTTCAAATTTTTCGTCACTAAGGAATCTAAATGCATTCTTTGTTATTTAATTATTGTTTTAAAAAAAATTGTTCATATTATTTCAAGTGTGGCAAGACGGAGAGGAAATCAATGGGAAGTAAAAGGCAAAAAATAGCAAGGCCAATACTTTTTGGTTTCCATATGGACAAATCATGTGTGTTATCAAGAAAAGAAAATGGTGCCCCGGCGGCATAGTTCAGTGGTGCAAAAGATAGGAGTGAAGTAGTTTTAGTTGAACTGACAGTTGCAGTGTGAGAGTTCGATTCATGCTTCTTACAAGGTATGAAATTGGACTCTTTGTGGGTACCAATATAATAGTTTTTGTACTTTGGCCTTTTGAAGCACATCCAGCGATTTACCTCCTCCACAATACTCTAGAGACTGGGGCGGTGGAGGACCCTCAAAGTTGGGGTTCAACATTTTTTAAGAAAAAAAATGGTTCGTTTCTCAAAGGACGTGAAAATGCAAACTTCCTTTATGGACATGTATTGTAGACATGTTCTTTCAGAATCACTAATCTATCCTTATTTAAAAAAAAAAAATGCCAACCAAAATTCCAAAAACTAGAATGAATAGCTTACTTGACACCCACTTTCCAAGGGAAAATAAAAGTTTTGAAACCATTTGGTGGTCCATGACTTCCCTGATGTGGAAAGGGTCGATTACCTTTTCAAACCAATGAAAAAGAAATATTTGATCATTTGATGACTCTGTCAAACAATATTGATTTGTAATATGTTTAGATAGATCAAATTATTCAAAGTTCAACTAGGATTAATTACAAGACAATAGTTGCTTGAGCTAGTTTGTCGTGTCATACATACATGATGGTCATATATCGTCTCAATCAACATCCAAGCAAAAAAATAATTGCAGAAAATAAAAAGAACAAAAGAATTTTTTTCCGACTATAGAGCAATCGCAAAAATATAAAAAAAAAAAATGCGTAAAAAATGGCCCAATCAAAATAAATAAAAAAATAAAAAAAAAATGCGTACATATATATTCATCATCTAGTTTGGCCCAATCAAGTAACCGAAATAGTGCACTCCTCCTATAGGGAGGCCAGTAAAAAAATATTAGCACTACTGTTTGGGTTTTCAAATTAACAATTCATAACCAGTTAAAATGGTTTTAATTGTTAAAAATATATTTATCATTTTTTACTAACTCATTTAGAAAAGAAAATAAATATCAAACACAATACATGACATTATAATGCCAATAATGGTGTGTATATGGGATCTATATGACATGTTACATAAATGACATTCATCCACATTTTAACTAGAATAATAAATAAAATTATCTGGAAAAAAATTATAATCCAAAATATAGACACAAAGTACAATTATTTTCAAGATACATTTTCAAAATTAACAAACTTGTGAATATATATATAAATAAAATTAGGTGGTCACATTTTGGGCCGCCCCAAATAAAAGTTTGTGACGATAATTTATTTAATCATGTCACATTCACAAACAAACACAATTTTTATGGTCAGGATCTCATACTTGTCATAAATCACATATAATCACAATCACAAAAATAATTTGTAGGGTCACAAATCAATCATTTTGTTAGGCAAAAAATTATATATTGGTTGCAAACTACCCATTCTATTAACACAATTACCTAAATAATTGATCACAAATGTAACCAACCCCACCCACCTCACTCCACTCCACCACTACCACCACTACCCAAATGTTGGTGCCACCACCGCCATCACTTGAACCAACCACCACTACCACCACCACCACCACCACCACATCCACATGCACTTGCACCTCTACCTCCAACCACACCTGCACTCGCACAACCAAAGATGCAGCGCTACCACCACAACTGCCTACACTGACAACTACCACCACCATGTACAGAAATTTGCAGAGGTTGTTGTAATCTTGTTATTCAAAATTAAAAGTGGATGAAGGATGAATTATGAAAAAAGAGGAAAAATGTGCCCTAAAATGTTATATAAGACAGCATAAGTCATTTAGTCTTGCATTCGCATATTGATTTGCAGAAAATCTTCGAGTACAACGGCATCGTTTTAGCCTATGTTGTCGCATAGTTGGAAAATGTGACCGTTGGCTAGATTTTTCGATTTTTCTAGTGGTTAATTGATAAAACATTGCACCTCTTTGTTTCGAGATTGGAACCACTCATATGATATGATTAAAATCTAATAAACATGTTGTGTTCATCCCGAAAATACATTAAAAATTTATTGTATTACTCATTCAACTTTCAAAGAATTTTTGTCTCTCTAAATAATCAAATTCCTCATTTTTCACGTGTTCATTTGAAGATTCACTTTTCTTTTGGTGTTCTTCATTAAAGGCTTGTCTAATCTTACAAACTATTTGCCAATTAAATCCTTAAAAGTATTGTGGAGGAGGCAAATATCGTTTGAGGACACCGATATAATTTTCGTATTCAAGTCTTCTTTCGATTTATATTCATTCTTTTCTTCCTCATTTTGTTCTCCATTTTCGTACTTTTTCTAACAGAGGTTCTCCTATTGACAAAACTAAACCACCACTACCATGCACAGAAATTTGCTGAGGTTTCCCTACCAAAAAATTCGTAAACCCGCCAATACTACCTTTTCCTTCAATACACCACAAATTCACTCCCAACTTCGACCACCGCTAAATTTAGAAGAAGAGAGAGAAACGAAAAAACCTAAAGGAACTCCAATGGTGTGGGAGACATCGATCGTCGTCTTCGTGTTACAGAGTCCTTAACTTCGAACTCCAATGTCAGTTTCTACAACAGTCGTCCCTTAAACTCCTCCATGGGGTAGTGATGGTAAGAAATGGGACGGGTAATGAGGAAGAAGATAAAGATGAAGTGGGGACAGTTCTGGTGGAAGACGGTGGTGGTGTTCGTAGGAGAAGTCCGCAGGCAGGTAAGTAGTGGTAAAAATGGGGGTTAGGAGGTGAAAATTGGGA
Organism: Osmanthus fragrans; assembly: GCA_019395295.1. NCBI lineage: Eukaryota > Viridiplantae > Streptophyta > Magnoliopsida > Lamiales > Oleaceae > Osmanthus > Osmanthus fragrans. Next base: position 19,994,455 of record CM033344.1, on the reverse strand, counting down.
TGGTGGAGGGCGTGGAATGAGGTAAGATAGGTGGGAACCTGGTTTTTGAAATAAAATTCATCTAACCTAATTATCGAAATGGAATCTCAAAAAAACAAGTGTATAATTTTTATGAAAAATTCATAATTCAGGTGTATAGTTTACACAAATTCACAAATCAGGTACAAAGTTTAAAATTTCAAAAATAGGTTTATATATAATTAATTAAATATAATAAAATCAAAATTATACAATTAATGGTCACAGATTTATAATTAAGGTCACAAATTATTTATTGGTCACATTATCAAATGAATAAGTCACACATTATTTCGAGAAAAATTTTACAAGCTACAGTTTATTTCGAGGTCACAAATTGTAGGTCACAGTTTATACATTGGTCACAGTTTTTCAAATTCATTGTTCACAAAAAAAAAAAAAATTAATCACACATTATCAAATTTTTATGTCACAATTAAGTATTTGATCACAGTTTTTGGTCACGGTTGAGTGTTTAGTCACAGATAAATAAATAATTGGTCACATACAACCAAACACCCGATCTCAAATCTCAGTACACCAATGCTTGATCACAAATCGACCAAATAGTTGGTCACACACACTCTTCGTCTCATCCGTCTCTGTTGTCGCCACCTCCGTCGCTACAACCACTACCAACAATAACCACCACAACCCATACCACCACCATTCGCCACCACACAAAAAGTTCCTTGCACTATTATCTTCTTAACACATTGATGAAATGTCTTGTTCAATTTTTTAATCCAGGAAGGGCATCTAGTTTAGCAGCTTCTGGAGTCTTGGAATTGCTGCTGTTGTTTTGGAATCATTTTGGTAAAAATCAAAGACACGTAAAGTTACAGATATTTGTTAAATATTTGAATCTTCCATATCTATATGATTTCTTTTCATAAACCCAAAAGAGAATGAAGAGAACAAACATTCCAAAGCGCTATGTGATTGTCGTTTTGACCTTCATCTGTACTTTTGTCTCCTACATAGAACGTGTGAATTTTCCCCCCTCAATAGGTCTCAAAGAAGTCTATTTATACTCTCCCTCACGTCCATGCTAGAATAGAGTTTTTTAAATGAATCTTTTAAACAAAAAAATTCGTAATTACTGATACATAGCGGCGCTATGGTGCTTGGATTGCAGCGCTGCGATGGTTTAAGTGATTAGCGCCGCAGCGCTATGCTTTCGGGTGATGGCGCAGCAACGCCACCACTTGAATCATTGGCGCCGTGACGTCGTGCCTTGTTGTGTTTTGACCGTTTTAACCTTTTTGTCCATCTTTTCTCATTTGTTGCTTCATTGCTATTTCAAAACTTCTACAAAACAACATGAATAAACACATCAAAAAACGTTCACTTCCCATAGAATCTAGCTTATAATTAAATCCAAAGTAGGATAAAAACTCGTGAGCAAAACACACTCGTCACAGGTCCATCCAAAGTTAAGTGAATCATGGAACTTGAATATGGGACTTGTCTTTTTTAACATCATCCATCTCATGTGATCTAGTAGATAGACTTTCGTACTCAAACGAAAAATTATTGTATGATGGTCTTTTATTTTTCTGGCATCCCTAGCAATAGTACTGGTTAAACCTCTCGTTGTGCGAGCTTACTTCACCAGTAGGCTTATCTAGAGTTGATTTATCCTCACATAATTCCTTTCGTTTCCTCTCTAGTATACAGTATACTGTCACCGATTCTTGAAATTCGCAAGTTGCTAGCTCTTTTCGTGAAAAAAGCTAGCAGCATGCACCATTCTTGTGTCTATCAAATTAATCCTTCCAATTTTCTTCTAGATTTTCAATTTTCACGTGTAGCGATGCATTCTTTGTCGTTAATGCCTACAGGCTCTCGGCCATTACCTGGATCTTTTTGCGATGGATATTGTTTTTCGTAAGCGACGACACTAAGTGGGAGAAACGCAGGCTTGTGATTTTGCATGTGTTTATTCCCCGTTGCCGCTTCGAATTTGCCAGCTATCTACTGGAACATCCCTGTTGTATCCTTAGATTTAATTTTCGGCGTCATTCTTTCTTGTAGATTCATTTTCATTTAACTCATTTATGCTTATTGTTAATGTAATATTATTTAAGGGTAGTTTTGTCATTTTGTATTTCCTTTATTTTGTTGTATTTATATCTCTTATATTTTTGCATTATTGCCCTAATCTTAAAGCCCCAATTTGATTGTGCTCTGCCTCTCGATTTCTTCTTGGTTTTCTTCTCTTTTTCATTTAACATTATGGATTATATGTTTTCATGGTATCAGAGCTAGGTTGGGGGAGATGAAGCTCTTGATTTTGTTGGCTTTTGCTGGGTGCTGCTAAGCTGGATGAAGATCATCTAACTTGCCTTTGAGCTTGTCATTGCGAGTAACCTTCGTTACTAGTTCCTTATGATCAAGACCATTGGATTTATTCATTCCCATCTTTCTAGCAACCTCCACAATGGGTATTTCCAGTTTTTCGTTACTTTTTTGGCCAGCATTTTGCCCGTATTTAATTCTGCCAATTCAGCAACATTTCCAACAGCAAATTCAGCAACAATCTGCCCAGTAACTGCCGTTCCAGCAACATTTACAGCACCATTTCCAGCCAAAATCTGACCGTTTGCTGCCCATATTGTATTCCAATTAAACTCAAGTCCTTCAATTTCTCATATCCAGCAACTTGGTGAGCTTTTGCATATTGTCTCTTGGGTTGTTTCGCTCCAGATTTTGCATTTTGCATAATGTTTATGAGTTTATTGCTTGTTGGAGTTTGGTTTGTTGGAGTTGGTTCAGCCATTTCAAGTTTATGGGTTGCTTTTCAGCTTTAGTGTCTGAAGATGTATGGATTTTTGTATGCATAGTTACTGATTTTTAATTCAAATATAAGTTTGAATTTGAATTTCAGTCATTCTTTGGTTTTCACGTGTGGCCTACTCTATTGAAGTTTCTGTTCTTAGCTGCTGGTCAAAGGATTTCCACATTATACTTTGGTTATGATAAATATTTATTTGTCAATTGCAACCTTTCGAGTTGATGTTTGATTGGTGTTTTGTATTTGTTTGAGATATTGTCGTGTTATTTTGTTGGTTGTTGGTTGGTTGAAGTGTTTTATGATGTCAAAGAGGTATCAGAAGTTCTGTACTATGTCAGACACTAAGTCTAACTTTGCAAAGAGGTATCAGTTGGAGAATGATATACGGGCAGGAGCAGTGCTTTCCAGTGATCCATCTATACTTGGAACACCACCTTCATCTTTGTCAGCCTCTACCCATATAGGTTTGTCGTCCCAGGGTCCCTCAGGTATTTCTTCCTCATGGATCCTTGACTCAGGTGCTTCCAAACATATGTCATCCGACTCAAAAGTCTTTAACTCATTGCGTCCTTCTAATTCGTCTATATCTATTATGACTGCTGATGGCACCGCATTGCCTTTGGCAGGTGTTGGTCCTATTAACACACATAATTTATCACTTTTAGATGTTTATTGTGTTCCATCTCTTACTTTGAATCTTATTTCTGTTGTTGAATTGTGTGATTCTGGATACTTAGTTCAATTTTCTTCTACCACTTTCATGTGCAGGATCCTCAATCTCAGAGGGTGATTGGGACAGGCCGTAGACGAGGAGGGTTATATGTTATGGACTATCTAAAACTACCACATGTTGCCGCCTCTGGTGTTGACTTGTCATATTTCTATTTGAATTCCTCTTCTTCTAGTTTTTATTTGTGGCATTCGCGCCTTGGACATGTTTCTGCTAGTCGATTTAAAATTTTTAGTTTCTAAGGGTCAGTTGGGAGATTTGCAAACTCATGGTATTTCTGATTATAGTGGTTGCAAATTAGTTAAATTTTTTGCTTTACCTTTTCCTCGAAGTATTTCTCGTTCTGTTGCACCATTTGATCTTGTCCATTCTGATGTGTGGGGACCTGCTCCTATTGTTACAAAAGGAGGATCTAGATATTATGTGTCACTTATTGATGATTATAGTCGTTATTGTTGGATTTATCTTATGAAATGACGTTCTGATTTTCTTTCTATTTATCGTTCATTTCGAGCACTTGTTAAAACTCAACATTCTGTCGTGATTAAATGTTTTAGATGTGACTTGGGTGGGGAGTATACTTCTACAGATTTCTCTGAATTGCTCGCCTCTGATGGAACAATTCATCAAACTTCGTGTACCAACACACCACAACAAAATGGTGTTGCTGAACGAAAACATAGACACATTGTCAAAACTGCTCGTTCTCTTCTCTTGTCTGCCAAAGTTCCTAATGAATTTTGGGGACAGGCAGCTCTCACTGCTGTTTCTTTGATTAATAAGATTTCATCTTCTCTCACTTCGGGTTTATCACCATTTGAAGCGCTATTTGGACACTCACCTGATTACTCCATATTACGAGTCTTTGGTTTTACTTGTTTTGTTCTTCGTCCTGAAGTAGAACGTAGTAAGTTGACATCACGCTCTACTATCTGTGTTTTCTTGGGTTATGGAGAGGGCCAAAAGGGCTATCGTTGTTTTGATCCTGTTAGTAAAAAATTATATATTTCTCGTCATGTTGTGTTTCTTAAGCACATTTCTTTCTTTTCTCTTTCTGACAATGGTTATGAGGTGGCTAAAACTGACCTCATTCGTATTGATCCATTCTCTGATGATATGGACATACCACATTCCCATAACCCATATACTGTTGATCCTTCTTGTCCTACAGGTACACATGCGTCGGTCATGATACCCCTCCTCCTTCTATGGCTTCTCAAGCACTGCCTAAGATTATTGATCTTGCTCTTGCTCCCTCTATTCCTCAATATACTCAACGTATTCGTAAGTCCACTCGGTTACTTGATTTGCTTATTCTTGTTATTCTGAGTCATTTTGTTGTTTTCTGACCTCCATTCATAAGCTATCTGAGCCCTCTTCCTATAATGAAGCTATTTTGGATCCCCTTTGGCAACAGGCTATGACTGATGAACTCTCTGCTCTGCATAAGACATAGGGATGGCAACGGGTCGGTTTGGGGACGGTTCGGCCAAAACCATAACCGCACCATCAAATTTTTTGTCATACCATAACCGCACCATAACCACGAAAGTCGGTTCGGTTCGGCTCGGTTTGTATCTCGGTTCGGTTCGGTTAATAACCACGAAAATAAATTATTTTTTAAGATCAAAATCCATTCGTCAAATTGGAAAAAAAATTATGAAGAAAAGTCAATAAAAACAAAAACACAATTTACTTAATAGCAATTTAGTAAACAATATTCCAAAATAAAAAGCAAACAATATCCCAACTTCTAAATACAAAATTCGAATTTAACAAACAATATTATCAACATAGGTTAAAATTCTTACTAGCATAGGTCATAGGTCAATCTTCATTCTTCCCTGCAACTCTTACTAGCATAGGTCAAGAGTCAAGACTCAACCGTTGATTCCTACATAGTAAATAAGAAATGTAATTAGAGTAATTATACAATCAAACTACCTAATAAAAAATGGTCTTCACTGAAGATTTTTAAAAAAATATACCTCTTCGTCAATGTTCTCATCACTAAACCTTGCACAAGCTCCGGAATATGATGAAGAAATAGAATTTTCTACACACAATAGAAAAAAAAAATTAGCAATAAAAGAAAGTACATGAATAACAAATATAAAACCATAAATTCTACCATAAATATCAGTCCTACCACCAAGTTCTTTAAATTGATTCAAAAACATCTGTTTGACATCCTTCTGCCCTCGAAGAGGACATCTATCCAAATGAGCACATAAATGACTTGTCCCATTTCTCGACTCACCATCTAGTTTATTTCATTGTTTACAAATTGCTTTGGGCACATTATTAATTCTTTGTAGCTTGAAATGTTGCCACACTGTAGATGTCAATTTTCTTTTTCTAATTTCCTTAGTCGGCTCCTCATCATCATCATCATCATCATCACCTACATCTATATGAATAGGATTTGCATTTACCTCACTTGGAGTGTGTGAAATATCGGTGTACTTGACGTATCCTTTCGAATGCCAGTAGCTGTATCTCAAACTTCAACTGAAGCACTTCCAACTGAAGCGGGAGGAGTCGGAACAGAAGACGCCGACCCATGGTAAGACATCTGATTGATTACATGAAAAATCCACAATGAAGACAGATGATTACTTTTCTCGTGATCAAAATTAAAAAATTAACCAAGAACATAATGAAAAGCAAACTATGAGTCATATTTAAGCATAGTACAATTTATATAGAGAACAAAGTGCAATTAAGTGTGAAATCTCAGTGAATAAAGTCAATTAATTTTTGGAAAAGAATAATGAAAAGCCCAATTAATTTTGGAAAAGAATAATGAAAAGCCCAATTAATTTTTTTAATGGGTAATCGGTTCGGGGCGGTTCACCGTCGCCAAATACCATACCCGCCCCACCACGAATCGGTTCATTAAAATCAAAACCATAACCACCCCATTGCACCATCGGTTCGGTTATTTTCGCCCCATTCGGTTCGGTTAACCGTGGTTTTCGATTTTAACAGTTTGAATTGCCATCCCTAATAAGACAGACACTTGGGATTTGGTTCCATTGCCTCCAAGTAAACATGCTATTGGTTCTCAGTGGGTTTATAAGATTAAAACCAAATCTGATGGTTCAGTGGAGCGTTACAAAGCTAGATTGGTTGCTAAAGGTTTTAATCAGCAGTATGGTTTGGATTATGAGGAGACTTTCGCTTTTGTTGCTAAGATGACCACTGTTCGAACTCTTATTGATGTTGCATCTGTTCGTCAATGGAGTCTCTCTCAGTTGGATGTCAAAAATGCATTTTTGAATGGAAATCTTCAAGAAGAGGTTTATATGGTTCCTCCTCCTGGCCTTTCTCACTCTGTTGGATATGTTTGCAAGCTCAAGAAGGCACTTTATGGTCTCAAACAAGCACCTCGTGCTTGGTTTGAAAAATTTTCCACTGTTTTTACCTCTTTTGGTTTTACATCTAGTCAGCATGACTCTGCCCTATTCTTTAGATGTACGTCGGCTGGTCGCATTCTACTTTTATTGTATGTTGATGATATGATTATTACTGATGATGATGTTGATGGGATTGTAGATCTGAAATCAGAATTGGCTAGTCGTTTTGAAATGAAGGACTTAGGTGCATTGTCTTATTTTTTGGGGATCGAAGGTGCTTATTCTCCTAGATGTTATCTTCTCTCTCAGTCTAAGTATACTATGGATATTATTGAGCGTGCTACTCTTACTGATACTAAAACTGTTGATACTCCTCTTGAGTCCAATACTCGATATTCACCCTCTGATGGTGTACCCTTGATTGATCTCACTTTGTATCGCACCATTGTTGGATGTCTAGTTTATCTTACCATAACACGTCCTGATATTGCTTATACTGTTCACATTGTTAGTCAGTTTTTTTCAGCTCCTACTACAGTTCATTGGGCAGCTGTTGTTCGTATTTTGCGTTATCTTCGTGGTACTTGTTTTTAGAGTCTTTTGTTTCCATCGACGTCCTCTTTAGTGCTTCGTGCCTACTCTGATGCTGATTGGGCCAGTAATCCCACTGATCGCAAGTCCACTACTGGTTTTTGTATTTTTTTGGGAGATTCTATTATCTCTTGGAAGAGTAAGAAGCAGGTTGTTGTTTCTCGTTCTTCTATTGAGGCTGAGTATCGAGCTATGACATCCACCACCACCGAGATTGTGTGGTTGCGTTGGTTACTTGTAGATATGGGCGTCCATTCGTCCTCACCAACTCTTATGTATTGTGATAATCAAAGTGCTATTCAGATTTCTCACAACTCTGTGTTCCATGAGCGCACGAAGCATATTGAGATTGATTGTCATCTGGTTCGCCATCATCTGCAGGCTAGCACTATTTCTCTACCTTTTGTTTCTTCATCGTTGCAGCTTGTCGACTTCTTCACAAAGTCACATCCGATTCATCGTTTTCGTTTTCTTCTTGACAAACTCTCGCTGCTTCTTACTGTAGCATCGTGAGTTTGAGGGGGGATGTTAATGTAATATTATTTAAGGGTAGTTTTGTCATTTTGCATCTCCTTTATTTTGTTGTATTTATATCTCTTATATCTTTACATTATTGTCCTAATCTTAAAGCCCCAATTTGATTGTGCTCTGCCTCTCGATTTCTTCTTGGTTTTCTTCTCTTTTTCATTTAGCATTATGGATTATATGTTTTCACTTATTACAAAGGTTTCGGAACTCTATCAGAGATTTTTGTAGTTTACTTTGTTCAAGTTTACCACAACGGTGCCAATTTGTTGACAATAAAATTCATATCAACAAATTTCTCTCACCTAAACAAGATTTTCTCTTCCTAAACTCTTTGGTTTCGATTCTCAAATAGAAGCACAAGGGGAAATGACTATTTGGAGAGAGAGAGATTTGAATTTATGTGATTTTCTTCTTTAAGGCGAGAGTATTTATGGATCTCACTCGATGTTGTGGGAGCAATTTGGTCACTTAGGAAAATGACAAATGTTAGCCTCTTATTGGTTAACTTATAACTGATTTTGTAATGGTATCATGCTTTATTCATTAGCTTGCGTGCCTTTCATTCATCGACTTTGAAGTCAGGCTTTGAACACTTGCTCATGTGCACATTAATAACAATTTTTAATCAGCTTAGATGGAGAATGACTCGCCTATACTTGATGCAAGCTTTTTTCGTATTCTTATTCATCGCATATCGCTTATGAAGGCAAGCGAAGGGCGTGACTCACAAAGTATATTTATTGATTCAACAAATGCATCAAAAAATACGAAAATACTTAATTTCAAATTATCACCAGCAAAAAATACAGTGAAATTTTGTCTCTATTAGACCATTTTTGACTGATCTCAATCGTGCAAAAAATAAAAAATAAAAAAAAAAAAAAAAAAAATTAGTCAACACTTCACCAGGAAAAAAAATTCTCAGCAGAAAATCGATATACAAAATAATAATAATAATAATAATAATTTTTTTTTTAAAAAAAAAAAGGAAAAACATCTCTTTGATGGTTAGCAAGCATACATGCCTTAACATAAGGAAGCAGCAGCAGCATTAAAAAACATAAACGTAAAACCACATCTCATCCAATTTCATTACAAGATATATTAATTCTTCAAACGTTTATAATAACCAGCTCATTTTCTTAATTAATAAACAAACATTTAAGTCAATTTTTTAAAATTCATTTAATACTATTACGTTCAAGAAATGTTTATACACTTCCATGCCAAAGTACTCAAATTCTATTATGTTTTTCCTATCAAAATTGAATCACTCACTCACCACATTCTACTTAGGCCTTTTTTTGCTTAATTTTGCCAATGGTTCTTGACGAATTGGAACAAAAATAGAGTAAACGACCCTATTGACAACATTGTACTCCAATTTGCAATCAAAACCATGCCAATAGCAGTACTAATTCAAATTCTTAATACCGTAGATACTCCTACATTCCATAAGCAATGCCATTTTAATGGAAACTGAATGAATAAACTACTTAATTATTTACAAAATAAAAGAGAAATGGATTCAGCTTCTTGTAGTTTTAAAGCAAATCCACATTATTCAAATCAGAGTCCCATCCATCCATGCTAAACCAGTTGAAGAAAGTCACAATCAATCCAACAGTCAATCAAGATGATGCTTCAATTTCATCAGATTTGGCTCGTTTTGTTGGTCGACTCAGTTCATTATTCCTTTCAGGCGACTTTTGCATGTCATTTGGATGTTCGGCTGCTGAAATGAAGGCATCACTTGAAGCAGCCATTAGTTCCACAGGTTCAGGTTTCTCTTTATCAAGGGAAGGCGAAATGGATTTCAGCTTTTCCTTCTCCATCTTCATCTGCTGTTCAAACATAATCTGCAGGTGTTTTCCTTGTTCTTCAATTCGCAACTGCAGTGTTCGTTGAATCTGAAGAAATAAGTGATTCAGAGTCAGCCAAAAAAAAAAAAAAAAAAACCTAAAGAGGTAACGGCGAAGAAAATGATCCCTTTTATTGAGGTTACATTACATTAGACATTGGGTGCCTAAATTAGGCCTTTTAAACAAACAATTTTAGAGGTGGTTCTGTTTCACTTCAACTACTGAAATAGTCCTTTTAAAGAGAATTGAGAAGGTTATTGTGTGTGAAACCTAAGCATATGATGCCAATGATTATTTTACTAAAAAATGGAGTTCTTTGGCATGCTGTCCTAGAAATACAATGTCACCACAAGGTTATGCTAGAGAGGTATTACAGTTAAAATGATTTACAGGTGGACACTTGTGCTATGTTTGGAGTGGTGGATTGGACGACACTAGAAAATTTAAAAGAAGAAAAAGAAACTAATCCATTCTACTCGTCAATCTGGTTTTGTACTTGTACCAAATATGCTGTTGAAATTCTACTCGTCACTGAGTCAATGTGATCACAAGAAGGAAGCTAGAATGTTTTGGGGGGGCAATGTACCATATGTAATCTTGAAGATATGAAAAACACTCATTTAGCCAGGCCTGAATGCAAGCATATATGGACAGTGCAAAGGAGATGCATCTCAAACATGTTTTGCAAGCTTACCCGAGAACAAAGTAGAAAACACTTTTTTTTTTTATGATCAGCAGCACTGTGTAGTAGTTAGTAATATGAGTAGATATTTCTTCTATCTTATTTTTCTTTGGTGGGTATATATTGCTGACTAAATGGTTTTATACATCCAAACCAGAGAAAAGCAACCAAGCACAGACAGAATAACTGATATGCATACAACACTTGTATTTTTCATTTTTTCACAATTTAAATTTCGCACATAAATACAAACAGAAGAGGAAAGGAAACAAAAGCAGTGGCTAACGACATTTAGTGATATCATTTCTATCTGTACGCTTATGTGGACTGCAAAATGAGCTTTGATGAAGACTTAGCTTGACAAAAATATTTTCTGCACTCAATAAATAGAGTCAATCATTCAATGGGAAATAAGTAAAGTCATTAATTCAAGGGAGATCTTGGTTGGATAAAGATAAGTTGTATGATTTTAGGAGCATTGTTGTAGCGACCGAGAATTTTAAATTTATTATCTTGAAAAACGTGTCGCTAAGTTTTAACCCCGAATTTTAAAATGAAAGCGTGTTCGTCTAGTCCCTTATAAAACCAATTTAAATCTATTCAAATCAAGTTCAATCCCGAATATTTTTAAGGTATCGAATTTCTTATCATTTTAATAATTTAAGCCATATTTAAGGTCCAATTACTTGTTAGTCCAAATCTTGTTTTCTTTTGGCCCAATTCACTTGAGTCCAATTCGAAAATTCTTGCAGCCCAATTTTTTCTGGCCCATTTAAACCCTAGAGATTTGTGCCCTAAAATTTACTGTTCATATAATACCCAATCTTTCCCCCTCACAAATTCACGCCTCCAAGCAAGCTAACAAAATTGGTAAGAAGAACCATCACCTTTCTAAATTGGAAACTCACAATTGATGCTAGAAAATCAATTTCTAGCATCTACTGAAAAATCATGTTGATGCTAGAACCAGTTTCTAGCACCAGCGACAAGAAGATTTCACACAATCAAACTAGTCGAAACCCAGAACCACCAACACCACCATCTCCTTAGCTTAACACCATCAACACCACCACCTCCAACCTACAGAAACCACTGCACACGGCCATTGCCCAACATCACAGTCAAGCCACCACACCAACTCCACTGCCTCAACTCACCACCGCCTGCAAAGCCATTCGAGCCACCAACAGCCCCCAACCTCATTGGTTTCCACATTCCAGTCACCCAGATTTCGAACCGCCACCCACCACAAATCAACAGCCCCTTGTCAACAAAAAATCAACACCAAATTGCCACCAAGAAATCGAGCCACCAACACCACTACTTCACCCAAAATCCATATCAAACAACCCCAAAAAATAAGAAAAGCCAAACCCATACACTTACCTCAGGAAAGTCGAACCCGAAGCCATTCGCTTTCAACCCGTATGCCAAAATTACCCCATCACCACCTCCACACTGTCGGCGTCACCACGCGATGGTGGCGTTACCACCTCGCGCCGGTCAAATCGAAGGAAGGGATTTCGCCCCTTCCCCGTCACTGCTCTCTCTCTCTCTTGCCTGTGCGATTGTGAGGAGAGAGAGAGTGAGAGATAGATATATATATTTTGTATATATTTAAATTTTAGAAAATTTATCCCTTAAGCCCCAAGTTTTAAGAGTTGTTTATTTCAGTCCCAAAGTTTCTGTTTTAAAGAAAACAGTCCCTAAAGTTTCTTTTCCCCACAGTCAGCCCCTTAATTTCGAAAAAGTCTATTTCAGTCCTTAAACTTTTCAAATTTCAGTTTTAATAAATTTTCAATTAAGTCCCTAAACTTTGTTTTATTATTATTTTTTTTAAAACTTTAGAATTTCGAAATACTAATTCAAAACTTATTTTCTATTTTGACTTAGACGAAACATACGGACGATAGAGCTTGAGGTTACTCCCTACTCCACTTTTTGCGTGACTCGAGATAGATTGAGGTAGACTCGCCCCCATTAATTAGTTTAAATTATAATTGCATGTATTATGTGATTTTATGTGATTTATATGCTTTAATGCATAAAACGAGAATCTCTTATGAGATAGATTATGTTGTTATGCTTGTCATGACTTATATGCTTAAATACATGAGAAGAAAGAGAATCTCTTATGAGATAAGATGATGTTATGCATAACTTACTTGCTTAAATGCATGAGACGAGACTACCCATACCCTATGATTTTAAAGAGCCTATGGTTTTCACAGAAAATAAGCCTATGATGATGTCACTGTATAAATTGCATAGTTATGTGTTCAATTATTCTGTAAATTAATTACAGGCGATGAGTCTACTGAGTATTTTTTCGAAATGCTCATTCCATTATTTTAACAATATTTGCATATTTTGGAGACAGTCGAGTGTGATGGGTAGTGGTGGCATGAATGAATAAATGTAGTTAACTATTGAGATTTAAACATTATCAACGTACTTTGTCTTTCAGTTATTTCGAAAACTTGAGATTTAAGGTTTAATCAATTTTCTTAAATTAATTCAAATGAGATTTATTGCCGTTAAAGTTCACAATTATAAATGTAATGTTTTAAAAGTTAGTTATTTCCGCCAAACTTTTTAGTTAAATTAGGGCAAAAGTTGATGACGCGGCACTCCGGGTTCACGGAACCCGGGGCATTACAATTATCAAATTACGTTAATACAAAATGATAGTAAGGTTACAAGAATATGGTGGAATACAAATAAATTTCTAACATATACTTACTTTAAAAAAAAAAATTGTCTAACACATATTTAACATTATATCTCTCAATCAATAGTGCAGACATATTTAAGCAAGGCAATGTTTTAGTTAAGCCAAAGTATCATAAGAGTAGACAAATCATGAGATTTTGCTGCACCAATTCCTTAAATTTTCTGAACTTTAGAGGCCTTGAATCTCCATAAAGAGTACAAGATACTATAGCCTACAAACGATGGGACTACATTGCCTCAGGTTTCATCCTAAGGCCCAACACAAACGGGTAGTGAGACGAGTACGGGATGGGAAATTACCCGGCGAAGTGGGGGAGGTTGCCCCACCCCATCCTGCCCTATTGCTATCCCTATATTGAACCCAATCAATGTCATTGTAGTTCCCTAACAACATCAAGAAGCACTTTATACATTTAATCATCTCGTAATTCATAGAGTCCTTCTAGACTGACCTCTCTCATGCGATTCACGCTGGAGTGAAGTCGTCCCAGCCATGGAGCTCCCTCCTAAATCCAACATGACCCAGCTATTACACCACCACCAAAACTCCGGCCACACGCCAAAAAACTCAGGCCTCACGCGGCAAAACCCTCTCAGCCCATACATACATCCACAGGAAGCCACAGGTGAAAACCCTAGCCCGGGATCCCAAACATCGTATTGTGGAGGAACGAATTGGACAAAGGTTAACGTATGCTGAAGTTACAACAAACTTACATGGCTCGCAGCATTCTGATCAACGGGTTATAAGACAAAGGGAAAGGGCGGCTAATGTTAGTGTAAACGTAGGGCAACGTATGACAGCCCAAGTTTATGGAAGCAAATGCTGAAGGTTTACATGACGGTTGCTTGAATAAGGCTGAAATCATGGTCCGAGTGCAGGAGTTGAAAGGGGTGTTGCAGGAATTTACTTGATTGGTGGGAAGTGGTCTAAAGCAAGGTCTAGGATGTTATGTTGTAGTAAGTGTGGGGTGCGCGTAAATGAGTATCCAGTTGTTGGAAAACTTGTAAACTTGATTCATAAGGAGTTCTCATCGAATGCAGACCATATTAAAGAACCCACTTATGAGTCTCAGAATCAGAATGAAGTGGGGTGCTCCAAAAATCACGATGATGTCGACTTAGTAGACTTGGATAGGGATGAGCCATACTCGGGGATTGCAATAGATCAGGAGGTGGCACCTTTGGCTAAGGTAGGGGAGCCGAGTATGGAGAAGTTGGGGATGGTGATGATGGGTGCTATGGACACGATTCCACAAGCTAATGGACTAATATTAGTTGAACAAGGGACGGGATCTGTATTAACAGAGGGCTCAGGTCCGATAGTTGCGACAGAACACGACGTGACACGTTCAGCGACTAAGGTAGCGAACACATACAACAGAAGGTACACTAAGTCTCTAAAAGAGAGTGAAATGGGGAGTGAAAAAGCTCTGGTATTGTGGGTGGATGGAGCCAATAAAGGAGGAATTGACAGAGATGTTGTACAGATGGAGGAAGTGGAGGGGCAGTCCCTTAATCATTTGGAGTATTGTCGCGAGGAGGATACAGCGAAAGGGAATGCGTTTGAAGATGGACACCTACCTTCAAACTGGGTTCTGCAAAAAATTCAGGATTTCAGCAAGTTGATTAGCGTGTCCTGTGATGGATATGAAAGTAGACTTTTACACTTATTCAAGGAACTGGAGGCAAATAGGGGACAGGAGATGAGTATACAAGAAGGTAAATCAAGAAGAAAGGGGGATCGTAAGCTTAAACGACTCAAATGGTCAGTAAATTATAACGGGAATGGTGGCGAGTCTAAGAAAGGTATACTGGGGAGGGGAGACGAAGTATTAAAATGATACCAAAACTCATTAGTTGGAATGTAAGGGGGCTCAATGAAGTTGGGAAAAGGCTAGAAGTTCGAAATCTAATAAGGAGATGGAGGGTGGACCTTGTCTGCTTACAATAAACTAAGTTGGAGTTCATCTCGAAGGCTGTGGTCAGTAGCTTATGGGCAGACAACATGTCGATTATCAAGTTTGGGGTCTTCAGGGGCCTCGGGAGGCGTGCTAGTCATGTGGGACTCTAGAGTGCTTGAGATGGAAGAAGTGAGTGTAGGGTTATTCTCTATATCGATTTCATTCAGAAATCTTGGGGATGGATTCAAGTGGATGTTCATAGGAGTTTATGGGCCCAATTATGATAAAGTAGAGGGGACTTGTGGGATGAGTTGGCTGGAATGATTGCTTGGTGGAATCTCCCAACGTGTATTGAGAGTGACTTTAATGTGGTTAGATTTCCTACGGAGAGGTCGAGTGGTAGGTGATTAACTAGGGCTATGGAGGATTTCTCAGATTTTATTAGGGAAAATATGTTGGTGGATATGCCCATGATCGGAGGCGACTTTCCATGGTCATCTAATCGGGACCATCTAGTTCTTTCCCGAATAGACAGGTTCTTGATTTGTGGAGAGTGGGAGGCCAAATACTCAGATGTCACTCAAAGGAGATTAGGGAGGGTGTACTCAGATCACTTCCCTATTATGTTATCTGGGAACAAGATGGGTAGTGGAAGAAGGCCTTTTAGGTTTGAGAAAATGTTGTTGAAAGTAGAAGGCTTCGGGGAGCAGGTACGGACTTGGTGGGCATCTTATGAAGTTAGGAGGTCTCCAAGTTATGTGTTGGGTCAGAAAGTTGAAAAGAGATTTAAAGAGATAGAATGAGGAGGTTGTGTGCAATGTGAACTGTCATAAAATTCAGTGTCTTTCTGATATAGAAGAGTTGGACAGGCGGGAGGAAAGCCGAGGGTTGGCTGGAGAGGAGAAGGAGAGACGGACAGTATTAAGAGAAGAGCTAGAGAGGATGAGAATGGAGGAGATTGCTTGACGCCAAAAATTTAGGGTGACGTGGTTGAAAGAGGGGGATAAATACACTAAGTTTTTTCACAGGGTTGCTAACTCTAATAGGCACAACAATTCTATCACAGTGTTGAAGGCAGATGGGGTTACTTATAAGAGCCACAGAGTATTGGAAGTCAAACGGTAAGCTATTATCATAATCTTTATCGGGAACAGTTTGAGTGGAGGCCAGAGTTGGAGGGATTAAATTTTTTCTACTATCACGGAGGAGGATGTTGATTGGTTAGAAAGACCATTTGGGGAGGACGAAGTTAAGGAGATTGTATTTAGTATGAATGATGATAAGGCACCTGGACCGGATGGCTTCTCGTTCTCATTCTACAAGACATGTTGGGAGGTGGTGCGATCGGACATTATGGAAGTTCTTAATTATTTTTTTGAACATGGCAGGTTTCTGAAAAGTTCTAATGCTACATTTATTGTGTTGATCCCGAAAAAACCGGGAGCGACCGATATTAAGGACTTTCGATCAATTAGCCTAGTAAGCGGGGTGTATAAGATTATTGTGAAAGCTCTGGCAAACAGATTAAAGGAGGTGCTAGGGAAAAGTAGTATCTAAGTCTCAGAATGCGTTTGTAAAAGGGCACCAGATTTTAGACTCGGTACTTATAGCGAATGAATGCATTGACTCAAGACAGCATTTGGGGTTCCAGGGATGCTATGTAAGCTTGATATTCAGAAGGTTTATGATCATGTGAATTGGGGCTTCCTGTTGTATATGCTTCGGCGATGTGGCTTTGGAGTTAAATGGTGTAAGTGGATTTAGTTTTGTATCTCTACTGTTTCGTTCTCAGTATTGGTCAACAGTACACCGGAGGACTATTTTCAGAGTAGTAGAGGATTGAGGCAAGAGGATCCACTGTCCCCATTGCTATTTGTTATTGTGATGGAGACCTTCAGTAGGATGCTTGAAAAAACAGTAGAAGAGGGTTTGATAAAGGGCTTTATGGTTGGCCACTTGCAAGTGTCCCATTTTTTATTTGCAGATGACACGCTAGTTTTATGTGATGCAGAGGTTGAACAATTCAAAAACTTGCGCCGCTTGCTTCTATGCTTTGAAGCTGTATCTGGTTTGAAGATAAATCTTGAAAAATCTGAGACTATACCAGTAGGAGAGGTCGCTAATGTGAAAGAGCTGGCTGACATATTGGGATGTAGGGTTGCGCAGTTGCCTATGTCATATCTAGGGCTTCCTTTAGGGGGCACAGTTCAAAAGCATACATATTTGGAATGGTATTGTGGAAAGGATGGAGAGGAGGTTAGCAGGATGGAAGCGTATGTATCTCTCTAAGGGAGGTCGACTCACCCTCTTAAATTTACTCTCTCTAATCTCCCTACATATTTTTTGTCGTTTCCTATTCCGGTTGCAGTGGCAAATAGATTAGAGAGGCTTCAAAGGGAATTCTTTTGGGCAGGGTTGGGGGAGGAGAGGAAACCTCACTTGGTTAATTGGGGTACGGTATATTCTTCTATGAGGATAGGGGACCTTGGAGTGAGGAGTCTTGTCTTGTTTAATAAGGCATTATTGGGCAAGTGGTTGTAGCAATTTGGAGTGGAGAAGGAGCTTTTGGAGAGAAATCATAGGGGCAAAATATGGCGTGATGGAAGGGGGGTGGTGTACTGCTATTGGCCGTGGTTCTTATGGGGTGTGTGTGGAGGTATATTCGATGAGAATGGAGTGACTTTCGGGACAAACTGAATTTTACGGTGGGGAATGGTAATGATATCAGATTTTGGGATGACTGTTGATGCAGAGATCAACCGCTGAAGGCCAGATTTCCTGCTTTACACTGCATTGCCTTATTGCCTTCTGCTATGGTGAGCGATGTATTAGTCATGCATAATGGAAATTACAGCTGGAATATTACTTTTATGAGGGGCTTACAAGATTGAGAATTGAATGATTATGCGAGATTTTTGACCTCTGTGCATGAGATACAAATTCGGGTCGGAGAGGGTGATCGTAGCAAGTGGAGGATGACACGAGATGGTGTTTTCTCAGTTCGCACTTTTCTTAGATCCCTTATGGGACTTGTGGAGAGTATATTCCCTTGTAAAATGGTGTGGTAATGTAAATTGCCTACACGGGTGGCATTTTTATTGTGGACGGTTGTGAGGGGGCATGTGCTAACGGTGGATAATCTTCGACGAAAAGGATTTTATGTAACCGAGTGGTGCTATATGTGTAAGAGGGATGGGAAGACGAATGATCGCTTATTCATTCATTGTGATGGTGTTCGTTGGTTGTGGAATAATATTCTAGCCTCTCAGAATATGGATTGGGTGTTGCCCAGGCGTATAGAAGATGTATTGTGGGTATGAAGGAGAAAACTTCAGGATAAGAATAGCAAGCTGTTATGGAATCTTATCCTGGGATGTATTATATGGTGCGCATGGAGAAAAATGAATAACCGCTGTTTCGAAGACCAAACACAGACAACAGAGCAGATAAGAGAAATGTTTTATTTGACGTTGTATACCCAATCCTATAGAAGGACTGCCTAATTTCATGTTGTTTCTGTCTTGTTTAAAGTGATTATACACCTCCTGCGTATTCTCTTTTAATTAATAAAATTCTTGAATTACCTATAAAAAAAAAAACAATTAATCATCTTGTAAAGTTTTCGCAACCCAATTCAAATATTCAATACATACTTTTGTTTCTTTCCTTCCAACCTCATCACATGATTTTTTCGAAGTTGGAGCACAAAGAGTAGTTGTATCTTTGTCCTTTAGTAAATTTTTTGGAACAAAATTATAGAATTGCGAGGTCCGTATGATCACTGAACATGACCTGCACCTGTGAAACTACAATTTACAGGTCTATAAATCCTCTTAACCTTTTTTTTATCGTGACATTGCTTCAAAAAATCGACCAATGACACGACATTGTCGAAATTGGGTTTAAACACCATGAATTCTCAATAAAGGAAAAGAAATGGAATTAACAAAAAATAAAAATTGCATTCAGAATTTGCCATTTCAGCCTTATATGAACTTGTGAAGATGAATTCTAATTGAACACTGCAAAATCAAAATGAGATTTTCTAATGAATCTTACTTCCAAGTGTCAAAAACAAGAATTGGTATTATTTTCTTTTATTCTATATATATATTTTATTATTATTATTATTATTATTTTTTCTCCTCATTTTTTGACATCTTTTAATTAAAATTAAGTGTGAAGACGATTTTATCCCTAAGAATCTAGACTTTTGAAACTCAAATACCATTTTAATATCAAATTGAACATAAGTACGACAATTTCCTACATCATTGGTGAAACAAGGCGGAAGGGAAACATGATACTTTTGCAGACTCTTATTTCTTAATTTATTTAATTTTATGTTTTAAAGTTAAAAAGTATTAAACTAAAAAAATATAACATTAGAAAAAAATAAGTAAATGGGAAAATGTGACAAAAATTGATATTAGTTTTCTCTCCATTCTGTCTCGTTGTCCCTAATTTAATGGTTTTTCGGTGCAAAAAGTGGTTATATACTAATTTAAAAGGTGGGGGCTCAATTTTCTCTTGTTTAGTAGGTTCTGGACCATCTCAAACTCGATCAAAAATTGATGACCAATAAAGCATTTTGCCATTGTTTCAATTTTCAACTACACCTTTATTAATTTATGTAGCCTCAAATTTTTACATGTCTCCAACGAATTTAGGCAACAGATTTCAATTGTAACTAAAGACAAAATATATATAAACAACTATACATACCCTCTTAATCTTAAACGAAAGCCAAGGAAACCCTATTAAAGTTAAGGTTCAATTCGAAATCGTTTTTGTAAGTTCCCATAAGTTTGAAAGATTCTGAAAGGACTAGTAGGAATGTTCGACGGTCTTTCGTATTAAGGGCTAGTCCGTCGTCACAAGAAATAAAAAATAACAATATATCATTATTCAACTACGTTAGTTCTTGTTAAGTTACATTAATAATCTAGTACTTCTTCCCTTACCCAAGGTACGAATATAGGTACATATGGAATACCATTAAAAATAATTAGGTATACTTCTCACCACAGACTTTTGACATACTTAGGTGGTGGAATAAACGAGCATCAATATCCAATTGTTCCTATGTTATAAGATCTACTAACAACTCAGGTATCTATTTAGCATCGGAGTCAACTTTTAGTGCTAGCGGTTAGTACCAGATCAAGACTGAAAAAGAAAATATACTAGAGAGTTCAAAGTGTTTAAAAGACTGGAAAGATCTTTGGAATTCATTTATTTCTCTCAGAACTTCAAACTCAATGAAAACATCAAACTGCTAACAATTCAATTATGCTGACATGGAAATAGTCATTAGAAAATTCTTTTAGGGTAGAAAAGGATGTACACTGTATACTACGGATACAATCTTAGGAGTTGAACTATTAATTTAACTTTACATTTCTATTTCATTTTTTTCTTTTTCATTGTTGGTGGTTTTAACCTAGTGAAAAAGTACTTTTTCTTTAAGTTCTATTTATCAAAAAGAGATAAATTAACATAATGCACTGTTCCCAAATTTTTTTTATTATTTTAAGTTTCTTTTGTAATGAAATCATTAATCCAACAAGGAGTGAATCCAATACTCTTAATCTATCATATGTGAACGTCATGTTTACTGTGTCGCCTTTTTGTTTGACTGAGAGTCCTTTTATCCCAAAATTGTTATGACTTCAAACACTTACAGTCTATTATTATACCTTATATACAAATGACATGTACTAAGCAATTATTCCAAGTACATTTAGACATTCAAAACTGGATCTCAAAATGTCCAGAATCAGATTCAAAATTCAAATTAAAAATCCAGAAGTTCAGTTTCATGTTTTAAATGCATAGTCTGGAGTCAGGAGCCTACGTGAATTCTAACAAGAGCTGACATATATATGATGGGTTTGAAATCCCGACAAATGTACGAGTCATCATCCAATAGCGCCTACCAACTAATTTTCTAATGAAATCTATTTCTTAGATATGTAAAAGTTATACCATGATGTGTTACTAATGCACTAGCCATATATTTGAATCAATCGGTGATTTTAAACCTTCCCAAGGTTTGAATTCAATTATTTTCTGGCTGGGTTAAGCTCAAAGTTCAAAAATTTCATGGATATGATTGATCACCCTACTTCACAAACAAGAAGAATTTTTCAAACATTTCTCTCAATTGTTTTGCGGTAATCACAGAAACTAATATAATTAGCCCCAGTGTCTATATTGGTTTATTATAACATTGTATTTATGTGGGCAAATATAGTAAGAAGTGAATCAGAGAACAAGAGTTATAGTTTATCATTTTCTCATCTTTTAAATTCATTATTCTTTCCCTTATTCATTAAAATTATTTACATAGCTTGGATTGCAATCTTAAGAGTGATTCATGATTATATCTGCCAATTTGAGAAGTTTATAGAGTGCTTAAATTCTTCAAAGCAAGACCAGAGCTTGCCAAATTGAGAAAACACTGTCTGTGGTGCTATTAGCATTCAGTGAAATGCTGCTACAATAGTTAAAAATCCATATGGAAGACTCCTGGTAGTGGATGTAGGTCCAAGGTCAACCGAAACAGTCACGTCTTGAATTTGATCATTCTTCTCCTCCTATTCTTTTGCATCCAGTTTGTTGCATTCACATAACTACTTTGTTTTTAACTGAATAAATTCATTTTAGTAGGTGATTTCCAACTCCCCTAACACTTTGTACTTGTGCTCACAATGTTAACTTATTACTACATGTAATCTTACTTTCAGCACTGAACTATAGACTATTGTTTTTTAGTTTTTCATTTTTACGAGCTTACTATTCACCCTCTTCTAGAAGACACCTGTAAGATCATCATCTTGAACCTAAATATATTAAAATTTCTGAAAAATTAGCAAGTTAGCATCTAAAAAGGAAAGAAAATAACATCAACTTCTGGTAAAACCTTATGCATTAGTTGTGTACCTCAAGTTGTTCATGGAGTTGCTTCTGTACTTCCATCTGCATTCGTAGTGCTTCTGTTATTCCCATTGTCCTGCCAACAAAATTACACCGAGTAAGATTTTAGATTTAAATGCCATAGCAATTCAATGATCTCTATAGGCTAAGTACTCTGGGACTCCACTCATTGATCCCTGTATCATGTTCACAGTACTTACACCTCAGCTCTCGATTCTTACATATATCTTATCCTATTTTCCTCTTTTATTGTTGGAACCTCATGAAACTTTAATTTTATTAAAACACACCAAGGGACCATTCACAATCATAGAGCAAGACACAGGTGTAAATAGAATGCAGACCCCCCCCCCCCCCCCCCCCCCCCCAAAAAAAAAAAAAAAAAAACTAACAGTCAATTTCACCTAGTGTAAATGGAAAAAATGTAAATAAATACACAAGTAAATAAACTTACACGTATTTTAGGCTTGTTCAAAATTTTGATTGCATAGTTTGAGATTGCTTCTGAAACCTCTCAATGTGGGGGCTTGTGCATGTGGTCAATGCATGGAAGGAACCAAAATGAGAGGCTATCTCTAAGATCCAACTTTATGCATAGTGTTTTGCTTCTGAGTTTCGAGATTTATTTTCAAGTTTTTTCCAATCCACCTTTTGTTTTATTAAAAGAATTGTATTTATACCCGTTCTTTAGTTAGAATAGAGATAGAGACTGATTTTGACGTTTTAATATTTGACGTTTTAATATTTTACTCTTATCTTGAACCTTCCGGAAAGGAAAGTAGGACATGAACAATGGGATGGACGTGTGTGTGTGTGTGTGTGTGTGTGTGAGAGAGAGAGAGAGAGAGAGAGAGAGAGAGAGAGAGAGAGAGAGAGACTCACGTTTTCAAGTCGAGGGGTGTCATCTCAGCAATCGTATTTGACTTCTTCTCTGAAGTTCCTGCATTAAGAAGAATGCAATCCCTAATAAGTTCTTGTCATCAATTAAGGAAATGCCCTGATAAGAAGAGTATAATCACTGCACGAAAGATATAATTTTCAATACTGATATAGCATTGCAATATCAAGATCATTAAGTACCAAGTATTATTTCATCTTGCTAGAATACTTGAATGAGATTTTGTTGTCTAAACTATAAAATAAATTGCATAGAAAATCAAAGTTCTCAGTGAAATCATAAAATCAATGCTCTAAGTGAAATCAGGCATCATAGATGCTTTCATGCACAAAAGAAAATAACACACAACTAGAGAGGCAAACTCTACCTTCTGATGTCTCCGGTTTGTATTTGGCAGTTCTATATTTCTGAAATTTCAGATGAACCATATTAAGTTTGAAAAAATTGTTTTGCTATAAGAAACCAAAATTTCAGTAAAACCCTGTCAACATGCCTGCAAGTGACTTTTCACATGATAGATTGTTAGGCCTTCAACATTCATAAGCTTCAAGACACCCTTTGGTGTAGCTCCTTTAAAAAAAAAAATGGAAAGAAACAAGAACACAAGTCAGAGAATTATTCAGTTTACAAATTCTCATGAAATTGGGAGAAAGTGTAGAAGGGCAAGTTGCTCACGTTCGCTACCACCAAGTTTATTGACAGCATCCACAAAAGCTTCATGAAGTTCTTGAGTCCAACGCATCCGTGCTTTAGTCAAGGGTGCAGCAGCAGGAAGGCTACCTACAGGAGAATCTTTTTCACTTGACACAGGATGATTGTGCAGCTGGTGAATTTGTGGGGGATGCACAGAGCATTCGGTGGCAAGTCCAGAAACTGTAAGAAACTCACAATTACATCAAATAATATAAAAGAAAAGGTACATTTGAGAAAAATACACGAATACAACGATATCCTAGTTCTCCAGTGAGAATCTTCCTTCCAATAGCATGTAGGCAACCTAGAATTGGTACTTCCCTTCTTCATTATTGAGCAAATTACATTTTCCACGAGACAAACACTTGTAACCTTCCATTAAAATTTTAAATGGTAATAACAGTTACACAAGAAATTCTGTGCTGAAACTGAAATAAAAGTTTAGATTAATATATGTTATGGGCCAATACCAGCATATCCATGTGAAATAAAAAGAAACCTCTCATATAGTTGATAAGTGAACTGTACCTCACAATAATCAATGGTTTTGAAAATAATGTCAGAAGAGTATAAACCTATTTCTGTATCCAAATTTGATTATTACAATTTTGGTTGATGTTAATTCAGAAGAATCAAGCATATACTGTAGTCATTGTGAATGAGAAACAAACCTTGGGTTCTGAATCTAGAAAATTGACATCAACAAGGAGATCACTCCAATTTGAGTCCAGTGTATCATCAACCGTGATCAACTGGTCTGCCCAATCATGCCAATCAGTTCCCTTGGTATGGTCTTCTGAAGCCATTACACCAGTACAGGTTTCTACTTGGCCAGTCTGTGCAGGAATATTCATGCAAAGATCAAGAAAATTTTCAGTTGCATTTTTATTCCAAGAAATTATTATCGTTCTCTGTATTGTAGCCATTCAATGGTCTAGATTTCTTTACTTCATCTGGAGGCTGGTTTGATACATAAGACACTCTTTCGTTTGGTGACTTGGAAATGAATGGAGAAACTTTTAATCGACTTGTCTGAGGAGACATACAAGAAGACTGACGATCAGTAGAGCATCCAGAAGGAGATGAAAACAAATTCCCCGTAGTTTGGTTGTTACTTGACAGTGTAGCAGGGCAAGAAGATTTGTGATTACTAGTCAGTTCCTGTGCTAAAGTAACCTGAGGTGAATCTGGTAGCTTGGGATATTTCTCTTCCAAAGGAGAAGGCAGAATGGGTAAAGATCTAGACATAGCTCCAGAGACATCCATGTCATGCGACTCAGCTTGAATTGTTTCTTCTAATTGTAAATTAGTTAATAATGCACTCTTTGCTTTCAGTTCAATAAAACAACAACCGTTGTTTCAAATCCAAAATGACTGTTGCTTTTCAACAACACTTCTGTTCAATGTTTATCACTTTTAGCATCTGTAACAGAAAATATCGAAGAAAATGTCAGTAGAGCTCAAAATGAGTTCCAGTTTGAACAAGTATATTTGTTGTAAGGATTATGCTACTTGTACATAAAAATGGTACATAAAGGATTACATAAAATGAGGTGGAGGGAAAAGATTGAATGAAAAAGTTGAATGTGTTTTAAATTGGTAAATGATAAAGTGACATGTCGCATTATATAATCCATTATGTAAAACTTGATGTTCGTGTAGCAAGGTTCTTGTAGTAATACAACATATGCCTAACATAAGCATTCACAACTCTCAAATTTATGCTGAAACTGGTTAAATGTATACAAATGAGACGGTCAAATATGATCACTATGTATCAGTTTTCAACTTTTAGGAGAAAAAGATAAGCTACACTTGTTTCTTTGTAAAAATGAATACAATAGAACTGAGTTTAATTACAATCGTGCAACTCAACAAATTAAAAACTTTTGAAACTGTTTACTGAACCTGACACTTTGACAAGAAGTATTATCACAGGATCTAGAAACTGTTTACTGAACATGAAACTTTGACAAGAAGTTGATGTCAAGCTTTAAAATTACAATAGACATGCTAGCATCAAAGCACAACTAAGAACTCAAAAGCTC
Organism: Osmanthus fragrans; assembly: GCA_019395295.1. NCBI lineage: Eukaryota > Viridiplantae > Streptophyta > Magnoliopsida > Lamiales > Oleaceae > Osmanthus > Osmanthus fragrans. The sequence continues at coordinate 19,968,673 of CM033344.1, read as the reverse complement.
AATAGAAGCATAAAATAAATTACATATAACCATCATTAAACTCCACATGTACAGGCATAAGAAATCACTATCATTTCCGTAGTATGCCAAGTCCTCATTCCTTGATCTTTCGACACAAACCTATGGCTTACCAAACTAGAAAAATTCTAATAACTTGATAAAGAAAAATAGCTATACAGCGCCTATTGCGGGAGTTGGAGATCTAGAAATCAACAAAGGGGCTCGGTAAAAACATTTCATGTAGCCAACTTCAAATTTATTGAGAAAAAACTTAGTTTGCTGTTTGTCTAGAGAAAAATAGCGCTTATACTCTTATAGCTTAAAGAATGCATTCTTTCAAGGAAGTTAATGAGAGCACCTTTTAGTTCAAGCAAATTAACAACCCAAAAGTCAGCAAAGCCATATCCAAGTATCTTACCCATATCCATAAGAAATTCAATAACTAAAAGTGGGTCTGGCAGCCATCATTCTCATATCCTAGACTTCAAAATTACCCCCGACAGAATTGGAAACTTTCATATACAGGAGGTAGTTTATTTGACTTGAATTCTTAAAAATATTATCTTTTCTGCAAATTCATAACAGCCCATCTGAATTCAAGCAAATTAACAACATAAAACACAACTAACAAAATTTATATAAACCGAAATAGATAAATAGGTCAGTCGAAATAGTGCTTGGGAGAAACAGATCAAATGCTCCCAGAAATTAGAGACAACCCATTTCAATTCATGAAAATTAACTATAAAAAACCACACATACGTGAACAGTAGATACAGATGTTCAAGAACCCAGACTGGGTTTTTCTTAGAGTACAAAATTCATGAAGAATGAGAAGTGAACCTTCAAAGAATCTGATATATAAGGATGTGCGGTGGCTGGGCAATAATTGGATAAGTATGTGCGGACAAGAAATACAGTGAATTTGGCAATAAAAATGATAGTTACAAGAACAAATGAACAATAATTTAACGTTAGAAGAAGTAAATTTGGAGAAATATTCTTACGACTGCTGACTTACAAGATTAAGTGCTTTGAATGACATGTTTGATGTGAACGCGTTTGCGTCTGGGTAACGTGGGTTTTGTCTTGTTCCATCTGGGCCGTTGATATTTGTTGGCGTACTGATTGGACTTTGAATCTATGGTTGGAAATGGAGTCAATTAATTAATGATTGATTTAATCCTAGGATAAATACATAACTGGCATTGTTTGTGTCCGTAAATTATATTGGAAGTCACCCAACTTTAAAAATCTTAATTAAGTCACTATATACTAATTTTTTTGAAATTTAGTCATATAACAACATTAGTGTAGTTGATAGGATTTGTTTGATTGAATGTTAAAATCAGATGAAATGATAAATACCATATAAATGACACATTAAAAAGTCTTCATGTTAACAAAGTTGTGTGCTTTTAGTAACACGATTTATTTGAGTGTAATTGAGGAGATTTGCTAGAGTGAACGTTAAATTTAAATGAAATGACACATACCATGCAAATGACATGTTAGTAAAATCTTCACATTAACAAAGTTTTGTGCTTTTAGGAACAAAATTTGGTTGAATGTAGTTGACATGATATGCTCGAGTTAACATTAAAATTAGAAGAAAAGACATATAAATGCAAATGACATATTTGTAATTTAGGAACACGACTGACTTGAGTCTAGTTGAAGTAATTTGCTTGAGTACTAAACGTCGGTTAAAATCAAATGAAATGACACTTGCCATACAAATGACATGTCACTAAAATTTTACATTGACAAAGTTCTTTTAGGAACATGATTTTCTCAACCCAAAAATCCTTCTATTACATCATTTACATGTTTATACTATATATGAATTTCATCCTATGTGACATTTCATTTCATTTCATTTTAAAGTCTATATAGCAAATTTTATTATATGCATCATCTGCATTTAACATAATGATTGGATTTACAGTAAAATCAAAGTTCAATTACTTGATTGAAACTTTTTAAAATAATTAGGTGAACCCCGATGATGTTTAACCTTGTTTGTGTTGAAAAGTTGGGACACTTATGAGCCTACATGGGGCCGGGCGCAAATGATTTCTTTTGGGAAGAATGGCAAGTGGAGTCTTTATTCTTGTCGGAAATGTCTCCATCCAATTTTTTAACATTTTGTTTGATTCTCAATTTTTTCTATTTTTTTTTTTTTTTGAGAATGACTCATTGTACAGGGACACTATTTTCAAAAGCACTATACAGGATACTTACATATAAAAAAAAATCATCCACGCCCAAAACATTAGTCTAGCTTGTACAGGGCCAGCCAGTATTTTTCATTTTTTTTAAACTACATATTTTCAATAAAATAATATTACACACAAATTCAAAAAAAATTCTTATTTTTTAATCACATATTCTCCTTCAATTTACTATTTCAAAATGTATTTTTCAATTTAGTGTGGCTCAAACAAGAACGAATTATCTAAATGCTGTATTTTTGTAGTATTTTCTATTCACTTTGAACGGTAAAAAATTACATGTACCGAAATATTTTTGTTGAATGAATTATTAAATCATTATGTTTTAGGGGGTAAAAAAAGGGGACACCAAGGAATACATTTCTCGTGTGTTTACTTAAGTATTATTAAAATGAAAAGTTTAGGGAATATTTAGAATATTTTGCCGGGGATCGGAGTCCTATTTATCAAAATGTTGGAAACCATTGTATTATTATTTCCTTTTGTTTTCTGTTTTTCAAAGGAAAAGTCGTTTGAGATTAAAAGTTAGTTTAATAAGAAAATATTTATTCAAATTATCTCGTCAGCTAAAGATAGTTAATAATTAAATGTTGGATGTTGATGTTGAACAATTGATTGTCCTAATCCGGGAATAGCTGCCAAACTTCTAACAGGACTTACAAATAATTAGTACAAAAAGTTTAAAGAATCGTAAATATGATACAATAATTGACCTAAAATTTGTATAATCTTTCATAGAGTTAAAAATTCAGTGTAAATGAGTGATTAAAAAATAAGAATTGAACTCTTTATGGGCACCAATATGACAGCTCATGTACCTTGATCTGCCAAGACACATCCTGTGATTTACCTCCTCCACAATACTCTAGGAGCAGGACGATGGAAAACCCTCAAGATTGGGGTTCAACCTTTGTTTTTTTTTTTTGGAAAATGGGCAAACACACGGTAAAATCATCAAGTCTAGAGCCTAGAGAGAACCTGGGTACATTTACAACGAAGGCAACAGACCAAAATCTTACCTACCCACAACTAACCTAAATTCTACTCGAAGTATGCCCCTTACAACACGAACTCACTTTAAACGAGGTGAAGCCCAAATAGATGAGCCATGTCCATGCTTGACTAATGCAAGGGCCCTTTGTAAGTTTGATTTGTAATAGAAATCCCTAACTCCTCGCGATACGAAAATAATGGGTAGGATGCTTTTTGACACCAAATGTAGCAGCAAGTTGAGTATCACATAACATTTCCATATGAGACAAAGGTCAACTGACACCGTTATACCCGTTGCAGAATGTTCCCCTCAAATGAAAGACTAGGAAATATATTGATACTTCTAAATAACCAAGTGGGCGATCACAAGCAGTAGCTAATCCAGAAATTCGAGTGAGTTAAAATAGATTTAAGTGAGAGAGCGGCCGCCTAATATATGAAAAATAATAAAAATTCTGATGGAGACAACAAGGAAGGTCGCCTGATTAGCTTGTCGAGTGTTGGCTCGTCTCCTGACAACAAGTGGTGCCATATTATGCGAAGAGATAGAAATTTTTTAAGTAAATAAATGACTGCAAAAGTTACTAAATAAGTATTGTAACTATGATAAGGTCAACGACCAGTTGATATGGTCAAATTGATAGAAAAAAAATACTCATAAGGTCACGAACACTACTAGTTCAAATACTCTCTATATAAATACCTCAAAATAACACGTAGAAATATGCAATGTTCACAAAGCGCGAAGATGAAAGATGAAGTGTTGCAAACTCAGCAATAGCGAGTAATTCAAGGAATCCAAAGCCTGACTCAAGTTAAGTGATTGTTGAAAAAGTGAAGATGAAGACTATGAACCTAGCTCTTGAGAGAGAGGTAACTCATTTTCTATCCCTTTATCTACTTTTTGAGTTATTTTTTCAAATTTCAATTTTATTTTTACATTTTTAGCTTAGGTTGCATTTTTTAGATTTGAGGTAAATTGTAGAATCACAAATTAGGCTACATAGGCTATCGACCCAACATTTTCGATGGAAGTCACAATGAAGTTGGATGTCAAAAATGCAACGCATGCATTACACATCGAGTTTGGCATGTTTGATTGGTTTCTATATATGGCTGAGAATCTTGGGTACAAGAAATAAACAATATGATACGTCTATGTTGTTTTTGGACTATAAATTACTCCTTTAAACAATCTGAACATACAAAACACTGACAGAATTTATTTAACGTAATTTGCACAGCGTTGACATGATTAGAAAATTAATTCGAGCCCATCGACTTCACGATATTTTCTTAAAATGAATTTTCTGCTTTCAAATGTGTTAAAGGTGTTCAACAATCTTTTTCCAGGATAGAACGAATTTTGTCTCCCACGGAAGTAGTACAACAATCTGCAAGAGTTTCAACAAACTCAATGAAGCATTTTCACTTCGAAAACAATACCAGAATGAGAGGGAGAGAGAGGGAGAATGAGATTCAAAGTATAGAGAGTTTGCAATGAAAATTGTGTAATTATTCTGGTAGTAGGGCAAGCTATTCATAGACTTGTTCGTGGCTATTCGAACATACCTTATAACCTCTTTCAGAACAGTTGTCATTGTTCAGGCAGCCTCCAAACTCAAACAAACGGCATTGTTTCAGTACTGTGTCGATTAAGTCGGTTAACAGATGATAGTTGTGTCGGTTGACAGACCATCCAGACTAAAAAATTACCTGAAAATAAACCAATCAAATTAATTACATTAAGTACCCAAAAAATTGATTAGTTACAATTTAGCCTAAATAATTTAAATAAATTTGGTCCTAAAAAATTATTATAGTACAAGAACCCATCTACATCCACACCCAAACATGAATTGGACTCTGACACGACAAGTGCATGTGCTCGTCCTATGCCGAGCCTAGCCGACTGGATGGATGAGGATGGCGGCGCTTGCGTGTGATAGCTTAGGACCAAACCTGATAGGATATAGGTCTCCCCCTTTCAAAGACTATTGGTACTCCTTGAAGCCTAAACCCAATTTCCAAGCTTCCACTATATAAACCAAGGCAAAGTTTCGTAACTTTCCTATGTGGAATAAGTGTTTAACAATTTTCAATAAATCAAATTATTTACTAGTTTATAATTTCAAATGGGTTACTTTGACATCAAATATTTCATTCAATTCAAATGTCTTCGATATATAAATATATCACGTTAATCAACTCGTGGAGTAGAACATGAATATGTTTGGTCTCATTAAAATCGAAGCACGGGTCCCACTTAAATTGGAGCTCAAAGTTAACTCAATTCACTAATCAATAAAATAAACCATTTTTTATTCTCTTTCTTAGGTACTTGACATGAGCACACAATATGCCTCTGCAAATGAAGAATGTGAGCAATGCATAAAAAGACAGGCTAGGGAATCATTTCCTCTTTGAAAAATTCAAAGAAAAGGTCTTGCCAACATACTTCATCTTCAACTTAGAAGTTTTTCCCAACAGAGGTGGAGGAGGTCTGTTTCAAAAAAATTGACAAATGGACGTTATTTTTGGAGGTTATTCTTATGCATTTTCCCAACTCTATCTTCCTCAATCCTACACAAATGACCGATTGGAAGAATGAAAAATGTCGACATTTTTCCAAAAACAACATCTTATGTGTTTTTGAAGTATAAATGAGGAAATCTGTATCATGATAAATAGACAAAAACTTTGAACTTTTCCCGATAAAATTTATCGGATTTACTTGGCCAATCAGTAGCAAGATGCTTTGAATAGTCATTTGTTCGTGTAAACGTAGATAATAGAAGTCACATAGTTTCCTTTCGAGCACAATTGGTTTTTACATTTGTGTCCATTTTGGCATTGGACGTCTCCTAGTTCATGAATTTTTTGGAGAATTTATCTTCACTTAACTATCTTAGAAGTGGCCACTTCTCACTTACATTGGTGATCTCCATAAAGGGTATTTTGATATACTCCACTTGAATGAATCAAGATTTAGAGATCATTAAAAGCATAACTTAACCTATTTCACGGCAATTAGGCACTGGCTCATCATAGGAATGGGTAGGAGTAAAAACAAAATCTCCCTAGTGTGTACTAAGTTTTCACAGTTCGATTGTCCCATTGAACCTAAATCTTGAGGATCTCCAGTCAACTAGGTTGAGTTGCTACCATGGAAACTCTTAATTATTTTATTAGTTTCAATACCATTATCTTTGATGAACGTTCGACTTGCTCTCTCGTCAAACATTTAGTTAGCCGATCCACAGTATTCACTTTTGATTTCACATAATCTAAAGAGATAATACTAGTGAGAGAAATTGTCTAACGATATTGTGTCTACGATTTATATGTCGAAATTTACTGTTATACATAGCATTTTGTGTCATACCAATTGTTGATTGACTATTGCAATGGATACATATAGCAAACAGATGTCTTATCCAACATAGAATATCTTCTAGAAAGTTTCGAGCTCCTCAGCTTTATCTAATGTAATGAATTCAGATTCCATTGTTGAACTAGCTATACATGTTTGTTTTGAAGATTTTAATGACACTACAGCATCTCCAAGTGTAAAGATATATCTACTTGTCGACTTGGAGTCTTTAGTATATGATATCCAATTTATATCACAGTATCCTTCAAATATTGTTGAATATCTCAAATAGTGCAATCCAAAGTTTTTGGTATTTTTAAAATACCCTAAAAATCTAACAATTGCCTTCTAGTGCTCAGTGCTCGGATTACTCGTATATCGACTTAGCCTACTAATTGAATAAACAATATCAAGTCGAGTGCAATTCATGACATACATTAAACTGCCAACAATACGATAGTATTTCAATTGAGATTTACTGTCACCAATGTTGGAAACAAGATATGCTAGCATCCATATGGGTTTTCATAAGAATAATATAATATTTCTTGAATTATTCAAAAATCTTCTCAATATAGTGTTACTGAGATAATTTGAGACTATCGGATGCTCTAGAAATTTTAAATATATTTTGATTGCGATTATGGAACAATCATCCCCTACAAGTAAATAATAAGACATTAGTTCAATAACATATAGTTAAAAAATAAGTTTTCAATTTAAAAAATTTATAAATACTTACGATACTGATTGTCTTGCCATTAACGTAACCCACACAACGACTAATCTATTATTTAATTGAATCATTACATGTCTAGCTATCATAGGGACAACTCATAGCCATCAGTTCAATATTTACTCCAACTAACCTTGTGTTAGACAATTATTACCGGAGTCGTACACATATATAGTAGAATCAATGAATACGATCTCAACTACTAAGTAGTGTGAGTTCACGATCATTGGAATATACATATGCGTACAATCCGACCATGACTTTTCAAAAGTTGGCTGTTATGATCCACTTGATTATGTATTCAGGCACCACGTATCCATTCACCTGGAATGGGAGCTTGCTATACTCATGTCAATGGAAAGTTCAAACCCAATGCTCATGATAACTCGACCAAAAATGTCAAATGATCTAGAGTGTCTCTGAGCCCAATCGCACAACATTATCAGAGTCATGTCGATATGCTACAACACCAATAAAAAAAAGATAGAGTCATTTAATTAAACTAACAACCAATTATGTTAACATAGTAAATAACACTTATATCGTCGGCAAGCCAAGCTACTTTTGTCGTTACATTTTCAAACCACTTTTTAGCATTTGGAATCATCTTATTCCCTATCTTATAGCTATCTGTGAGAAAAAAAAGAGAAATGTTACAAAAAAACATTGATGAGTTAGTATACTTTAGCAAAATCATAAAATATTTACTTGGGCTTCATGGATTTGAACTATTCATCAAATTCTTTTTGCCTAACTAGGTCGACCTTATGGAAAAGATTGTGGAACGTCTCATCCATGAACGTTCTTCTCTTCACCTTAACTATGAAGGAAGAAATTATATACTGTGACGACAATCTCACCTCTTGTCGACCATCGATTTTGGTACGTCAACATCCACTTTGTACCCTTTCTCACCTCCAATGTCCCATCCAACATAAAAATGACATCCTCCATTGTGTCAAGAGTTCTCTCTCCCTCTGGTATCCTTTCTGTCACATCCTTTGCCACCTCATTCGCCATATCCTCATCCACTCCCTTCGGTACTCCTAGAGGTGTCAAAATGGGCGGGCCGGCCCGGACCGGCCCGCAAACCTTCAAGCCCGGACCGGCCCGCTTTGAAAAAAAAGCCCGTCCGTAGCGGGCTTTCGGGCCGGGTCGGCCCGGACCGAAAAAAAAAATGTACAACTCGGCCTGCCCTAAAAGCCCGTATGGGCCGGTTAACCGCGGCCCGCTCGCTAAAATCCGTCTCGGCCTGTATAATAGCATTCTAAATTTTTTTTAAAAAAACGGGCCGGCCCGCGGTTAATCGCTTGATAGGGACCGGCCCGGACATTCGCAAAAAAAATCGGCCCGTGAACCGGCCCGTACGGTTCACGGGCCGGTTTACGGGCCGGGTTGCTTCCGTGCGGGCCTCGTGCGGGCCTGGCGGCCCACCCGTCTTGACACCTCTAGGTACTCCCTCCGCCACATCATTCACCACCCTCTCTGTACCCTTTTTCCACGTCCTCGATGGTCATCGAATCTGTCACCATCAGGGCCACTTTCTCCATCACTGGAACCTCCCTCTCCACAAATACCAAAAGTGATTTGAACGAAGCATTCAATGGCCACGGTGAATTATTATACCCTATGTGACCCAATCCTCCAGTATCTCTGCCACCATCTCTGTCCCAATAACCTTTAGTTCTTTCGTCTCGAGAATCGCTTGTCTCTCCATAATCCTCTCGTCGACCTACTATATCTTCTTGTAGTGCTATGACCTAAGTATGAATGTCTCCTGAATCGGCTCGTAGCATTTTGATATAAAGTCATAGCTCTGCTACTTCACCTTTTATCTTCCCTCGCAACGTTTCTATCTCCTCCTAATATCATGTCATATCTATGCTACTTCGCCTCTCATCTCCTGTCACAGCACCCTTATCTCTTCCCTGATAATTGTAGTCAAGTATACAAATAAATCATCAATGGATATACTACAACTATGTGCATGAAATCCACAACGGAATGTGTCTAAATGCGGGAGAAGGTGATCTCATCGGTAGAGGTGATGGTCTATCTTCTGGATGGCGTTCATACACAAATATGAACATTATAAATGAATAATTTAATTAAAATATTAAACACAAAATGATAATCTACAAATTATATTCAATTAACATATCATATCTCGATCCAAGACGGACTTAGGCATTGGTGGTCTTGAGCAGACGGATTACATGATTCACGCACATAACTCTTACCCCTCCCCCTCTATCAGTGGTGTCAAATCTATAAGGACTTTAAGCTGACATATTGATATTTCAACGAGTTAATGATCATGTATTGAGATTTTGAAAGGACATATAATATAAACTCAAATGCATAATACTCACCTTAGGATTGTCGAAGAGAGCCGATAGTTGTTTGACAAGTTGTTTGTCTTATGGTCGCCAATAATGCATCCGATTTAGCATGTTTTTCTTTTCTTCGCATACCGGCTAGCCAAAATGGGGATAGTTTCATATACCCATATCTACAACAATTACAATTGTTTTATATAAATTTAATAAACATAAAAACTTTAAAGTTCATTATGTTAAACACTTATCTGCAATGCTAAGGGCAATTCCATGTGCATTGTACTTACGCTCAAGTTTATCCCCATTGGGAATCAAATACCCATTTCTCGAGATGCGTAGAGTATCCTCAAATATCTATGCCCCATGGATAGTTGTTTAATGTATCAATATCATCAACAAGTTTCCAATGAAAAATGTCAATCGATGTCCTTTTGTGATGACATCTCAGTACGCTCTTGATGAGTATAATTTTCTCATCAAACAAACCCCTCTAAATCATAGTTTTTGGTTTGTTCTTGGGCACTTTTGAGTGTTTTGATGTGTGTGTTCATGTTGTTTTGTAGTTTAGACAATTCGGGAGAAAATAAGTACACTTTGGAGCTTGGATTGAGGTCAAGAATTGATCATAAAAGGGGGCATAGAATGTTGGTGAATGAAGGGAAAAATAGGCTTGGAAAATGAAAAAAGAGAAATGAAGGTAGAACTTTAGGTACCACGACATAAAACAGGGCCCCTCCAATTCCAGTTAGCACCCTGGGCGCCACGGCGCTAAACTGGCACATAAGAACTTGATCGATTGAGGTAGGGAGCTGGGTGCCATGGCGCCCAGTAATGTTAAATTAATAGGGACTCTAGCACTACGGTGCCAGTGATGGACGCCACGACGCAGTGTTATGGGCTAAAGATTTGCGAGGTTTTAAATTATTATCTCGGCCCAACTCGCTTCCACTTCTCTCTAAACACCACTACAAAAAAAGATAGTAAGAAGACCTAAAGAAAGGATGGAGCAGCCAAAAACACACGGGAAAACACAGCAAAATCTGAGGAACAAATCTGGATTGCTGGGGATATTTTGAAAAAATCATACATCAAGAATTGAAGAAATTGAGCTAGGAGGCGAGAAAGCATCAAGGTGAATCAAACTGAAGCTTCAAAAGTTTTTCTCTTCTTTTTCTCATTATGTTGTCTCATATGGATTGTATTGAATCTATGAATTTCATTATGAACAAAACCTTTAGATCTAGGGTTTGAAGTAATCGACTTGAGATGTGTTTTGATTCCTATATATTTAGTTCTTTTGAATTTTCTATTAATTAATTTATATTGTTTGTGTGTAATGCGTTCAATTAATTGACCACTGATTGAATGAATTAATGCGTAAATTTCAGCACTCGAGAGAGGGAAATTTATGTGCGATCTAAGAACAACATAACCTAGGTTTCGTAGATTTCGAGAGAAAATATGAACTTTTGAGGTTTATTTGAATTAAGAACCACGTGCATCATAATTTTTATACATTTAATTCGGAATAGAGATATTTGAATTAAACTATAGAGATAGGTTCTATTCGGCACTCGAGATTATGGAATGAAATTAATTTTAAGGTTCTTGCCTATAAATTAAGAAAAATATGATCTATATTAGAATTAAGGTTTTTGACTTTCTATCTCTTGTGTGGGGTTCATAACGGCTATATTTTTCATTCTCATTCTACAAAGAATGAGAACCAAACGGGGCCTATTGGTTAAAAAATATTGTCGAAAGTGCAATGAAATCATTCTATAGGCTTTCATAATTTGATAACTTCTTTAAAGTTTACTTCCGTTCACTTGTCATTTTTATTCCATCTAAGTTTGATTAAAATCACAATATTGATTCAACTTTGATCGTCTAAATAAAGTGAAAACTAAACAATTATAGTACTCGGTAGAAATAAAGTATCAATCACTGTGGGTTCGACATTTTTCATTGCATCACTATATTACAAAACTTGATACCGTACATTTGTGGTAATTTCACATTACATAAAATGTGTGACAATTCTCAAGGAAAAACACCAAACCTAGTTCCAATTTGTCCAACATCTGGTCGTATACCCTGAATGCATCCCCTAAAATGTGCCAGATTTGCTGTCATTCGTCCTTAAAAATATTTATTCAGCAGCCTCTTGTTTCTCGAAATACGGGCCCATCTTTTTGTTCGTCTGTACACTTCAATCCAATGATGAGGACAAACTCAAATAAAGAGAATGTGCTACATTGCCCCCTAAATCAAAATGGAGTTTATTGTCATCGACGGGCTTAAGCAGCCAACATAGTAATGCATCGAGTAGCTGTACAGAAAATTGTACATCGCGCAACGGATGCAGGGTCCATAAACAGGAATATCATGACATGTCTGCGTGCTCATCATCGAGCAACTCTAGTACCTAGGGGTGGACATGAGTTGGGTTCTGTCGATTTTTTTTCCTACCCAACATGATCGGTTTGATCGAAAATCAATCCAAACCAATCTTGATGGGTTTGGGTTGGTTGGCTTGGGCTTTGGCCCAATTAACGTTGGATTCGATTTATTTGTTAAATTTGAATAATTTTTTAGAGTTTGAAATTAGTTGAAAACCTCCGCTTTTTAAATACATATATAAGTAATTGTTTCTAAAAATAATATATAAATAAGTTTAAAATTTATGAAGCAATTTTTTTTTTTTTACAATTTTTTTGAATTCATTCATTTCATCATCATGTCTTTAATTTTTACTTTATCGTCAAATAATATTGCATTTGTACACAATGTTCATGTGAATCGGTTTATGTGAAGAAAATTAATGTTTATATATTATAAGTCATTATTTTATCTTTATTATTATGTCTATTTAATTTTTTTCCATCTTAGATATTATTTTTTTAATACATCAGGGTGGGGTGGGGTGGGTGAGGTGGGGTGGGGTGAGGTGGGTTGGGTTGGGTTTTAATACATAACCCGAGACCCAACCCAAACCAACCTCAAATTCAAATTTTCAATCCAACCCAACCCAATTGAACATAAAAACCCAACCCAAAACGATCGATTTGGTTTGGGTTGGTCGGGTTGGGTTTGGTTGAGTTTTGCCCAGCCCTAGTAGTACTGACGTAAAGCTAGAAAAATTATAGTTTGACGTAACTTTGCCAGTAATTTGTCTAATCGCGCGTCCAAATGGTACTCCATCCTACAAATTTTCAAATATTATAATATAGTGTAAGAGATAATGAAATAAAACATAATATCGAAATATTAAACTAATTGAATTGTAACTATTATACGCAAGAATAAAGTAATAATGAGATAAATGAAATGAAAATAAATAAAAATAAAACAAAAATAATTAACATAGAAAAATAATTAATTTTAAAAAAGGAAAATAGAACAAGGGATTAGAAAAGAAAATAAATCACGTAAAATAAGATTAAAAAGCATAATATAAAAAAATAAATAAAATAAAAAATTCAAGAAACAAAATAAAATTCAAAGGACATTAGTTAAACTATAATTAACATTATAAAAAATTTAAAATAAATAGATAAAATTAAATTAAAAAGAAATTCTAAATAAACAACAAATTATACCGTTAAAAAATCGCAAGGATTAATTTAAAATTATATATTTTCAATTAAAAAAAGAATAAAAATAAAATTTAAAGAAAAATATTAAAAAATGATTTTTAAAAAAAAAGAAATTTTCATAACAAAGTAATTAATCGACACTTGAATTGAAAAATAAAAAAAATATAGATTTCAAAGGAAAAATGTGAACTGTACTGCTGAAATATAGACAATAATTAAATTGTAATTACAATTACGAAACATAGAAACAAAATTAAAATAAACAGATACAATTAAATTAAAAAATGATAATATAACAAATCAACAAAATTCAATATTCAAAAAAACAAAATCAAACTCAAAAGGTATTTATTAAACTATAATTGATATATTATAAAAAAAAATTGAAAAAAATAGATGAAATTAAATTAAATTTTAAAAAATAAATTATATAAAAAACAAATTATATCATTAAAATTCAAATTGAAAAGATTAATTAAAAAATCTATATTTTCAATTAGGAAAAAAGAGAACAAAAACCATGAGGTCCAATGGGCCGACCTTAAAATCGTAACATCTACACTCCAAAGCAGTCTATACACATTAATCACATGGTATTTTACTTCAATGGATGGAGAACAAAAAAATAATTGATTTCTTCATTATTAAAAGTTAACTACAAGCCACAAAGCTAACATTTGAGAAATGGCGATCTCCGACATGGGTGGATGAAGGTCCGTCTGGGTCGTCGGTGTCGGGTTGAATCCGGCCAAGTAGAGTTTATTTTTGATCTTTTCTCTCTTCTCTCTATAGTTGTTTGAGGGTATTTTAGTCCTTTCATTATTTATTTAAATTTCCAACTTCTTATTATTTTTTATTTTTTTTAAATGGTCAAAGGCCACTGTGCCACTATTTCCTCATCAAACAAGGCTAAAATGTTTCAAAATATATAAGTGAACTTAGCATGTTATCAAAGCCGTACCTGAGGCGAGGCAGAGGAGGTCTGCGCCTCAGGCCCAAAGTGGAAGGGGGCCTCTACCGAAGTTACTATTGTGGGTGGGGAGCGAATGCAAAAAACTTGAAGATGCAGGCACTGATGGAGGAACTTCCCAAGGTTGAAGATGAAACAATTGGATTGGGGCTTTTTTTAATTGTAAGCCTTTTATTTTTATTTTTGGAATTGGGCCTCTCTTTTTTCAATAGGCCCAATCTAATTATATAATATGGGATCAATTTGTATTGGATCAGAATTCGCATCCTAATTTCAATTGCATTTCCAAACGAAATTGACAATGCAAACCCTATTTCTATTCTCAATTCCACCCTTCATCGCACTTAGCCCCTGTCTTGTGACGGTGTGACCTGCTATTGGCCACCGACAAGTCGCCTAGCCTCTCCGATCTAAGCCACTGGCCTGCATTGCTGTTGTGGCTGTGAGTCTGATGCCTCTTTCTTTTCTTTTTTTGGGTTCTTCTAGGCTCTAGTTCATTTTTTTATTATCATTTATGAATTATGTGTTATGATTTATGATTTATAAGTTATGGATGTGATTGTCAACGTGTATATATTTTTTTGGCTTATGAGAATTTACGTTTATTTTCTGTTTGATTTTTGAGTAAAATTGGCATGATGGGTGGTGGAGGTATTTAGAAAAATTCTCTATCGTTTTCCAAATTGTAAGCTAATTAAATAATATGGCTTGGAAATTGAGTAATTTTTACAAAGATGAAATAGAATTTGAATTTTTTTAGCCAATAAACAGAGTGCAACAATTTATTTTACTCACGAGTGTTTAGCTCAAAATCTTTTTTTATTAACTATGTTTTACATGAGTTTGTACTCTTTATTTTTGGGTATGTACAAAGATTTCAAATTGAAGTTAAAAACCCCTTCTTTGGACATTTAATGAAGTCTTTCGCGAACATCATTTTTTCTATGTAATTTTGAATAGTACTACTAAGATAGTTGTCATCGGTGAGTTATGAGTTTTTAATATTATTTTATTAAATATTAAAAAAAGATATCGCTATTACGGTCGACTGTCTAAAGTCAACGGTCAAACAATTGCCCTAGTTGACTTTCAATCCTGGATTCGCCACTGCTCACTAGCCCAAATTCCAAGATTATTATCCTTAATATGAAGTTTTAATTTTTTTAATTTTTTTTATCTACTTAGTTATGAAATTTATTAGGGAAGACTTATTGCCAGAATTACAAAATTATTGACACGTGGTTATTATGAAAACGTGTCATATTTAAAAGTGAAGAAGAAAAACAGAATTTCGCATATGAATGTTAGGTAACTATTAAGTCTACAACCTTCATGTGGTGTCACTTATTGGTCATTGATGCAATGATGTTTAATGTTAAATTTTTATTTCAAGCTCGTGAGTTGTGATGGTAAAATTCTCAAGAATATGATTTCATAGTTTTCGTCGAAATTCTACTTCTCAGGTAAGCAATGGCTTGTCCTAACTCATTATTGAAAAGATTAAAAATGTTTGAAGCCTTGTCGATTTATATAATTGCGGCCTGGTCGGCTTATATGATTTATTGTTATAGGATCAATAATAGCACAGGCGCACGTTGATTTGGGATCTGGGGGCCTAATTTATGGATTTTGCCTCAGGCCCCGACATTCATAGGTCCGACCCTGCATGTTATAAATAGAAAATTTTACATGTCAAATTATTCGAGTCACCATATTTACTTCAATTTCATATGTTAAGATAATAATCAATCATATACAGATTTAAACATCATAAAACGAAATGTGATATAACCAAAAGCGAAAACATAAAACACAAGCCCTACTTTTAACTCATAAACATCCTTTATAAAATATGACTTCAAGTCTATTCTCAACATGTTAGTACCAAAATTATAAAGATCTCGACTCCTAAACTTGATTCTAGTTGCCGAAAGCTAACGTGGCGTCAAAACGATATTTCTTCAATGTGTCACTTGAGAATATAGTTACTTGATACTAAAGTAGTTAAAGATAGTCAATTATAAGACATGATCAAGAGAGGAGGCTTATATCAAGGTTTTTATAACACTAATAAAAACACACATTCTCTTTGGTTACTATAAGTATTCATTGCTTTCGATTGACCTCTTCCATCAGAACTCTACAAACTCAAAGTACATTCGCTCTACGCCAGCAAGAAGTCATAACACGACTTGTGAAGTTCAATAAATAAAATCGTTAAATGTATTATAGAGTTAAACCTAACATATAGTGCATCAAATTAGTCATTTATCAAACTATACAAGCATGATCTTAAAAGATATTAAGTCCTATGCAATAATGTGTAGAGAAAGAGCATGCAAGGGGCTACATGTATCATATATCCAAGAGAGGTTAATGTAAGTGTTATACCCTAAATCCAATCAACTTTGGACATAAACACTTTTAATACATAATTCATGCAGTTTATGTTAGATCTATTATTTAAATAACATTCAATTGAATTAAATAATAGAGTCCACAAATTCAAATCCCTAGTAATTTGTTAATCACAAAGAGTTGTGATTGAGAGATACAAATTATAGATGATTGAATTTTAAATCATCCATGATCGTAAGTAATAACAATATATATTGTTATTACTTACGACCATCACGTGTAACATTTATTACTTGTGAACTAAGTAGCTGATCTCACAAAGTTAAAGTGTGGTGACATTTAAATGAACGCGTGGATATTTTATTATAGAACAAAATATTGAAAACCCGCTAGGGAGATTCTACATGGATAATTATCTCAGTGCCAAAAGTTAATCTTTAACGTTCAGTAGTGTAATTGATCCTTTGATTTGATATCATGATAGTGCTTTATATGATGACAGTCATACTTTAGTGATATTGGATGTTGCTCTGTCAATGACAGCTAATACGACATCGTTCAGATATGACAAGAATCATATGAAAGTTGTAAACAATCAATAAATGATTTGTCACTCTTAGATAGTAAGAGATTATGATATACATTTCATCCAATTATGTTGATAATGAAATCATTGGTCAATGCGTACTCATAAGTCGAAAATGAGTTTTCAACCTATATTGACTTAATAGTGTGATGAAAGATATGATCGATAATTAAGATCGACACATATCGATATCTCATAATTTATCATATTATATTAACGAAATGATTATAGTTTAACGATAAATGAACAAATTTGATTTTTCCATATCGCGTGACATTTCCGTCACATGTATTACCCTGACACATTGTTAAATGTTAATTTTGGACGGTAAATGTGAATTAAGGATAAATTGAAAGGGTCTTTTAATTTATCGATTTTAATTAGATCAAAATAATAATTCACATCATTAGGTATCGTGATTGAAAACCTATTGAGTCACACATAAAAAGAGAACTAGAAGAATGATATTTACCAATTAACTAATTAGCAAATGTTGGATAATTAATTAATTGAGCTGCTTATTAAAAGTCTGAATTAATTAATTGGATTAATTAATTTATAGACCAAATTTAATTAATTGGATTAATTAAATATTGAGCCGGACTAAATTATGAGATAAGTTAAACCTGTTTGGACTTGTATAAATTAGCTGCTAGAGTTTGAAAAACTGTAGAGGGAAAATAATTATTCTTGTTAGTACAAGAAAAGTAAAAACTTGAGTTCTCTCAATCTTGTTCCATGTGTGAATTTTTATTGAAGGTTGTACAATTAGACAGCTGTAGATTGCAGATCATGATTGTTTGAGTTCCAGAAAAGCAAAGAAGTTTGCATAATTCAACAAAGGTATAATTCATATCACAGTTTCTATCTAAATATAAAACAGATCATTGGTGAGAGTTGATATTTTGTTTTATTCCGCTTTGCATGTTAAGTAAATTCTCAACAGTGGTATCAAAATATTTTTTGTGCTTGCTAGAAATTGTTTTACATATTGAAACAATCAAAAGTTGACTGTTCATATTATTCTTGAATCTAGCAAATTGGAAAATTATATTTTAACTTCAAAAATTTATTTTTGAAAAGAAATTTATTTTTTGGTCAAATGCATGAATCGAGTCTCAATGGGGGCGACAACTGCGCGCAGCTGCGACAGACAACGCCTCCACGATCTATAGCGACATCTGTAGTTCCTAGTGCAACGAAAGGAGGCATCGCCTGAGGACGGCAGCCCAGTCGTAAGGTATCTTTGCGACACTAACGAGGATGCCCCAAAGAGAAAAAATAATTTTTTTTAAAGGTTTTTTGATCTGGGTTTGAAGTGTTGGAGATGGGGGCCTCTAATGCAATTTTAGAAATTGCAAGTCCCTACTTCCAATATAATTTAAGGGTCGAGTTGTAATTTTAAAATAAAGAGCCTTCTTGCAATTTGAAAATTTGAAGATTGTTAATAATTTCTAAGTGGGTCAAATTGCAATTTTCTAAAGAAATTTGAATTTGAATAGTAAAATGATTTTAAAATTGTATTTTAAATGAGATTGATCTATATTTTAATTTTGACCCATTTAAAATTTTATTTAATATTGACAACTTTTATATTATAGTTAAAATTGGATTTTAATTTAAATATTAAACTTTGACCATAAATTGAATTTTATTTTATTTAGGAGTTTTATCCTAATTTAAAATATTGATTCAAGTTAAATTAGAGTTGGACTCTAATATTGTATTTAATTAAAATTTTATTTTAATTATTATTCAACCAAATATATTCTTGAAATTAGAGTTGGACTCTAATTGGACATTTAATTTGAATTTTATTTTAATTAAATTGTTGCATCCTATTTTTTTTTTTTTTTTTGGGAATTAGAGTTGGACTCTAATTTTTCTATTTAATTGAATCTAACACCTTAAGTTTTGAAATTAGAGTTGGACTTTAATTTAATATTTAATTAAAATTTGATTTTAATTAAATAAATTTGCTAATTAAATTGATTGATTGATTAATTATTTAGTTATTTCGATCCATTTGTCTAAATGAGTTTAGACGACTATAATTGTTAGATTTTTGAAACATGTTTGCATATAATATTAGATATTATATAGGAATTCATTTATTTGATGAATGTTTATTTAGTAGATGATTATGGACTCGGTCGTATGGATGTGTTGAATGATTAATTTTATTCTTATCGTTTTATGGGCCTACGAGCTCTTAATTTATTTTAGACATGCGAGTCCATTATTATTGTTATTATTATTATTATGGGCCTGTGCGTCCAATTTTATTTATGTTTGCGTGCCAACTAGTATAGGATACACGTTGTAGCTGGACTAATTTAAGATGCAAGGAGAGGAGGCAACCATGGAGATGGTGTATTGATACTAATTTAATGCAATACCCCACTAGGAATTGACCAACTAGTTTTCATATTGGCTCGGAAAGGCTAGAAGAATTAGTTCATAATCATCTATACTATTATATGTATATTTATTTGCATGTTTGATGCACAATAATATATATATATATATATATATATATATATATATGAGACATTTGCATGCAAAATCCCTCGTTAAAATATTAAGTCAAATTTATATTAGTCTTCCATCATTATAGTGAAAACTCAGAGTTCTCAATCGATTTTAACTTGTTGAGTACACCCAAGACTAGTCTATTAGAGATATGTTTGACACTATGAAATATTAGATATTTTTGAATGATTGGTTCAACTTAACTAAAATTTATCTTTTGTTGAATACACTCAAGGAGATAAATTCTAAAACCACTTTAAGCTAACACATAAGATGTGTGAAGAGTGAAGATAAAGATTTGTCATTTTAATAATCTGGGAGTTGTCTCAAGCATGATAAAATTGTCACGTCATTGAGTAGCCCTTTTCATAAGACACATATTCAGGACTTATTAAGTACAAATGTGTCTGCTAATATAACATAAATGAGATCTCAGCCTGCTGGAAGTCAATGTATGCAATTCCATCGCCTGAATGCGAGAAGGTCATAAATTTAAGATGCTAAACATGGAATTTTTCATTAATTTGAATGATAATCATCATGTGTGGAAATTAATGAGTCCAAGCAACTATACCGGTGCAAATATTACAAAGGAATTTTCGTCAGTGCTCATTTATTGAAAAATGATTGACATTGAGAAGTTGTCTCAATTGACATCAAAGATGAACCATGAACCAAGTATTGACTTAGTTCTTGATTCATCTGCCATATGAGAGCTATACACAAGCAATTAAAAATTGTCACGTGAATGAGCTCGCCCTTTTCAAACTCATTGAGTTGTCGACTTGACTAAGGACTATGAAGCCCAATATCAATTTTTTGTATGTGGGCAAATCTTGCATCATGTTGATGCTTTCAAAAGGTTGTCATCTGAATCTAAAAAAGCTTTAGGAAAGTATTAGATGTTAACACATGATTTTTCAAGCACAGTGTTGAATAATACTCATCTAATGACTATTGGAATCATTTTAGGATTTAGGTCAAGAAGAAAAATTGCAAAGTAACAAAGGTCTACTTCAGTCAGTTTTCATGGGTACTAGATAAATATGGATTGACATATTTGATAAAATTGTCTCAATTGAATTCAATCATGACCACTATATGAGAGAGAAGTTGACTTTGACGTTTAGTTCTACAATGTTCTGTACTAAATGTAGGAGCATACACAATTAATTATTTATTTAGTAGGTGAAATTAGAAAAATGTTACTTTGTATCCACCATTACCTGAGTATTACTTAAACTATCATGTTTGGACATGAAAAATTTGTAGTGGGACAAATCTTAATCCCTTTTTCTTTATAAAGATCTTAATGGGAAGTCTAATTAAAAATTGAGGAATTTATATTCTAAATACTTAAGACTGTATAATGAGAATAGAAAAGGAAAATTAATCATTTGAAATAATACTATATGTGGCATTTGCAGATTTAGGTCACATAAATGAGAAGAAAATTTATCAATTTATATTTGGGGCCAACTGATTAGATTTTTAACGAATGGTAATCATGATGTTCAGGTACAATGACCATATCTTATTTTACTTGAAAAGATGAAAAATTTGCACAATTATTAGGTCTAATACATAATGATGTATGTAAACCCATGTCAATTAATGCTATATGAGGTTTCTTTTATTTCATCACATTTACTATCTTGCCATTAAATTGTCGTTATAGTCTTGATAAAATTTAAGTATGAAACTCTTGAAAAGTTCAAGGACTTCAAGCTATAAGTAGAGAAACAATTAGGTAAAGACATTCTCACATTAAGATCCAATCGAGCTGGAGATATCTTAAAAATGAATTTTTAGATTATTTAAAAGAGAATGAGATTATCTTGTAGTGGACTTTACATACATTGCAACACAATGATGTATTCTAAAGGATAGTACTCCTAACGAGAATATAAATAAAAAGGTAATTAATAACAAGACATGCAAACCTCCCAAAATCGTTTTGGGGTCATGCCTTCATTGCGGTGTGCTACACACTAAATCATATCCTATCAATATCGGTCGACAAAATTCCTTACTAGTTATGAAAAAATTGTTTTTTAATCATATGACGTGAAATGTTTAATGCTGTGACGCTTATGGTAGCGCAATGAATCCATAATCTTGGATCTTATTACTTGATATATATTTGTGAAAATCCAAAACAGATTATTAGATATCAATTCTATAATCTCATTGAGAAGAAAGTCTCATCTCAGAACATACCATCTTCTTAGAAAAAGAGTTTATTTTATTTAATCACAGTTTACAATTGAGAGTGTTTGGTAGGATTAAAATTACATTTTTTAGTCGATTGTGATAGAAATTTTTGAAATGAAACTCTTGAAAAGTTCAAGGACCCATGAAAGATGTGGAGAAACAATGATTGTTTGACTTTACATTTAGATTAAAATCGAGATTTTAATCCGAAAAAATAGACTTTAGATTATTGAAGGAGTTCAAGAATGAGATTATCTTTTAGTTGAATAAGTATATGAACCTGAGTCTGATCCCACACCTGCTGAAGGACATATTTTAATCAGGAAGTAGAGACTCTTGAAGACACGTCAACTCCGTGTAAATCTTGTAGGATCATTCAACCTCCTAGAAGCTATGAATCCATGATTACGAATCAAGCATTATTAAACGAGGATGATGAAGCTATTAGTTACGCAGAAATAAAGTCAAGTGTTGACTCAAAAAGATGGCAAGAGGTCATGAAATCTGAGATGAACTCGATGTATGTGAACAAGGTTTAGACATTGATCGACCAACCTGATGGGATAGAACCTATAAGTTGTTGACAAGCTCCAAAAGGAGTATCAAAATATTTCCTTACTTTTGTGAAATTTATCGTTCAAGTAGTAATGTGGTAAGTAGGGGTCATTTTCGCAGAGAATTGTTTTCAATCACGTCAATTGCAACTTAGAAAATAAAATGTGAAAGCAATTAAATGGGGGGGTTTGGTTGGATTGTTAAACTAAAGAGGTGATAAAAGTAAAAATGAAAAAGAACTAAAATAACAAAGACACAAAATAGCGAAAATGTGATCGAGTGGTACCTCTTCACCGCTAGAATGATTTTCTTATCAAAGTTCGCAAAGGATTTTCGTTTTCAAGATTAACAACAATTCGAGAATAATCAAAAGTTTAATTACCTCAATCTTTTTTTACATTTTAGTTGAATAAGATAATCTCGTTACCCAACCCTTTTCATTAAATAACCTAAGATAACCTTACTAGATTTAATTCAACAAAAGCATTACGACGAAAGAGACGAATTGAATTAAGCGCAAACTCGCAAACTCGGTTTACTAACTTAAGTGTTAATCCACATACATTCAATCAAATAGTGATTACGTACTACGATTAATTGAAATGTACTTGCTACTAGGTTTTAGACTAAATAGCGGATTACGTAGTATAAATCTCAAAATAGCATTCATTGCATCCACCTAATCATTTAGTTGTATTTCCCAAATAATCAAGAAGAGCAATATCAACAATCAACACAATGGATTAAACACATCAATCTCAAAAAAACATTAAGGCACAAATCATTAGAAAAATCATTTAGGGTTCCAAAATAACCCTCAATCACATAAATGTTTAGCTATTCATAAAAAAAATACATAAATAACCAACAAAATACTACTACACAATGATGAAAACGAGATTAAGGAAGAGGAAAACTTATTGTTAAAGAGATGGAAAGGTGAAGTCTTCAATATCAATGCATTCTTCTTCTTCTTCACCAAAAAATCGTCATTGTTGATGGAGGGGAGAGCTCCCAGATTTTGGCCCTATTTTGGTCGGCTCTTCCTTCTTTTCTTGCCCTAGAAATGGTCACAAAAGCTTGTATTTATAGTGTCTTCAAGGTAGGAGGCTGGTTGGAGTTGAAATGGGCTAAAAAAGAGTGCAAAAATCGGGTTTCTCGCGTTACCGGGTGGCCGGGCGCCATGTCTTGGCGTCGGGCTCGCTGATTTTTTTTCTTCTGGGCGCCATGGCACCCTGATCTGGCACCGGGCCTACTGAAATCATTTGTTTTACACCATTTTGCACCACTTTCAAGCCATAATTCTTCCACCTCAAAGTGATAATCTTGCACCAAACTTTGGATAATTGTATTTTCAATACATTTGGCTCTTTTCTCGCATAAATTCCTTATAATCTTCAATCAACCCGAGTTTTCACCTAAATGACAAAAGTAACAAAAATAAACAACAATACACAAAAGAAAACTCACAAAGACATAAATTTAATGGTATAAATAAGTCTAAAACCCGCACTTATCAATTGTAAATGGGTTTACACGAAAAGGTCGACATGTATTGAAACATTCATACATACAAAACAGGCTAATAGCAAAATGTTGCAAACAAAGACAATAAGTTGGTTTTGATGAAACTTTCTAGCCTATAGCCATGTTAAAGTCCATTCAGATTTTTCTTGCATCATCTGCATACCACGACTATGGGTTATGGAAAAAATGATGTCAAAATTGTATTCCTTGACAGAAATTTGCAAAAAGAAGTGTACATAACACAACCCAAAAGTTTTGAATCTAAAGAAGTCAACAAGGTATGTAACTAAGCTTGATCGGTCTATTTATCGATTAAAGCAAGCCTTTAGAAACTGGAATCTTCACTTTGATGAGACAATCAAAGGTTTGATTTTATAAAAAAATGAAGACAATCCATTTGTTTACAAGAAGATAGTGGATGTGTCATCACATTCCTGATATTATATGTAGATAACATATTAATAGGAAACGACATTCCTATATCAATCGTTGAAATTGTGGTTGTTAAATGATTTCTTCATGAAAGATACGAGAAAAGCAACTTGATCTATAGAGATAGATCTAAAAGATTGCTTAACTCATGTTAATCTACATGGATAAAATCTCGAGAAGATTTTATATAGGGAAAATGAACTGAGAGTTCATGGATACACTAATACTATCTTCTAGTCAGAGTAGAATGATAGCAAATCTCAATCAGGATATTGATTTACTCTTAAGCCGTGTGTTGAAAAAAATTCAAACAGGAAACAATCATTGATTTAATAACATAAATCTTATACACTGTTGTTTTAGAAGCAACAAAGATTGTGGATTGATCAAAAAGTTCATCAATGAACTTGGTGTAGTTCCTAATATTGTTGATTACATACATTTATATTATGATAACAATGGAGCCATCGCGCAAGCGAAGGAACTACGGTCTCATCGATGATCCAAACATGTATTGAGGCGGTATCATCTCATGGGAGAGATAATACAAAGAAATGACATGAAAAAAGAACGAATTCTCACAATTGATAATATTATAGATCTACTGACAAAGAGTTGTCACGGTATAGTCATGATCATTATGTAGACTCTTATGATATTAGATACGTAAGTGATTAGATCTAGTACATGTGAGAGTTTGTAAGTGTTATGCCTTAGGTCCAATCAACTTTGGACATAAATACTTTTAATATATAATTGATGCAGTTTTATGGCAGATATATTATTTAATTAATATTCAATTAAATTAAATAATAGAGTTCGTAGATTCAAATCCTATTAATTTGTTAATCACGAAGAGTTGTGATTGTGAAATACAAATTACAGATGACTGAATCTTAAATAATTCATATTTGTAAGTAATAACGCGATACGAATATCGTTATTACGAATAAACCATCATCACATGTGGTTAATTTACTTGTGAAGTAAGTATCTAATCTTACAAACTAAAGTGTGGTGACATTTAAATGAACATGTGAATATTTTGTCATAGAACAAAACATGGAGACTCGCTGGGGGAGATTCCACATGGATAACTTTCTGAGTGTTAGTGGTTAATCTTTAATGTTCGGTAGTGAAATTAGTCCTCTAATTTGAGGCCATCATAGTGCCTTTTATGAGGACAGATGTACTTTGGTGTTGTTAGATGTTGCTTTTCCAATGACCGCTAATATGACATCATTCAGGTATGTCAAGAATTATATGAAGGTTATGACTGATCAATAGATGATTCGTTTTATGATCTACATTTCATCTAGTTATGTCGATAATGAAATCCTTGGCCAATGTGTACTCATAAGTCAAAAATGAGTTTTTGACCTATATTGACTTAATAGTGGGATGAAATATATAATCGATAATTGAGATTGACACATTTCTATTTCATCATTGATCGGATCATATTGATGAAATAATTATAGTTTCATGGCAAACAAACAAATTTGATTTTTTTCATACCACGTGACATTTTTCCGTCACGTGTATTACCCTTATACATTACTAGATGTCAATATGGAACGATAAATGTGAATTAGTTATAAATTAAAAGGGATGTTTTAATTTTATATCAAAATAATAATTCACGTCATTAGGCATCGTGATTGTGAACGTAATGGGTGACACACAAAAGAAGAACTAGAAAATTGAGATTTACTAATTAATTAATTAGCAAGTATTGGATAATTAAATAATTGAGATGCTTATTAATAGCCCGGATTAATTAATTTATGGACGAAATTTAACTAATTGAATTAATTAAATATTGAACCGGATTAAGTTATGAGACAAGCTAAACCCGTTTGAACTTATATAAATAGGCTGCTAAGGTTTGAAAAACTGCACAAAGAAAATAATTATTTTTACTAATACAAGAAAAGTAAAAACTTTAGTTCTCTCAATCTTGTTCCCTATGTGAATTTTCATTAGAGACTAGACAATTGAATAGTCGTAGATCGCAAGATCGTGATTATTAGAGTACAAGAAAAGCAAAAGAGTTTGCACAATTCAACAAATGTATAATTTTTTTATTACGGTTTCTATCTAAACAAAAAACAAATCTTTAGTGTAATTTGAAATTTTCTTTTATTTTCGTTGTGCATGTTAAGTAAATTCCTCAACGGTTAAAATATGCACGCATTTATAATAAGTCTTCTATGCACATTTCATCAAACACATTGCCCATTGGTGCATGCACTTCCAGCAAGCTAATTTGCGTAAATCATTTTCTTTGAGAATATCTCGTATCAATCTCAAATGAGTAGCATAACATCAATTAAAAATATTGCATCTGAGATATTTCAACACAAATATGTAAACTCAACTACATAAATCAACCTCACAATCTAAGGATGAGGCCATTTTGTTCACAACTGAAAATAATCAAATTTTTGGATTAAAATAAGTGAAAACAAGTTATAAACAAATTTCTTAAATAAACAAATAGATTTTCACTAAACACGATGATTTTTTTAGAAATAGGGTTGCATGTATACTAGTGAGGATTATGATTTGCTCAGAAAATAGTCTCTCAATAGCGCAGAGAAACAAAAGACGTTAAGCTACCAGTGTCCACCATTCATAGTTATCTTCTTCGATTGAATTTCAACGAACTCCCCTTCTATTTTATATTTATCATTCCAAAATAGATTTTTAGAGATGTTTTTATTGTATTATTTTTGTCGAAGTAGATAACAAAGCCTCCAAATGGTTACAAAATGAAGATGAAGAAGACTTGAAACGCAAAGAATGTTATCCTAAAAACTTTATTTGCGTCCTCTCGGTAATGAGAATGCTAAAGGACCAACACACAAATAGCTTTAGCGGATTTCAAGTCAAGAAACCGGGTTTCAAACAACACTTTTGAAACCCAGAAATAAGGAACAAAGAGAGAGTTATAAGATAATTATAAGTGAATTTTGAGAGAGTATGGGGATGAAGATCTCAAAGCATAAGAGAGAATTTAATATGTTTTAAACCATGAATTTTATTTCTATTTATAGAATTCCTTCATAAACTTTCGTATGGATGCCAACGTTTCTCAAAAGATGGAAGTTGAGGTTGAAAAGATATCAAACAAGTTCTGGAAAAAAACTGTCCAACGACTATATTATTGGTCTATGCGACTGCATATGCTAAATCTATGCAGTCACATAGTTATAGCACAACGACCATCAGAAGACTCTGATGGCGCCATGCGACTGCAAGCCTCAATGGCCTATGCGGTCACATGGGCCATTTTCATGGTGCCGGTCTTTTTTTTTTTCTTTTTCTTTCTACTTTCAACCACCACATTTGATCAATTCTCTTTTAAAAAATTTGAACAACACATTTATACAACAATCCCCCACTTGTTCAAATATTACAACTCAACTTAGAATTATAAATGATGTCACGCATAGGATAAGGTATCTTTCGATTTAAACATTACATTAGTGCTAACGTTGCAAAGTAATATCGAGATTCCAGGTAGCCTTAGCTTTGAACTAGTTATCCCTTATGACATTACCGGTAATATCACACACATGAACATTCTATCTTAATATGTTCCACACAATTTTACTTTTGGTGCGTTAATGGCCTTACACCCATCCATATTCATTGGTGAATTTTATTGAAGGAGTTTAAGCCACATCCTACTCGATGTTGATCTTACCAACTCTTTGGTAAGTGGATTTTGTAAATGGATCAGCCAAGTTCTCACTTGATCTTACATATGTAAGTGAGATTTTCCATCTTTTATTAATTTCTTGATATAATCATACCTTAGACTCATATGTCTAAGACTTTCCGTTGTAGATTTCACTATAGGCCCTTGCTAGAGTAGCTTGACTATCACATAGCATAAATATTGAAGACTCATTCTTCGTATCTAATGGAACTTCATAAAGAAGATCTTTAAGCCACTCCTCTTCATTTCCCATTTTAGCTAATGCTACAAATTCTGATTCCATTGTGGAATGTGTAATCATTGTTTAGTTTCTTTGATCTCCAAGAAACTGCACTGCCTCCAAGAGTGAACAACCAACCCGATGTCGATTTGTTTTCACCAGCACTTGATATCTAACTAGCATCAGTATATCCTTCAAGTATAGCTGGAAATTTAGAATATGGAGTTCAAGGTTTTTGGTTCTCTTTAAATAACCTATTAGCCTTCCAATTGCTTTCCAATGTTCAATACTTGGATTAATTGTAAACCTGCTAAGTTTACTTACAGCAAATGCAATACCCGGTCTTGTACATTGTACGGCATACATTAGACTACCAATTGCACTTGCATATTCAAGTTGTCCAACACCTCTTCCAACATTCTTCACAAGTTTGATACTTGAATCAAACAGAGTATTTGCCTCTTTAATGTTCAAATGTTTGAACTTCTCAATTACGTCCTCAATGTAATGTGATTGAGTTAAAGCAAATCTCAAATTATTCTTGATCACTTTTATACCCAATATGGTATCTACTTGACCAAGATCATTCATTTTGAATGTTGAAGATATAAACTTCTTTGTTTCTATAATATCATTCATGTGATTACTTATGATCAACATGTCATTTACATATAAACATACAAACACAATATATTTTTCACGTTTTTTAGCATATAGACATTTATCTATTGTATTATGCAAAAAATTAAAAGACGTGATGGCATTATCAAATTTCTCATACAATTTTTAGGAGCTTATTTTAAACCATATAAGGATTTTACAAGTTTACAAACTTTGTTTTCATTACCCGGAAGAGTGAAATCTTTCGGTTGTTCCATTTAAACTTCTTCATCTAATTTTTCATTTAAAAATGCGGTTTTAACATCCATTTGATGTACATATAAATCATATATAGAAGATAATGCAAAAAGAATTCTAATAGTAGTAATTATAGCTACGGGTGCATAGGAATCAAAATAAACAATTTCCTCCTTTTGTCGAAAACATTTAGCAACCAATCTTACTTTGTAAGTTTGAATTAAACCATCGGTATTTTATTTCCTACAAAATACCCATTTATAACCAATAGCTCTTGATCCAGCCAGTAAGTCAACAATCTTCCGAGTATTGTTGGACATTATAGATAGTGGTGTCAAGATGGGCGGGCCGCGTCCGGCCCGCTCGTAGGCAAACCGGCCCGTGAATTGAGCGGGCCGGTTCACGGGCAGAAATTTTTATTCAACGGTTCGGGCTGGGCCGAGCTTGGGAGAAATCGGCCCGCGGTTAACGCAGGCCTATATTTTTAAAAAAAAAACAAAATTTTTTTACCATTTATTTTTTAAGTGATAATCTTTGAAAAAAAAAAAAAAAGTTTGCGGTCCGGTCCGGGTCGAAAGGTTCGCGAGCCGGCCCCGCCCAGCCCATTTTGCCACCACCAATTAATTATAGAATTCATTTAATCATTTATAGCATCATTCCAAAATGTGCTATCTCTAGAAGTCATTGCTTCTTTATAGGTTTTAGATCACTATCAATTTGAAGAACATAAGGAATAGTCTCTTACTACATCTTCTCTACTTGCTTCAACCAAGTATAGAGAAATCCGTTGAGAATCAATCTCATCATGTCCTAGTACCTTCTCTTACGAGTTCTCTTGCTTCTTCTAGGTTCACTAGACTCATTTACATGTTGAGGAGATGTTTCTGGTGGTTTATTAGAAGCCGAAATTTCCTTTTGAGTTTCCAATGGATTTTGAGCAATTTCATCCACACTTAATAAATTCTTAAAGAAACTCATATCTCGTGATTCTATAATAACATTGGATGTTAGATCAAGTAACTTATATGCTTTACTATTTATTGCATATCCAACAAAAGCACTCTTGATCCCTCTTGGTCCTAATTTTTTTCTTCTAGGATCGGTGTTTTTATAATAAGCGAAACAACCCCCACACTTTAAAATATCCAATATTTGGTTTTCTTTCTTTCCACAATTCATAAGGAGAAACTTTAAGTTTTTTTGAAGAAATTCTATTACCTATATGACATGCAGCAAGTAATGCCTCTCCCCATAAATTATTAGGCAATTTAGACCTTATTAACATAGCATTTACCATCTCAACTAAGGTTCTATTTTTCCTTTCTGCTAAACCATTTTGCTCTGGTGTTCTAAGTGCACTACATTAATGTATTATATCATGTTCTTCACAAAAGATGTTAAATTCTTTAGAGAAGTATTCATCATCTCTATCACTTCTAAGAATTTTAATAATTTTATTTCTTTGATTTTCTACTTCATTTTTATATGCTTTAAACATATGAAATGCCTCATCTTTATGTTTCATTAAATAAATATAACAAAATCTAGAATAATCATCAATGAAAGTTATGAAGTATTTATTACCTACTCTTATTAACATGCCATTAAGTTCACATATATCTGTATGAACTAAATTAAGTAACTTAGATGATCTCTCTACACTTTGAAAAGATTTTTTAATCATTTTTGATTCAGTACAAATTTCACATTTATCATTTTTAGTTAATTCACATGATATCATTCCACATTTAACCATTCTATGTAAAGTAGAATATCCTATATGCCCTAATCTATCATGCTATAGATTTAAAGTACAAACAAAATAAGAAGAATTCATTTTATTAATATTGTCAACGGTACATAACTTGACCATTCCATCAGTAGAATAGCATTTTTCAACAAAGTAACCATTGCAGGATAGTACAAGTTTTCCCGACTCATAAACAATTTTAATACCTGATTTTTCCAACAAATCCCCACTTACAAGATTCCTATTCATATTCGGTACATGTAAAACATTAGTAAGAGTTACAACTTTTTCGGATGCAAATTTTAATTCCATATTCCCTTTGCCTATGACCTTTGAGCAATGCTTATTTCCCATTTGAATCTGTTGATCATCATCAATGTCTTGATATGTTTTGTAAAGAGACTTGTCCTAGCAAACATGAATGGTGACACATGTGTTATACCACCATCCCGGAATTTTTCTTTTGACAGCATTTACTTCATTTATAGTGGCAACTATTTCATTTTTGTCAATGGAATTCACCTTGCCTCCAATTTTGCTTTGTTTTCCATGTCGGCAATCTTTCGCAAAGTGGCCAATTTTTCCACATACAAAGCATTCTCCATTGGGCTTCTTTTTGAATTTGTTGTTGTCTTTAGTAAACTTTTTTTTGTTTACTTTGATGACTTTGTTGTTCTCCATGGTATTGGCCTTAGAGGTGCCAACATGAGAATTTTCATTCCCATCTCTTACCCTTGACTCTTCCTCAATTCGGAGATATTTTTGAACGTGCTCCAATGAAAAGTTTTCGGAGCTATGAAGAATTTTCTTCCTATATCCTCTCCAAGTAGAAGGTAATTTGGCAATAATTGCTCCTACTTGGAATGATTCCAGAAGTTCTATCTTCAATGCTTTCAACTTATTGACAATGACTTGTAATTCATGTACTTGGGACAATAGGGGAATGTTATCAAAAAATTGGATATCAAAGTACTTAGAAATTAAGAACTTTTTAGTACCTTCCTCTTCGACCCTGTACTTATTCTCAAGTGCATTCCAAATTTCTTTTGCAGAAGTTGTGTTGGTGTATAAGTCATAAAGACGATCCAACAATGCATTCAAAATATGGCCACGGCATATGAGTTCATCTTCTTCACGCTTATTCCTGTCCACCCTTGATTGTTCAGTTCTTTGTCGGATGGTTCGAGTATATCTTTCAATTTTGGATCAAGTATGTAGAAGATTTTGAGCGCTGTTAACAAGAATTTAATCTTGTCTTGACACCTTGTAAAGTTTGATCCATCGAACCGGTCTAGCCTCACCAAGTCTTGCTTCATTAGTTTGATTGTAGTCATGGTTGTATCTCCTTCGGTTGCCATTACACAAGTAAAGCTTTTAGATTGTTGTATTATTTTCGTCGAAGTAGATAACAAAGCCTCTAAATGGATACAAAACGAAATTAATATAAAGAGATGAAGAAGACTTGAAACGCAAAGAATGCTGCCCTAAAAGCTTTATTTGCGTCATCTCGGTAATGAGAATGTTAAATGACCAACACACAAATAGTTTTAACGGATTTCAAGTCAAAAAATCGGATTGCAAACAGCACTTTTGAAACCCAGAAATAAGGAACAAAGAGAGAGTTATAAGATAATTCTAAGTATATATTGAGAGAGTTTGGGTATGAAGATCTCAAAGCATAAAAGAGAATTTGATATGTTTAAAATCATGAATTCTATATCTATTTATAGAATTCCGTCACACACTTTCGTATGGGTGTCAATTTTTCTCAAAAGATGGAAGTTGAGGTTGAAAATGTGTCAAACAAGTTCTGGAAAAACTATCCAACGGCTATATTATTGGTCTATGCGACCGCATAGGCTAAATCTATGCGGTCGCATAGTTATAGCACAACGGCCATCAGAAGACTCTTATGGCGCCATGCGACCGCAAGCCTCAATGACCTATGCGGTCGCATGTGCCATTTTCATGGCGTCGGCGGCCGGTCTTTTTTTTTTTTTTTCTTTCTTTCAACCACCACATTTGATCAATTCTCTTTTAAAAAATTTGAACAACACATTTATATAACAGTTTGTGGGAGAACTCTCAATTGATTAGATAGGCTCCTTTTACCTTTAACAAGATTTTCAAGAAAGCTCCATTTTTTGCTCACCAATGAGGCTTTATCTTTTTTATTATCAATTTTCTTAAGTTATTTGGAGACTACGAAACAACGAGGGAGGGACGCTTATGGGAAGTGATTTGCAGGGAAAAGAGTGTAAAGAATATTTGGGTTGATAGCTTGAGTAAAATAAAAGAAAATTTGCTTATGGAACCATTACTTTGGGAAAATAGAGTTTTAAATAGTGATTTTTAGGGGAATGTGTGCTTAAAAAGTAAGATTTTTTTTGAATTTACATATAAAATATTTTATTGTGTGAACGTGTAGTTGAAAACGAGTAAGTGCAAAAAAGAGTTTAAAAATAATGGCCGTCAAACATGGGCTAATTTTACTTATTTGAATATAATGATTTCTACTAAACATATATCCACTGTTTGAGCCACATTATAATTAGATTTTGAGGGGAAAAAAAAATATATTTTGTAATAGTGATTTTTTGAAGAATATGTGACTGAAAAAGAAAAAAAAAATTGAACTTATTTGTAAAATTATTTTATTTATTAACTCGACCAGCTAACCTAATGTTTGTTAATTTGTGTTCAAGTAGGTTGTCTTAAAGAGCTTTTTAGTCCAATTTTGGTATAAAATCTTAGAGTAATGATATGTAGCTCCACTGGAATTGTAGCTCACTCTAAATGACGCTAATGTGACATTAAATTAAAAGTGAAGTTAAATAACTTATTTCATTTCACATTTCATTTGACTTATCATTTAACGTCACATAGACTTGGATTGTGTGAAGAGTTATTTGCTAAATCAGTTTCCAGGTCATCATCAGCTCCACATCAGCACCAATGCATCAGCATTCTTTCCAACTGATTTCCTTGCTGGCGATTCTTCTGTTTTTATATAATACTAGCACTAACTATCTGTTGTATTTCTATTCCAACATTCTCCTTAAATTCAGGAGCTAACAACCTCCTTAGTCTCTAGAATATTCTTTTGTAATTATATATACCACGTTCATAATGAAGGAAATTATTGCAAGCTAAATTATCTTTTCCATTTCTTATTTTTCAACTTGGTATCAGAGCCTCCAATGGAAAACGCCAGCAATAACCCACAAAACACACTAGAAAACTCAGCTCCTGCACCCATATCTAGTAGCAATTCTGCTTCAATGCAAGGAAGCCCAAATCTCTCACCCTTTGGTGTCAATCTAACCCAAGTGGTTTCAGTCAAGCTTGACAAAAATAATTTTCTTCTATGGCAGAACATGATACTGCCCATTATTCGTGGACATAGCCTTGAAGGCTACATCCTGGGGACAAAGTTGTGTCCTCCAGAATTCATTGGAGCCCAAGTTGATGGTGAAAGTGGAACCAGCATTAAAATGACAAGAAACTCTGAGTATAATCAGTGGATGTCAACAGATCAATTGCTCATGGGATGGCTCTACTCCTCTATGACTCCAAATATTGCCATGAGAGTTATGGGTGCTAAAACCTCAAATGAACTATGGACAGCTGTGAAGGAAAGTTATGGGGTTCAAAACAGATCCCGGATTACATTTCTCACTGGTGAACTTCAAAAGGCAAGGAAAGGTAGCATGAGTATTGACCAATACCTGAACAAAGTAAAGATGCTGGCAGACAACTGGGAAATTGCTGGGAAACCTATTCCCCATTCTGATTTGGTTACTCAAGTCCTAGCAGGCCTAGATGAAGAATACACTCCCATCGTTGTTCAAATTCACAGCAGAGACAACATTACTTGGGGAGAACTGCAATCAACACTAATGACCTATGAAAGTAGGCTGGAGCATCTCACAACAATGAGAAATGAAATGGCTGGAATCACCCTTGATCATACCTCAGTAAATTTTACTCAAAGATATGGCTCAAACTATTCTCACCTTAGAACTCACAGGCCAGTCACCAATGGAAGATCATCTAACTACTTCAGAGGTGGAAGAAGAGGTAGAAACAGATGAGGTTTTTTTAATGGAGGTGATAGACCTACCTGCCAAGTGTGTGGAAAAGTAGGTCACAAGGCCAACATTTGCAACTACAGGTTTGATGAAAGGTACACAGGTGCACCACCAAATCAAAGGACCAATTACAACTCCTCAACAGCAGCACCAGCAGCCTATATTGCTTCTCCCAGCACTCTAATGACCCTGCCTGGTTTGCTGATACTGGTGCCAGCAACCACATTACTGCAGATAAACAAAATCTCACTTCAGCTGCTGAATATACTGGTAAGCAAGAAATTATGGTAGGAAATGGAAATAGACTGCACATTGCACATTTTGGCATAACTCACCTTCCTACCTTAAACAGCAAATCACTTGTGCTAAACAAACTTTTACATGTACCTGAAATAAAAAAAAACCTCATCAGTGTTTCACAATTAACTTCTAATAATCATGTTTACATGGAATTCCATTCTAATTGTTGTTTTGTCAAGGACAACCTAACGAGGGAAGTGATGCTGCAAGGGAAGCTTAAGAAAGGATTGTATCAACTGGATTTCCCTCATTATAATACCCAGAGTCAACCTCAGATGTCTGATGTCTCAAATAAACACTGCTGCAACATCCTATCCATTGATCCTAGTCAAAAATCAAGTCAGGAGTCCTTAAATTTCTTAGCTAATGTATGGCACATGAGGCTTGGACATCCTTCTAGCCAAGTGATGTCTCAAGTGCTCAAAACTTGTAATCAAAAGTTGAAAGAAAATAGTAAATCCTTCTGTGATGCCTGTCAATTTGGCAAATCCCATCTGCTGCCTTTTACTCTTTCTACTTCACATGCCAAAACACCTCTTGAACTTGTGCACACTGATCTATGGGGACCAGCACCAATTCAATCAATTTATGGTTTCAAATACTACATAACATTCCTTGATGACTTTAGTAGATTTACTTGGATTTATCCCCTAAAACAGAAATCTGAAGCACTAAGTGTTTTTGTTCATTTTAAAAAGCTAGTTGAGAACAAGCTTGCAAGGAAAATAAAAACCCTGCAAGCTGACTGGGGAGAGAGTTTAGAGTCTTCAAAACCTTTTTAACACAAGAAGGTATTGAGTTTAGACATCCATGTCCATACACCTCTGCCCAGAACGGTAGAATTGAAAGAAAGCACAGGCATATAACTGAAACAGGTCTCACCCTCTTAGCTCAAGCCAAAATGTCCTTGAAATATTGGTGGGAATCATTTTAAACTGCAACCTACTTGATTAACTTAATGACTACACCTTTGCTCAAAATACAGTCCTCTTCTCTTGTTTTATTTGGAAAAGAAACTGATTACAAGTCATTGAGGATATTTGGATGTGCTTGCTACCCTTGCCTCAGGCCTTACCAAAAGCACAAGTTCAGTTACCATTCAACAAAATGTGTCTTCATAGGATATAGTGATTCTCATAAAGGATATAAATGTTTATCCTCCACAGGCACAGTCTATATTTCAAGACATGTTGTCTTTAATGAACAAGAATTCCCTTTTGAGTCTTTGTTTTCTGTCCAAAACCAACAAAACTCAGTGATACCTGAATCTGTGGTAACATATTTCTAGTTTTCACCTCAACCAAACAGTTCTGAACCTGCCTCATATCCTGCTGATACATTTCTTCCTGAAGCAACCTATGCTGAGCATCACACATCTCTTAGCTCGAGTGATAGTCAATTTGAAAATATCCGTGATGAAAGAGGTGCAAATGGGAGTAATGAAGATATGACCAATCAAGTAATAAGTCAAGGAGTAGAAACAGAACTTGCATTACCTCAAAATAATGAAAGGGGTGAATCAGATTTCATGACAAATCAACAAGAAGTCAGACCTCAGTCAAGAGCAAGAGACTTAATAGAACATCCTATGATCACAAGAGCAAAGGCAGGGGTCTTTAAACCTAAGGCATATCTGGTAAAACCAGTGGCCAGCAATCTTGAAATATCAGAACCAAGAAATCTGAATGAAGCCTTAATGAGCAAAGAATGGAAGAAAGCCATGGAGGAAGAATTTAATGCCCTAATGAAAATAAAAACCTGGAAGCTTGTGCCACCATCACCAGCTTACAACATTCTAGGAAGTAAGTGGGTTTTCAAAACAAAATACAACACTGATGGATCAGTTCAAAGACTTAAAGCAAGATTGGTAGCTAAGGGATTTCATCAAGAGCCTGGAGTTGACTTTTATGAGACTTTCAGCCCTGTGATCAAAGCTTCAACCTTAAGAGTTATACTTGCTATGGCAGTGTCAAAGGGTTGGACAATCAGACAAGTAGATATCAATAATGCATTTTTGAATGGTGAACTTGAGGAAATGGTATATATGAACCAACCAGAGGGCTTTATAGATCCTTCAAAACCAGATCATGTATGCAAATTGGAAAAAAGCAATTTACGGGTTGAAACAGGCACCTAGAGCATGGTATGACAAATTGAAGTCAACACTGATGAACTGGAAATTCAAGAAATCAGTTGCTGAAACATCCTTGTTCTACTTCAAAAATGAGAAACAAGTCATCTTTGCACTTATCTATGTTGATGACATTATAGTAACTGGGAATGATGCAGAGTTGTTGGAGAGGTTCATAGATAAATTGAATCAGAGGTTTGCACTCAAAGATATGGGACTTCACTACTTTCTGGGAATTGAAGTGTTGTGGCATAACTCAGGTCTCCATTTAACTCAAGCAAGGTATATTGTTGAGTTACTTAGAAAGTTTGAATTACAAAACCTGAAGCCATGTCCAACTCCAATTTTAGCAGGCAAAACCATGTCAAAGGATGAAGGAGAACCACTGAAAAATCCATCAATCTACAGAAGTGTTGTAGGAGCTTTGCAATACCTCACACATACCAGGCCAGACATCACCTTTGCTGTAAATAAATTAAGTCAATTTCTGCAGTCTCCAACTTCAATTCACTGGCAAGCCTTGAAAAGAGTACTTAGGTATCTAAAGGGAACAATAAATCAGGGGTTGTGGATACAAAGAAGTGACACATTAGATTTAAAAGGATATTCAGATGCTGATTGGGCATCCTGCCTACATGACAGACGGTCGACTGCGGGCTATTGTATTTACTTGGGAGAAAATTTGGTTGCCTGGTCTTCAAAGAAGCAACATGTAGTGGCTAGATCAAGTACAGAATCAGAGTATAGAGCACTTGCCTCAGCTGCCTCAGAGATAGCTTGGATCCAATCACTTTTCAAAGAACTTGAATTGCCACAATCATCCATTCCAGTCATATGGTGTGACAATATGAGCGCTAGTGCTTTAGCAGCCAATCCGGTGTACCATGCAAGAACAAAGCATATTGAATTAGACAATCATTTCATCAGGGATAAAGTGCTTGGAAAGGAACTAGAAGTTAAATATGTGCCTTCCTCTGATCAAATAGCAGACCTGTTAACAAAAGGCCTCACTCACTCAAGGTTCCTTTTTTTGAAAGACAAGCTTGGAGTCACTCCCTTGCCGTGCAGCTTGAAGGGGGGTTTGAAGAGTGATTGCTAAATCAGTTTCCAGGTCATCATCAGCTCCACATCAGCACCAATGCATCAGCATTCTTTCCAACTGATTTCCTTGCTGGCGATTCTTCTGTTTTTATATAATACTAGCACTAACTTTCTGTTGTATTTCTATTCTAACATTCTCCTTAAATTCAGGAGCTAACAACCTCCTTAGTCTCTAGAATATTCTTTTGTAATTATATATACCACGTTCATAATGAAGGAAACTATTGCAAGCTAAATTATCTTTTCCATTTCTTATTTTTCAACTTGGATTGTAATCACAGTGGGGTTAAATAACATTACTTAAAATATTAAATTCCAAAAACCCATAAATATGAAAGCTCTAGGACTTTGGAATTATTGGAAATAGGTGTGAACGAAGTTAAGTTTGGACTATTTGTGCCATATTTTCAACTTAAATTATTTCATGCGGTTTGAAATTTTTTCAAACCAAGCCAAATCATTATTTGCGATTTGGTTCAATTTTAATCCGAGTTTACCTGTTGACATTATAGTAATATATTTAAAATAAGTTAAAATATAAGTTTAAACGAGAATTAATAATGTTAAATGTTAAATTATGTTCATTTTTGTATGAATTTCGAAATACAAACAAAAATGCAAAAAGTAATATGAAGTTATCATCTAACAATAAGCTAATAGCTTTCTCCGCTCAAACTTTTAAAAGAAACAATATAGAAGCAGTAGCACCCATTTAGGCTTCATTAGCAAAATTAGCAACTGTACGCCTTCATATCTTCAAGGTCCTACTCTATTGGAATTGCATCAATGTCTTCTTCAAAAATTAGATTCATATTTGTAAAAAGAAAAAAAAAACAATGGAGGAAGCTAAGCTATGGAAAAGAAACAACGGGGTAATATAGGTTAGTGTTAGGGATGACAATTTAGCTTGCTCGGTTTGAGTCGCCAGTGGCTCGGGCCGAGCCCATTTTGGGGTACTAGGCTGAGCCGGAGCCGGCACTTGAGTCTCACGGGCCGAATCGAAAAAAAAATGGTAAGCATCAAAATGTGAAAAAAAAGAGCCTGCTTGGCTTGGATCGAGCCTGAATTTTTTGGACGAGTTTTTACTCGACTCGGTTTGGGCCCAAAAAAGCTCAATTTGTTTTACTCGAGTCGAACCCGAACCTTAAATTTCTGTTCACGAGCCAGCTCGACTCGACTTGTTGACATCCTTAGTTAGTGCACACTAACTACCAAAAAAAAAACATATAGTTGATTTCATTTCATATTGTTAAAATAGTCAATTAGCATATAGTTAAAAAGTGAACCACAGATGCAATAGCCAATAAGCTAAAATAAAAAAAAAAAAAAAATTAAGAAATTAATTGCAAAAAATCAAAGACCCAATGAAATTGAAACAATACCTGAAATTTAGGGATTGTGGTGTGGCAGTGGTGCGACGAGTTGGAGACTGGAGCAGCACATGAGCGATTGCGGAGCAGGTGGAAAATGGTCCAAGTCTAATGAGTTTTGGAATTTAAAAAAAAAAATATGTGTTGTGAAGTAATCCTTAAATGAATAATTGAGGATTTATGGAGGAAACTTGATCAATTTTGGAGAAAATTCATAAAATCCCTTGGAAGGACAAACCAGATTTAAGCATCTGAAGTTTGAAGTTCAATGTCTTACTTTTAAAAAAATAAAAGAATTGAGCCTTTTTTAATTCTGAAGTATGATGTTCAATTTTAAAAATTGGGTCTCTTTGTTGTTCACTACCCGCTACCTTAGTATGGTTCAATTCAAATTATCATTTTATAATTTGTATTACTGATTAATTGTAGTTTGTAAATTGGTATTTTTTTTTTTCCTAAAATCATAAAATTTTATAATTTAATAGAAGATTTTTAATTTAAAATTAAAAAGAAGGTTCGTTTCGATTTTGGGCAATTTTTAAAAATCAAAATCTAAGCTAAATAATTTTGAAACAGTTCAGTTCGATTTGTAGCCCCGTAATTTTTTTTTTTGCGCAGGTGTACATTTTTGGAGGGGAACACATGCTATTACATTGACATCTATATTAAAGGAGATAATACTTGAAGTTCAATCAATTATTTTCGTGTTTTGGGTAGTTAGAATAATGGTCCGTTTGATTGTAAGGGTGAAAATTGGACGGAAAGAAAATGAATGACAGAGAATTGAATTGCCTAAAATTTGTTTTAGAATGAATTGTAATTAATGGTGTTTGATTGATATAATTTTCCACCTAATCCATTTGACTTTATTTTTCATGCAAATTGTCACTTTTTGGTGATGTATTTTTCGTGTTTTGGGTAGTTAGAATGAAAGTTTCTAGATTTCATAGCTAGAACGGCAGTGTAAACCTATTTTTGAACCTTAAATTCTGTTGATCAACTGAAGAGAATGACAATGTTTTAATTGTATAAATATTGTCAAGAAAAAGGTTATTTTCAATGAGTCACATAGTGCAACATGGACAGAAATTTGACAAATGATGGTGATATTTAATTTAAATTAATTTAGTGTTCAATATGTATTTTATTAAGTCTTAAAATCCATACTATATTGAGTTTTGGTTATATATATAACCAACCTAAATAAAAAATAATTGTCAGAGGCAGGTGGAGGCCGATGAGCTACGCAATTTTTTTTACACGTCTTATGAATTTTTTTTATTTTTTATTTTTTATTCTAATATTATTATATTTTGTGTTTGAGAAATTTTTTCATAATTTAGAATCTCGCCAGATTTAATTCTGGTTTTGCCGATGGTTAACAATCTTCCACCTCTTTTATTTTTTTCAACTATAAGTGCTTGATAAAATTTTGTTAAAGTTTTATTAACTTTTGAACGAGTCAAACTTAAATTAATGACACATTTAGTCCCTGTTTGGTAGTCATTTTTTTACAAAATATATTTTTTTCTCTCTCTTCTTTTCAACCACACATTTTTCAATAAAATAATATCACACGCAAACCCAAAATTTTTCCTTAATTTTTAATAACACATTCTCCATTAATCAACTATTCAAAAATGCATTTTGTTCCCAAAAATAGCTACCAAACAGGGGCTTAATAAAATTCACATTTTTATCAACTTTTTAACTACACATTTCATCAATTTTTATAAAAAAAAATATTTGTCGCACAATCCCAAAATATTCTTGAAAACCCAATAGACCCTTTATTGTAAAATTAGTCGCACAATCGCAAAATATTCTTGGAAACCCAATAGACCTTTATTATTGTAATATAATTTACTTACTAACTAATAAAATTAATGAATTTTGCTATTTATACATAAAAATAGTACATAAATGATTACCGAAAATAATGTTGATGAAAACAATTAGATAAAACAGTTGACTATATTTTAAATTGACAAATGGTAAAGTGTTATGTGGAAATTATCCTTATATAAATATTGATGTACATGTAACAAGATTCTAAATTAATAACTCTACACTTTTCATCATTGCAATGACTATTTTAAACAATTCTCGAGAAGCATGTAAATAATATTACCCTGCCACTTTCATGTTTGTTTAGGGATGTAAATGAGTTGAGTTGGACTAGCTCGCGAGCTAAAGTTCGCTACTCTGATAAAAA
The DNA here is from genome assembly GCA_019395295.1 of Osmanthus fragrans. Classification (NCBI taxonomy): domain Eukaryota; kingdom Viridiplantae; phylum Streptophyta; class Magnoliopsida; order Lamiales; family Oleaceae; genus Osmanthus; species Osmanthus fragrans. The sequence continues at coordinate 19,926,462 of CM033344.1, read as the reverse complement.
CGGATTGAGCTTTTTTTTACCCTAGTCGACGCGAGGCTGAAAAAATGGGGCTCAACTCAGACTTTCGACTTGGACCTTTTCGATGTAAGGCAGTAGTGCAGCAACTAAATCATTTCAGTTTTCCATAATTTTGTATGAAATCAACCATCTTCAAGAACAAGACCAATTTCGTGTATTTCTCTATTGCCACCATATCCACCTTTTTTCTCATATTGAGTGGAATAGTTCAAGATTTAACAAACAATTTAACATCGCCAAAGGAATGATTATAAAGCTTAATAAGTTTATGGAATGAAACGGGCTCATACTTGGTGGGAGCTCTATATTATTATTATTATTATTATTATTATTATTATTATTATTATTATTATTATTATTATTATTATTATTATTTTGGGTATCTTTTTGCTTTGGCTATCTTATGTTCTTTCTTGTTCGTTGCAATGAATTGTTTAGTTTATTTATAAAGATATTTTACTGTTTGTCTTTGTTTGGTTGGATTTAAAATTAAATTTTTGTTAGATTTTAATGAAATCATTGTAATTTTATTAGAAAAGTTTACTTTTATTAGAGTGGGTTTTCTCCATGGACTTCTATTGCTTCGTTCATTTTTAATGAATAAAATTAGAGAATATTTCAATATAGGGCAATATTATTTATTTCATTACAAAAACTATATTATTTTCAAAAATGCCTCTTCAAAAATTTCAAGGCTTGCTTGACCCGCCTATGCTCCACAAAACATGATTAAGGTTTACAATTATAATGCATCTCTAGCAACTAATAATAGAAATTAACTCCAAGGCCAAAAATAAACAAACAATAATAAACTAAGTCTTGTTTTTAATATATTTGACTAGCTATATGAAATGTTTTGTTCAATTCATTGTCTAGCTATTGGAAGGCTCAAAACTACTAACTTCTTAATTTGAAAATAACTATTCTAACAACCAATACCAATTCACACAAATTATCTAGTTACAATGAAACACCAACAAAGTTTTGTACTTTATATATTTGAACCGATTTTTCATCTCTCTCCATTTCATTGCTTCAACTACTGAAAGATTTAAAACAACTAGATTCTTAACAACACAACAAGCCACTTAGGTTGCCGTGTCCAACATGCCAAAGTATTTCTGTATCAATTTTCCGCCTCTGTGAGTCCACCACCACCAGTTGTCCCTTCAATCTATTGATCATTCCTGAAAATTTTCTGTAAAGGAACAAACCAGAAAGAACTGTTTTAGGACATAGAGGTTACTATTTTTTCCCCATTGTCCCTGCAGTATTCACTTCCACAGCTACACTGAAATGCTTTAATAGGATGGTTATGATCCTCGAAGTCGATCCCATAATCCTGGAAATTAGATCACATGATGGAGTTAACAGAGTTGAACTTTTAACACTTCAACTTCCAATGCCTTTCAACAGATTAAAAATAATTGCAAATGGACATGATTATTGTGTGACAGCATATCCTAACATGTCACAAAATGGAAGACTAATGGTTTTTATTTTTTTTGTAAAATAACCACAGAAGTAACATGGTAAACTCTTGTTTTACAATCCTTCATGTAGAGTTCATATTACAAAAGGAAAAACAATTTCTTGCCTTGACAAGGCAGAAAGAGTTGCTCATATTCCTCATCAAAGAAGACAAAACAGACAAAGAGAAGTTGAATAAATTATGATGCCATGGTAAAGCATATAAATGAACTAATAAACACTCATGACATATTTGGTATGTTGGGTTGTACCACACTGGATAGGATTAAAGAAGAAAAGAAGTTAAGATCTTGTCAATTGTATTGCATAGTACGGTAGTGTGAAATATACATGCCCTTAATAAATTGAGATGGATAGGTAATCAAGTATATGGTAAATTTAAAGGTCATCTAGTCTACCTCAAAAAACATGCATAATAGAAGAATTTATATTGAGAAAAAAAAAAAAAGAGGGATTGATCATTTTTTGTGAATAAGATTTTCATACCTTGTTCTTTCTTAATACTCACAATCCCCATACTATAACTTTTAAACCATCGTAAATGCAAAAATGAAATTTTGGAGTAGGAACTTTTTAAAACCGCTTACCCAAGTAAGCTCCTCGTAAGCATTAACTTCTCTTTTAGTGAAGAAAGCAATCTGCACAAGGATAGAAAACTTTAGATTCTTCTCTTAAACTGAAATTATTACTTAAGAAGGAAATGCAGTATGGTGAAAAGTCGATGAAATGAGTTAGTTGTACATGATAATAGTGGCGATCAGGAGTTTCCACCTGGACTGGGACCTCGAGCAAGTTTGAATCAAAGCACCTGGCAGCAAGGAGAAAAGCAAAAGCAAAAGGATATAAATATCAGTATAACAATATTAAATTTCACATAATGAAGTTAATAAATGGTACTCAACAATTTGAAACAAGGAGTTAATCTAAATATTTTGTAAGCTTAGAAAATTTCAGATTCAAACCAAACCAAGAAGGGAAGATTGTTTTTGAAACATGATATTGCTGTCTCCAGATGAAAAAGAGTGAGAAATGATAAATTAGCAATGCAAATTTTTTTTTTCAAGAAGTGAAAATGTTCACTTACAAATTTTTTTCAGCTATCACAGATGCTGCAGCATTTTGTGTTGACCAAAAGGGTAATGTATCAGGCAGAAGAGGAACTTTAAAAATGATGTTCATGAATATGTATGCAAAGTAGCATAAGAAAATAAAGAAAGTTCAAAATGGTCCCTATATAAGTATTTCAAACATGTCATTATCACTATAATGAAGAAGATTATAGCCAGTTCTGACTCGTGTCTCTGTTTTCAATCTAGAGAAAAACTGCTAGCCCCCAGTATCCTCATTTATATAGAGAGGAAATACAATCCGCTGTTGAAAGGAGAAGTGAACAGTCCAATTAACTCGATACATTCAACAGAAGACCAATGAGGTACGACAAGGCAGTAGTGCCATCTTTCTAATAAGCATCCCCTTAGTATATTGTAAGTTGATAATTTAACTTATAGGTAGGTGACAAATGTTGTTAGGTTCTAAGGTTAATGATGATGTCTCAGTGGAAAGGAAGATTGAAGTAGTTTACTAGTTTTTTGGAAAAATGCAGTTAAATATTTGATTCTAGGAAACAAGAGATGTATATAAAGAACTCACCGATGATTTATAAATCTGGAGACATTTCCATAGTATGTTGCATCCAAGCATAGTGCATCTTCGTCGTTCAAAATTTTTTCTGAACACCAATCTGAATCAAGTAGCACTGGATACGTATGCTTGTATTTTCCAGTGCTACTATTATTCCTTTCATATAATTCCATGTTTGTCAAAACTTCACCGGCATATTCACAAACAAAGGTACCTTTTGGTAACTTTTCAAGAGTTCGAAGACCCCAGCCTTTACTCTTGTTGGTCATGAAAACCTACAACATGAGTTCAAATTAACAATCATGTTTGGTGACATCTTCTTTTACACCTTAGTTGACACAATGCACGTGGTATTTTCTCATTGGACAGTTTAAACAAGAAACAGTTTTTGCAGCCAATGATTTTTCGACAACACAGTAGGTGTCAACAAGGGTGGCAAAAATGGGTGTACAAATGGCATAATCCTAAAATTAATAGGGATGTAACGCTATTATCCTGCAGCATCATGACCGAATGAGTTACAACAGGAGTTACATAAACTTCCTGTGGGTTCTAATAAAGACCTCTACTGACATGAGGAAATCTGAAATTTTTCAGTAAACTTGGAAGATAGCATTTTCGACAATCCACTAACCTGTAATTTCCTCGTTATACCTCGCTGAACAACTCGATTTCCACATTTCATGTTACAGCCACATTTCCTCCAGCATTCTTTGATGAATTTCTTTTCTAGATGGCCCTTGCATTTTTCAGGACTATATGCATTCTTGGCCCTCTCCAAAGGACAATCCTGGCAGAAGAATTGATAGTGCTCTTGAGGTTTTTGTTTCATGGAAATACAAGATCTTAAAAATTCTTCAGTTAATAGCCCTTTTGGAGTATAAGCAAATTCTCCTCTTGTATCACGAGCACAAGCACAAGGTACTGAGGATGAAAGACAGTCCCCAGTACAACTTGAGCAGCAATCCTCATCCGCAATTCGAGCCAATGAGATATGCACGTATGCAGATTGATAGATTATATTTTCTGGGACATAGGTAAACTTCGGTAGATCCTCGCCACCTATTTCATCCAGTAGTGATATAGTCACTTTTTCAGTTCCATTTGTTATATCGCTGATTCTACTACATACAACCCGTTTTCCATTAATTTTGTTCATGGGCTGTCGTTGAGCGACCACTAGAGCAACTGAATCTGATGATCCAGAATAGTTTACAACCTTTTTGTCCATATCCCTTGCTGGATAATCTATTCTGAGATCATCTCTCTTGGGGGCGGAGGTTTGGTGATTGTCATTGTAAGGTAAATTGCTTGATAGAGATCTGTTAGCCAAAATAGCTTCGAATTCTACATAACCCTCACATAATTTCTTCAAATACTTTACCAGGGAAAATTGAGGCCCAAAAATGTTGTCTGATCTCGGATATTTTGTTACCATAAATTTTAGAACATCATCAAAATTTGAAATGTGAAAATTATGTTGCAATAGGCTGCGATGACATTTTATAGATACTATCACTCTTCCACAAGTTGATGAAGCTATATCATGAATCGTTTGGAAAGTTGTACTATAATCTAGTGCTGAACCTGAACCTTCGTTTATCTCTGTCTTATCCTGAAACAGAAATGTTTCCACCGAACCTGAAAGAGTTAACCCTCATTACTGATTCATGATCAAAGAAGATTAATTACGATATTATGATTGCAGTAAAATACACTCTTGATAAAATGGACTAATACTATTTATTATGAAGTTCCAGGATTCTTGTATGTTGAGACGAACTTTTGATCCTTATCTTTTCAACTCTTGTACAGGAAAAGACTAGTGCAAAAAGATATTTTTCTTCTCTACTTTGATCTGGCTTAAATTCTTTTGAATTCTTCCTATGATAGGAAAGCATAATAAGAATTATAATGCATTTTCCATTTTGTATCTAACCTAGTACATTAAAAAGTAACTAAAAAAACCAGCTTCCTATTATAATCATCAGCATTAACTGTTTCATTCACAATGTTCAATTGAAAAGAGACTGGATAGGCATATCATATATAATATTTGTTAATTAGCATCATGCATCCATCAAATGATAATATAGCAGCAGAAAAAAATAAATATAATGAACTGCTGCTTTGAAAAGGCAAGTAGTCAATCCAATATATTTCCACAAAATTTCAGCAATGTAAAGTGGAGAGAGAGAGAGAGAGAGAGACCTTATTATGACAGTCAATTGGACATGCAAGCATACCTGGACCAACATTTGAAGGAGAGCAATTAATTCGCTGCTTCTTACTAGTGTTGCTTACATTATCAAAGTTGCAATCACGAATTGTTTCTCTTCCAAGAAAACCTAAACCAGGGTCACCTGATATGTGGTCAGTGTACTTCACATCTGATGCGGATGCCCCTTGAGTACTGAAAATTTCCTCTACTGGAGATAGGACGACTTGAACAGGATACTTACCTTCATTCTGAACTGGTGCCTGATGAACATCGACCAATCTTGTTCTGTTAGAACTTTGTGGGATTTTATCCGCTTCTAGTTCTAAATTTTTAATGCCATTGTCCTTGGTGGATGTTAATTTTGACCGTGTTCCATGTGGTTTCTCAGATGGAGGTTCAGGATCTCCATTATTCTCACTTGTTAGCTAGCACAATTCATCAATAACACAATCATGTTAGCAATTAGCACATGTTAGGTCAAAAGTTTTAATTTTATAGTTATTACAAAAACCACGATTATTACTCTCTTTCTTCTTTTCTCTTCTTTCTTCTTCTAAGTATAATGCACCAAGCCGAATATATGGTTGGAAAGGAGATTGAAGTGTTTCAAGACATTTAATAAGCCTCTGTTTGAGCCCCATTTTTATACAGTAGATTTTGTAAAAAGTGATTTTTTGATAACGTGTGGTTAAAAGGTCGGAAAAGTTTTGGATTAAGTGTAAAATTATTTTACTGGGAGAATGTATGGTTGAAAATAAATTCAGGGAAAATGAGTTTTAAAAAATGGGGCTCAAACAAGGGCTTAAAATAAGCCAGAGCTTCTGACCTAAAGAAAGGTAAAAGCAGCAGGGTTCTCCCATGTTTGAGAAAATTGATTGCTGAGCATATAAATTCACCAAAAACATGAGCTAAAAATGAAAAGAAAAAGAATTAATGGATCATAAAAGAGAGAGGTCTTCTAAACAAAGATGTGCATAGAATCAGCAGTTGCGACTTGCATAGCAATTTCTAGGATTTTCAAACCATTTATCAATAGTTACATTTGTTTTGTTAATTAGTGATAAGTATTCATTAGGTACATACTACATACCATGTCGCCTAGAGGGTATCTGTAGAGAAACATAAATGCTACACATACATGTAAAGAAAAAGTTCGAAAGCATCTAAGGATAAGAACCTTATCATCTGCATCATCGAATATAGCATCAGCAAGAGCACGATAATTTCCTTCCTCAATAAGTTCCCAGTTTTTGTCGTACAATAACAGAAGCCTCTTAAGGACCGGTTTCACTCTTTCTGTAGCAATTCCCAAGTTGGTCATCGCATTGAAGGCCTTTAAAACCCTTGGATTCGGGGCCATTAGATATCCAGAAGTTGGATGATAACTCAGTAGCTAATTCAGAGGTCCAGCTCGTCAAATTGGAAGTTATAGTTTGTTACACTAGGGAGATAGAGGGTAGAACTAAAGGTTGCAAAAAAGGGAATCAGACGTACTATTATATAACATCACTTGAGAAAAAAAATGGTAAATATATTATTGCAAATGTAAAAAACAAAAAAAAGGAGTACATAGAAGTTTTATTGCTAAAAACTATCATTCTCCGGGAATGAAAGAAAGATGCCTCTCTGTGCTAAAAGAATACCACTAAAATGCAATAAAATCAAATGGTTCGATGAATCAAACTCAATTTTATCTTAATACATTATATTTTTCTGGAAACCCAACTATCTCTACACAATCTACCACAAGATTCAAAGAACACACAAACATCCTATGCTATACAAACAATGCTCAATGCAGATACAAAGAACCATCCATACGGACCACAAGAATATATGCTATATAGATTAGTACTTAAACAAACCTTGCCAACCATGAAGCATCCATAGCTTTATGCTGTACTACCACAATCAATGAAGCATTTATCAAAAATATGTAATCACATTGCGAAACTGTTAAAAATGATTTAAATGTCATACAAGATTTGTGTTGCTCGGACACTTCAACTAGAGTGACGTATCCGTGTCCGTGTCTGTTACCAACACTTACCGAACACTTTACTATGATCATTTTTCTTATAAGAAATATTATATATTTTTAACTCAAAGTTATTATTAAATAACAAATAAATACTTTTTTTTGAAAGATTTTAACAAGAAAAATTAATAATAAGAATGAAACTAAATTTATACTATATAAATGAAAATTTTAAAAAATTTTAATTAACGTGTCAAAGACATGTCTTGTCAATAATTTTTCAAAAAATAGCATGTCGATGTGTTAAACACACGTGTTCGTGTCAGTGAATCATAGGAGAAGATCCACTTATGCCATTTAATAAGAATCCCATTTAAAAAAGAATAAAAGAAAAGAAATATCATATGTATTTATTTTATATCCAATTAAGCAGGCCTATTAGATATATGGCCTAACACTATATGTTACAATGTGTCTCAGTTAAAGGACAAAATGTACATAAAATGACCATCACATAAACAAAGAAACCGAATGGATCACAAGCATATATGCTATATAAATTAGTACCGAAACAAATCTTGCCAACCATGAAGTGTATATCCACAGCTTTACGTTTTCAACAAAGAGCAGAGCATTAATTAAAAATATATAATCACAGTGCGAAAATATTAATATGATTAAAATGTCAGACGAGATACACTGATACCATTTAATTAGAATCGTGAACAAAAAGGGACAAAAAAATAAAAAGAAAGCATCATATGTATTTATTTCATTTCCACTAAGCAGGCCTATTAGAGATATGGTCATTTAGTGATCTGAAGAAAGCATGAAGCACAAAAACTACTTACAGATAGAGATAAACATGCACATGAGAAGAATATGCTTAAGCAACAAACTTCTGTTCAACGTACAAGGTTTTGGTGTTGGTCCAAAAAGACAAAATAGGTAGAGATATAGATGCACAAAATACATGTTCAAAGGACAAAATGTTCATAATTGACTGTCTCATAAATGAGTGTTTTAAGATGGATTTGTGGTCATCTTATACAAATAAAATAAGAAATGAGGATATATGACAACAAATTAAAGTAGCATCAGCTAAAGTAAATTTAAGGAAGAAACAACTTAGATAGTTGGGGTATGTCTTACCTTAGTCTAAACAAGCGCATATGCATAAAAGAGCAATGCAAAAAGATGTAGACCAAATAGTAACATGGTATGACATGGTTGCAAATGATCTTATCATTAAGAGGATGTTTGGTGGAGATTAAAAGTAGATTTTTTTAGTAGATTGTGATAGAAATTTTTGAAATATGTGATTGAAAAGTTATGGGACCCATGAAATATGTGGTTAACATTGATTATTTGACTTTGACTTTGACTTAGATTAAAATCAAATTTTAATCCAAACCAAACAGACACTAAATCTTTTTGCAGATATTGCATTAAATATATTGAGAATAAAAGATTAGCTTGTTATATTTGTTATTGGATTGGTGCTCAAATACCAAGTCAAAATTAAACTTAGCGCCTGTTTGACACCCATTATTTTGGATAGAAGAAAATGTTTTCAAGAGTATAATGGACCCTTGAAGAGTGACATGTAGTTTTATTACTTGAATGATAAGTTGTACTTGAAGGCAATATTTTTTTCCCATTCTACCCTCAAATAGATTTGTACAATTGACCACATCTTACAAGGGCAATGTTGTAATTTACCACGTTGTAAATGAGGGCATGAATGAAAAACCAGTTTCCACTTTCCAACAGGTCTTAGTCTTGAACCAAAAGTTACCATATGTTAGATGGTAGGTAATTTATTTATTAATATAACACTATTGAAAATTTTTTGAAACTCTTTAAAATGCCAAAAAAAGTGCGTCAAAGAGATGCTTAACATCTTTTTAACAAGATAGGGATTTTGAATTTTTTATCTTTCTTTTAGTTGCGACTTACAGATGCATAATAGATACGTAAACTATTTCTATTAGAGCATATCCAAGAGACTCTTTAAACATGAGATACTTTCTATTTTAAAGAATCAACTTTTAAAATCATGTTTTAAAAGACTATTTAAATAAATATTTTAGTTTAGAGAGTGATTTTTTTTCTATAATTAAATGCATTCAAAGTGTTTTAATTTTCAATATAAGAAAATAATAAATAATCTAAAGAAAAGTTAGTTAAAATAAAAGATAAAGAAAAATAATAAATATTTTTTAGGAGTAATCAAATTAAGTGTTAAATATAAATAACATGTTGGAGTACTTCAAAATTTTAACTATCTAAATTTTTACATTTCCTTCAAATGATAGAATATGCTCTTAAAAAATAGAGAGTCTATTGGAAGTACTCTCTTGTGTGCAGTACACTACAATTCACTCGCTAATGAAAATACAAATACTAATCAAGGTTACATCTAGATTTTCTAAAAATAATATTCATTATTAGGTAGTGCAACATGATACCGAATAGATCTCTATGTAAATTCATTAGTTAATTGCGTTTGACTCAATTTTTTTTCCTTTATTATTATCATTTCTCCAAAACCCATTCTTAATCATTAAGGTAACAAACTTCTGCAGCAAGCAAAGCATCCGCGAAAATCTAATCCTCCATTTATACCATACCCATGACTAATCAATCTGTAGAACATGAACCCCAACCAAGTACCCAACATAATTATGAAGCAAACGAGTAGAAAAAACCCATGAAAACTTCACATTTTAGGGCGAAAAAAAAAAGACTCGGCAATAATCAACTCGAAACAAAATTCACGAACAACATAACAACACAAGTATAACGAGTGCAAAAAAAAAACCATGAAAAAAATTAAAATCGGAGAAACCCCTCTCACTGAGACTCCATTAAAATCAAGAAAAAATGGCAATATTCTGAACGAGAAAGAGATAAAATTACCAGTATAAACTTCCGGTTGACTGCGATCAGGCGTTCCAATGAAATAAACATAACTTAATGCATTCATATATTATGAATGCATGTGTGTGTTTGTGAATATTTTTTCAAAATTACACACATTACAGTGCGAGGCAATTGCCTGTAGAGGGTGGCAAAACAGAAGACGTGGTGTGCGTCTGTGTCAGTGTGTGAACAGTAAATTTTAAAGTTTTACAATATGGGTATTTATTCGGTGGAGTCGTGTGTTGGAAGGACCACAAGTTATTGGGTCACTTTCGAAAGCTTCGTGGACAATGGAATGGAGTTGTCATTATTTGATTGGACAATGCTGTGTTGTGGAAGAGACTGCATGTAGTATATTTAGCCCTTCTTTGACCCCATTTTAAAAAAGGAGAATGAATTTTTGAATAGTATATTAGAGCTCGTTTGGGTCACATTTTCATTTTCATTCTCATTCTTCTACTCATTTTTAACCACACATTTTTCAATAAAATAATATTTTTCATCACATCAATAACTTTTTCTTATTTTTTAACCACATATTTTCCATCATATCACTATTTAAAATATATTTTTTCTCCAATAATCTCCATCAAACACACCTTTAATGAAAAATATATGATTAAAAAATAAGAAAAATTTTTAGATTTGCATGTAATATTATTTTATTAAAAAATATGTGATTGAAATGATGTCAAAACGTTATTGAAAAATTAATTTTTTTAAAAAGAAAGGGGCTCAAACAAAGGCTTACTGAAATTTTAATGTTTTTATTATTTTACAGTTTTCTATAATCTAACAGACCATGGTTATACTTTAATGCTTTCATTTATTATTTCACTATTTTTTATACGCTCTTCGTCATATAAAAATATACTTGTTTTCAATTTTACATAAATTAAAAAATATAATTAATATAGTTAAAAACAAAAAGTGTTTGGTTTACTGTTTTTAAACTGTTTCTACTTTTCAATTTTACAAAATATTGAAAACATATTTGGTATGATATTTCTGAAAATGTATTTTCAAAAATAAGATTAAATTAATAACTTTAAAACTCAAAATGCACTTTTTTAAGTTCTGAAAGTTTTCAGTGAAATTTTGAAAATACTCAAAATGTGGGAAACAAGCGTTTTAATACAATTTAATTTCGATCAAAATTTAAAATTTTAAAAATTTTAAAAAATATAAATAAAATCCCAAAAAATAAATTTTTTTAAATTTCTAAAAATAAGATTCAAAAAAAGTAAATTAAAAAAATTGATAAATTTTAAAAAAAAAAAAAACAATTTTTTTGAAAAAAATAATTTTCTAAAAAATATAAAAAAAAATAAATTTAGAAAAAAAAATTCTAGAAAAATAAAAATTATAAAAAATAAAAATAGTTCAAACTCTTAATGATTATTTACATAAAAATTCTAATTATATATTTAAATAAATACAAATAAAAATATTCTCAGTTCAGGCATTTTATTTTTATTTCCTCTATGTTGAGCTTAATTTATTATTTATTTTTATTTTTATTTTGTGTTGAGAAAATATATTTTAAGATTCAACAACTTTAAAATGTGTTTTATTACTTGATAATATGTTAGCATTGTTTTATTTTTAATAAAAAACTAAATTTCATGAAATAAAGTGTCATAAAATAATTTTTTTAAATGACAAACAAAGCACGTTTTTCACAATTTTGAAACAAATCCTCAAAATAAAAAATTGAAAGTGAATTCAAAACTCAAACCCTAAGGGGAGGACGTTTTCTTTACTGTTTTCGGGTTGTTTTCTATTTTCGATTTTTCAAAACATTGAAAACGCGTTCTCTTTCCCATTTTCGAAAACGAGTTTTTGAAAACGGCTGAAAATTTTGTGAAGAAAATAGAAAATAACTTTTTTACATTTTTTCTGTTTTCTTCACAAATCTGCCAAAACTCAAAAAACACGGATTGAAAAATATTTTTTCAAAATGACAAAAAAAACGAGTTTTCAACAATATCAAAATGGACAACCAAAGTAGAAAACACGAAACGAATTCAAAACTCAAAGCACAAAATTGAAATACGAAGAGAACGCCCCCTAAATTTTTCTTACATTTTTTCTAATATACCCCAAGATTAAATAATGATATAAATAGGAATAGTTTATATTTATTGATAACAAAGCACATTAAACATAGGCATATTAGAAATTTAAAAAATCAATTATATCCTCAACAAATAAAGTGACCCATAATTTGTGACAAACAAAAAATGAAAGTAAACCTATTTTTATTGGACGAAGAGAGTATTTATCTTATCACTAAATAAAAGGATGAGAGAAAAAATTGAATCATAATTGCTTATTGAAAGAATAAAATAAAGAATAAATATAGGAAATGTTATTAAGCCCCTATCTGGTAGTTATCTTTGGGGAAAAATACATTTTTGAATAGTTGATTGATGGAGAATGTGTGGTTAAAAATGAAGGAAAAATTTTGGATTTGCGTGTAATATTATTTTATTGAAGAATGTGTGGTTGAAAAGAAAAGAGAGGAAAATGTATTTTGAGAAAGATGGCTACCAAACAGGGGCTAAGTATGTATAAAAAGTTGGTGGGAACTTCATACTCATGGCACTACTATTGCGAAAGTCCCTAATTTTGAGTCCTTGCTCGCCTCTGACTTTTGATCTCGTTGGAGAGTCTATATCGATTGATGTACTTGCTAAGAAAGTGGATTATCCCAAAAATCGATACATTCGCCTTTGGAAGGAGTTGTCCACTGATAACTGTATTTTATACACTTATTTAAGGCCTCAAACGATGATATTTAGTGCTCATATGATGAATTATTGTCTAAATTGTTGCATTTGGTGTTGAATAGGTGAAACTCGATGATTGAGCAAGAAATTGAAAGAAACAAGAGGAAAATTGGCAAAAGGGGACAAGATCCATAGTATGAGGGCCAAAGTGTAAACACTCAAAAGTTGTGTCGAACTTCACAATGAAGATTCGAGAATGCCGGGGCTCAATTGGGTGCAATTAGAAGTCAAAACGGGTGAAATATGGCCAAAACATTTTCACAAATCAAGTTTCAACCGCGGAAGGATGTTTCAGATTTTTGTCATAGATTGAGACCCATTTTTGACACAGTAAAAATTCGAACTGGAAAAAGGTTATTTCACGTAAAGTTGTAGCCCCTTGAGTTGGCTTTACAACCCAACTTAAATCATCTCAATCGGATATCGGGAGAGAAGATTATACTTGAAATACTGAAGGAAGCACGATGCTGAATTTCACCCGGAGGTTGGCGCCGCGGCGCCACAATAGTGGCGCTGCAGCGCCACGAATTCTGAAAGTAAACAGAGTATGCGGCGCCGCGGCGCCGCCTGGGACGATCTAGGGCGCGTTTTGGTCAATTTTTAAGCCCGTAAAAACCCTATTTTCTACACCAACGTGGGGGCAACTATAAATACAATTTTTCTCACACCGGGGGGCGGGGGGATTCTACACATTCCTCACATCACAAAACACATTCAAACTTTGAAGATTTGAGAGAGAATTCAAAGGAAGAACACACAAAAAGGGATTTATTCTACTCATTGAAGGAAATACATACAATTGAATATTCAACGGCGGAATTCAAAGGAGAAAAACATCGCGCAAATCACGTTTTGAAGCATCAATTGGGGGGAAGAAGATCTTGGTGCAAGATCGATTTCTCATTCTTCTAAATCCGGTGATGTATTCTATAATAACTTTGTATTTTTCTTTCACGATTATGAGTAGCTAAATCGAGTTTAGGGCGAACAATGTAACCGAATTGGGATCCTTTATTTCTTTAATTTGATATTCTTGTGCTTTTATTTTATGTGTTGATTTTGCTATGTTCTCAATGCATTTAATTACTTGATCACTAATTAAATGATTTCGTGAACAATAATTACGTAGAGATGCGAATTGTTGTTTAGACCAAGTAGTAAATTCCGGTAAATTGGCATAACGTGTAGAGATGCCTATGTTAATTGCTGCGGTTATAATTGAATTCCTAGAACCAATGTTTCGTTTAACTAAATGTCAATTTGCATAGAGATATGGAATTGAATTAGTTAAATAGGCTCAATGAGAACTCGAGAGGGGTAAATTGAATACAATAGGAGAATTCGATCGAACACTACTTTAGATTGTATGAATCTTGATTTAAAGAATAAATGTGATCAATAGGTGAAATTGTTCCGCCCTAATATCCGTTATTATTTGAATTCTCAATCAAGTATGTTTGCATTCAATTCAATTTCACGTGTTTAATTTCAAATATTCTCAACACATCCATATTTTTGTTTACTTTCATCAAATAGTAGTTAGGAATAAATTAGATTAAGTACTAAAGTACAGTCCTCGTGGGAACGATATCCGGACTCTTAGGTCCACTATATTACTTGTTACGATCCGTACACTTGCAGGATATAAAAATCGACAACATCCACATCTCTCTCTCTCTCTCTCTCTTTTCTTTTTTTGTTGATGGAGGAACGCGCAACAGCTACCCTTCAGGTATGTACTAGGTAAATCCTCAGGCTAACGCAATAACTTGCAAACCACATCAACCAGGTTAACCATATTAGGCAAGTCCAGTGCGACAGACTTGATCAAGAAAGTGTTGGTAGGAGGAATTGAACTCGTGACCAAAGGCTTCCATACTCACCTATTCCCCCAACTCGACCACCCATGAGAGGTGAGTTGTCCACATCTCTCTTGATACTACCTGTGGAGGTCACTCCTTCTAGTTCCGAATCCTAAAAGTTTCTGCTTTCGATCTAGTGGTAAGTTGAAAATCAAAGGATTGGGGTTGACAACAAACATTCATCTACATGCTTAAAGGCTTAATCATGTTTCAATTCCTAGCCGTTATAACTTTCTTCTGCAATGATTACATTTTGGGATTTCACACTTTAATAAGTCGTTAATGATGTGTCTGTAATATAATAGCCCATGTATCTTAAACCAGAAAGAATGTGCTAGGCTCGGCCCCTCTTTAGAAGATGGGATTAGGATGAAAAAGGCTTTCTTTCATTAAAATTTATTAAAGGCGCCTAGCTTCTTTGAATATCCCATTGATTAACTACTACATCTATGGATGGGATTGGTCCCGAAAGAGAGATCTCCCTTTCTAGTTATAAAATAGCTTAAGTCGATGATGCCATTAATCAAATGGGCCACTCAGGCAAGAGCTCCTTCACTGCTCTTGCTGGAGAGAAAGGATTATAACGAATATAGTTGTAAGGTCTTATCTCCTCATTTGTAGCCCAAGTCTAGGCTGGCTAAATGAAGAAAAATTAGAACATATGCATAGTGATAAAGTGTATTTTTACACACTTAGTAGGCACTTATTATTGTTAAAATTGAGTAAAATTCTATGCATAATTGTGTAATCTGTACTTCTGTCGGCTAAAACCCCGAAAAGACGGAGAACGAAACAAAATGGAGTGAAAAAGGACTTCAATTGTACAAAAATGTGAAGTTGAGGACTGAAATGCACTTGACCAAAGGATGGAGGGCTTTGACTGCAATTTGGTAGTGGCTTAAATAAAAGAAAGTTCAGAATCTGAGGACCAAATTGTACTTGACCAAAAGATGAGGGACCTGGCATGCAATTTTGGAAGAATTGAATTGCATATGTTTTATTGGTTTGAGCCATGCGGCCGCATGGCTCATAACCATGCGACTGCATGGCTTGGGCAGAGACTTCAAGTCTCTGCCCTGTTTCCTCCATGCGGTCGCATGTATTTTAACCATGCGGCCGCATAGAGTAAAAGTTGGAAGACGGTTTAATTTTCGGTTAAAATTGATTTTGATCCAACTTGCATTATTTCCCTATTGTTTATTGATAGATATTTTTGTTGTGTCCTAAAATATCTATTGTTTTTATATTATTTTATTATCCTATATAAGAGATAGCTCTCTCATTTCATCACTCTCCCTTGCTAGAAACTCCATTTTCTCTCTATTTTCTCTCTAGTTTCTCTCTTAGTTTTATATTTATTTTGCATTCTTGGCTCATTTTGGGAAGGACATTGGAGATAGCAAAGAGATACCTTCAAGAAACTTGGTGGAAATCATTGGAGGAGTGCAAACCTATGCTAAAGAAGGGTTTATCTACACATTTGTATTCCTTTAATTAATTTTCCCATGTTTTCAATGTTTTGTATAATTAAATCTCTTTGTTATCATATATCTATGATGAGCTAAGTACATTGTGTTGGAATTTATGTAATAGCTTAACCAAAATTTTATTTATATCTTGTTTTGGATTGAATGATGTATATTTTATCAAAAGCATGGTGTTTTGATTATTGTTTTGTATTACACTTCATTTACTTGATCATTAGATGTTGTGGTTAGGTTGTTTGGGCAATTATTGAGAAATTGTTGCACTAACTAGACCAAAATAATTAATCCCCTAAGTTGTGTAGTATACTATGCTTGTTTAGGTGTATAGAAATATACATCTACCTTAGGTGACCCTTGGAGTATTCTCACAATAATTTAATGCTATTGGTTAAGTGTTAATTGACATAGAAATATTGTGGATAGGCTTAATCGATTAGGGTTAATTTCGCTCGAGAAAGGTTATTGGCTAAATTTGGAGAATTGGGTCTAGCTTTGTATTTTTGGTAAAATTGCATCTTTGCGTTGTTGTTTTGATATAAATGAAACGGCGGTTAAGCGAAAATCATAAATTCCAATATCTTTCAAATCAAAAATCTTTTTACCTTTTTTTATTGTCGATTTACCGTTTTAATTAAAATCGTGTCGTTTGTTTATTTTCAATCTAAAAAATCAAGTTTTTAAATCTGTGTGTCCATTTCGTTAACTTAAAAACAAGTACACTTGTAATTGAAATCAACACTCTTCGAGGGATCGATATCCGGACTCTAAAAGTCCATTATATTAATTGTTCTCGACCCGTGCGCTTGCGGTGTATTTTTTAGCGAACACATAGGAAGACTAGAATATGTTTGATAAGCTTTAGCGACAACAATTTTCTTTTCCAACCTGAGATTCTCTTTTTCACGTGCTCCAATGAAGGAATTTACTTTCTTGAGAGACAAGAAAACATCTACCCTTCTGAAAATGCCTCTCTCTACGATGAATGCTCAAATAAGAGAAATTTTGCAAGTAGGGGCGGACCCACCAGGTGAGGTGGGTCCTAGGACCAACTAGAATTTTATTTTTTTTTTTCATTTTTTTTATTTAAAATACTTTACAATTTTTGGATATAACATGTTAGATGTTAGATATAAGTACAGATTTTGGGATATAACATCTATAAAGTATACTGTAATTTTTCATTATAATATGTTAGATATAAGTACAGATTTAGATGAAAAATCAGAAATCTGGCTTTAAAAATGAATTTTAATTAATTAAGATTTGAATTCAGAGAGTTGTTGAAGGTTGTGATTTGTTTTGATATTAAGGTGTTGTTTATTTGTCCATTTTGCTGGTTTAGTTGTATGTTTGGTTCTTTCTGAGGTTGTTAATTGCCAGTAGAAACGAAGTGCTCTCACCTCTTGTAGTAGATCCGTCTAATTGTTGAAAAAACTGTTTGTTAGCATGGGTTGAGACCTCGAAATTGGATAGAAATTCTTGTCTACATATTTGAATTTGATTTCGAGCAGCCTAACACAATTAAAAAGTAGTTCTGATTTCAGTTTGTCAGCCTACTGCTGTAATTGGTCGGATGAGCGTTTTCGAGTTAATAATTTTTTCATTTTTGTAGTAATTTAAGAATGAAAAATAATATGTATTTTAAACTTTTATTATTTTAATTGTACATGTTCTTTAATCATTATAAATGTTTGTGCCACCTTCAACTCAAAAAAAAAATAAAATAAAATAAAATCGGGGGCACTCGTGCTCCCCCCTCCTTCATCTAAATATCTTTAATTTTAGGACCCATCAACTCTAAAATCCTGGGTTCGCCACTGTTTGCAAGCATCCATTCCTCATGTTTCAATTGGCTAGTACCTACACACACATATATATATATATATTGTGAATACTTTAACCTTTTAATTTTATTAAACTAAAATGACGTGACAGATCCTTTTCGACTGTAAGACAATTTCATCAACTTTAATTTCACAACTCCAAAGGTGGAATTTGTCTTACATCAACTTTAATTTCACAACTCCAAAGGTGGAATTGATGGGTACCAACCTTTTTTTATTTCTTCTATGTGATGTGAATAGCTAGAGAATCAACATCAAATATCATTCTATTAGGACGTCTACGAGTAGAGTACAAATTACTAGGGTAGTGTAACTTTTGGCAATTCAAAAGGGAGATTTTGATATCCAAAAAATAATTTTGACCCATTCGATTTATTTTTAAAAAATGTATTTTTTAATTAGGAAAATTTTTAGAGGAAGCTAAGATAATGTTGCTTCATCTAAAAGTTCTTTCGAAAGAGAAAACTATGTTAGAGATAGTTTTCAAATACTAATTAAGGTAGGATCGATCATGGATGGAAATTAAAGCTTTTTTTTTGGAAAAATGTTATTAAGATTCGATGTCTCATGTTAAAATATCAATCTTATTAAAAAGGGTAACTCAAGTCCTTATATATAGAGATTTTTATATCTAGCCAACATAAGATTTTACCCTTGATTTGTTCCCGCAACATGGTGTCTAGTTTGAGCATACAAATTTTGAAAACCAAATGCTCATTTGAGTTTAAGATAGACCATTTATTTTGAGTGTGTTGGGCTCTAATTCTATATTAAGACTAGATATTATATTTTAAATGCATTAACCTTGTTAAGAGAAGTAGTTTAAAGTTTTAACTCTTATAATATCAGTATTTTATATCTAACAAATGACACAGTTAAGATGGATGGGTCGAGGCCCATTGTTTCTATTTAGTTCAACCTTTATACCTCTACAATAAAAAAGTAAGAATAATGTTATTCATCTAGATTGCTTATTGTCAATGAGATTTAAATGACATTAATTAATATGTTATAGCCCTTGTTCGACACCTATTATAATGAGAAATTTGGGTAAAATGTATTTTGGAATAGTAATTTTGTGAAGAATATATAGTTAAAAAAAAAGATTTTTTTTTTTTTTTAAAAAAAATTTATGTGTAATATTATTTTATTAAAGAATATGTGATTGAAAAAAATAGAGAAAAAATGTATTAAAATTTTAATGGGGCCAAACAATGGCTTATTAAGCCTGTGTCTGACGATTTGGGCAAAACTTTTGAATAATGATTTTTAAGAGAGTGTGTGGTTAAAAAAATATAATTTTTTTTTAAATAAGTGTAAAATATTTTATTTTATGAATATATAGAAAAAAAAATCTTCAAATAATGATTGTCAAACAAGATTAAATTCAAACAATGTTTTACAAATCCTACCTGGACTATTGATGATAAAATCGAGTAGGTGCTAATTTGGGAAAGCTTAGATAATTGATAAAATGTTAAGGTCAAAATCAATATATAATTTTAACCACGTGTAACTGAAAGAGAAGTTAAAGGATCATTTTATGCATTTAAGTATAATTTAAATACGTGTTTTGCAAAGATCTGTTATTTGTCGTTTTCATTAAGTAAATTTAAAATTGTTGACTTTCGTTAATTTGAACTTTGTATTTACACCATACTCTATTTGGTACTCATTTTTTTTCCATAAAAATGAAAAATATAATCATTGTCCGTCACATTCAATCACCATTTTTTACTGTTTCATCTTTTGTGTGGGGTTCATAACGACTATATTTTTCATTATCGTTCTACAAATAATGAGAATCAAATGGTGGATCACATTTTTCTCATTTGGCCTCCATTATTTGAAATTTTAGTGTTTGGAATAATTTTTTTTTAATGTATGGTTAAAAATGAAGAAAAAATTATGAAGTTATGTGTAATATTATTTTATCGAAAAATGTGTGATTGATAAGAAAAGAGAAAAATAAGTTATGATTTTAATGTTGGTCAAACAATAGTCTAACAATGACGCTAGACATCATTGCAAATAGACGTTGGAGTTTGACACTTCATAATTTTGGCTTTTGATTAGAAATTATATTATTTTTCAGAAATATAATTTATATTTGAGATAAAATCAAACATAAACTTGTCTTCTGCTTTTGAAATTAAAGTAGGAAACTAAATTCAAAATAAAAACCCTACAAAACTTTATAACGTCTCGACTAATTTGAATTCAAAATTTTTGGTTGAAGCTTAAAAGTGACCCTTGCAAGGTTAGAATACACCAGTCATGTTTGGTGGTCATTTTTTTTTTTTTGGAAAAAACATTATTTTAAATAGTAAATTTTCGAGGATATGTAGTTAAAAAGTAGGAAAATATTTTGAGTTTACGTGTAAAATACTTTATTGTGTGAATGTGTAATTAAAAATATGTATGTAGAATTTTTTTTGAAAGAATGGGAGACAAACATGGACCTAGTTGTTCAAAAGTTAGTAAAATCCGAGGATCCTATGAATCAAACAAGACCAAATTCTCACAATAAGAAACTTGAGCAAGAAATCGCACATGATTTTCAAGTGTGGAAACAATGAATTAACTTCGATACAAAGTATAAATAAGATTACCTTTTGAAGGAAAAGTACGAAATTCCGTAGTCTTTGTTAGTTTTAAAAACTTTGTTGGATCGATTACATGCACGCGAACACCCAAAAGGCTAGATCATCTTCATTTTCTAAATTGTAGTGAATGCTCTCAGAGAAGCAAGTAAAAATGTGTATAAGATTTTAATGAGGAAAATGGAGAATGAATAGGGTTTCATTGAAAGAGAGGGACAGAAATAATGCTATTTATAGACTTCACCAGGCAAACCTAATGGGTCTACATTTTTTCTTCATATCAAGAATATGGGCCAGTATTTCTTAACCTACACCAAATGTAGGCCCATTAGGTTTTCTTCTTCATATCAAGAATAAGGGCCGTTATTTCTTAACCTACGCCAAAAGATAAAAAAAAAATAAAAAAAAAATAATAATAAAAAAAAATACAATTTAACTCTTTTGTTACATTTCCTCTTAAAATGTCATACCTTTTTTAGCATTTGTAAGAAATTATGATCATACAAAGTGTAACACTTGTAACACATAGCATTATATTGTTGTGCACTAACACCACAATTACATAACTTTAATATCAACTGCCACAGCCATTACACAATGTAATGCGTGTACTAAAACGTTATGTCTTTGCCATTGCCAACAACATTGACACCACCAACTTGATCACCTCCCTAAGGCCTAAACTATCATTTGAACACTACCACCATTTTGGTCTATCCAAAACTACACCACCAATGAAACAAATATCCAACGGAACCACCATGTACATCTATGGCTGCTGCAACACAAATAAAAGCTAACCCAACTCCGTTACCAACGCCTCCACTTCTGGCATTTAATATTATCGATCATCAATATTTTTGATGCGGCGTGAAGCATAAAATAAGGTAGTGTTTGATTTGGAAACTTTTCCTTGGAAAATGGAAAGTTAATTCTATTTCCCCAAAATTTGCTTGTTTAATTGCCAAAAATTTCCCTAGAATTTATGTTTTCCCTCCTACCCACCCACGTGCCCCAATTCTTGAAAATCCTTGAAAATCTTTTCCCACCACTTTTGGTGGGAAAAAAAACCTTCTTTTTTTTTTTTTTTTTTGACAATTAGATTAAATTCTAGATCTAATGGTAAAAAAATTTATCACTTTTATTGACAATTACCAGGGAAAACAAAGTCAAACGAATGGTATTCGATATGATTTTTTTCCCCTTTTTTTTTTTTTTTTTTTGGCAATTTGAACAAATTTTAGACACAATGGTAAAATTTTTTTATCACTTTAATGGAAATTTTCATTCAAAACAAAGTTAAATAAACACCAAACTTTCAACATTTTTCAGGTAAAAAATTATATCAATTAAACACAATTAATTACAATTCTCAGTAAAACAAATTTTAGGTAATTTAATTCCCTGTAATTCATTTTATTTTCACCAAAAATTTCATCTTCACAATCAAACGGACCCTAAATTTGAATGAAGAACAAATTTGAAAATACTGTGATTCACCAATAATATCTTGAATTTAGAAATCAAATATTAATTGATTCTTTGCAAAGAATATCAAATTCTTGATCTTGACTGCACAATCATTTATTGCAATGAATATTGATTTAGAACCCAAAAATTGGAAGAAATCCAATATTGGGATAAATTTTCATTCAAAACTTAATGACTTAATTAAGCCCTATACAAAGTATTGACTCTAATTTTCTCTTTTTTTTCTTCTTCTTCTCTATTTTATAACATGTTATCATCACAAAGCTCTCTAAATCAAAGTAGATTAATTAGAAGGTAATAATTTTTTTTATCTGTCATGTATACTAAAATTAATTTGGTAATATGTGATTTTACATATACACGATTGAAAATCATATTATTTCTGCCGTTATCTGCCGTGCCTAACAATCATTATATAAGAGGCTGCCATCAATTTGTTGCTTTTGCCATTTAAAGATATAAAATATAAGAATAATCCAAAATATAATTTGTATAGTGTCTCTGCCTCTTTAATCCCTGCAATTTCTGTAGTCACCTTTGCTATTTTTTTATTCAAGAATCTGTACAATACATAATCATTACTTTTACATAATGATTGCTTTTTCATCTAATGTATTCTTCTTTAAAATTATGTTAGGGGTTTGTGTAGGAAAATAATTGGCAAGCATGATTTTTCCATCTATATCTTGAGCCGCCTTGGTAATTGTATCTATTTTATAACTTGAGCACATATATGTATTAGTTTCTGTAGTTCTGTAATCAATGTCAATAATGACATGCATTTGTACTCGACTCACGTGCATATTTAGAATTTTTTTTCTTAATTCTGCCTTTATACTATGTCTTTAATTGCGTGTCATGTATCTAATTTTTTTCTTAATTCTGTCTTCATTCTGTGTATGGAGATTTTTTTTTTCCCTGTGATAATTAACTTTTTTATATAAATTGTAGGATTAACTTGATTAAATGTTTTTATATATTTTATTATAAATTTTCAATTGATATTCTATCATGTTGTTGCTTCTGAAGTAACACAACTTTATAATTAATATTCTAGAAAAATATTATTTGCTTCTGAAGAGTATAAATGATAATTTTCAATATTCCAGAAGAATATTGATATATTGCTCTTGAAGAACAATAATAAAATACAACGTACTCCTGAAGTAACATTTTTTTTCGATAATATATTATCTTAAATTAGTTTTTATTCCTTAAAAAAAAACGTAACCTATGTTGATTTTATTTAATTAACTATTATGTAATGATAATCTATTTTTCAAAACTAATTGATTTTCACTTATTTCATTATGTAGTTAATCAAATGTCAAATATCACAAAACTTGAGTTTGCTGCACTTGACATATCTGTCAAAAACTATCTATCATGGGTACTTGATGCTGATATCCATCTTGTCTCAAAAGGTTTGGGAGAGACAATAAAAGAAGAAGAAGGAATTAGACTCAATACTTTGTGTGTATTCTATTAATGATCAAAACCCTATATTTATAGGTAAGAATCAGTGATACAATGGTAATAATTTCTAGGACTACAGGGGTATAATTGTCCTTCACTACAAACCCTAATAAACTTTCATTTTACAACAATAACGACTAAAATTTATTCAATTTTAGATGAAATAAATAAATAAAAACCCTAATCGAATTGATTTTAGCATTTATTTACGAAATAAATATACTAACTAAAAGATAAAAACTTCAAATTATAATAAAATATAAAATATGAATTAAATTACGTAAATTAAATTGAATCCAACCACATTCAATCTTCACCAGTTTGACTCCAAATAATCACTACAAACCCAAAACTAATTCTAGCCCCCTAAAAGACCATAAATCCAAGAATCCGACCATCACCAAAATGAAATATGAGGTTTTTTATTATCAGGGTGAAACAAGATCTAAAATTTGAGATGTAGTTTCGCGTGATGGACAGGATCGACATGGTGACGACATGATGAAATGGATCGACGACAATGCTGTGAAGGGGATCAAGTGAAAGAAGAAAAAAGTGAAGAAATTAATTGGTAAGAGACGATGGTGGCAACAACAATGGCAGCGTTTGGAATGAGGTAGTAGCAATTGTTGATAGATTGTTGAAATCGAAGGCGATGATTTCTCAAGGTTTCTGCCATCTTCAAAGTTGCATCAAAATTTGTGATAAGTTTTGCACCAAACCTTTCACCAAACTAAATAATCTTCCAACTCATTACATCAAAATTTACACCAAATGAATAGTGCTTAATCATTTTTTTTTTTTCATTCTTAACCATTTATTTATTTGAAAATTTATTTATTTACTTACTTTACAACTATATAAATTATTAAATAAATAATTACATTAAATTAACGAAAATATTAAATTCATTAATTTTTTTAAAAAAAAAAAGAAAATAGAAACACCACAAATAAGAAAATATTAAATCATGTCATTAAATAATCGTCTTTGTTACTCTCCCAAATTTTTTGAATATTCTTATTTAATTAATTACGTTAACTATTATTGAATACATTATTAAAATTTATTAAAGATTTTCAAAATAATAGGCCTTGTTTGGTCTTCATTATTTTCAAAATATATTTTTCTCTCTCTTATTTCAATCATACATTTTTCAATAAAGTAATATTACACGCAAACTCAAAAAAAATCTTTATTTTGTAATCACACATTTTTCATCAAAATACTATTCCAAAATGCATTTTGGACAAAAAAAAAAAAAAAGCTCAAACATAATAATAATAATAATAATAATTTATTGTATTAAAAAATGTATAATAAAAATGGACACAAATACTCCTAATCAATTTTTTTTTTTTTTTTTATTTTTTTTTTTTCACAAAGTAAAGAAAGGGTAAATTGTACTTAACTATTTTGGTACAAAATGGTGGAAAGTTTAGTGCGGATTAGAGTGATTTTGTACCAAACCAAAATTTGGTACAAAATGGTGTGTTGGTGCACACAATAGAGTTGCTCTAGTGTTGCACCACATTTGGTACTCACTATTTACTTTGCACCATTTTGCATCAAAATGGTCATGTACAACTTTGACATTCTCTTTCACTTTGTATAAAATTGGATTAAGGACATTTGTATCCATTTTTGTTAAATATATTTTAATACAATAAGTCATCATCATCATTATTATTATTTCGAGCATTTGTAATAAATTTTAATGAAGTTAACGTAATTAATTAAAATAAGAATACACAAAAATTTGAGGGAGTAATAAACATGATTATTTAATGATATGATTTAATATTTTCTTATTTGTGGTGTTTCTATTAATTGTACTATGTTTTTTAAAATCTTTTCTAATGAATTCAATATTCACTAATTTAATGTAATTATTTATTTAGTAATTTATGTAGCTGTAAAATAAGTAAATAAATAAATTTTCAAAGCAATAAAATGTTAATAATAAAAAAAATGAGGAAAATGATTAAATACTATTCATTTGATGTAAGTTTTGGTATAATAGGTCAGAGATGATTTTTAATTTGGTGCAAAATTTTAGTGCAAAATGATGCAAAACTTACCTTAAATTTTGGTGCAGCATCGAAGATGGCCTTAAGTTGGGAAAGTATATCTTGAACAATAGACATGTGATTACAATATTAAAAGAATTGCCTAGTATGCACTACACCAAATCAAATCATTCTTTATGATTACTATAATCAATAGGATATTTAATGCGTGTTTGGAAAGTAAGCACTTGATTGAACCCCATTTGTTTTCAAAAATTCATTTTTCAAAAACTTATTTTTAACTATACATTTTTCAATTTTAACTTATGAATGGCCGGCCACCGTCTGATCTTGTCAATCAACGTGATTAATAGTTTTAACTATACATGCTTTCTATTGAAACCCTTTGCCTACCAATCTGAACTTGCAGTTAACATGTGAGAGATCTATGAACACCTATGTATCATTCTGTATAATATAATATACTTTATAATTGATAGCCTTTTTTTAAGAAAAAACAGAACTTCTAGACTAGACATTTTGTCATTAACTGCCGTTGGCTCATTCTCTAACAAATAAGTTAAAAATTTGGACCACATGTTTTAGTTGTTTTTGTAAGTGTTATGTCCTAAGTACAATAAATTTTGGACATAAACACTTTTAATATATAATTAATGCAGTTTTATGACAGATCTATTATTTAATTAATATTTGATTAAATTAAATAATAGAGTCCGATGATTCAAAATTTTTTTTAATTTGTTAATCATAAAGAGTTGTAATTGTCAGATACAAATTACATATAAATGAATCTTAAATCATCCATGGTCATAAATAATAATGAAATGTGGATATCAGTATTATGGATAGACCATCACGTGTGTCATTTCTTACTTATGAAGTAAGTAATTGATCTCACAAGTTAAAGTGTGGTGTCACTTAAATGAACACGTAGATGTTTTGTTATAAAACAGAACATTGGAGATCTGATGGGAGATTCTACATGGATAACTATTAGAGTGTCAGTGGTTAATCTACAACGTTCAATAGTGGAATTTTTCCTTTGACTTAAGGTCACATACTGTCTTATATGATGATAGTCATACTTTGGTGATATTAGATGTTGCTCTGTCAATGGTCACTAATACGACATCGTTCGGGTATGTCAAGAGTCATATGAAGGTTGTCAATGATCAATAGAGGAATCGTCACTCTTAGATACTAAGAAATTGTAATCTACATTTCACCCGATTAAGTTGATAATGTAATCATTGGTCAATGTGTACTCATAAGTTGAATAGAAGTTTTCAATTCACGTTGACTTAATAGTAGGATGAAAGATATGATCGATAATTGAGATTGACACATATTCATATCTCGTAATTGATCGGTTCATATTGTCGAAATGATTATAATTTCATGGTAAACGAACAAATTTGATTTTGTTATACCATATGACATTTTTCGTCACATGTATTGCACTTACACATTCCTGAATATTAATCTAGGACGACGGATGTGAATTAGTGATAAATTAAAAGGGATGTTTTAATTTATCGATTTTGATTAGATCAAAATAATAATTCACGTCGTTTGACATCGTGATTGGAAACCTAATGAGTCTCATGCAAAATAAGAACTATAAGAATGATATTTACTAATTAATTAATTAGCAGGCGTTGGATAATTAATTGGATTGCTTATTAATAGTCCGAATTAATTAATTGGATTAATCAATATATTGATCAAATTTAATTAATTGGATTAATTAAATATTGCATCGGATTAAGTTAACAGACGAGCTAAGCCCGTTTGAAATTATAGAAATAAACTATCAGGGTTTGAAAAATTGTAGAGAAAACAATTATTCTTGTTAGCACAAGAAAAGTAAAAATTCTAGTTCTCTCAATTTTGTTCCCTGTGTAGATTTTCATTGGAGGCTGGACAGTTAGATAGCTTTCGATTACAGATCGTGATTGTTGGAATTCAAGAAAAGCAAAGGAGTTTGAAAAATTCAACAAATGTATAATTTTTGTCACGATTTCTATCTAAACAAAAAATAAATTTTTCGGTGGGAATTGAAATTTTGTTTAAATTTCACTGCGCATGATTAAATAAATTCTCAACAGTGGTATCGGAGCATACTTTGTATTTTTTTGATAATGTTCTTTTTTCATCTTAGAACAATCAAAAGTTGATTGTTTATATTTTTCTTAAATCTAGCAATTTAGAAAATTATTTTCTTCTTGGAAAATCTATTTTTGAAAGAAAAATAATTTTTTTTGGATTGAAAATGGATCTAAAAAAAAAAAAAAAAGTGGTAGCGGCCGCCGTCACGATGGTGGCGCGCACCATCGCGCGCGTGAAGGCAGTGCATGCTCGTTGTTACAGCGGCATACTCTACATCTAAAATTGCAGCGACAATGTCGTCGTTGCATTGCAGCACGAGCAGCAGCTCGTTCAAGCTATTGTAGGCAGTGGGATACCGTGCTTGACAGCAGTGGTTCCTGCTGTAACTAGTGATGTGGCCGACAACGCTTGCTGAGGGGTGAATATATATATATATTTGGTTTTTCGCAATCGGGTGGGATCTTAAATTTGTGAAATTGAAAGTCCCTGCTTGCAAAATGATATTGAGGGTCAACTTGAAAACTTTAAATAAGGGGTCGTTTTGCATTATTTGATATTGAGGACCCCTGCTTGCAATTTCGTTTCGGTGGTTAGTTTGTAAATAATAAAAAGAGGGTCTTTTTGTAATTTAAGAAATTAGAGGGCCTATTTAGAATTTTAAAATGGGTCAAACAACACATTTTCAAAAGGTGTTTTGAATTTAAGTTTAGAAGTGTTTTAAATTTGATTTTCAAATGGGTTTTGACCAATATTATCAATTTTGATGCAAATTAAAATTTTTAATTAAAATTGACGACTTCCAATATTTTTGTTAAAATTTGAATTTAATTTATATATTAAAATTTGATCCTAAATTGAATTTTATTTTATTTAGGAGTTTTATCCTAAATTAAAATATTAATAAAATTAAAAGTAGAGTCATGCTCTAATTTACTATTTAATTAAAATATTTGATTTTAATTAAATAATTCACTCTAATATGTTCTTGAAACTAGAGTTGAACTTTAATTTGAGATTTAATTAGAATTTAATTTTAATTAAATTGTCTCGCCCTGAATATATATAAATAATTTTTGAAATTAGAAGTTGGACTCTAATTTGGTATTTAATTAAATAACTTCGCCCAAAATCTTGGAACTAGAGTTGGACTCTAATTTTGCTGTTTAATTAAAATTTGATTTTAATTAAATTTAACCGCCTTAAGTTTTGAAAATAGAGCTGAACTCTAATTTAATATTTAATTAAAAAATGATTTGAATTAAATAGTTTCGCCGTATAATTGTGGAATTAATTGTTTGACTCTAATTCGGTATTTAATTAAAATTTGATTTTAATTAAATAAACCTACTAATTAAATTAATTGATTAATATGATTAATTAATTAATTATTTTGATCAATTTGTCTAAATGAGTTTAGACGACTATAATTGCTAGATTTTTGAAACATGTTTGGATATAATATTAGATATTATATATGAATGCATTTATTTGATGAATGTTTGCTTAGAGGATGATTATGGGCTCAACCATATGTATGTGTTAAATGGTTAAATTTATTCTTGTTGTTTTATGAGCTTGCTAGCTCTTAATTTATTTTGGACATGCAAGTCTATTATTATTATTATTATTATTATTATTATGAGTCTGCCCAGCCAATTTTATTTTAGGCCTGCGTGCCAACTAGTCTAGGATATAAATTGTAGCTGGACTAATTGAAAATGCAAGAAGAGAGTAGACCATGGAGATGGTGTATTGATACTAATTCAATGCAATACCTTTCTAGGAATTGACCAACTAGTTTTCCTATTGGCTCGGAAGGACTAGATAGAATTAATCTATAACCATTCACACTATTATATGTATGTTTATTTGCATGTTTGATGCACAATAAAATATATATAATCATTACGATGAGACTGTTGCATGCAAAACCCCTCGTTAAAACATTAAGTCATATTTATATTCACATACCATCATTATAATGAAGAATCAGAGTTCTCAATCAATCTCAACTTATTGAGTACACTCAAGGATGATTTATCAGCGATATGTTTGACATTATGAAATATTAGATATTTCTGAATAATGGGTTCGACTTAACTAAAATTTATCTTTTATTGAGTACACTCAAGAAGATAAATTCTAGGATCACGTTAAGCTAACACATAAGATGTGTGATGCTAAAGAGTTGTCAACTTAATGATCTGAGAGTTGTACTAATAGTATCTACCCAGATATTATATTAAGGCTCGTTGAGTACATTCAAAGTCTTAATATAATAAATAGGATCACAGCCCACTAGGAATCAAGTATGGATTTCATAATTTATATGCGAGGTTCATAAATTTGAGTTAAACAGTGAGAGCATAATTAATTTAATAACTACTACAACTTTAAGGTTGCAAACCCAAGTGCAGGTTGTCTCAAGTAGTAAACTCGGAAGTCCGAGGTCGAACAACAGGGAATTGGAAGGATATAAACTAATCTATAAGTAGTAAATGGTTGGTTAAATTACGATGAGAAGAACACTAGAGTGTTGGGGATTCACTTTGGATAAATAAGTAGAAATTATTCTTGATCTTTTATTTAACTCATATGAAAATCAACTATGAAGTGATCTCATACAGAAGATAAAACGTTGATTGCAAAATAGACTAAATGATAGTTCTCGTTAATTGTTTGAAAGAATATGTCATAATAAGTTATTGGTAGGTAAAGATTAACTAAGCATTCATTGTGCCAAACATGTCAACAATAAATCAAAGTCTTTGACAAACCAAAACCATTTGGAGAACATATACTTCAACCAAGTAAAAAGATTAACATTGAAGAACAAAGTAAAAGATCAAAGATAAAACTACAAATTCATCAAAGTTTCACTCCTAACTCTAGCTAAAGGTTTAGAAATACATAATGAAATGTAGCAAAGAGAAAAAGAAGGAAACTAGAATATATTGTAGAGGAATTCTTCTCCCCAAACTCGTGGCCAAGGTCCCCTTTTATAGGCAAAGAAGCATCCAAAATGCAAGTGGACATTAACAACTTGTGCTCTGCCAGCTTGGAGACAGCAGGCTCATGCAACTTGACGCCACTTTTCAGATATGTTGTGCAGCGAATTTGGACTTATGATCAAGCGAAAGATTGTTGCCACTTGAGTTAAATTTCCATTGGTACAAATATCAGGTTCATTGGATCTCTATAACTCAAGATATGTCCAAGACAATGAGTGCTGCTCACAGGTTGAAAAGCTGTATACAGCTAGTAACAGCCAGGTCTTTCAACGGTGATTTTGGCTGCCCTATTCTGCGACTTTGACTTCTTGTAAAACATGAAAGTTGTAGATACATATCTTATATTTCCATACCAACTTGAATCACCTTGGTTCGATAACTACAACTTAAGTTATGATCATTTTTCAGAGATAGCTGTAGATTTTTGACTTTTCAACATTTTTCTTCTCCACTTGCTCCACTTGCACCACTTGCACTATTTTGGAAATACACCAAATCAATACTCTTTCAAAAGTATAATACTCATGCCAACATGTATGAAAATACGTATTTCAATTAATTGCACTTTTAACCATGCATTTACGCAAATTGAATTTTTGGCAAGAGAATTGAAATTAGAGACTAACAATAGTGAATTTGTACAAAATAAATGTAAAATGCCTTGTAAATGATAATCTTTGAAACACTTTTAGACAATTATCAATAACGGACCATGTCAAATTAATTGATACATTTTATATATTATTCTTTTACTTTTCGTTATTTATATATTATTGAATCATGAGTAACTATATGTATTTGGGAGGCATATTGGATGCCAACAACCAAACCAAATTTTCTTGATTGGCACCGCAATCATAGAACTGTTCTCAAGCATGAAAAAATTGGTTATGTCCTTGAGTAGTCATTTCTAGAGTCACCTGTTGATTACTCGACTAAGGTAAAAGTGTCTACTATAATAAACACAATAATGACGATAGTATTGCAACATGTGTGATGCTTGCGAATATGTCACATAAGTTACAAAAACAACATAAGAGTATAGATGCTAACACATGATTTTTCATTCAAAGATTTGTATGATAATAATCATGTGTGGAATGATATGAGACTTTCAAGAACCTATACCAGTGCAAAATGATAGATGAATTTTCAGTCAATGCTCATGTACTGAAAATGTTTGACATTGAGAAGTTGTTTTAATTAAGTTCAATCATGAGCCATGAACTAAATATTGACTTGGTTTTGCAATCTCTGTTAGAGAGAGCTATTCACAATTAATTATGAATTTAACATAAATAAACTCGAATGCACAATCATTGAGTTGCTAAACATGCTTAATATATATGTAGCCCAATATCAAAATTTGTAGTGGTAAAAATCTTAATCATTAATTCCTCTAGGGTTTGTAAGAGGAAGTCTAAATGATGCTTCAGGAAAGTATCCAAGATGGCTAAGACGGTCAAAGAGAAGAAGGACAATACCAAATATAATGACATTTGTTATCATTTTGGAATGATAGGTTATTGGAACTTGGAAGAAAAATTGCAAGGCTTATTTCCACTTCATTAGTCTTTTGAGTATTAGATACTGTATATGAATCTCATATTTGTATAAATATGTAGAAACTAAATAGAAATAAATCACTGTAAGAGGGAGAAGTTGACATACACGATGAAAATGAGCAAATGTCGCTACATTGCCTGTGGGGGCATACTTCTTGTCATTGTCTTTAGGCTTGGTATTGAAATTAAAGAAATGTTACTTTGTACCCACCATTTGCCAGAACATTAAATAAATTTCATATTTGGATATGAATTATTTTAATGTTAAGGACAATTATTATTCCCTTCTATTTTGATAAGATTTTAATGGTTTTGGTGAATTACAAAAATGACATTTATATTCTAAATACTGAAACGAGTATAGAAATTAGAAGGCATAAAAGCGATAATCTAAATATTACATATATCTAGAATTGCAGGCTTGGTCATATAAATGAAAATACAATTTCAAAATTATATAGAGATGTATAATTGACATCAATTGATTTTGAATCATTTGACAAGTGTGAATCATGTTTGTTAGGCACAATTAGGGATGACAATTGGGCCGGCTCGGCTCGTCAAAACTCTGCTCGTGAGCCTCTCCGGCTCGTAAAACGACGAGCCGGAGCTGGAGCCCGAGTTGTGCCCAACGAGCCGAGCCCGGCTCGTAAAAAAATGAAATATTTTAAAAACAAAAAGCTTGAAAATCTGCAAAAAAATATTTAAAAAAAGCTTGTGGGCTGGGCTGGGCTCGGCTCATGAACTCACGAGCTAGTGGGTTGAGCCGAGCTCGCCCATCGAGTACGAGCTCGAGCTCGAGCTCAGCTCGTGACGCGCTAGGGCCGAGCTCGGGTGTTCACGAGCCGAGTCGTTGCCACCACTAGGTACAATGACCAAATCTCATTTTACTTGAAAATGAGAAAGGCATGTATAATTATTAGCCTAATACATAGTGATGGCTATGGACCTATGTCAATTAATACTAGATGACACTTCTCTTATTTCATCACATTTGGTTACGACTATTTCAGAAATGGTTATGTATACTTGATAAAATTCAAGCATGAAGCTTTTGAAAGGTTTAAGGAATTCAAGCTACAAGTAGAGAAACAAATACATGAAGGAATTCTCATATTAAGATCAGATCGAGGTAGAGAATTTTAGATTATCTAAAAGAGAATGAAATTTCTCTCATTGCGGACTTCCCAGCATATACTGCAGCACAACGGCGTATTAAGATGAAGAATCGTACACTATTAGATATAATGCGATTAATAACGAGCCATGCAAACCTCCCAAAATTGTTTTGGGGTAATTTATCGATTGTAGTATGCTACACATTAAATTGTGTCACATCCAAATCGGTTGACAAAACTCCATAAGAGTTATGGAAAGGAAAATGACCCATCTTATCTCATAAAAAAGTTTGGGTAATGACGCTTATTGAAGCGCACTGAATCGGATAAACTTGAGACTAAATTCGATAAATGTATATTTGTAGGATATCCAAAAGAAACAATTGAATATAAATTCTAGAATCCCGTTAAGAAGAATGTGTTCATCTTATGATATTCCATATTTCTAGAGAAAAGTTCATTTTAGGAGAGGACAATGGGAGCAAAATAGAACTTGAAGGAGTTCAACAATCCACATATATAGTTTACCACGTAGATGAATCTGAATTTGATCCCACGCTTGCTGAGGGACATACTTTTGATCAAGAAGTAGAGACTCCTAGGAATATGCCAGCTCCGTGTAAATCTGGTAGGATTAGTCGACCTTCAAGAAGGTGCAAATCCATAATTACTAATAAGACATTACTAATTGAGGATGATGAACCTACTAATTACGCAAAAACAAAGTCAAGTGATTGATTCAAAGAGATGGTAGGAAGCTATTGGATCCAAGATGAACTCGATTGATGTGAACAATGTTTAATCTTGATCGACCAGCCTAATGGGATAAAACCCATATGTTGTAAATGGGTTTATACGAAAAGGTCGACATAGATGGAAAACTTTCATACATACAAAGAGTTGCTAATAGCAAAATGTTAAAAACAAAGATAATGTGTTGGCTTTGATGAAACCTTTTAGCCTATAGCCATGCTAAAGTCTATTTGGATTTTACTTGCAATAGCTACATATCATGACTATGAGTTATGACAGAAGGATATCAAAACTGTAATCCTTAACAAGAACTTGCTAGAGAAAGTGTACATAACACGACTCGAAAGTTTTGAATCCAAATTTGCTTACAAGGTATGCAAACTTAATCAATCTTTATATAGATTGAAGCAAGCCTCTTCGAGCTAAAATTTTCGATTTGATGAAAAAGAAAAAAATGTTTGATTTTAGCAAAAATGAAGAAAATCCGTGTGTTTACAAGAATATAGTAGGAGTGTTGTCGTAATTCTAATATTATATGTAGATAACATATTAATAGGAAATGACATCTCTATGTTTCAATTGTTGAAATCATGGAGGATATGGGAGACGCAACTTGATTTATGGAGATAGATCTGGAAGATTGCTTAACTTATCCTAATCTACATAGATGAAATTTTGAGAAGATTTAATATGGAGAAAATGAACTGAGAGTTCATGGATACACTGATGCTAACTTTTAGTCAAACTAGAATGATAACAAATCTCAATCAGAATATTGGTTTACTTTTAAGCGGTGTGTTAGAAAGATTCTAAACAGGAAACAATCGTTGATTCAATAGCAAAAACCTTATACACTATCGTTTTAGAAGCAACAAAGGTTGTGGACTGGATCAAAAAGTTCAGTATTGAACTTGAAGTAGTTCTTAACATTATTGATCACATACATTTATATTATGATAACAATGAAGCCATCACACAAACGAAAGAACTAAGGTCTCATCGATGATTAAAACACGTGTTAATGTAGTATCATCTCATTAGAGAGATAATACAAAGAAATGATATAAAGAAAGACCGAATTTTCACAACTGATAATATGCAGATCCACTGACAAAGAGTTGTCGCAGTATAAACATGATTGTGTAGATTCTTATGATATTAGATATATAAGTGATTGGATCTAGTGCAAGTGGGAGTTTGTAAGTGTTATATTCTAGGTCCAATCAACTTTGGACATAAACACTTTTAATATATAATTGATGCAGTTTTATGACAAATCTATTATTTAATTAATATTTGATTAAATGAAATAATAGAGTCCGTAGATTCAAATCCTAGTAAATTGTTAATCACAAATAATTGTGATTGTAAGATACAAATTACATATAATTGAATTTTAAATCATCTATGGTCGTTAAGTAGTAACGAAATGCGAATATCGGTATTACAGATAGACCATCATGTGTGGCATTTCTTACTTGTGAAGTAAGTGGCTGATCTCACAAGTTAAAGTGTGGGGACATTTCAATGAACACGTGGACTTTTTTTTATAGAAAAAAACATTGGAGACCATGTTTGGAAATTCCACATGGATAACTATCTAAGTGTCAGTGGTTAATCTCCAATGTTTGGTAGTTGAATTGGTCCTTTAACTTGAGGTCATCATAGTGCTTTATATGAGGACAATTATAGTAAGAGCCAATGGCCAATATGATCGTTGGGGTATTTCAAGAATCAATTGAAGGTTGTGAATGATTAATAGACGATTCATCACTCTTAGATAGCAAGAGATTGTGATCTACTCCATTAAGTTGATAATGAAATCCTTGATCAATGTGTACTCATAAGTTGAAAAAGAGTCTTTGATTTACATTGACTTAATAGTAGGATGAAAGATATGATCGATAATAAAGATGGACACATATCCATATCTCATAATTGATTGAATCATATTGACGAAATGATTATAATTTCACGGTAAATGAACAAGTTTGATTTTGTCATACCACGTGACATTTCTTGTCACATGTATTCCCCTGACACATTGTTAGATGTCAATCTGGGACAACAGATGTGAATTAGTGATAAATTAAAAGGGGTGTTTTAATTTATCGATTTTCATTAGATCAAAATAATAATTCACATTGTTTGATATCGTGATTGAGAACTTAATGAGTCACACATAAAAGGAGAACTAGAAGAATGTGATTTACCGACTAATTAATTAGCAAGAGTTTGGTAATTAATTGAGTTGCTTATTAATAGCCCAAATTAATTAATTTATAGACCAAATTTATTTAATTAGATTAATTAAATGTTGGATCAGATTAAGTTATGAGATGGGCAAAGCCCGTTTGAGTTTATATAAATAAGCTACTAGGGTTTGAAAAACTGTAGAGAAAATAATTATTCTTGCTAGTACGGGAAAAGTAAAAACCATAGTTCTCTCAATCTTTTTCCCTATGTCGATTTTCATTGGAGGTTGAACAATTAGACAGCTGTTGATTGCAAATTGTGACTGTTGGAGTTCAAGAAAAGCAAATGAGTTTGCAGAATTCAACAAATGTATAATTTCTATCACAGTTTCTATCTAAACAAAATCTGATCCTTCGTGGGAATTGAAATTTTGTTTAAATTTCACTGCGTACGATTAAGTAAATTTTCAACAGTTTTAGCCCTCTTATTGCATCTCGATTCTTAATCGCTTTGATGATTACCATATATAGGGATGACAACAAGGTGATGCTGGTTCTCCCACCCCCGTTACCCGTTTAAGGCGGGATGGAGCGTTTGCCCAGTTTACGTAACCGTTAATTTTTTTTTTTAAAAGTTTTTGATAATTTATTTTATTGCTCTCATTCATTAAAGAGAGACAATACTATAATTATTAAATTTTTAGTTAATTTATTTATTTTTAAAAGTTAAATTATTTGAATATATTGAGTAAATTAAGGCCTCTATTGTTTATCAAATTTCTTAGATAATCTTAGTTGGCATCTTCTATTAGAATTAATGATATTTCGTGGAGTTTTTCATTTCAAGTATTGAATTCTTAAAAAAAAAAAAAATTAAATGGGGTGGGGTGGGGGGGAGGGGGGGAATTCCCTACCCCATCCCCGATCCGATTGCCCAATTAAGTGGTTAATCCTCGCCTCGTTCGGTATGGGGCCTGCGAGTATCAGGTATGGTGATTTTTTTTTGCCATCCCTAAACATAAATAGTATCATAAGTTTGTTTTTGTTTTTTTAAACTTCTCTCTTTTCTGCCATTACTAGGACATACATCCTCAAGAAATACAACATTCATTGAACCAATAATTGTACCTTCATGTATATAGAAATGCGTGACTTACGTATGAGGATCCGATATGCACTACTATTAATCGGATACTCAATAAATATATAATCAACAGTTCTAGAAACTATCTTAATTGGTTTAGGCTTCTACCTTAGACATGTAATTCCACACTTTTAATTATTTGAACAAAGGCGTGTGACCTTCCCACAACCCACATAGAGTTTCATCCCCACTTTTGTGTTGTATTCCATTAAGAATGTGGTTCACCTAGAGGATGCTACTCCCATAAACTCTATTGTAAGCCAAAACTTATCAACCTAGTGTTCACCAATTTTTAGAATCAAAGGTAACTAAGAAGCTGTTTGATTAATAATGCCAGATTTTAAACTAAATTCTTCAAAAAGTGCCTCATACTATCCAATTCTATCGGTACGAATAACTTTTATTCATTTTCTAGGTTGATTATCGACCTCATTTTTGTAGTGACTTACTTTTTACAGCGTGTAAATGAGCGCCGTAAAAAGTAACAACGATGTTCTGTTACGGCAAGCTTTACCCGTCGCAAAAATTGCACAACTTTTTACGATATTGCTTTATAAGGCGTTTAGTCATATATCGGCATACGATGCATGTCTTAAAAAGT
The DNA here is from genome assembly GCA_019395295.1 of Osmanthus fragrans. NCBI lineage: Eukaryota > Viridiplantae > Streptophyta > Magnoliopsida > Lamiales > Oleaceae > Osmanthus > Osmanthus fragrans. The sequence continues at coordinate 19,888,107 of CM033344.1, read as the reverse complement.
AAACTTTGTTGAAGTGCCATACCGATCTCAAATTCGGTCCGATTACAGTGTATTAATCGGAAAAAAGTAAAATTGGTGAATAAACTATTAAATCAACAGATTTAATCGTGAACGAAAAAACCATGTTCGGTTTTCTCCATTAATAAGTTTTTTTCTTTTAAGCAAAAAGTTTCAACTTTGTTGATGTGGTCACATATTGCACTAGCAGGCATTTTTTAAGATTTTTTTTTCCAAGTGCTATTCATTTTAAAGAGATTCCTCTTCAACTATGTTCATTACTCTTCCAATGTGGGATAAAAGTTGTAGCCAATTTTAAATATTTAACAGTTTACCACATTATCTACATTAACAAACCATGGCTCCAACAAAACTATAATCACAATCAATTTTATTTTGAATAAAGCAAATTATTTTTCGCTTATTAATTATTATTTTTTAAAGTTTTAAAATAAATTAGGATAATAAATCTAATTAACGAATGTGAATTTATATTTACTTTGAATTATTAAAGTAGAACTAAAAACATTATCATTGTTATAATATTTTATATAGTTTATGTGCGTATTTATTTATTCAATTTTGGCATTCGGTTTGATATTAGGGTCCGTTTGTTTGTAAGGGTGAAAAATAGATGGAAAGAAAATAAATGACAGGGAATTGAATTGAATATAATTTGTTTTAGAGGAAATTGTAATTAATGAAGTTTGATTGGTATAATTTTTCACCTAATTCGTTTGACTTTATTTTTCATAAAAATTGTTATTTTTTGGTATAAATTTTTTCACAATCTGTATTAAAATTTGTTTGGAATACAAAAAAGTAAAAAAAAAAAAAAATAATAATAATTTTTGAAATTGTTTTGTGTTCGTTTGACTTAATTTTTCATGCAAATTGTCAATTAAATGAATAAATTTTTTTACCATTGGATTTAGAATATGTTTTCGTTGTCAAAAAGTTAAAAAAAAAAAGATGAAAAATATTTTCCACCATACCCATAGGAAAATAAAGAGATGGAAAATATGTTTTAAATGGTTATACCTAGAAAAAGAGTGAAAATGAATTCTATGGAAAAATTATGTAATCAAATACCAAATTTAAGGGTGGAAAATGAAAATATTTTTATTTTCCACCCAATTTCAGGACCTTAGTTTAACCCTTGAACCCCCCCCCCCCCCCCCCCCCCCCCCCCCCCCCCCCCCCCCCCCCCCAACATAGAGTTTCATCCCCACTTTTGTGTTGTATTCTATTAAGAATGTGGTTCACCTAGAGGACGCTACTCCCATAAACTCTATTGTAAGCCAAAAGTTATCAACCTAGTGTTCACCAAATTTTTAGAATCAAAGGTAACTAAGAAGCTGTTTGATTAATAATGCCAGATTTTAAACTAAATTCTTCAAAAAGTGCCTCATACTATCCAATTCTATCGGTACGAATAACTTTTATTCATTTTCTAGGTTGATTATCGACCTCATTTTTGTAGTGACTTACTTTTTACAGCGTGTAAATGAGCGCCGTAAAAAGTAACAACGATGTTCTGTTACGGCAAGCTTTACCCGTCGCAAAAATTGCACAACTTTTTACGATATTGCTTTATAAGGCGTTTAGTCATATATCGGCATACGATGCATGTCTTAAAAAGTAAACTTTGTTGAAGTGCCATACCGATCTCAAATTCGGTCCGATTACAGTGTATTAATCGGAAAAAAGTAAAATTGGTGAATAAACTATTAAATCAACAGATTTAATCGTGAGCGAAAAAACCATGTTCGGTTTTCTCCATTAATAAGTTTTTTTTTAAGCAAAAAATTTCGACTTTCTTGACGTGGTCACATATTGCACTAGCAGGTATTTTATAAGATTTTTTTTCCAAGTGCTAATCATTTTAAAGAGATTCCTCTTCAACTATTTTCATTACTCTTCCAATGTGGGATAAAAGTTGTAGCCAATTTTAAATATTTAACAGTTTACCACATTGTCTACATTAACAAATCATGGCTCCAACAAAACTATAATCACAATCAATTTTATTTTGAATAAAGCAAATTATTTTTCACTTATTAATTATTATTTTTTAAAGTTTTAAAATAAATTAGGATAATAAATCTAATTAACGAATGTGAATTTATATTTACTTTGAATTATTAAAGTATAACTAGAAACATTATCATTGTTATAATATTTTATATAGTTTATGTGCGTATTTATTTATTCAATTTTGGCATTCGGTTTGATATTAGGGTCCGTTTGTTTGTAAGGGTGAAAAATAGATGGAAAGAAAATAAATGACAGGGAATTGAATTGAATATAATTTGTTTTAGAGGAAATTGTAATTAATGAAGTTTGATTGGTATAATTTTTCACCTAATTCGTTTGACTTTATTTTTCATAAAAATTGTTATTTTTTGGTATAAATTTTTTCACAATCTGTATTAAAATTTGTTTGGAATACAAAAAAGTAAAAAAAAAAAAAAATAATAATAATTTTTGAAATTGTTTTGTGTTCGTTTGACTTAATTTTTCATGCAAATTGTCAATTAAATGAATAAATTTTTTTACCATTGGATTTAGAATATGTTTTCATTGCCAAAAAGTTAAAAAAAAAGAAAAAAGACGAAAAATATTTTTCCACCATACCCATAGGAAAATAAAGAGATGGAAAATATGTTTTAAATGGTTATACCTAGAAAAAGAGTGAAAATGAATTCCATGGAAAAGTTATGTAATCAAATACCAAATTTAAGGCTGAAAATGGAAAATGTTTTTATTTTCCACCCAATTCCAGGACCTTAGTTTAACCCTTGACCGCCCCCCCCCCCCCCTCCCTTTTTTTTTTTTCTTCCGAGTAGATGCCTTGATCGATTTTTAAAACATTATTATCTATAGATTTCTAACTGGTCTTGGGCTATTTTGTTGGTCACACATAGCAACTATTGATTAGTAGACATATAACTGAATATGCTATCCATTCAGTTTTATTCACCAATTTGGATCTTCATCCATTTGATGATGTATTTTGGCTCCCTTTTCATATTCAGGATCGCTTGTAAGACTTCGTGATATTACTGTTCGCCAATTTAATTCTGGATTTGGTTATGATTCTTTGTCAAAATTATTGACAATAATAGTCTCTGAATTTTGAATTTAATTATCTACAGTAGGTTTAGGAATTAATTTAGATTTTCCATCAAGCAAGCTCTGAAGGCGAATTTGTGTAAATTGTGTTGTTGGTATAGGTTTCAAAGAGTTCTTATTATAGGCGAACTCAACATTTTCCTCGAATTTCTTAATTCGATACATTGGGTTGAAAAAGGAATTTAGAAAATAATAGTCCCCGAAAATCGAGCTTAACTATTTATGTTAAGTGGCAAACTCGTGAACTTAGGACAAGGGATATGCATTGGTCTTTTCTATTCATTGATGACTAGGGTCAAGTTGATTAGATTTCTATGCTCACGGGCACATGCTGGATCTGGGCCATTTGCATGGTTGTGCTCTTTCGTATTCAATGATTTCATTTCAATGGTAATGATTGAATTTATTTGGGATTCAATGGCCATGATTTATTTGTAAAACTTGTAAATATTTTGCTAATGTTGTTTTTCTTCCCCTAAACATAGAATATGTTCTTGCACTTTTCTTTAGTTATCGTTCTCTCAAAAGCGCTTTCCAAAAGGTGTTCTTTTAGAGTGACTCTCAGAATAATTCTCTTAGTATTAAGGCCTTACATAGGGATGATAGTGTTTTGTCATCGTCTCTGTCGATTCTTTTGTGTTTTTTCAATATGCCCTTGATGGCTCCTCCGTCCGGGAGATATATGATTCAACGAGCTTTTATGGTTTGTATGGTTCTCCCTTTGCTACATTATTAGCGGATAGCTAGGATCCAGAAGATGAAAAATTTGCATGTTTTTGCTTTTTCCATGTATATGCATCTAGAACGAATCACCCAAGGTGGAAAAGCATTGATTCTGGCTGGCTGCTATCCCATGGGCTATCAGATAGTTACAGCCAATTTTGCCAAACTTGATTCTGTTAGAATAATTCGAAATGTGGGTTTTCCATTTGATTATGAATTTTACGAGTTAGACGTATGGACTCTGAATGATATTGTGATTGAGCCTAATATGTTAAGTGATCACTTGAGTCGTCGTATACCTTATCGGGCTATATTTTATTTAATGTGGTAATTTAATTATGTGAGTCGAAAATATGTAAACCTCATTTAGTGTTTAAATCGTTAATGAGACGACTCCATAAATTCATATATAAAAGTTAGGTCCCCATTCCTCTCCCTATTGATTTTTAATTGGCTTACTTCATTGACGACTGATACTTTGTGAGGAACAAGGAATGAAAGATCTAGCTACTACTATTCATATTAACGATGTCTTTCATATGTATGAATTCAATTGATTAATTTATCATTATGTGATTATTTTTCTTAGCATGATTATTATTAAAATTTATCAATTGGTATCAGGGCCACCATGCTAAGATTAGAATCTTTCATAAAAATATTTATGATTTAAATTTGGACTCCAAGGTGAAGAAACCATGAAACAAGGACACGTTCCTTTTCCTTTCTCCTCTGTCACTTCTCTCTCTCTAATAGAGTATATGTGCTGGATTTCGCTGAATTTTTCAAACGCAACCTGTAATCATCCATTTTGCAATTCTTGAAAATCTTTGCCTTCCCTTTTATCAGTTACCATAGTTGGGGTTAATTTATTTAATTCATTAATCTGTCTGGGTTCTGCTTTTGCAAACTTAAGTGAAGGGTGTTCCTGCTTATAATCAATAGGAGAAATAATGGTTCAGATCAGCGCCAACTAAAAATAAATAAATACGTTGTTGGGGGCACGGTGGTGGTTGATTCATTGTTGGAGTCGCTGACTGGAATAATTAGCTGTCTCCGCCACCACCTTCACCTCGTACTCTTTACTGTTGATAGATAAATACATGGCACCGGCCACCGTAGTAGGCAGCGCGACGAAGCAGCAACATAAAAAAAAAGAAAAAAAGAAGGGTTTTTATTCTGCATGAAAATTATTGTCCTTCACTGCTAATGCGACGGGCATTTATGCCCATCTCCGCCGTGCGTTTCCCTTTTTTGCTTTTTGAGAGAGGGGATGTGTTCCGATTCGCAGTAGGCTGCAGGTTTTTGAATTTTCTGTAATGGGTATTCACGTGCAAGCTTCTTGCATTGGTTAATTTTTTATTTTATTTTTCCTTTGGCAGATAGCTATTAATTGATTCTTTCCAAACAATTTCATCTCGATCCATTCCAAATACCTAAAAGATGTTATTTTAAAGATATTATTTTTATATCTTGATCCCAAAGAAAAGTCAATGAAAACTGATACAGATGGAAATTAATGCAATTATGTAAACTGTTGTCTGAATTTTTCCTTTTTGAGTAAGGTAATAAAGGCAACCATGTCAAATAATAGGGTAATTAGCAGAAATGGTCCCTAACGTTTATATTCATTGTTAAAATGGTTCCTATCATTTTAATTTTGACATTTACACCCTTATTTCAAACGTTTGTTGCGAAATTGGTCCTTCCATCCAATTCCGTTAAATCAACCGTTAACAATTTAATGAAATTTGCAGAAATGGTCCCTAACATTTACACTCATTTGCTAAAATGGTCTCTATCTTGTTTGAGACTAATTAAATTTTATTTTATTACATTTTATTTTTCTCTCTTTCCTATTTTCAACCACATAACTTTTCATAAAATAATATTATATGTAAATCGAAAATTTTTCCTTCTTTTTCAATCGTTCATTTAAAAATAATAATAATAATATTCCACATATTTTCATTCACAAAAAATGGGGAAATTAGTCAACTTTCCATATTTTTCTCCTCTTAAATTTTTTGGTGAATATAATCCTATGGTTTGATATAATTTACAAGTTTAGACCTCAACTCAAAACGTTGTCGGCAAATCTCATCACTAACCCTCTAATCATTTAGCACAAATAATCATTGATGAGCTATATAGTATAAGTTATCAATATTAACCTACTACAATAGATACAAAATATCATAGTAAAAGGAAAAATAAATTGCTACACAATAGATATTTGCCGACAACGTTTTGAGTTGGGGTATAAAGTTGTAAATTACATCAAACCAAAGGAATTATATTCACCAAAAATTTTAAGAGGAGAAAATTATGGGAAGTTGACTAATTTCCCCGTTTGGACCCCTATTTTTTGTGAATGAAAATATGTGGAATATTATTATTATTTTTAAATGAACGATTGAAAAAGAAGGAAAAATTTTCGATTTACATATAATATTATTTTATGAAAAGTTATGTGCTTGAAAATAGAAAAGAGAAAAATAAAATGTAATAGAATAAAATTTAGTTAGACTCAAACAAGATAGATATCATTTTAGCAAATGAGTGTAAATGTTAGAGATCATTTCTACAAATTTCATTAAATTGTTAACGGTTGATTTAACGGAATTGGATGGAAGGACCAATTTCCGCAACAAACGTTTGAAATAAGAGTGTAAATGCCAAAATTAAAACGATAGGGATCATTTTAGCAATGAGTGTAAACGTTAGGGACCATTTCTGCTAATTACCCCAAATTATATATTAAACTAGGTGGCGTGCAGGTTTTGGCCTCATATAGCCCAATCATTTTTGGGGTAAAAATAAATTTCTTTGATGTCATAAATGATGAATATATCGTTAAAAAAGAAAGGAAAAATTATTGATGTGATTAAAAATATTATTTTATTAAAAAATGTGTGGTTGAAAATGAGTAGAAGAATGTGAATGAAAAAAAAATATGTACCAAACATGAACATAGTATGTTAAAGCAACTATCTATGAAATTGCAATGTAATCTTTTCCATTTTTTCTTCATGCTCTTCATGAATCAGATTATTTGATCGCGCATATTAGTTTTGCCTCGAATTGGATTTTACAAAAGTTAGGGCCATATGCATCAATTAGTTTTGTAACATATTATGTGCATACTTCCAAGTTGCCATTTAAATTTAAAAATATCGGATGTTACACATGCTTGAAATTTCGTTGCCAATTTTGTCTTTCAGTCACATAAATTTTACGTTTTATCGATTTTAAAATTATGATTTGTTGCTTAATTATTATTTTAGTGATTGAATTCTTCATGGACTTTGACACGATTCTTATTTTTTCACTAAGAGAAATATTTTGAAAAAAAAAATGGGTGGTAGCTGCCAAAGTGGCACACTCATTGTTATTTATTCAGTTTTCTTTATCGAAAAAAAAAAAAAAAAATTAAATTAAAAGGCGTTAGCGTTTCATTTTGAGTTATCGCATATAGTATCTTGTCCAAATGTGTTATTATATGCAATGTTTTGAAAATTGGCATAAGGCAGTTAACAAGTTTATTTGATATAGAAATATCCTTCTGCCCAAATGTGTTGGTGTTTCGAAAATCAATGTGTTTTGTTAATATGCTTCCTGATGTATTTTAAGAGTACCTTACAACATGTTGTATTGTTAGCCCAAAGGTGACTTTATAACGATGCACCTAGGCTCTTAACATAATGAGGTTCATGTGATTTTGACTTCAATTACGAATTATCTAATTAATAGCCCATGTTAATTAGATGAATATGTTGTCATCCATTGATTGCATACATTATGTTTGGATGATATTAAATATGATATTTTATGTTTCTACGATTTTAAATGCCTCATCTCTTTCGAATCAACTGTCTGCTATTGAAACCTTGATTGAAAATAATTATATGAATGGAAACGAGACGTGGAAATAGCACTTGATCTTTTAGGTTTGACTTTGCAATGGAGAAATAACTTTCGAGACCCACGGATAAGAGTACTCCTGAATATGTGGCTGGGCATGAAAAGTGGGAAATGGCCAACAAATTTTGTTTGAAAATTATTAAGCGCTCTATATCCGATTCCATTACGGGTGCTATTCCAGACAATGAGAATGTCAAAGGTTTATGGATGTCATAGTAGAGAGATTTGCTGAGTCTGATAAAGCTGAAACTGGAGATCTGGTGGATAAACAGATGAATATGAGGTATGATGGTACAAGTGGAGTTAGGGAGCACGTTATGTGATAAGTGCGTTTTGCGCACTTATTTAGGTCACAAAACATGGACAATTGATTGCTATTATGTCGAAATATGGCTTAATTCTATGTAAATTGTGTTTGCAGGACTATATCGATGGAAACAACGATAAGTGAGTAAAAATGAGCAAGAAAGGACTGAAATGGAAGAAAACCAAAGTTCAGGGACTAAGATGCAATTATTCGAAAGTTGACTCGAAATCCAAATCAAGAACGAAAAAAGAACTAAATACGAGATTAACGAAGTCAATGAGTGATTAGAGGAAAGAGATTGAAGAAAAGAAGTCAAAATGAGGAAGAAAGGAGTTCGGGGGCCAAAACGACAAAATTGGAAGATGGTTGTACCATGCGGCCGCATGGTGCAATGATCCATGCGGTCGCATGGCTTCACCAGAATTCTAGCTCGAGCCAGCACTTGAACCATGCGGTCGCATGGTTTATAACCATGCGGTCGCATGGTTATTTCCGACACAGAAAATTCTGGTTTCCGTTTTTAAGTGGAACTCTTATGGAAATTAATTTGGGACGACTTTAAAACCCTAAACTCGACCAGAAAAAGGGGCTACGCACTTTTAGAGATTAATTTTGACATTGGAGAGCAAGAACTTGGGGAATAACGCGAAGATTCATCAAGCACTTCAAGGAATTAATCGAATATTTATTCGGGTGATGGCGTTTCTTCACTTATTCTTTTATTTTTCTTTCTTTAGCATGCTAGGCTAGTTTTTCTTGTACTAGGAGATCGATGAACCTTGTAACATGATATTTGAATCTTTAGTTTTACATTCTTGACATTAAAACACGTTTTTGGATATTTGAATGAATTATACGTATTTATTCCATATGGTTATTGTGCGCACATTAATTGTATGAATGTGGTGGTCTATTTTATGCATTCGAAAGAAGGGAAATAGATTCGACGTAGTATAAATTGTCATAGGGTCCGATAGGGGATAGAAATATACCGCTATGCTCTATGTGAATCTTTAAGTGTTCATAAAAGTTAATGCGTTCTTTTATGTTTGTATTCGTCATAGAAATATAGTCGAATCGCATGATAGAATAGGTTTAATATTACTCGAAAGAGATTATTGAATTTGATAGGAACATTGATTCTTCAATATTTAATCGTGTTGTCAAAGTTTAAAATTAGGATTTAAAGGGATTGTTGCATGGGGATTCGTGATCCTAGTACGTTTTTCTCATCTTAAGTAAATCAATTTGCATTCATCTCTCATATTGCATTCTAGGATAATTTGCATTTAGTTTAACAAATTCATCCATAATAGTTTCATAATTTAGTTTGGTTAGCATTTAATACAAAATTCATCAAAAACTCATCTAGTTTCGGTTAAGGTCGAAATAATTATTATTGAACTACTCAATCTCTGTGGGATCGACAATCCGGACTCTAAAAGTCCACTTTATTACTTGTAACGAACCGTACACTTGCGGTAGTTTTAAATCGAACGTATTTTCGTGAACATTATGATGATGATAAATATATCATCTAAGCTAAAGACTCTTGACATTCCCATTGTGGAGCCTTTCCTAGTCTTGCATGTTTTAAATAGCCTTCCTAGCCAATTCAATCAGCTTAAGGTTGCTTACAATGCTCAACATGACAAATGAGATTTAAATGACTTTATTGCGATGTGTGCCCAAGAGGAGTATAGGATACGATGCGAGACTATTGAAACTGTGTAATTGGCTTTTCAGCCATCACAAAATAAATGGTCTTTTTATAACCATAAGTTTAAGTTCCTCAAAGGAAATAAGTCACACTGCAATTTTTTTTAAAAAAATAAAATTGGAGGTCAGACTTTTGGTGGTCGCAAAGGACCAATAAAGAAAAATGATCAATGTAAGTGCTGCAAAAAAACATGTCTCTAATCCGTGAATCATCCTCCATGTTGTGGCATAAGCAATTAGGTCACATTTCAAGGGAAATGATGGTGAGATTGGTAAAAGTTGAGATAATTCTCTCTTTAGACTTATGTGATTTTGATACTTGTGTAGATTGTATAAGAGGAAAGCTAATTAAGTCCAAAAGGAAAGGTTCCACCAGGAGCAGTGATATTTTGGACTTGATACATACTAATATTAGTGGATCTTTACCTTTCACCATATGTAGGAACAAATATTTCAAAACTTTTATTGATGATTTCTCACGATATGGATATGTTTACCTAATTAATGATAAATCTCACGCACTTGAGAAATTTAGGATTTTCAAAATGGAAGTAGAGAAACAATGTGGAAAAAGTATCAAAGTTGTAAATCTGACCATAGTGGTGAATACTATAACAAGTATAATGAGTCTGGTCAAAACATAGTGATTTTGCAAAGTTTTTACAAAGTTGTGGAGTAGTGCCTCAATACACTATGTTAGGGAAACCTGACCAGAATGTCTTTTTTGAATGACGAAATTGAATTTTAAAAGATATGGTTAGGAGCATGATGAGCAGAACGAATTTGCCAGAATACCTATAGGGTGAAAGCTTTGAAAACTACCATATATATCTTGAACAGAGTTCCAAGTAAAGTTGTTGCAAAGAAACCCTTTAAATTATGGATAGGACGTAAGCCTAGTTTGGCTCATTTCAAAGTTTGAGGATGTCCAGCTGAGTTTAGAATTTATAATTCTTTTGAAAATAAATTAGACCCGAAATCAACTGTTGGTTACTTTATTGAGTACCCAGAGAGATCAAAGGATATGCGTTCTACTGTCAAAATCGTGATACTAGAATTGTTGAGTCCATTGCTGCTAAATTTTTGGAGAATGATTTTGGTGATAGTGGGAGTTCTGCATTGAGAGTACTTTTTGTTGAACCAAATTGAGTTGTTGTTTCAATTCCTCTTATACAGAAAATAGTTGGTTCTCAACCAGTTGAAATTGTTAATGTAGAACCGAGGAACCAATAAGAAATTCCAATTCCTCCAACAACAATTGAATCAGTTTCTGAGCCACAAGTTAGAAGATCGCAAATGGAAATGAGGTCTGCATTGTCCAGTAGTTATTTATTGGAGAGTGATTTTAATATCGGGCACATTGTTGATCCTGTTACTTATAATCAAGCATTGACAAGTCCTGAGTCAGATAAATGGATAAATGCTATGGAAGATGAAATGAATTCTATGGAATAGAATAAAGTTTGGGAACTTGTTGAACTTCTTCCGGATGCTAAAGCTATAAATAACAAGTGGGTCTTCAAAAGAAAATTGGATTTGAAAGGGAATGTTGAACGGAAGAATGGGAGATTGGTTGCAAAAGGGTTTACTCATCAAGAGGACATTGATTATAATGAAACATTCTCGCATGTTTTGTCCAAAGATTCTTTTCGAATTATCATAGCACTTGTGGCACACTATAATTTAGAGTTTCATCAAATGGATGTTAAGACAACCTTTTTTTGAATGGAGATCTTTCAGAAATGGTTTATATAAGAGAACCTGAAGGTTTTGTTGTGAAGGGAAAATGAAAATTTGGTGTCTAAGTTGAACAAATCCTTATATGGTCTCAAGCAAGCATCACGGCAGTGGTATATGAAGTTTAACGAGATTGTGAATTCCCTAGGTTTTGTTGAAAATACAATTGATCAATGCATTTTTTCAAAACCAGTGGGAGAAATTTTATTTTTCTCGTCCTGTATATTGATGACATTTTGCTTGCTAGCAGTAACTTAGGATTGGTTTATGAGACAAAGAAAATGTTATCTGCTAATTTTGAGATGAAAGATCTTGGAGAAGCTTCTTATGTGCTTGACATTAAAATATATCGTGATAGAAATTGTGGCTTATTGAGACTTTCTCAGAAGCCTAATATACGACGTGTTCTAGAAAGGTTCAATATACAAAACTGTGCACTTGGTGATGTACCTATCATAAAGGGGATAAGTTTAACAAAGCTCAACGTCCAAGGAATGAGCTTGAAAGAGAATCTATGAAGACGATACCATATGCTAGCGCTGTGGGGAGTTTGATGTATGCTCAAGTTTGCACTAGACTGGATATAGCCTTTGCAGTCAGTGTTCTTAGTAGGTTTCAATCAAATTCAGGGTAAGAGCATTGGAAAGCGACAAATAAAGTTATGAGATATTTGAAGAAAACTAAAAATTACATGCTTACTTTTTAGCGTTTAAATCATCTTAAGGTGGTAGGCTATTCGGATTCTGATTTTACTGGATGTCAAGATGATTTGAAATCAACCTCAGGTTATATTTTCATATTAGCTGGTAGTGCTATCTCTTGGAAAAGTGTTAAACAAACTCCAGTGACATCCTCTACTATGCAGGCTGAATTTGTAGCATGTTATGGGACTACAATCTAAGTCATTTAGTTAAGAAATTTCATTTCTGGATTGAAAGTTGTTGATTCCATCTTGTGACCAATCACTATTTATTGTGATAACGCGCAGTAGTGTTCTTTTCAAGGAATAATAAAAGTTCTGGTGGGTCAAAGCATATTGATATCAAATATTTCGTGGTTAGAGACAGAGTCAATGAAGGACATATGAAAATTGAGCATATCAATACATATGCGATGATTACAGATTTTTTTGACTAAGGGATTCGTTCCAAGAGTTTTTGAAACACATGTTACTAATTTGTGTATTGTGGAAACATTTTGATTTTTTTGGGTAGTGGGAGTTATTTGTGTAAAAGAACTACATTTTGGCATGATCCCTTTACGGGGTACATAAGCAACCCATATGTTCTTCGGGTATAGCCCTTCTAATAATAAAATATATTTTCCCTGTTCATAAATTATTTTGAGCATGCATTTGACTTATGTCTTTTATTATGGTATTATTATGATCTCGAGATATACTAGACAAAGACATTAGATGGGTCTCTTTTGGAGACATATTAGAAGCATTATGAGGACCGATGTGAATTAACATATTTTTTTTTTTTTTATCACATTTGGTGCTAAGTTCATACCTATATACTACCATATTGGTTGGAGGATGGGGATCCATGTCGATAAGGATGTTGGCATTTGTAGCCGTGGAATGATTTTACATCATTTAATTGATGTAATGATTCGGTGTTAATATTCCTATTGGACCGGATTATGTTGCGTAAGGTGTCATCATTGGAGCTATACTTTTGTGGCCACCTATATAGTCTAACTCGGATGTCAAAAATTTTGATATAGCAATCAAATGTTTGCCCAAGTGGGAGAATGTTAGAATAATTCTAAATGTGGGCTTTCCATTTGATTGTGAATTTTACGGGTTAGGCATATTGTTCTGAATGATACTGTGAGGCTAATATGTTAAGTGATCACTCGGGTCGTTGTACACCTTACAGGCTATATTTTATTTAATGTGGTAATTTAAGTATGTAGGTTGAAAATATGTAAACCCCAATTAGAGTTTAAGTCGTTAATGGGATGACTCCATAAATTCATATATAAAAGGCTGAGTCCCCTCTCCTCTCCCTGTTGATTTTTAATTGGCTTGCCCCATTGACGGCTAATACTTTGTGAGGAGCAAGGAAGAGAATATCTAGCTGCTACTATTCATATCAACGATGTCTTCCGCATGTATGAATTCAATTGATTAATTTATCATTATGTGATTTTTCTTCTTAGCATGATTATTATTAAGATTTATCAGATTCTATCAAAATGCATTCGATATACCCTTTATTCATCTTCGGGAAGCTTCGCGGATATGCATGCTAAGAAGTTTGAGGTTATACAAGCATTAGATGTATCTTCCACAGAAATTTTCTAGATTATTCTGCTTTGGGAATGTAATCCTTTTGGATGACTTAGCAAAGTCAAGCTTGCGCTTGTAAGTTTTCTTTGTAATAATAATAAAAAATTTTGAATTCTCTGTAATATATTTTTTATTGTGAATAATACATTTTGTTTGAGTTTGATGACTTTGCCATATCAACATATTAAAACATGATTTCAGACATCAATTTGTCAATTAACAATTATATGATTTCGTCAATAACCAAACAAAAGTTATATTATTGATAGTACTTGCCCATATGTTCACCATTTCAGGAATGTTTGAGAGGTTTGCCATTCTAGTCCTCTAATACTTTAGATATTCCTTACCCTACTACTTCGACTACAGTTTATGGTTTTTCTCATTTTGGGCCTAGTGACTTGACCCCATTTCTTTATTTTCGACAAAAAAAATTCTTTAGTATCAAGTCATCAAATTTAAAGGTTTTCTTATGAATCTGGAAATTAAAATACCTTTCCATCTTCTTGGATATATTGTGAGATTCATTTGGGAGGTATCCCATATTTCTTCCAAAAGATCTAGACTTGCATTCATGGCTTCATTCCATTCTTCGCCAAAATTCAGCTCTAATTGAACTTTGGCCTATTTTTGCTAGAATCATTCCTTGAAGAACCATGCACAAATATTTTCCAGACTTTTTCCTATTTGGGTTCTTTTAGGAATTAGGCTTTTGAAAGTTCTGCGATGAAATCCTCCAATGCCTGTGCTTTAATTATGGATCGCCCTTTATTGTTTATTTTGAATTATTCTAATTCCATTGCCCATTTCATCAATCTTCTTGGAGCATCAGGTTTTGTAATATCCGCTTTAGTAGGAAGTTAGTCATTACCTCAAGGCTTGGAAAGCTTGCTCACATTCTTTACTCCATTTGAATGTTTTCCCACATTTTAATATTTAGAAGAAAAAGTAGAATTTCTTTGTTATTTGTGAAACGAATCTGCTTAAGGCTGCGACTCTTCCTGTAAGGTTTTGCACCTCTTTAGGTTTTGTTAGGGATTGTATTTCTATTAGAGCTCGTATTTTATAAGGGTTCACCTCGATACTTCGTTATTTTACCATAAAACCTAGAATTTTCTCAAATAAGACTTCAAAAGCATATTTTAGAGTATATGGAAGGTTTTTTCCAAGTGTTTCAAATAATGGATTGGAGTTATGTTCAGATGAATTTAATATTTTCTAAAGTTAGAAGGGCTTTTGAGGCACTTGATAGTTCATGGTACTCTGCAACAGAATGATGTGGCAGAACGAATGAATAGAACTTTGATGGAAAAGTTACATTGTATCCTTTCAAATACTAAGCTGACCAAGACATTTTAGGCTGCCACTACAACTTATTTTCAAATCAATCATCACCTTAAATTACTATTGAGAAAAAGACACCAGAAGAGGTGTAATCTGGTAATCCTTTTAGTTACTTTGATTTGAAAATATTTAGGTGCATTGCTCATGCTCAGGTGAACAATTGAAAGATGGAGACAAGGTTTAGAAAGTGTATCTTTCTTAGTTATAAATCTGGTATTAAGGGATATAAACTTTGGTGTCCAAAAATAGGACATGTGGTGATTATTAGAGATGTAGTGCTTGATGAATATACGATGGTTCATAATTTGCCTCTCGGAGATTCTAGTAATATGAATGAACATAATTAAAATACTTAGGTAGAGTTGGAGATTCATTCAGAAGAGAAATTAGAGGGTTCATCTCAATCCAGTTCCGAATTGAGGGAGTATAACACTTTGCCTACTTTGCGTCCACCACCAGTGGTACCACAATATTTGTTTACTAAAGATAGACCCAGAAGAGAGATTAGATCTCCATAACAATATGGAAAAGCAGACTTGGTAGCTTATGCATTGAATATGACTGATAGTATTGATTCCATTGAAGAGCCTGCTACATACACAGAGACAATGAGTTGCAATAATTTAGCTAATGTTTGATTGCTATACAAGAGGAGATGAAGTCACTTCAAAATAATGTTACATGTGACTTCATGAAATTGTCCAATGAGAATAAGGTTGTTTGTTGCAAATGGGTATTCAAAAAAAAAGAAAAAGAAAGAAACATCAAGAGTTTAAGAGGTCAATTATAAGGCTAGATTAGTGGTTAAGTGTTATAGTCAGACTCCAGGTACGGAGTTTACAGACGTGTTCTCATCAGCTCTAAAGTATAGCTCAATTCGAGCTTTGCTTGAGGTAGTGACTAAGGACGATTTAGAGCTTGAGTAGATAGATGTAAATATAATATTCTTACAAGTAAAACTTGAGGATAACATTTATACGCAACAATCAGAGGGTTTCATAGTTACTGGAAAGGAGAACTAAGTGTGCTTGTTGAAGAAGTCCATGTACGGCCTGGAGCAATCACCGAGACAATGGTATAAGAGATTTGATTTATTCATGACCATTCATAACTTCATTAGAAGCAATTATGATAGTTATGTGTACATTAGAAAGTGTGATGATGGATCATCATATATCTACTGTTGTATGACGATGATATGCTGATGGTAGCTAAAGATAAAGTACAGTTCAGAAAGGCGAAAGCTCAACTCAGTGAAGAGTTTGACATGAAAGATTTGGATGCGGAAAATCATATTTTTGGTATGAAGATTTTGAGGGATATAAGGTTGGTAGATTATATTAAAGTCACAACTGGATACATTGAGATAGTATTTTATAGATTCAATATGTTGAATCCAAGGATATCAATACCGCTTTGGCTGCCTATTTTAAATTGTCATTTTCCATGTGTTCACAGTCAGATGAAAATATTGATTATATGTCTCGGGTTCCTTATTCAAGTACAGATGGATCATTCATGTATGCTATGTTTTGTAAACGCCCAGATTTGACACATACAGTTAGTGCAGTTTCTAAATACATAACAAATCCTGTCAAGGAACATTGAAAATCAGTGCAGTGGATATTCATATACTTGCATGGCTCTACTAACGCTTGATGGAGTCATTGGGTATATGTTGATTCAAAATTTGTAGGGGATCTTGATGAAAAAAAGATCACTTATAAAGTATATGTTTACCATTGGTGGTTGGACCATTTCTTGGAAGGCTACTTTACAGAATATAGTAGCATTATCTACCACAAAGGCATAGTACATGGCTATTACAGAGGTTTGTAAGGAAGCTATGTGGCTGATGTGATTGTTTGGTGAAATCAGTGATAAGTTGCAGATGTCTACAATCTTTTATGATAGTCTGAGTACTATCTTTCTCACAAAAGGATCAAATGTTTCATGAGAGAAAAAGTACATTGATGTGAGTTATCATATTGTGCATGATGTGTTACTCATTGTGATATTGTAGTGAGCTGATATGATTATAAAATTGCTCCCTATATCCAAGTTAGAGCATTGCTTGAACTTGGTTGGTATTTGTTGTTGAATTAGCCCCTAGGGGACTTGTGTGGAAGATGTGAATAGTTGTTCTGATGATGTATTGTAAAGTGTGGTGTAATTTCGTATACTGAAATTTGTGTCAGAGTGGAGAATTGTTGAAGTGTGTAGATGCCCAAATCTTTTCTATAAAGCTAGGCCCATAATTGTATGATTAACTTCACATTAGGCCCAATAAAGGAAATATAAAACCCAAAAGATAGTCCAATACATGTTTAAAGGTAAAATGATGTTTATAAAGTATTTCCTTAAAAACGATTTGATGAAGATTGGACGGAATACAAAGTATTTCATTTTATGGCTAAAAGTATACTTCAAATATTTTTAGTCTCCTTTGAGACCCATTTTCGACATAGAAAACATTCAAATTTGAAAATGATATCTGAAGAAAAGTTGTAGCTCTTTGAGTTAGCTTTTCAAAGCACTTTGAATCACCTCAATCAGATATTGGGAGAAAAAGTTATGATAGACATACTGTAAGCTGTGCAGTGTCAACCGGACGCAGTGTCAACCGGACGACCGGAGAAATGTTCTATGTTAAAGGCTAATGTTGTGTGTCAAATCGAGGTAGGTAGAGGTGCATAAAGTTGTTATACGTGTTTAAGTTATAATTTCTAGCAAGTAATGTTCTATGTTAAAGGCTAATGTTGTGTGTCAAATGGTATCGTCGGTTCGGCATGTGCTTTTCATGTCAAATGGTTCCGTCGGTGCGGCATACATTTAAAGGTTAATGTTGTGTGTCAAATGGTATCTTCGGTTCGGCATGCACCTTTCATGTCAAATGGTTCCGTTGGTACGGCATACATTTTCATGTCAAATGGTACCTCCGGGTACGGCATGTTTTATGGAAGTTCTAATGTTAATTGTTATGAAATGCTTAGCTTAATCACAATTGCACCTATGACGCCTATTGAGTTTTCAACTCATGGGTTTCTACCCTATATCTATAGATTAAATGTTAATGCGCCGGGTTAGATGATGGAAGAGATGGAAGGAGATGCAATAAGCCTATGGGAACCCGGTGAACAAGTGATTTAGATTTAAAGTCTTTAACGTTTCAAATGTTATTTTCAACATTATTTCTTTTGACTATCTTGAACAAGTCATGATTTCATCAAATAAATTATATTTCGTTATTTTGGAAAGTTATAAAGTGTTTTAATTCAATATCCTTAAAAAAGAATGTTTGTTAAGATTTAAGCTTCCGCAAAAATATGTACACTTGTTACTAAACCACCGATTAAGTTAAGTAAATTAAGTAGCGTCCCAGTCCACTAGGGGTTGACTTTACAGCGTGGTATCAGAGCAATGGTTTTTAAATCGGTTCTGTAGACCAAGTATGTTTTCAAAACAAAAAGAAAATTTGAAAGTTTAAGGTATTCCATGGCATATTGCATTCATCCATCGAATCTCATCCTACAGCCCAGGTATGTGCAAAGTTTAAAGCTATGGAAGTTATGATTTGATGCTTTGATAAGTTATGGCACATTTTCAAGTATATGTTTATGTTAAAGTTAAATGTGCTGTTTTAAATATATGTATTGGACTTGGGCTAAAACTTAAAGTTATGTGTATAAAGGAAATGTATGTTATGATGTTATATGATAAAAGGCATAATTAGGTAATTATATGACAGAATGGTTAGATATTTACAAACGGCAAGGAAGACTGCGGCTAGGGCTTATAGGGCAGATTTAAACCGTAGAATTGCTATCCATGCTTATGAAAAATATGTAACGGATCCTAACCGACCGCTTAAAGATCATGTGCATGACATCTATGAGAGATGCATGAGGGCGGTTAATCCCGGTATGGAGATCACGCATATTGAAGCCATAAATAACCTCATAAACTCCCTACCACCTCAATGGGGAGATATGAGAGTCACAGTTAGAGATGAAATGTTTGAAGGCAATCCAAACATGTTCGAGTTCGAGAGATATTGCCATGCCCTGATAGATTTATGAGATGATGTAATCCATGAGGAGCCTGAGGAAGAACCTATGGCTGAGGAAGAAGACCCTAAAGAGGAACCCGAGGAGGAGCAGGATTCTGAACTAAAACCACAAGTGGTTATAGATATAGAGTCCGGGCCTGAGGCGGAAGATTCTTCCGAAGATGAAACTCCACCAAGGAAGCTTCGTAAAACTCATAGGGATTAGAGATCTAGATATTCCCATTTCCTTATGATGTCTTCTTTCATGCTAAGTTTATCAAACTATTATGTATCCTGATTTCAAGAAGTATGACCTTGACGGACTATGAGCGAAAGTTCGACCAGGTTTCGAGGTATGCTCCACACCTAGTGGACACGGAGGCGAAGAAAGTCCAACGGTTCAAGCAATGGCTGAACTCGGACATGAGTATGATCCTTATGTCCCCCGATTTCAAGTCTTACTGTGGAATGTTGGAACGAGCTCATGCAATCTGGTATCAGAAGGCCAATGCGGAGAAATCGGTTCAATTGGACAACCGACAGGATAAAGGGCAGTTTGGAAAACGAAGGTAGAACGACCAAGATAAAGGAAAAAGCAAGTGGCAGAACAAGAGGGCTAATGGCTGAGCCAATGCCAATAAGAGCATAGTGCCAGTCATTGCGCCATGTGCTAAGTGTGGAAGGACACATTGTGACGAATGTCTGTAAGGGAAGAATGTTTGTTACTGATGCGAGAAGCCAGGCATATCATCAGGGATTGTCCCATGTTTGTACCGAAAAAGGATGACAGCAAGGATCAAGATCAGAAGGGGAAAGCATGAGTTTTTGCACTGACTCAGAAGGAGGCAGATGAGAACACGAACGTCATAGCAGGTACTCTATTGATAGCCAATATGCCTGCTTATGTACTATTTGATTCAGGAGCTACGCACTCCTTTGCATCGACGATTTTTATGGCTAAGTCTAGTATTACCTGTGATAAATCGGAAGGTATATTAGAAGTTAGTATCCCTACAAGTAACCCTTTGAGTACTGATAAGATAGCCAAATCTGTTAGTATTGAAGTTGAGGGAAAACCTATGGAAGCAGACTTATACATGATAAAGATGAATGACTTCGATGTAATACTAGGCATGGATTGGTTGGGTAGTAATTATGCCACCATCCAATGTAAGGAAAAAGAAGTATTATTTCAGAAACCAGGAGAGAAATCATTTTCCTTCTTTGGAATCAAGACGAAACCTTTTATTCGACTAGTATCGGCTTTACAAGTTGAGAAGATGCTGAGAAAAAGAGCTTGTCAAGGATATTTGGTAAATATCCTAGGAGGGAAACAATAGACAGTAAAGATTGAGGACGTAACAGTATTACGGGAGTTCGAAGATGTGTTTCCAGCAGAGCTATCTGGTAATCCACCAGATAGGCAAGTGGAATTCACCATAGAGCTAATTCTTGGAGCGGCACCAGTGTCGAAAGCCCCATATAGAATGGCTCCGAAGGAACTACAAGAGTTAAGGAAGCAAATACAGGAACTCCTTGATATGAGATTCGTACGACCAAGCGTATCTCCATGGGGTGCGCCAATGTTGTTCGTGAAGAAGAAAGATGGAAGCATGAGGATGTGTATCGATTACAGGGAGTTAAATCGATTAACCATCAAAAATAAGTACCCACTCCCAAGAATCGAGGATCTGTTAGATCAACTGAAAGGAGCCAAGGTATTTTCAAAGATCGATTTACGATCTGGGTACCATCAATTAAAAGTGAAGACAGAGGATATACCTAAGACAGTTTTCAGGACTCGTTATGGACACTACGAGTTTACGATGATGCCTTTTGGATTAACCAATGCACCAGCAGTATTCATGGATCTGATGAATCGAGTATTTCATCAGTATTTAGATCAATTTGTCATAGTCTTTATTGACGACATTTTGATATACTCCAAAAGTAAGGAGCAACATGAAAAGCATCTAAGAGTAGCCATAGAGGTGCTACGCAAGGAGAAACTTTATGCCAAATTCAAGAAGTGTGAATTCTAGCTTGAACGAGTTGGATTTCTTGGACATGTAGTCACTGCCCAAGGGATTGAAGTAGATCCAGCAAAAGTAGAAGCAATAACTAGCTGGAAGGCGCCGACTAATGTTGGTGAAGTACGGAACTTTCTAGGATTGGCCGGATATTATCGAAGGTTTATCGAAGCATTTTCCAAGATAGCTGGCCCAATGACGCAACTTACAAGAAAGGGAGTTAAATTTCAATGGACGGATATCTGTGAGAAGAGTTTTTAAGAACTTAAGCAGAGGCTGATATCTGCGCCTGTGTTAGCAATACCTGAGGGAATAGAAGGGTTTGTTATATACAGTGATGCGTCCAAGCAAGGACTATGATGTGTACTGATGCAGAATGGAAAGGTAGTAACCTACGCTTCAAGGCAATTGAAGAAGCATGAGCAGAACTACCCGACGCATGATTTAGAGCTTGCGATGGTAGTACACACATTGAAAATATAGCGACACTACTTGTATGGAAGTAAGTGTGAAATTTATACGGATCATAAGAGCAAAAAATATTTCTTCACACAGAAGGAACTAGACATAAGACAAAGATGATGGTTAGAGTTAGTGAATGATTACGACTGTACCATTCACTACCATCCAGGTAAGGCAAATGTGGTGGCCGACGCCTTGAGTAGGAAATTGACGGGACATTTGACGTCACTACTCACTTGTCAAATGGAGTTAGACAAGGACTTGGAAAGATTGAAGATTGAGTTAGTTACCACACCAAGACAAGTCACAGGGAGATTAGCAGCTTTGACAATTCGACCTACTCTTTGAGAGCGAATTATAGAAGCACAAGGTAAGGACCTGTTCTTGATGAAGATCAAGGAAGAAGTTGGAACAGATAAGAGGAAAGATTTTGGAATAGCCGCAGACCAAGCACTGAAGTTTAGAGAAAGAATCTGCGTGCCTAAGAATGAGGATTTGAGGAACGAGATATTAAAAGAAGCTCATTCCACCCGTACACCGCACATCCCGGTTGTACGAAAATGTATCGAGATCTCCGAGATACATTCTGGTGGAGAAACATGAAAATGAGTATCGGACTGTACGTACATAAATGCATAGTATGTCAGCAGGTTAAGGCGGAACACCAAAGACCAGCAGGATTGCTGAATCCTTTAGAGATACCTGAATAGAAATGGGAAAACATCACAATAGATTTTGTGGTTGGATTTCCAAAGTTAGCAAAAGGACACAATGCTATATGGGTTATAGTAGACCAATTGATGAAGGCAACTCATTTTCTTCCAATGAAAATGACTTTCAGTATGGACCAGTTGTCACAATTGTACATAAAAGAAATAGTAAGGATACACGGTGTACCTGTGTCTATTGTGTCTGATAGAGACCCAAGGTTTACATCTAAATTCTGGAAAAGCCTACAAGCAGCTATGGGAATGAAGCTGAATTTCAGTACAGCATATCACCCGCAGTCTGACAGACAGTCTGAAAGGACCATCCAGACTTTAGAGGACATGTTGAGAGCATGTGTTTTGGATCTAGGTGGTAGTTGGGAGTCATACTTACCCCTAGTAGAATTTGCATATAACAATACTTTTCAAGCAACTATTGGAATGGCATCGTATGAAGCTCTCTATGGAAGAAGATGTAGATCCCCTGTTCATTGGGATGAAGTCGAGGAGAAGAGAATTTTGGGACCAGAAATAGTTGAAAGGATAGTTGAAGCGATCGATCAGATCCGAGCAAGGATAAAGGTAGCACAGGATCGGCAGAAGAGCTATGCTGACATGACACGAGAAGAAATGATTTAGAGTTTCAAGTGGGAGACAAATTTTTTCTAAAGGTAGCACCGATGAAAAGTGCACTTAGATTTGGAAAGAAAGGCAAGCTACGACCCAGGTATATTGGATCTTTCGAGATACTTGATAAGGTTGGGAACGTGGCTTACCGATTAGCTTTGCCACCTGAATTATCAGCGGTACACAATGTGTTCCACGTATCAATGATAAAGAAATACGTACACGATCCTAATCATGTGATAAGTTATCAAACCCTAGAAGCACAAAAGAATTTATCTTATAAGGAATCACCAATTAAGATACTGGATCGAAAAGTGCATAAGTTAAGAAATAAAGAGATTCAACTGGTTAAGATACAGTGGAATAATCACGGAAGGGAAGAAGTTAAGTGGGAAAAGGAAGAAGAAGTTAAAGTCAAGTATCCCGTACTCTTTGCCCAATTGTAAGGTAAGTTTCGAGGACGAAATTTATATAAGGGAGGAGGGATGTAGAGGCCCAAATCTTTTCTATAAAGTTAGGCCCATAATTGTGTGATTAACTTCACATTAGGCCCAATAAAGGAAATATAAGCCCAAAAGATAGTCCAATACATGTTTAAAGGTAAAATGATGTTTATAAAGTATTTCCTTAAAAACGATTTGATGAAAATTGGACGGAATGCAAAGTATTTTATTTTATGGCTAAAAGTATACTTCAAATATTTTTAGTCTCCTTTGAGACCCATTTTCGACATAGAAAACATTTAAATTTGAAAATGATATCTGAATAAAAGTTGTAGCTCTTTGAGTTAACTTTCCAAAGAACTTTGAATCACCTCAATCGGATATTGGGAGAAAAAGTTATGATAGACATACTGTAAACTATGCAGTGTCAACCAGACAACCGGACGACCGGAAAAGCAGAAACCCACGATTTTTTGAAAATTAATGGCCACTAGTTGCACAACTTAATTACCCTATTTAATATAAAATTTCACCCACCCCAAACCTCACCTATAAATACCATCTTCACTCATTTGATTTTTCACACCAAAAGCACTTTCAATTTGCTTTCAAAGTTAAGAGAAAAATAGAGAGTTTGGGAGAGAAAAGGAAGGTGGTTTTCAAAGTGTTTTTCAGAAGTTTAAGTGTGGGCAAAAATATTCTGCAAGAAGGTTTTTGTGATTTCAAAAGGTGTTTTCAAACAACAAAGGAAGGTCCAAACGTCCAAACTTCGTCAAAGTTTTTGAAGTTCATCAAATTTTTTCAAAGTTCATCAAACATCAAATCGAGGTAGGTAGATGTGCATAAAGTTGTTATACGTGTTTAAGTTATAATTTCTAGCAAGTAATGTTCTATGTTAAAGGCTAATGTTGTGTGTCAAATGGTATCGTCGGTTCGGCATGTGCCTTTCATGTCAAATGGTTCCGTCGGTGCGGCATACATTTAAAGGTTAATGTTGTGTGTCAAATGGTATCTTCAGTTCGACATGCACCTTTCATGTCAAATGGTTCCGTTGGTACGACATACATTTTCATGTCAAATGGTACCTCCGGGTACAACATGTTTTATGGAAGTTCTAATGTTAATTGTTATGAAATCCTTAGCTTAATCACGATTGCACCTATGACGCCTATTGAGTTTTCAACTCACGGGTTTCTACTCTATATCTATAGATTAAATGTTGATGCGCCATGTTGGATGATGGAAGAGATGGAAGGAGATGCAATAAGCCTATGAGAACCCGGTGAACAAGTGATTTAGATTTAAAATCTTTAACGTTTCAAATGTTATTTCCAACCTTATTTCTTTTGAGTATATTGAACAAGTCATGATTTCATCAAATAAATTATATTTCATTATTTTGGAAAGTTATAAAGTATTTTAATTCAATATCCTTAAAAAAGAATGTTTGTAAAATTTAAGCTTCCGCTAAAATATGTACACTTGTTACTAAACCACCGGTTAAGTAAAGTAAAGTAAGTAGCGTCTCGGTCCACTAGAGGTTGGGGCGTTACAAAGTGTGACCCAAATTCTATTGGGCATTGATGGTTTTGTTTGAAGAGGTCATGAAGAGACCAAAATATAGATCAAGGAAGGAAACTTGATGGATTTTTGCTAGCTAGACGCTAGTTGGAGCGTTTTAGCACTAGGACCATTAGCTGGCTGCTAGGCTATACGCTCGAGTAGTAAAATACAAAATATTTACCAAGATTTGATGCTTGAAACCTTGGTCTGCAATGCCTATGTGTTTTTTCTTCACCATGAGCTGGTTGCAAGCCTAGGCACTCGAGTGATAGCGTTATTCAACCTAAGCTCTTTTCGCCTTCTGACTCGTTTTGAGCATTCCATTCCATCTATAACTCTATTGTTAGGGTTTTATATAGTAGCCACACATTGTAGTTTATACACAACATTGATAGAACATTAGATCTTGATCGAAAGCATTAAAAATCTTGTAACAACATTCATTATTCATTATAGTGAAATACATATCTTCAGCCTATGGTTTTTTCCCATCTTGATTTTTCACGTAAAATCTTGGTTTTTTTTATTATTTATTTGATACGAACCCACATAGCAATAGTAGCTACGAAACCCATAAGAGATTGAATCGAACCTAAGAAAGCCAAGAAATCAAAGTTTTGAGTTTGATCCAAAAATATTAAACCAAGCAATCAACACAAGCACATATAATATGTTGACCTCTTGATTACAAGTTTTAAGAATCTCACCCGGATTGTTTGAACGCCACAAGAAAATAATTTTTTTATAAGTTCATAATTCGTTCAATGAAGAACAAAGAATTGAAAGCAAAATAATCTCCCAAAATTAATCTCTCAAGTGATACTATTTATAAGGAACCCATAAAATCTAGTTGGAACGAAATTAAAGTCTAAAAGATTACAAAGTTACCCAAAAAATAGAATTTTAACTAAATAAAAGATTACGTGAAATTGGAAAAATCACATCTATGCGGTCGCTTAGTTTCTCGACATGCGGTCGTATAAGCCAAGTTAAAATCTCCAGATTGGTTTTGCTAATAGAGTATGCGATCGCATCCCTTTTTAAGCTATCCGGTTACATATCTTTAATATTAAATCCTCTTTTTTCTTGTGCAGAATTTTGCGATGTTTCCGGATTGTACTCATGAGCGAAAATCCAACACCCGAACTGAAAGTTAATGCACATTTTCATCCACGCTGCTCCTTTTTTCATATATTTTCCAAAGCTTGAATCCAACGCACTAAACTTGATCCCGCCTTCATGTCCAACATGTAAATTGTTATTTGATTTGTTGCACTCGAGCTCTTGGCCTTCGCATCTCGAACAACTCATTCCGTGGACACCTTAATCCTCTGTAGCTCTTGATATTATCTTTGGTTCCTCTTCAATTTGAGTTGGATCTTTGTAAGTTTGTTGCCTTCCTTAGATCATATCATAATCAAGTGTTCGATGTTTGTCGAGAAGAGGTTAAAGGCTAGTTCGAGATTAATTAGAGTCAATAAAGTTATACAATCACTTGTTTAAGTTCGGGAATTTGACTTGGGTGTTGCTTTGCCAACAATTTCCTCATTTCTCCTTGGTGGTTCAATCTTACTACTTGAAACAACCTCATTACCTCTATTATCATCTCACTTTGGTTTCCAAGAAGGAGTAGAACCCGAAGAACCCGATGGATACCTAGATGCCCCCTTCCTCTTCAATTGTCTCTCCAACTTTATGACCACATATAGCATATGCTCCCATTCCACATAATTTTGCAAATTTACTATGTTGGGGTCGATGTCTAAAAACACACTGGATCAACAAGATACAAGCGACCGAAGAAGGAGGCCAACCGGACTTCTAAGCGACCGCTTAGAAGAACCAGTCAAGCTGCTGCTCAGACCTTACCGAGATTTCAAGGCAGACAAAATGTCCTTTTAAGCGACCGCTTGGAAAATAACTAAGTGATCGCTTAGAACAAATTTGAAGACGAATTTTCTATTTTTGGCAAAAATTCTAGTTTCCTTAAAATTCTACTTTTATTGATGTTTCACTATGTTTGAGAGATTATACACGAATTTTATAGGATTCCTAACATTAATATAAATAGTTTATTTTATCATTATTGTAGGATCTTTTGACAAATTATCAATTAAAGTGAGGCTATTTGCTTTCAATCTTGTTCTTCTTAGAATACCGCGAACTTATCAAGATCCTCTTGTGACGTTCAACATCGAGTGAAGATCACGAATTTTGTAATCAAGAGGTCTATCAAGTATCGTTCTTGTTGGGTTGCTTGATTCAACATTCTTGGTTGAATCTTTAAAACTGGGATTATCTTTGGGCTTTCTTGGGTTTTCAATCTTGTGGGGTTGCGTAGTGTTCATTGTTACGTGGTTCTCATCAGTTGGTATCAAAGCTTGGCTCCAAAATAATTAAGGTTATATCTTTTATTGCTTTTGAGTTTTTGTTTTTTTTTTCTTTCATTGTTCTTCGTATTCTTGTGTTCAGTAAACTTCTTGAGTCTTTGATCCAAAAAAGTAAAAAAAAAATTCAAAGTTTTTTTTGACTATTTAAATATCCGATTTAAGTTTCGTTTGTTTTACTAGTTTTTTACTCAAAAAAAAATCCGAAAATTAAAAAAAAAATTATTATTGTTACGGGAATTTCCAGCATCATTGATTTTCCATTTTGAGTCGAAAAAAAAAAATCAATTTGAGTCCTACACTTGTTATTTCTTGAATTCTTAGTTCCAAATTCATATACTTAGTCCTTGTTGAGTCTTTCTTCATCCTTTTTTTCTTTTCTTCTATCAAATTCGTGATTACACTCGATTGGATACACACGATTACATCTGTGAGTTTACCTTGTTCTTTGAAGATACTTGAGCGACAACATTGAGTGGTAAAAGACAATAGTGGTGAGATTAATAGAGGGCAAAAGCCAAAATTTAAGTGATACACGAGTGAATATTTGTGAGGTTACAATTCTATAGAATTAGGATGTCAGATAGAGAAGGTTCAAATTCAATCAGGTAGTTGAATCAGAACAACATGGAAGACGATGCAATAAGGCCGTTTGAGAGGGTGCTTGGGGATATGACTGAAAGGCTCGGTAGGTTAGAGGCGTCGGGATCGAATAGTCACAGGGGACACTCAAATGCTAGGAGATCGGGGAAGAGAGAGTCTAGGAGGGAGTGACATGATGACTATGAATATGGTAGTGATTTGGATGAGGACGCGTCAATGGTAGGTGAAATGGGTAGGGTGAGGAATAAATGTGGTAGGTTTGAGCGAAGGGGTAGGAACAACTTTGGAGATGATGTCGATGGGAACATAGGTAATATTAAGATGTCAATTCCACCGTTTAAGAGTAGGAGTGATCCGGAGGCTTATTTAGAGTGAGAGAAAAATGTAGAGTTGACATTCGAGTGCCATAATTATTCGAAGGAAAAGAAGGTGAAAATAACAATTCTTGAATTTGTTGATTATGCCATAACATGGTGGGACCAAGTGGTTACATCTAGACGGAGGAATCGGGAGCAAACGGTTAGTACTTGGGATGAGTTGAAAACTATTATGCGGAAGAGATTCGTACCTAGCCACTATTACAGGAAGTTGCATCAAAGATTGCAAGGATTGTATCAGGGTCGAAAAGTGTTGAGGACTATCATAAAGAGATTGTAATTTTGATGATCAGGGCGAATGTGGAGGAGGATCGGGAAGCCACCATGGCTCGTTTCTTGAATGGGATGAATGGGAAAATTGCTAACACTGTGGAATTGCAGCACTATGTGGAAATTGAGGATATGTTACATGTAGCCATGAAGGTTGAAAAACAGTTGAAAAGGAAAGGGACAGCCAGGCAACCGTTGGGTACTTCAGGTTCTAATCTGAATTGGAAACTGACGTAGGATAACAAATGAGATAGAGATGATTCAAAGGGAAAAGATGAGAGTGCTAGCAGGACTGTACCAAAATCAGAGTCACAGCCAATCAGAAATCGGGACATTCAGTGCTTCAAGTGCTTGGGTAAAGGACACATCTATTCTCAGTGTCCAAACAAAAGGACAATGATCTTATGCAATGGAGAGTTGGTGACTGACGATGATGAGGTTAGTGATCATGGAGACAAGGTGAAGTATGGTGTTGGAGGAGAATTACTGATTACAAGACGAGCTCTCAACACTCAAATCAAAACGGATGACTTAGAGCAACAACAGAGAAAACATATTCCATACACGATGTCATGTCAATAATAAGGTATGTAGTGTAATAATTGATGGGGGTAGTTGTACGAACGTAGCTAGCACAACACTTGTGAAAAAATTGGGATTAACTCTATTAAGACATCCTAGACCCTATATGTTACAATGGTTAAATGATTGTGGGGATATTAAGGTGAATAAGAGGGTGCTGATTAATCTTTCAATTGGTAGTTATCCGGGATGAAATTATGTGTGGTGTGGTACATATGCATGCGGAGCATATTTTATTGGGTAGGCCATGGAAATATGATAGGAAAGTTATTCATGAAGGGTATAAAAATCGGTATAGCTTTAGTAAAGATAGGAGGTCCATTACCCTTGCATTATTAACACCAGCACAAGTGTATGAAGACCAAATCAAATTGAAAAATACGAAAGAAGAGAGAGTGAAAGAGCTGAAAAAGGTGAGAGAAGATAGTGAGGTGGCTAGTAGAGAGAAAAAGAGAGTGGAGTCATATGAGAGGAAAACAAGTGAGGTGTCTGAGAGGAGAGAAAAGCCGAAAGCAAATTTCTTTGCAAAGGAGAGTGAGTTGAGAAGAGCGGTAGAGGATAAAAGGCAAGTGATTTTGATAGTCTATAAGGAGTCTTTCCTCAATCTTGAGGAGCCTAACCCACCCCTCCCCAGTTTAGTGACATCTTTATTGCAGGAATTTGAAGATGTCTTTCCAGAGGACATGCCTAGTGGGTTACCACCCATTCGAGGAATTGAACACCAGATTGACTTTGTTCCTGGAGCTGTTATTCCAAATCGACCAACTTATCGAAGTAACCCCGAGGAGACAAAGGAGTTTCAAAAGCAAGAAGAGGAGTTGATGAGTAAAGGATATGTGCGGGAGAGTATGAGCCATGTGCTGTCCCAGTGCTACTTGTGCCAAAGGAAGATGGAACTTGGAAATGTGTGTAAATTGCAGAGCCATCAACAATATAATGGTAAAGTATCGCCATCATATTCCTAGGTTAGATGATATGTTAGATGAATTATATGGTGCTTGCATGTTTAGTAAAATCGATCTTAAAAGTGGATGCCACAAAATTCGAATGAGGGAAGGTGATGAGTGAAAAACTGCATTTAAAACGAAATATGGTCTATATGAGTGGTTAGTAATGCCATTTGGACTCACTAATGCATCGAGCACCTTCATGCGATTGATGAATCATGTTTTACGTGCTTTTATAGGTAAATTTGTTGTTGTGTATTTTGATGACATCTTGATTTATAGCAAAGACCTAAATAAGCATGTAGAACATCTTAGGAGTGTACTTGTGGTACTGAAAAGGGAACAACTTTATGGTAATTTTAAAAAGTGTACATTTTGCATGGAAAATGTTGTTTTCTTAGGATTTGTGATGGGTGCTAATGGGGTAGAAGTGGATGAGGAAAAAATAAAGGCTATTCAAGAATGGCCAACACCTAAAAGTATAACTGAAGTTAGGAGTTTTCATGGTTTGGCTAGCTTCTACAGGCGTTTTGTGAAAGATTTTAGCACAATCACCACACCACTCACAGAGATTGTTAAAAAGAGTGTGGGATTTCATTGGGGGTGATGAACAAGAGCATGCATTCAATACAATTAAGGATAGGTTGTGTAAGGCACCAGTTTTGGCACTCCCTAACTTTGATAAAGTTTTCGAGATTGAGTGTGATGCATCAAGAATAGGTATTGGAGCAGTCTTGATGCAGGATAAGCGGCCTATAGCTTATTTCAGTGAAAAGCAAAGTAGAGCAGCGCTCAATTACCCCACATATGCCAATGAACTATATTCACTTGTTCGAGCATTGGAGACATGACAGTACTACTTGTGGCCTAAGGAGTTTGTGATACACATAGACTATGAATCATTGAAGTACTTGTGGGGTCAAGGTAAGTTGAATAAAAGGTAGGCAAGATGGATAGAGTTTGTGGAGACATTCCCTTATGTCATCCGGTACAAGTAAGGTAAGAAAAATGTGGTGGCGGATGCTTTGTCTCGAAGGTATGCCCTATTAATTTCTCTTGGTTCTAAATTGATTGGTTTTGAACATATGAAGGACATGTTTGCTAGTGATTTAGATTTTTCAGATATTTGTTCATCATGTAGTAAAGGGACTATAGATAAATTCTTTAAACATGATGGTTATTTATTTTGGGAAAATAGGTTGTGTGTTCCTAATTGTTCAATGCGTGAAGTGTTAGTTAGGGAAGCACATAATGGTGGATTGATGGGTCATTTTGGAGTTAAAAAAAATTTAGATATGTTAGGGGAACATTTTTATTGTCCTAGGATGAAAAGTGATGTTGAAAGGATATGTAGTCGTTGTATAACTTGTAAGCAGGCTAAATCTAAAGTTTTACCTCAAGATTTGTACACACCATTACCTACAACTAGTGAACCTTGGGTTGATATTTCAATGGATTTTGTTTTAGATTTACCTAGGACTAAGAAAGGATGAGATTCAATTTTTGTGGTGGTAGATAGGTTTAGTAAGATGGTACACTTCTTTGCATGTCATAAAACCGATGATGCCACTAACATAGCGGAATTATTCTTTAAGGAGATTGTGCGTTTACATGGGGTACCTAGGACTATAGTGTTAGATGGGGATGTTATGTTCCTAAGTCATTTTTGGCGGGTGTTGTGGGGATAAGTTAGGCACTAAGCTTATGTATTCAACAACTTGTCACCCACAAACTGATGGTCAAATTGAGGTAGTGAATAGGACCATGACACAACTTTTGTGTACTGTGGTTCATAAGAATTTGAAGAGTTGGGAGGAGTGTTTACCTTTCATCGAGTTTGCATATAATACGGCCACGCATTCTACCACCTCATTTTCACCATTTGAAATTGTTTATGGTTTTAATCCACTAACACCTTTGGATTTAATACATTTACCTGTGAATGAATGAGGTAGCTTAGATGGTACAAGAAATGTCGAGTTGGTGAAGTCACTTCATGAAAGGGTAAGATTGCAAATTGAGAAGAAAAACAAACACTTCGCGTCACACGCAAACAAGGGTTGAAGGAGCGTGATATTTGAACTTGGAGATTGGGTCTAGGTACATTTCAAAAAGGAGCATTTTCCAGAGCAGAGGAAATCAAAGTTGTAGCCACGAGGGGATGGTCCATTTCAGGTTTTGGAGAAAGTCAACGACAAAGCATATAAATTGGATCTTCCAAGTGAGTATAATATTTTAGCAACTTTCAATGTGTCTGATCTCTCTCTCTTTATGATGTAGGTGCAGATTCGAGGTCGAATCCTTCTGAAGAGGGAAGGGATGATGTAATCCAAGCGTCGAGTCCGGACTGAGATCCGTTGTTTATCGAAGGAAGTTCGATGACGCGATCAAGGGCAAAACGGGTAAATCAAGCAATGAGACTACTTGTGCAAGTAACGATGGACGGCGTCATGATATATACGCAAAAAGAGACTAGTTTCATGTTGGGGTCGAAGTCGGAAACCCACTGGATCAACAAGATACAAGCGACCGAAGAAGGAGGCCAACCGGACTTCTAAGCGACCGCTTAGAAGAAACGGTCAAGCGGTCGCTCAGACCTTACCGAGATTACAAGGTAGACAAAATGTCCTTCCAAGCGACCGCTTAGAAAACAACTAAGCGACCGCTTAGAACAAATCTGAAGATGAGTTTTCTATTTTTGGCGAGAATTCTAGTTTTCTTAAAATTCTACTTTTATTGATGTTTTACTATGTTTGAGAGATTATGCACGAATTTTATAGGATTCCTAACATTAGTATAAATAGTTTATTTTATCATTATTGGAGGACATTTTGACAAATTATCAATTAAAGTGAGGCTATTTGCTTTCAATCTTGTTCTTCTTAGAACACCACGAACTTATCAAGATCATCTTGTGACGTTCAACATCGAGTGAAGATCAAAGTTTTGTAATCAAGAGGCCTATCAAGCGTCGTTCTTATTGGGTTGCTTGATTAAACATTCTTGGTTGAATCTTTAAACTGGGATTATCTTTGGGCTTTCTTTGGGTTTTCAATCTTGTTGTGGGGTTGTGTAGTGTTCATTGTTACGTGGTTCTCATCACTTATGGTAGTCCTCCACACTCGTGGACCTTTGGTAGATAAATTTTTAATGAACCTCCCTATAGTAATGATTAGACATGAACATCTTCCTCAGATAGCCTTAAATTGATCTCATGTATTAATAGGTCTCTCACGGTTCCTCCTCTTAGAAGTCATTACTTGATCTCACCAAGTAATAACGTAATTAGTGAATTTAAGGACTGCGATTTTCGCCTTCTTTTCCTCCAAATAGTTGTGTCAATCAAATATCAATTCAACTTTCTTTTCTCACTCTTATCTTGCACATATATCTTGTCTTATTCGTAACATACGACAATACAGTCTTTCTCTTTATATTTTATGAACAGACAATTAATACAAATTCACATTCCTTACATTATTGTTGTCTTGATTATATGCTAAGATCGCCTCAGAAGTATCAAATCTCATGATCAATTTTTTAATGACCAAGCATCAATTTTTAAAGAAAATTACTAAGGGTGATGCTAAATTTACCTTGCCAATTGTCCGTTGACGGTAAAAATTGTAGTTGCTTTGTGACCTTTGGCCGAGCCCTTTACCTTTTCTTACTCTAGGATGTTATGTTCTGCTTTGCAAAAAGGGATTTCTTATGCCTTACCTCGTTCAAGAAATATTCCCCCAAGTCTTATTTTGTTATTCATATTAAGTTTAGGACTAGTCATTTTTATCATTCTCTACCTTGCGAACTTTCTCAAGGGGCTCTC
This sequence comes from Osmanthus fragrans, assembly GCA_019395295.1. NCBI lineage: Eukaryota > Viridiplantae > Streptophyta > Magnoliopsida > Lamiales > Oleaceae > Osmanthus > Osmanthus fragrans. The sequence goes on along the minus strand of CM033344.1, from coordinate 19,854,050 downwards.
GTCATTTCGGTGACCAAGCTCTTCAGGATTCTACTGTAAAGCCCCAAAAATTTTAATAGGGTAGAATATTTAATTTATGTGCTATATATTTTATATTTGAAAAAGGTGGAGACTAAAATGATATATATATTAAATTCAATTTTATTTGGGTCAAATATTTAAATATTGATAGAGTAATGATAAATATATCAATATTGGACTTATTGGATAGCTCGTAATTAAATATGTATATTAGGTTTGAGAAAAATCGATTCAGATAGGTTGAACTCAAACAGTTTCGTTCTCCTGCGCTCCGAGCGCAGGAGAAGAAACTGCGCTTTGCCTTGCCTTTAGCAAGGCAAAGCCTTTTGATTTTTTTTTTTTTTTTTTTTTTGGTTGTAAGGTTGTCAGCCAGCCTTTTTAATTAATTTTTTTTTTTTTTTTGTTTTTTGTTAAATTTTTTTTTTGGAGTCGTTCAATTATTTTGTTTAGCTCCTGTTTGATAGTCATTTTTTTTGCATTAATAATTTTTTGTATACGTATATTATATTTTTTTTGATATTAATAATAACACCGTAAATTTCGTATGATATTTGTACTAATATTGCAACACATTCAGACAAAATAAAATAGACATTGCATAAATTAGATAAATTTTCTTCAAATTTAATTCGAACTACTACAACAATATGGACTAAATTAAATTTGAAGAAAATTTATCTAATTTATGCAATTTCTATTTTATTTTGTATAAATGCGTTGCAATATTAGTACAAATATCATATGAAATTTACGGTGTTATTATTAATATCAAAAAAATATAATATACGTATATTAAAATTTATTAATGCAAGAAAAATGACTATCAAACAGGAGTTAAACAAAACAATTGAACGATTCCAAAAAAAAAAAAAATTTAACAAAAGACAAAAAAAAAAAAAAAATAAAAATTAAAAAGGCTGGCTGACAACCTGACAACCAAAAATAAAAAAAAAGAACCAAAAGGTTTTGCCTTGCCGCGGAGCGCAGGAGAACGAAACTGTGAACTCAAAATATTGAAGTCTATAAACCTTGTCACATAATAGTGTTTTTTTATACTTATTTTGAAATTATAAAGATGCCAACCACGTGTATATTATATAGGGTAGGGTAAAATAGCTTCTTATTTTTCTAAATAATATAATATATTATATTGGAAACTTACTTCAGTACATGGCATGTCATGATTTATGCCATCAAAATAGTCAACTGTCTTGCCAGAGTTAATGGGCATGTGAGTAATTTTAGATCAAATAAATGTAAAATTACGTGTAATGGAAGAATTATATATGGTTTTACAGGATTGATTGATATCTTCTTTAAACAAGTGCTCAAAGTTGGGAATAAAAATAAATGATATTTTTTTTTAAAATGGAACACTGATCATATAGACGCAACAACAGAGAATTTTTTGAACATGAAATTCATACTTTTCTCCCAACAATCCTTATTATCAATCAAGGTAGGATTACGAGGTGCAAGTGGTTAGTCCCGTTTACTTTATTTTTTTCATGTTGATAAATATTATGCTAATGAAAGTTATGATATGATATGATATGAAATAGCCATCTTGTACCAAAGATATGATATATTATGAGTTCTTACCCGATTTCTAAATATATGATATGATTGTATGATATATTTTTACTCATGATTTAACAGTGTTAATCGGGATTGCACCATATTTTCGTGTCCTACTAAGTATTTTCAAATGCTCACCATTTTTCCTACCTCACAGGTTAGATTGGGTCGTTAGTTGGCAGTCGATGATGTGTTGTCGTGGTGCCAGAAATTTATGAGACTCAATAAAATAATCCGGTGTCATAAGACCTTTTTTTTTATTTCAGAAATTTCTTAGTTTATTTCATAAGAATTTTTATTTAGAAATTTTAGACATGTTTTAATTTGGTTATGAATTTAAAATAATGTTATGTTTTATCGATGAAAATAACATTTTTCTTTATCTAATAAAAATGTAATGTGCATGATTGTTAATAATAAATTGGAATAAATTAATTTGGTAACGATTCAACTTATATAATTTGGGCCGTTATAGTTTGGTATCAGAGCGAAGTTTAATTTTCCATAGACCATATGTATTTTTAAATTTTGGGTTTTGAAAAAAAAAAATTCTTGCACGTCACTGTTCACCCTTCGTGTGAACAGTTAAAAAATGATGACGATTTCCAAAACGCATTTTCATATCACATCAAGTGGGCCACCATGTATGGCACATTTGATAGTAATGTTTAATATTTATAGCATTTTTCCTTTTACCCATGTTTTGTTATTTGTGCATTTTTTTATTTGACTGCTTGTCATTCGGTTTGAATATTCAAAGGGAAAAAGTGGAATTTTAAATACAAAGGCTTAATATCGTAGAGCTAGTTTTCATATATGTATCAGATATAATCATAAAATAATTTGCAACCGTTACTTCCCTTTAAAAAATAGAAAAAAAAGGATTTTGTGTCACTATTCACATTGTGAACAATAGAAAAATATTATTATTTTTTATTATTTAGCATTATCCTTATGGGGTCCATGTGCATTACATAGTGTATTTTTATCAACATTATATAATATACTTAGGGGAGGCCGAATTATGACGAAGAAAAAAATATGACTATTTTGAAATGTCGACTGAGCTCATGTTGCTTGCATCATTCTCAACAGTGGGAAATTACCATTTATTTGTTATTATTATTATTTCTAAAAAAAGGGAATGTGATATTAGTATTAAAGTTTCATGTTATGTGTATAAACGTCTATTTGTTTAATCTTAACTATTCATGATGTGTTAATAATTTAAAATTTATTTTATTTATTTATAATTTTTTATTCTTTTATAAATGAGTTTTAAGTACTATGTAAACTTTCGTAAAGTTTTTAAACATGTAATAATATGAAAGATTATTGGCACTCAACGACCATCAATCGATCACCCTCCAACGACTCTAAAGTATGTAAAGGGGTAAAAAGAGAAATTTATTTAAACTTTTGCGTAACATAAATGTTTTAAATCGCCTACTTTTTTAAAATTTATTTTTAAGACATGCATGATTGTTTTCGCTAAATTCATAACATGTGTTACGATAACATGTAAGACTTAGCACTGGTATGTGACGAGTGAATTAATACTAATTTTAGGATATGACACCATTTACGCACACAAATTTGATGCATGACTTGTTGCAAGCGGTACAAGAGTTGAGCAAATAGAATCAAGTGCCCCAACCATAAAATGCACCACCACCGCATAACGCATCTCCGTTTGTACCTGGAGTTGTTTTAGTGGTTGAGCAGTTTCATAGGTACAAGCTTCCTACTTTTAACGGTGGTTCTGACCCATTGGTTGTCGAGGAATGAATTAGAGGTCTGTAGCGCATATTTCGACACATTGCCAGTATGGATGCACAAAAGGTACTGTGCGCAAAATTCATGGTAATTGGAGCAGTCGATCACTGGTGGGAATCTGTCACATACTAGGACCGAAGAACAACAACGTAACCTGACTTGGGAACATTTTAAGGATGAAGTGATGGCAAAGTACTTCCCCAAGCTTTGAGAGATTTCAAGGAATCAGAGTTTCTACAACTCAGATAGGGAAACATGTCGCTTATTGATTACGAGAGACAGTTTGAGCAGCTCTCAAGATATGCTCCGCATTTGGTAGATGTAGAAGTTAAGAAGATCAGGAGGTTCAAAAATTGACTACACCCGGAGATTGGCACGATCATTATGTCCCATCGTTTCACTTCATATTGTGAAATCTTGGAGAGGGCTCATGTTATTTCTTACCAGAGGACAACATTTGAACAGTATTCCCAATAGAGTAAGGAGTCATTTGGAAAAAGAAAGTGGAAAGATCAGAGCAAGGATATGCGTAACTGGCCGAATAAAAGACCAAGCACCGGAGTTCGTATTAGTAGGACGAGCGGGAATATTACACCTTGTTCTAAGTGTAATAAACTCCACATGAGCGAATGCCTATTTGGGAAGAACGTGTGTTTTCGATGTGGTAAACCGAATACATTGCTTTTAACTGTACATAGCCTCCAAGGAAGAAAGATAACAACCAGGATAAGAACAAGAAATGGAAGGCTAGAGTTTTCGCATTGAATCAACAAGAGGTATAGCAGGATTCGAATGTGATAGTAGGTATTCTATTATTATTTAAAGTACCTATTTATGTTCTCGATTTTGCATCATCCGTAGCTAAGTTTAACATGATAATAACGAAAACATGTATTCTGATATTATCTGATGTACCTGCTTATGTACTTTTTGACTCTGGAGCTACACATTCTTTTATCTCTACATCCTTTGTCGCTACTTATTTTGAAATTATAAAGATGCCAACCACGTGTATATTAAATAGGGATAGGGTAAAATAGCTTCTTATTTTTCTAAATGATATAATATATTATATTGGATGCTTACTTGATATAGAACATGGCATGTCATGATTTGTGCCACCAAAAGAGTCAATTGTCTCGACAGAATTAATAGGCATGTGAGTAATTTTAAATCAATTAAATGGAAAATGCGTGTAATGGAAGAATTATATATGGTTACATGGGATTGATCGATGCCTTCTTTAAACAAGTGCTCCAAGTTGAGAATAAAAATAAATGATAATTTTTAAAGTGGAACACTCATATAGACACAACAACAGAGAATTTTGTAAATGTGTAGGATTACAAGGTGCAACTGGTTAGTCCCGTTTACTTTTTTTTTTTTTTTTTTTTTTCATGTTGATAAATATTATGCTAATGAAAGTTATGATATGATATGATATGAAATGATCATCCGGTACCAAAGATATGATATACAATGAGTTCTTACTAGATTTCTAAAGATATTATATGACGGTATGATATTTTTGATGCATGATTTAATACTATTAATCGGGATTGCACCATATTTTCGTGTTCTACAGAGTATTTTCAAATACTCACCCTTTTTCCTATCTCTCATAGGTTAGATCGAGTCGTTGGTTGACAGACGATGAGATGCTATCATGGTGCCATAAATTTATGAGACTCAATAAAATAATCCGGTGTAATAAGACCTTTTTGTTTATTTCATAAATTTCTTAATTTATTTCATAAGAATTTTTATTTAGAAATTTTAGACATCTTTTAATTGGGTTATGAATTTAAAAATGTTTTATGTTTTATCGACGGAAATAACATTTTTCTTTATCCAATAAAAATGTAATATGCATGATTGTTAATAATAAATTGGAATACAATTTATTTGGTAACGATTCAAATTATATAATTTGGGTCGTTAAATCTACGATTGTGATATGTTCTTTCTAGCACTATATATATACATGTTGTGTTGTTGTTTAATGATACCTATTTTTATTGATTATAATGAGCTTTATTGCTCCATTTGCTATCGTTTTAGGGAGGAGGTTTCATATTTTTCCTGGGCTTTGCGTACATTTGTTCTTCCTTCCTTTTTCCAGACTTTACTGTATTTTCCTGGTATTCTACTTCTATGCTACAACCACATGTCTCCAGCTTTGATTTTGTCACACGTGAAGAAGTTGGAATGGGGACACAAGATCCATAGATCCATCTGGATCTTTGGGGGCTATAATTGCATTCACAAAGTATTCATATTGTTCATTGCTAGCTTCTTGTATCGTCCTTGGACATGCATATGCAAGGAATTACTATGCAAGGTATAGTTCCAGATATTGTGATAAACCCTTATGAATTTTCTTTCCGACAAATATTTTATAAACTTCTTGAGGTTGCATTAGGCAAATATATTTGAATTTATTATCTCTCTCCCATATTTTGACTCTAGGAACCTGCGTGGAAATAAAGGGTTATGCAAGGTGATTGAATTCATAAGATATGTGATAAGTGTATTTTATAAACTTATTTGGACCTAAAAATATGGATATTTAATGGTTCTTTTGAGTAATTATAGCCTAATTTATTGCATATTATGTTTATTTAGGTGAAAATCGATGACTGAAAGTAAATTTGAATGAAAGAAACGAAAAAAGGCAAAAAAGGGCGAAGTCTAAAGTTTGAGGATCCAATTGCAGATATCCAATAGTTAATTCGAACCACAAGATGATACTTTGAAGATTGCTAGGAGATAATTTGATGCAATTAGAAGTAAAAAAAAGAATGGAATATGATCAAAATATTATCACAAATCAATTTACAATTGCACAAATTATATTCTAGATTTTTAGGTAAAGATTGAGACCTATTTTTGGCGTAGTAAATGTCCGAATTGGAAAAATTCTACATCTAGTAAAGTTGTATCCTTTTATGTTATATTTCTAATGCATTTTGAATCTCTTCAATGAGTTATCGAGAGTGAAAGTTATGACCAAAATGTTAATTGCAGTGAAGAGATAAAAAAAAATATTCGTGCGAAGGTAACTTTCCTTATTCGATTTGAACTCTTTTTGAAGCCAATTTGGACTTGATTTTTAACTAATTTTTATCTCCTAAAAATTGCCTAAGAGTAGAATACATTAGAGTGACCTTTTGTATATTATTCATACATATATTACATCCATAATTCCGTCAATTCATACACCCAACCCAATGAGAGGTAAATTCATAATATTGTGAGATACAATCAAGAGGCAAGTGCAAGAACTAAATCAATTGAAGAATTCATCCAATTTTTGGGCAAATAATTGAATATTCATCAAGATTTTATTGAAGAGATTTAAGAACATCAAGATTCTTCTTCATTATTCATCAAATTCATAATCTGGGTAATGTTCTATAGAATTAATATGTTTTCTAGTACTTTCCATATGCTATACTAAAATTAAAATTGTTAGGATGTAGATGAACCTTTGTTATGAAGTTTTTAATATAAAATAAGTATTTCGACGTCCAATATTTGTGAATTCATCAGTGGTTGTTATTGAGTTTTAATACATTTTCAATTGCTTGATCGTCAATTGCCTTCAGTTTGAATTTTATTGATTTCCAGAGAAATAATAGAATAGATAGCACTTATAATAATAATTGTAAAGTCAGATAGGGGATAGAGACATATCACTGTGTTTTAAATGATTTCTATAGATGTTTTAGCATTTTTAATGCGTGTTTTCATGTTCGCATCTTTCATCGAGAAATGGGAAGGTCAAATGAAGTGATATATTTAATTGACATCAAGAGATGCTTTTAATTAACTTGGGAACGTTGATCAACACAAATAAGTACACATTGTTATCATATTTAATTGTATAAAAATGAATTAACAAGGGGGATTTGAAGTTTAGCATTATCTCACATATTTGACATAAAAACCTTCATAATTAGCTTAGTTAATATAATTAGTTCATTTAGTAGACATATTCAAACCAATTTGGCTATTCAATCAATGTTGAAATTAATTGACACTAAATTAAATACATAGTCCTCGTGGGTTCAACACTCTATTCACCACTTTATTACTTATTAACTTACGGGATATCAAACGATCAATATGCCTTTTGTAGTAGCTTTTATAATCCTTATAGCTAGTAGTTTTTACTTCGCATAACAACCCTTGTAACGAGTAGTTTTTAGCTCACATAGCAAGCCTTTTAATCTATGTAACAATTGTAGTTCGCAAGTATTATTTGCTTTATAACTTTCTTTTTGATTAATAAAGAGCTTACTTTTGCTCCTTTTTTGTTTCTCCAATTGTCATTTGGTTTCAACTTTAGTTACTGCGGTAGATCTTAAACCAAAAAGGAAGGCCTCATGTGATAAGAGGGAAGTTTGTGATCAACTTTATTGACTGGAATTTTATTGATAATAATTTCTTAAGTACATGTCATTCCAAAGATATTTTAGTGATTCGCCATCTTTTCCTACAAGTTTATGTTCCAATTCTAACAACTTCGATTACCGTGTATAGTCCTTCCCATTTTTGACCAAGTGACTTTATCTACAACAAATACTTTCTTTAGAACCAGATTACCCACTTTGAAGTGTTTTTATGAACTCTTGAGTTAAAATATCTTTTCATCTTTTTCTGGTATGTTGCAATCTTGATTTGAGAATTATCTATTATTTCTTCTAAAAGGTCCAGACTCGCATTCATAGGTTCTGCATTTTGTTCTTCATCATAACCTATTCTTTTGACTAAACTCGTACCTACTTCCATTGGCACCATAGCCTCTATCTCGATTAGGGAAAATGGAGTTTATCAAGTGGTGTTCTTTGTAGTAGTTCGATATGCCCATAAGATTTGTGATGGAGCGTCTGCCAATAATCCTTTTGCTAAATCAATCTTTCCTTTTAGGATTTTTTAAAATGTTTTCTTGACAGTTTTTACTTGCCTGTTGGCTTAGGATAGTATGGAGTGGAGAAATATTTGTGGATACCCAACTCATTGCATATTACTTTTAGTTTTTTCTCTTGAAATTGTGTTATATTGAATTGGGCACCCCGGATTGGCATATGATGTTTTTCTTTATAAATTTGCAAGCATTAAGCTCGATGATGTTTACAAGGGGTTCAACTTCTACCCACTTGGTGAAATAATCCACCGCAACTATCATGAACCTCATATTGGATCTATCCTTGGTTAGAGGTCCTACGAAGTCAATTTCCCACCAGGCAAAGGGCCATGGACTATTACTGGTTACCAGCTATTGTATAGGTTGGTGAGGAACTGATGCGAGCATTTGGCACTTATCACATTTTTTGGCAAAGTTCATTGCATCTTTTCTCATGTTAGGTGATGAGATCCCGAGTAGAAAAATCACATGGAACTCGTGGAATTAGTTTGACAACGCTGGGAAAGCCTAAATTCAGGTTGTAGACGATAGAATCTGAACTCAAACCTCACGAATCAAGAACTTAAGGTATATTAAAACTTAAACCCGTTGATGTGCGAAAACACGAACCTCAATTTGCGAATTGAATAAAGAGTGTTTAATCATTTGATAAGTTCTAAGGGTTGAACGCCACAAATATAACAATATTTAATAAGTTCAATAAAGCGTTCATTCAAGTTTCATATTATTCAAAAACTTCTTGTTTATAATGAAAATGAATCCTATTTATATGGAAACCTAGGAAAATAATTAAAAACGGAATTTATAGTTCTTAAATATAGAAAATTGTCCAAAACAAGAATTACAGTAAAATTAGGTAACTCGCACACAAAAGAAAATTTCATCCCGGATTTTGTCTATGCGGTCGCATAGAAGGTCTTCAACACGACCGATAGTTCCCTGTTAGGTGCTATGCGGTCGGCAAAGTTTGGAACACTATGCACCACATGGTGTTCCTGCCGTCTCCAACTTCAACTGTTTGAATCAACTTGCTCCCAGTTATTTCGCCATTCGACCCGAGCATCAAACTTGTTCCTTGACATGTTGTCTTCAACATTATGGACTCCATTGCTCGAACATGTAAATGACCGACTTTATTAGCTCTTTGAAGTCTTAAACTTGTCTCTAGTCTCTTCCCAAAAAACTTCAGGTTCTTGATAATTTGTGGTGCATTCCCGGATCATATCATCACCTCTCTCTTAGAAAGGATTCGTCCTCGAATCTGTACATGGTGATCGCGTAGGGGATAACCAACCTGCTACTAGTTTTATCACTGTACCACTTGGATTAAATGAAAAACTTTTCCCTTCCTGGTAGAGGATCAATGTATGACACCCATCAACTTTGTAGATGTGAATGTATTGCAACACGAACTCAATCATCCATATTTTTTGTGGCATGAACTCCCAAGTACATATATCGACCTGTAAAAAAGAATTAAGCAAAATACGGTTGATGTTAGTTTCTCCAAAAACAAAATATGGCCCCTCGTACTCATGAGCTATCGTATCCACCACATCATGCTCAACAATGATACCCCTCTAATACTTCTCTTCACATTCCACAATATTTTCAACATTCTATTTAATGTTCTCCCCAATGTCCTCACTCTCTTGCTGAACCATTTCTACAAATTTGTTATTCTCCTACTCGTACTTTTCCCCTTCTTTTGTTTGTTTATTCTCCCCGATATCAACTGCATTTTCAAATCACCTTTCTCCATCTCAACCTTCCTATATCTAAGCTCCTCTTTCAATTCAACCCCGGTGCTCTCTTTCGGTGTGGTCATTTCCTTCTCTTGGTTTTTCTTTTCTGCCTAACCTCTCACCTTCCATTGGTCGGCAAGGGATTGTTCAAGTGTCAAGCTAGCCAAAGTGATATTTTTCCTATCCCAAAGAAACCATACATGTTTCTCCACTGATCATAAACAGCCTTCCTCTCATACTTCCAAAGTCTCCCAAACAAGATATGAAAAGATTTTAATGACAATACATCACACAAAAGCTAATCACTATATCTCTCAATGGTGAAATTCACTGGAACTTGCTTGGTCACATCTACCCTCCCACACTCCTTCAACCAAGTCATCCTACAAGGATTAGGGTGTTGTTGTAAAGGTAATCCTATTTTTTCAACCATCGTGATACTAGCAAAGTTTAATATGTACTCCTTATCAATAGCCAGACTGCATACCGTACTACCCACAAAATATCTATTTTGGAAAATATGCCCCCAATCACCATCCATCCTTTTAATTTTTTTTTTGACTCAAAGACCTGAAAATTGAAAACGGCTGGAAATTTTCGGAATTTATAAATTTTTTTACTCAAAAATTCGACTATAAGTCCAGTGAAACAAACGAAAATTGATTTGGACTCTTAAATATCCAAAAAACAACTTTGAATCTTTTTTTGTAATTTTTTTGGATCTAAACTCAAAAACTATTTTTGACCCGAAGAATACGAAGAACACAAATAACAAGAGACTCAAAGAAGAATAAAAAAAAAGATAGAACCCAAATTTGGAGCCCAAGTTCTGATACCACTTGATGAGATCTCGTGTAGGAAAATCGCATGAAATTCGCGGAATTAATTTGAAAACGCCGGGAAAGCCCAAATTCAGGTTGTAGACAATAAAATCTCAACTCAAGTCTCATGAACCAAGAAGTTAAGGTATATTATACCTTAAACCCGTTGTGCGGAAACATGAACCTCGATTTATGAACGCCACAAAGGGTGCCTAATCCTTTGATAAGTTCTAAAGATTGAACGCCATGAATATAACAATATTTGATAACTTCAATAAGGTGTTCATTCAAGAATAATGGAGAGAAAATCTCAATTTCATATTATTCAAAAACTTTTTGTTTACAATGAAAATAAATCCTATTTATATGGAAACCTATGAAAATAATTAAAAACGGAATTTAGAGTTCTTAAATATGGAAAATTGTCCAAAACAAGAATTATAGTAAAATTAGGTAACTCGCGCACAAAAGGAAATTTCATCCCGGATTTTGTCTATGCGGTCGCATTGAAGGTCTTCAATGCGCCCGATAGTTCCCTGTTAGCCGCTATGCGGTCGCAAGGAATGGCATGGTTACCACGTACTCCTTTGTGGATATTTTTCATTGCGTACAATGCTTCATCTTCACTTGTGCATCTAAACAAAAAGAGCGTATACCCTCGATTGAACAAGATGTCACCTTGTAGTATGTACCAGCCTCTCTTATTTGCAAATTTTGTGTTGCCTTTTTATCTAGCAGGTATATTTCATCCTTCAAATAAGAAATGATATCTTTCATCTATGAAGCAATGTCTTGTATCCATAGGATTTCCTCTCTATTTTGGCCTACTGATGGTTTCAGGAACAATTCTACGGAAACAGTTAAAGAATTTCACATCTTTTGAACTCGCCAATTTTGATAAAGCATCTACATGTTCGTTTTACTCCATAGAAATTTGGACAAGCTCAAACTTGTCTAAGTACTGAAGTATTTTTGTAGCTTTTATGAGGCACAAGGGCCATCATTTTATCTTTGGCTATTAACTCACCACTAACTTAGTTTCATACCGACCACAAGTCACTTTTTATTTCAATGTTTCGTACTTGCATCTCTTTCGCAAATTGAAGGACTGCTATTGGTGTCTCGTATTCAGCTACATTAGTGGTTGCCTTGAATGCGAACCTTAATTTGAAGTTCAATTTGTGCCCTTCTAAGCTTGTTAATAAAATACCCACTCTTGAGCCAGTATTCCCCGATAATCCATCCACTGATAGCTTCCAGGTTCCTTCTTTGGGCTCTTCTTTTGGAATTAAAGCATCGGACAATTCTACGATGAAGTCGGCTAATGCCTGTACTTAAATTACAGATAGTCCTTTATAGCTTATTTCGAACTGCCCTAGCTTTTCATTAGCCTTCCTGATGCATTGGGCATTTGCTGTACTTGTTTGAGTGGAAGTTAGTTAGTGCTTCGATACTATGGCTCTAGAAATAGGGTTACAGTTTTTGTGATACCATAACTGGGACGATGACCAACTTTTCCATGTCTAGATATCTTACCTCTACTCCTTGTAGAGCTTTGCTCACATAGTCTACTAATAGTTATTGTTACCATTTTTCCTTTACTAATAATACCAAGCTGATCACCAACATGGATACTGCTAAATATAGTAGTGGCTTTTCTCTATATTTGGATCAAGCTAATAAAGGGCTTTCCTTAGGTTATCTTTCAGGGCTTGGAACGCGTGTGCACATTCACTACTCCATTCGAACTTCTTTTCTCCTTTCAACACCTGGAAGAAGGGCTAACATTTGTATGTTACTCGAGATACAAACCTATTTAGGTTAGCGACCCTACCTATTAGACTTTTGCAATTTTTTTGATTTAGATGTGGATCGCATTTTTACGAGGGCTTAAATTTTCTCGGGGTTAGCTTTGATACCTTGGTGATTGACTATATATTTAAAGAACATTCCAGATTTTACTCCAAATGCACATCTGAACAGATTAAGTTTCATTTTGTATTTTCGCAACACATTGAAAGTCTTTTCTAAGGCCTGTTTGATTGTCCATTTTTTCCATGGAAAATGGAATTGAAATTTCATTTCCATCTTTTGTTATGTTTGATTGCAATATTTTCCATGGAATTTCAATTCCACTTTTAGCCCACACACTAACATTTTCCTTGGTTTTGATGAATTCCAATTCCTTTGGTTTTGGTGGGAATTAGTCTTTCACCTTTTTTTTTCAATATTTTTTGGGATATTGAAACAAAATTTATTCCCAATTGTTAAAAAAAAAAAAAAAATCCCTTCATTGACAATTTTCATGAAAAACAAAGCCAAACAAATGGTACTCGATATTCCAATTTAATTTGTTTTGTTTTTTTTTTTTGGTTTTTTTTGCAATCCAAACAAATTCTATTCCCAATTGTAAGAAATTATATACCTTTAATTGATAATTTTCATTAAAAAAAAAAGCCAAATTAACACCAAAAAATAGAAAATTTCAACATTTTTCAAGTGAAAAATTATATCAATCAAACACAATTAATTGACAATTCTCAGTAAAATAAGTTCTAAGCAATTCAATTCCTTGCAATTCATTTTCTTCTACCCAAATTTCATCTTTGATTCAAACAGACCCTAAGTGTTTTAAATGTCTGCAGCCTGAAGGCTTTTTACTAGCATATCATCGATATATACCTCCATTGTTTTTTCGATTTGTTCTATGAACATTTTGTTCACTAACCTTTGATATATTACCCCCACATTCTTGAGCCCAAATGACATTACTTTATAGCAATATAGTCCCCGATTTGTTATGAATGCGTTATGTTCCACATCAGGCCTATACATAGCAATATAGTCTCCCGCATGCGTTATGTTCCTCATCAGTCCCACTGTAAGATCTACATGATTAATTCGAGGGAGTGGGAAGCTACTTTTTTTACAAGCTTCGCCATTTTTCTTTGCTCTTCAATACTAAGATCGGATTACATATGCATATGAGATAACGAGCTTCACGAATAAAGCCATTTTTTAATAATTTATCTACATCGCTTTTTAGTACCTCGTACTTTTCTACACACATTAGCCAATGCTTTTGTATTTTGAGTTTGATTTTTGGATCGAGTTTCAAGTCATGATAGGCAACCTTTGGGTCAATTCCTATCATATTCACACGTTTCCAAGCGAATACGTCTAGGTTCACGGCTAGAATTTTTTTTAGCAAATTTCTGATAGGTTCGCATAACACTTTGCCGATTTTGAGAGTTTTGCTCGCATCTTCTAGGCTGACGGAAGATCTTTGACTGCTAACGCTTCCAATGTGCACTTAGTTATGTGGGGTCGATAAAGTCATCAATTTCTAGTTTATCCTTGAGGTTACTTGTTTCAACTAGAGCAACAATATTTCTAGGAGCCACCCTATTTACAGTTATGAATCACGTTTTATTAACTATTTTCTAATTGATTTTAGTTATGAATCACGTTTTATTTGTTTGTCCACATGCACTTTGTTGACATTCTGTTGCTAGACTGTTTACAACGGTTACTTCACGATCTTTGGGCGAGGCTTTTGCTTTTTGTTACTCTAGTATGTTGTTTTGTGCTTCGAAATAAGGGATTTCTTGCTAAGTGTCTAATCTTGTTCAACATTGTCTTAATCCTTTTTTATTGGAAGCAAAAGATTCCTAAATATTTTAACAATTTGGAAGGAAATATTGAAAATTCCCAATTTGAACAGTCGATTCCGTGGAGCCAAATTCAAGTAAAACATTAATCAATTATTGAATATAGCCAAATTTAAGTCAAGCGTGCCTAAATTATTTAACATAAGTACATGGTGATTTTTCTTTGTGTGCACATGACGAGAGTTAAGAAAGAAAGAAAAAAATTATAAGTCTAACATTTAACACCCCCCCCCCCCCCCCCCCCCTCTCTCTCTTCATAGCCGTAGTAAGAGTAAAATATTATGGGAGCGAGAAAACTATGTTAATATTTTAGTGAAACTTAGAGGTTTGGATGAGTGAAATGTTTTATATGACTATACAATATTTTGTCTTTGACAATTTGTAATTTTTTTTTCAAATATTATATATTTTGAACAAAAATAATATGAACAATCAAAGTATTGATATCAATTCCCAACACTATATTCATAGTTTCTAACATTTTTCTATTACTTATTCTTTTCTTGCACTACAAGTAATTAATGTATATCTAATGTTTGGCTATTGAAGATTTGCCTCAATAATCTACCTGACCTAACAACAATAAAATTTCTCTAAACTTGATTATTTGAAAAGCAATTTTCTCCCCCACTCTTTTTCAATAGCACATTTTAAAAATATATATTGTCATGTTTTCCCATAATTTTCCTCTAATTTTTAACAATACATTTTTATAAAAAAAAAAAATTTATATATCTAATTTCACACAAACACTAATTATTAATTTAAGGCGGCTTCAATTTTTTCTGCTTGAGCTTAGCTCTTCACAAATTGATGAACAATTTTTTATTTATTTATTTTTAAATTCGAATACTTTATTCACTTTGAATGGTAATTGCATTTCTAGAAGGGCTATGCTGTTTTCTTGATTTCGTAATTAGATGCATGTACTCGTTTGAAAATTTGCTGAAGAATTTAACAATTAATCGAATGGGATAAATTCACCTCAAAAGCTTTTCGTTTTAATGACCAAAAATGTAAAATAAGACATGCTATGTTCGATAATTTTAATGAATATTTGTATTTTTTTTTTTTTTTATCATTAATAACGAATGTGCAACAACAATAAAGTCGGAGACCAATGTATTATTAAAACTCTAAAAGTTGGGACAACGACGAAATTTTAGCTTAACTACACAATCTTAAACCCATCGAAGGGGTAGATGGAATTTGGTGTGAAAAAATCAAAACTCCCCCATCACATATCTGCAAGACATTTCCATCATCATTTTTCCAAACAAAAATTGGAATATTATGTGCTTAAAGTAACCATCAAACTCTTAGCCAATCTTGAATGAATGAACCTCAAGCACAATCACGCATGGATCTATCTGCAAATTCTTTAATTCTCCACTCTTTTCTATGGCTAATTCTTGTCGTAGATTTGGTTCTTATATTACCAGCAACAGCAAACACCATTTCAACAGACCATGGCAACTTGGTATACAAACAATGTTCAAATCAAACTTCAACAAATATCAATCTTTCTCACTCCTCAGAATTTTCCTCTCTTTTCGATGAATTTCTCATCCAATCCTCTCACTCTAAGTTCTATGAAACCAGCATTTCCAGTGATCATATGGATCCGATTATGGGCCGGTTCCAGTGCAGAAGTGATCTCACCCAATCCGAGTGCAGAAATTGCATGAAAAACCTCCCTGAACTGTCAAAACAACTGTGCGGCTCAAACATACCACTCCGAATCCAGCTTTCCGGGTGCTACATCCACTATCAGCCTGATGGGATCGAGACTTCTCGAGTTCAACTTCTTCACAAAACTTGCAGCAAACATAAAGTGAAAAAAAGTCGATTTGAAGAAGTGAAATATGAAGCATTTGCAGCAGTGGAAAGTGGGATTTTGAGTGGGAAAGGATTTTATGAGACGACTTATGAATTAATCCATGTGATGGCGCAGTGTGAAGAAAGCTTGGGGGCCTGTGACTGTGGGGTGTGCGTGAGCAGCGCTGTGCAAATAGCTGAGGAAGAATGCAAGTATTCTATTTCTGGAGAAGCATATCTAGATAGCTGCTTCATCAGCTATAGATACTACGGAGATGAGTTTGGTGGCCACTCGGACCAAGGTAAAATTCAAATAAATAAATGTCTGCTAAATTCACATATTAGACTTTTTTTTTTTTTTTTTTTTTAAATAAATGAATATAGTCACCATGTTGAAGATAAACTTTATGTCTCCTTTGAAAACAATTTATAAAGAGTTTATAAATTCAGTTAAAGTTAAATATTAATTTCAAATGTACATCATAATTACTTGTTATACATTTTGCTAGATTCATTGTTATTTCTTTTATTAATCCTATTTATAAACTATTTATAAATTCGCCAAATTATGGAGGCAAGTAAATAGACTATTTTAGTTGGATCACCTAACTTTAATTTGTTTTAGTTACAATTTACTTTCAATTTTAGTCGTTATGTTAGTCTCTACTTAACATTATAGATGTCAACAATTTAACGTGGCATACGTTTCCTCAAGTCAATGTCCCACCTAATGAGGAAAATGAATAATGTTTAAAATTTGACAGCATTTCATCTGAAATCACACAAAGCTCTATTCATTCTCAATTTCAAGATTTTGCAGCCACGATATTATTAGTTGGCAAAAGAGTCATGAAAAATTGACGTTAATCGTGCAATACACTTAACACTTTTAAGACCTCAATAAACAATGTCCTTTTTGACAGATGACAAGGGAATCAAAGGCATTTCAACAAAATTAATAGCAATTATTCTTGGTGGGATCGCTGCTTTAGCATTGGGAATTGCGTTTTGTTATTTAATGAGATCTCGTGGAAAGAAAAAGGATGGTAAGTTCAGCCAATTACATTAAAACATTTCTGTTTTTAATGCATTATTTTCTGACTAATATTGAGATATGAACTGTTTGTTTTTGTGCAGATTGGTGAAGAAATAAAGATTAGGTTTGACATACTTATATGATGACGCTTGGTGGATTACTTACTGAAGAAGGAAGTGCGTGTCAATAATATATATAGAAACGGCGAACATTAACGAGCAATTTTCGATACACATTCAATTGGTTCGTATTAGTCAATTTAGTATGTATCATATGAAAGGGAAAAAAGATTAAAAATTGTCTTTGTTATGATCTTGCTTATATGAAGGAGTAATTGTATGACTAGACTTAATTATTTCTTTTCGAAAATTTTATGTAAAAGTATAAAACACGCTGAGTCTGAGTATAGCTGGATTTGCCTAGCCCTCTGTAATTTGGAGTGATCCACCATGTGACAATCTAACATGAAAATAGCGGAAAAAGAAATGAGATGAAAATAATGATCTGAATTTTTGCTGCGATAAATCTTCTTAAGATAGATTTTGTCTCTTGTAGTGGTGCTAGCACGATTATCTATCTCCCATAATACATTGTTTCTTCAACATACTACCAACCATATCGGTTGAACCAATGTATTGATTGCCACATTGGTTGCCTCTCCTTGAACGTAACAAAATTTTGCTCAGAAAATAATAGGACATGATTTTTGAGAGATGCGAAATTAGTAATCAATTTAATTCATAATTCACATATCTATCTGAACACTAAGATCACACCATTTCAAATTGGACCGTCCACATATATTTCATTCACAATAGTCTATGACTCCTAAATGTACACCTGCTGGTTTTGTGTGACGAATATCAACAATAGCTTGGATTCATTTCTTAGTTCTTTGTGTTGAACTCATTATTTTTAATCATTTTATTGTTTAATTCCACTCATAATATCATGCATCTAATTAATTTGTTGTTAGGAATATTTGTTTAATTCAAAAGATTCATACAACGTTGATTACTTGTTAATTGCTTATTGTATGTTTAATGCCATTCAACTTTTTGGTCACCAATTACATGAATTAAGGACAATATTGAGATCCATTCGCACGTTAATTTGTCTTGCTTGGGTAATAAGTGATATTATATGATTTGAAAGAGTCTCGAAGATACTCTTAGGATGCGTTTGATTGCAACGGTGAAATTTGGGTGGAAAAAAACGAATTGCAAAGAATTGAATTGCATAAAATTTGTTTTAGAGAGAATTGTAATTAATGATATTTGATTGGTATAATTTTTCACCTGATCTGTTTGGCCTTATTTTTATGCAAATTATTACTTTTTGGGATAATTTTTTTTACAATCTATATTAAAATTTTTTTGGATTGCAAAAAAGTAAAAGAAAAAATTTTAAAAAATAATTTTTGAATTTTTTTTTTTTTTTTTTTTTTTTTTTTTTGTGTTCGTTTGGCTTTATTTTTCATGCAAATTGTCAATTAAATGGATAAATTTTTTTATCATTAGATTTAGAAAATGTTTCAATTGCCAAAAAGTTTTTTTTAAAAAAAGATGAAAAATCACTTTCCTACCAAAATCATGGAAAAATAAAAGATGAAAAATGTGCTTTAAATGGTTGTACCTAGAATTTGGGTGGAAATGAATTCCATGGTATTGATTGGCAATCAAACACCAAAATTAAGCATGGAATTAGAATTGATTTTCATTTTTCACCAATTTTCTAGGCTATCAAACATAGCCTTATAGTTTATGCAATCTTGATTGAATTCATGTGAATTAATGCATTTATATATGTATGAATTTTCACAAGTATACATATGAATAGGGTTAATGTTACTTGAGAGAGATTAATCGCTAAAATTGGTTAATTCAGTTGTTAACACATATGAAAAAGGGGTTGAATGATGTTGAATTAGATGAATGTTAAATATTATCGGTTAAATCTAAGTTTCTAACTAAATCCATAAATCTTCAAAAGTCTACTGTCCATTGATTTAGTTAAATTAATTTGGTATAGTTTTATATATAGCACTTTAATTTAAATTGAAGCTAGATTTAAATAAAAATTTAAAGTAGGAAATTAATGATGATACTTGAACATAAAAAAAATCAACTTTATTACTTGTCACAATTCGTATACTTGTGATTTAAACGAACAAGTTCCAACGCCATTTTAAGGACTAATTTATTTACTTTAATTTTTGTTATTAATTCTAGTCTCAATTTAAATCCATATTTCTTGTTTCTTTATCATGTTTCCTTGTATGCAAAGTTTGAGATATGATGATATCTTACATTTTGATTCAAAAATCGACAAATCATATGAAAAAGACATAAGCAACAAGAAGAAAACCACATGGAAGAACAAGAAAGAGTCGTACAACCACACAAGTTGAGTAGTGGCACTGACACTCTATTACACTCCTCAACACTATAAACTTTGACCGCCTTCTTGAACAACGAAATGATGTCTTTGTCCCGATACCCAGTCTTCAAATTGTCGTGTATATGGTATATGCGATACTTATGATGTACCTTGAGAAAAATTTCAGCGACACCGTTTATTATAGACGGTCCCTGATCAGTGACAAAGGTAAGGTTATCGACTTTCCCAATTACTTCTCCCAGCTTAAAAGGTACTATTGATTTGAGAATATTTTATTCTCAAAATTCAGGATCTGCTTTAGTAGGATATGCAGATACAGTATTTATCTGAACTACATAAAGTTAAATCACAAATAGGATATGTGGTTACACATGGAGGAATAAATATATCATGGAGATCTGTGAAGCAATCATTGACAGCAACATTTTCAAATAATTCTAAAATTATTGCTATTTATGAAGTAGGGCTAGAATGTGTATGGTTAAGGAACATGATCCATCATATCTAAGCATCATGCGGGTTAACTTTAACAAAAAATAGTCTAACAATTTTCTATGAAGACGATGCAACTTGTATTGTACAACTCAAAGGAGGCTATATCAAATGTGACAGGGCGAAGTATATTTCTCCAAAATTCTTTCATATACATGAGTTTCAGAAGAGTGGCAATATCAATATTCACCAAATTCGCTCAAGTGATAGTGTGACCGATTTATTCACAAAAGCACTGTCAATATCTATATTCACCAAATTCGCTCAAGTGAATGCGTCGACTCAAAGATTTTCAGTGATTAACATTAGAAGGAGTAGCTATACTTTTTTTCCTTCGCATTGGTTTTATCCCACTGGATTTTTCTAGAAATGATTTATTTAATGAGGCACCATTTATTTTTAATACTCTAAAAAAACTGTACTCTTTTTTTTTCGTTTGATTTTTGTCCCATTGAATTTTTATCAAACAAAGTTTTAACAATGTAGATATTTTGTAATGTGTCATTCAAGAGAAAGTGTTGTAAATAGTAAGTTTATTAGGGTTTGTTAGTGAATGAAAATTTTACACCTACAGCCTTATAAATTATTACCAGTGTATCCCTCATTCTTACCTATAAATATAGAACTTTGATTCTTAAAAAATCACACACAAACCTATATGACTTTAATTATATTTTTTCATAACAAAAAAAAATAAACCCACGCACTTACTTTCCTAAAGTATTGCCTCCAAAGATTTTTCACCCAACATTTTCTTTCCTCTTTGTTGCTTCAACTTCCTCGATCGGTGGCTGCGAAAAATAATTCCAATTTGTTTAGCCTCAATTTTTCTGGTAAATCCCGTGGTTGCAATACCAATTTCTTCAATTGACATAATTCGATTTTGGGGGTACAAATTCTGGTTGAATCTACTACAAAATTTGAGTTCTTCTTCAAGCCGTCTTGATGTGATCTAGGGTAGGCATCAAAGTTCTAAATGTCCAGAGCATGTTGAGAAGAGGTTAAAGATAAGATTAAAATTTACGTAGGATAAATCAAGAGCTACGGAGAATCAAGGAGGCCATGAAATGAGTTGTCCAAGGTGAGAAGGCCAAGAGTTCAAGTACAACAAGCTAAATAACAATTTAGATATTGGATATGAAGGCGAAATCAAGTTTAGTGCGTTGGATTTAAACTTTGAAAGATATATGAAAAAACGAGTAGTGAAGATTAAAACGTGCATAACTTTTAGTTCGGATGCCGAATTTTCGCCCATAAGTTTAATCAGCACGAAATTTTGCATAAGGAAAACGAGGTGTCAAATTTAACATGTGACCGCGTGACATAAAATCCATGCGATCCCACAGACCATTATCGAGCCAAAAATGAAGCCTGAAGAATGAACTATACGACAGCATCTGTTATAACCATGTGACCGCATAGTGTATTTTTGGACGCAATTTTTCAAATTCCGGGATTTTCATAATTTGACTAAAACACATATTTTCTTGATATCTTTGTAATCTTTTAGGATACTTGTACATTTTTAATTAGGTTTTATATGTTTAGTAAAAATAGCATTCCTTATTTTCATTGTAAAAAACGATGAATTGATGAATTAATTGAGAGGCATATTGCTTTCAACCTTTTTGTTCTTCGTTGAACAATTTATCGAACTTGTGAAGAATCAAATTCTTGTGGCACTCAAACCTTCAAGCTTTCCAAGATTAATTATCTTGTGGCGTTCAAACATCCAGGTAATATTCATTAATCTTGTGATCAAGAGATCCACACATCGACGGCGATTGCGGGTTGCTTGGTTCAACATTTTTGGGTTAAATCCAAAACTTTGATTATTGGCTTTCTTGGGGTTTTGATTTCTATATCGTTGTGAGTTTTGTAGCCACCGTTGATACGTGGTTCTCATCAGTTGATATCAGAGTTTAGACTCCAAAATTAAGGTTATATTCCTTTTATTTCTTGTTGAGTGTTTGATTTTTCTTTTTTTATTCGTTCTTCTTGTTTTTCGTGTTCTTTATAGTTTTTGAGTTTTTAATCCAAAATTTTCAAAAAAAAAAGAGTCAACAGTTGTTTTTTAGCTAATCTAGTATCCAAATCAACTTCCATTTGTTTTGCTGTATCGTAGTCGATTTTGAGTTAAAAAAAAAATCGTTACTGTTCACGCCCAAAAAAAAAATTTATTGTTTTGATTTATTTGGAAAATTACCAGCATACTACAATTCCATTTGAGTCAATTTTATTTGTGTCTAGTCTAATCCATTAAAAAAAAAAATCCAAGAACTACTTTCTTGAATTAAAAAATTCCTATTAGAAATTTCATCCACATTTTAATTCTTTGAGTTTTTTAAGGTTACATTTCTTGATCACATTCCGATTTAAATTTTACGAGAATAATTCTTGGGTGAGTTCGAAATTGTTCTTGGAAGTACTTGGGTGAAAGCATTGAGTGAAAAAATGTAGAGTGGTGAGACTAATAGAGAGTAAAAGTAAAAAAAAAAAAAAAAAAAATTTTGAGTGATACGCAAGAGAAAACACGTGAGGCATAAAATATTTGGATTTACGATGTCGAACGAGGTGTTACGACGGTTTGACTGATTGTTTGAGGATATGAGAGACATACTGAATAGACTCGATACCACGATTACTAACCTTCATAGGAGACATCGTGTAGAATTGCCTAATGCAAGGAGACAGGGTAGACGGGAGTCTAGAGTGGAAATTCATGATGATTATAAAGGTAGTAGTGTCATTAATGAAGATATGTTAGTTGAGGCTCAAATACGGAGAACGATGGATAGAAGAGTTAGGTATGAAAAACGATGTAGAGATCTTGTTGGAGATGATGTTGATAGGAAAGATAGGCGTGAAAGGGAGTGTAGAGAAAATCCTAGAAAATGTGACGGAGTTGAGTACCCGAACATGGAAGAAACACTTGTTGTGATGCCTGCTCTTAATACACCAATCAAAGTGGATGATGTGGAATAGCCACGGCAGAAGATCTTTCAAACTAGATGTAATGTCAAAAATAAGGTATGTAGTTTGATTATTGATGGAGGTTGTTACACTAACAGTGTTAGCACTACCTTTGTCGAAAAATTAGGATTGACTACAACAAAATATCCTAAACCTTATAAATTGCAGTGGTTAGATGAATATGGAGAGGTTAGGGTATTTAGGCAAATGTCGATAAGTATCTCAATTGGGAGGTACCACAATGAAGTGTTATGTGATGTAGTTTCTATGCACACTTGGCACATTTTATTGGGGAGGCTGTGACGGTATGATAAGAAGGAAAAATATGATGAATTCAAAATAGGTACAGCTTTACTAAGAATGGGAAACCTATTATTTTTGCATCGTTGACACCACAACAAGCATATGAAAATCAATTCAAAGTAAAAAGTGAGAAAGAGAATAGAATGAGAGAAAATAGTGAGATAGATCTTCTATAACAAGAGAGTAAGAGAAAATAGTAAGGTGACTATTTGTGAGGAAAAAAGAATAAAGCCACAAAAGAGAAGAAAAAAGAGAGGTGGATAAAAAATTAGTAGAGCCGCAAGAGAGAAAAAAATAGAGAGTGGAACTGAGAATGGAGAGGTGGCTAAAAGAAAAATGGAGCAACAAGAGGGAAAAGAAAGGGAGTCTTCAAAAAGAAAAGTAAAGTAAAAAAAGAGCGTACATGAAAAAGAATGTGAAATTGAGAGGGCCTTAGTGAAACTAACAATTTCCTCCTTAGCTTGGTTATTTCTGTTTTACAGGATTTCAAAGACTTGGTCCATGAGAACAAACCTATTGGGATACCACCCAATCCGGACATTGAGCATCAACTTGTGGATGAAACTAACCAACCCCACCCCATTTTAGATATTTCTTTATTACAGGAGGTTGAATTCTCTAAAAAGACAAATGAGCTTCAAAGGCAATGTGAGGAGTTTATATGTAGGGGGTTGAAGGACTAGGGTGACATGAGGATGCACGATGACTCACCAATGATAATGTATCATCATTTCATACATATTTTAGATGAAGGTCTAACATGTAAGGTTAGTTTTCCACACGAAGCCTGTAAATTTAAACTAGCATCTACAGCTAGAATAGTGTGCATACTTGACGATATGCATGAATCATGTGATTTTTGTAAATTGGATTATAAGATTAACAGTGAAACATACAAATGGTTAGTTAGGACGTCCAGACTCACTCATCTATCTAATGTTTCCATGAGTTTGAATAATCGGTTATCGCATCCATCTATTGGAAAGTTCTTACTAGTTTATGATAATCGAGTGTATGACAAGCTTTTAAGTATGCATCTTAAATTGTGGGTTACATGTCATATTACAATATTTTAGTTTGTTGCAAGAAATTGAGCAAGCATGATAGGCAATTGGGGTGCATTGTTGATGATTTAAGGCATGAGAGTCTATATTTCAATCCTGAAGCCCTTGAACGTTTCGGTTCAACTTTAGATGTGCATGACAAGTATTTTGGATACAATGGTCTTAAATTACAAAACTACTTGTGGAAAATTGGATGGAATATGTTAGGAACTAACTCAGTATCTTCTACTATCTCTACTACTTGCTACTAATGTTCTAATATGGTGATTGATTTTATTCTATTAACCTTACTGGGTTTAATTCTTTTAACTATTGGTTTAAGTGGTAGCTTAGGTGAGAAACATGATATTGTTCTTAAAGCATCTCAAAATCGAAAAAGGGCACAGTCGAGGCACGTACTATTTGATCCATGCGATGGTGATTTGGTGTACATACGAAGAAAGTGGATACAAACTCAAAAGAGACCCAAACTACACCCTAGAGGAGATGAGTCATTTCACTTCATTGCCATGATTGAAAACAAGGGCTATAACATGGGTCTTCATGGTAAGCATTTAATAATTTTTATCAATGATAATTCTAATGTTGTTGTTTTTTTATATATGTACAGATTTGAGGTCGAATCCTTTCGAATAGAGAGGGGATGATGTGATCCAGGGTAGGCATCGAAGTTCCAAAGGTCTGAAGCATGTTGAGATGAGGTTAAAGACAAGATTAAGAGTTACGGAGGATAAATCAAGAGCTATGGAGAATCAAGAAAGCCATGGAATGAGTTGTCCAAGGTGCGGAGGCCAAGAGTTCAAGGGCAACAAGCCAAATAACAATTTAGATGTTGGATATGAAGGCGGAATCAAGTTTGGTGCGTTGGATTTAAGCTTTAAAAGATGTATGAAAAAAAAACGAGCATCAAGGATTAAAACGTACATAACTTTCAGCTCGGATGTCGAATTTTCGTCCATGAGTACAATCCGGAATAGGCACGAAATTCTGCATGAAGAAAAATAGGTGTCAAATTTAACTCCATGCGACCATACAAACCATTATCGAGCCAAAAATGAAGCCTGAAGAATGAACTATGCAACATAATCTATTATAACCATGCGACCGCATGGTGTATTTCTAGACACAATATCTTCGTAATCTTTTAGGATACTTGTACATTTGTAACTAGGTTTTATAGGTTTAGTATAAATAACATTCCTTATTTTCATTGTAAAAAATGATGAATTGATGAATTAATTGAGAGGCATATTGCTTTTAACCTTTTTGTTCTTCGTTGAACAATTTATCGAACTTGTGAAGAATCAAATTATTGTGTCTTTCAAACCTTCGAACTTGTAAAGATTAATTATCTTGTGGCGTTCAAACGTCTGGGTGAGATTCATTAATCTTGTGATCAAGAGGTCCACACATCGACGGCGATTGCGGGTTGCTTGGTTCAACTTTTTTGGGTTAAATCCAAAACCTTGCTTATAGGCTTTCTTGGGATTTGATTTTAATCTCGTTGTGGGTTTCGTAACCACCATTGCTACGTTGTTCTCATAACGCCTTCACGATCTGTCCATGAATCCTTTTAATTTGTAAATTATGTAGAAATATAAGTAAATAATCTTGAATTTTGAGATATACTTTTTCAATGTCTTGCAATGGAAAAGCAAATAAGTACGGAGTTGTTTTTGTGTATGAATTTATCGGTAAACTGCATAGGTGTTTTGATATGTTCCATTATTTTAATTATATATAAATATTTGTGGTGTACCAAAGTTTCATGTTTATTCGCATTACTGATGGTTTGTGCTATGTAGACATTGTGGTATTGCTGATTCGTCTGTGAATCTTGTGAAATTGTTATGCAATGTACCTAAACACCAAGATTAGCTTTGTTGTTCACTAGGTTACACCTTGAAATTGAGTTGCCAATATTTGCGCTAGGTAGGTATGAGTTCACATCTTGGAATAAATTTGACGTCTTCATTGCAGGACCTGGCTGTGTATTTAACTCATGATTTTTTTTTTTTTTTTTACCATTAACAGCTTCCTTAAATCTACCCCCAATATATCTTTGATTTTTTGTATGGCAAAGGTTTACCCAGCCAGAAAGGCTTCCTGGAATAGTATGCTTCTAATCTTCTCTCTCAATAAGATTCTTAATCTTCTTCAATAGAATCAGATACATTTTAAGACTATAATACTGTTGATATGATCTGGCACATGCCATAATTAGAAGAAACTTTCCTTTTTCATAAAGTATTTTATTTTGGCTAGAATTCTTATTTTTGGCAAGTTTGTTATTCTAGGACTCTAGAATTTTGTATTTTCCATATTTCCTAGGATTTATTAGTATAAATATGATTTTTATTCTCATTGTATAAAGGAACCTTTTGATATGAATTAAAATAAATTTTTTGCTTTTCTCCTTTGGTCTTCCATGGACAATCCTAATCGAACTTATCAAAAATGAGTAATCTTTGTGGTATTCAAAACATCGGGTCGTGGGTTCTTTAATTTGTGAGCAAGGGGTTCATTGCATCATCGTTATCTTTGGGTTACTTGTTTCATCTTGTTGGGTTCAAAATCCAAAACTATGAGGGAGAGATTTTGAGGCTTTATGATCAAGAGGTCGCTGGTTTAATATACCTTCGGTTGCTTGGTTCAACGTTTAGAGGTTAAATCCTAAACCTTGGTCGTATTTGGACGTTTTTGGGATCCAGTTCATTCTCCTGTGGGTTCGATAGCGTTCATGCTAACCGGGTTCATGTCCGAACCCATTCGTGCTAACCGGGTTCACGTCAGGACGCGAACCCGGTTAGCACGAATGCTATCGAACACACAGGAGAATGAACCGGATCCTAAGAATGCCCAAATACGACCAAAGTTTAGGATTTAACCTCTAAACGTTGAACCAAGCAACCGAAGGTATATTAAACCAGCGACCTCTTGATCACAAAGCCTCGAAATCTCACCCGGATAGTTTTGAATTTTGAACCCAACAAGATGAAACAAGTAACCCAAAGATAACGATGATGCAATGAACCCCTTGCTCACAAATTAAAGAACCCACGACCCGATATTTTGAACACCACAAAGATTACTCATTTTTGATAAGTTCGATTAGGATTGTCCATGGAAGACCAAAGGAGAAAAGCAAAAACTTTATTTTAATTCATATCAAAAGGTTCCTTTATACAATGAGAATAAAAATCCTATTTATACTAAAGCAATAAATCCTAGGAAATATGGAAAATACGAAATTTTAGAGTCCTAGAATAACAAACTTGTCAAAAATAAGAATTCTAGCCAAAATAAAATACTTTATGAAAAAAGGAAAGTTTCTTCTAATTATGGCATGTGCCAGATCATATCATCCACTCTCTCTTCGAAAGGATTCGTCCTCGAATCCATGCCTTGTGATTGCGTAGGGAACAACCAACATGCTACAAGTTTTATCACTGTACCGCCTGGATCAAATGGAAAACTTTTCGTTTCATGCCAGAGGATCAACACATGGCACCCATCAACTTTGTAGATATGTATCTATTGCAACAGAAACTCAATTAGATCATCTTTGTTGCTCAAACCCTCGCATATGAACTCCTTCCACTGTCCTTGAAACTCCTTCGTCTCCTCGGGAATCACAAAATCAACTTCAGGAATCACAAAATCAATCTTCGATACTAAAGAATTCTGATCATCTCCTTCACTCAGCTCTTTGCATATAAGATTCCTCCAGTGCAATGTGCCATTATTGTCATTCTGATCATCTCCTTCACTCAACTCTTTACATATAAGATTCCTCCAGTGCCTTTGAAACTCCATCGTCTCCTTGGGAATCAAAAAGTCAATCTTTGATAGATAATAAAAATTCAACCCATTGCACAAGAAATCCTTCCAATGCCCCTGAAATTTCGTTGTCTCCTCGGGAATCACAAAGTCAATTTTTGGTATTGAAGAGATTTCTAACTTTTGTGACACCAACTGATGAACGTTGCCTGAAACGGGTGGTAATTCAACATGATTGTTTGCTGGGACCAAGTTGTAGTATTGTTGGTGAGTTTCTTCCACATGTTGCAACTGATGCTCCATCCCTAGGTCAGTTGGTGTTTCAATGGAAGTGTTTTCTGGAACTGAATCATCGGTGACCTGCAAAACAGAATTATTCAAAATAGGGAGGGAATTGTTAGTATTCACCACGACCTCCTCAACTTCAGGCTCTTTTTCATTTAAGCTCACTTCCAACTCCTTCTTTCCCTCCGAAGATTCTTCTTCAATTTCTTTTTGCAACTCCATCTTTCCTTTCTGATTTTCACTCTCTTGTGGCATCTCTTTTTTTTCTCACAACCAACCATCTTACTATGTTCTCTCGAACTCTTTTGTTTATCCCTTTGACTAATTGAGTCACGAAACTATGAGAGGGCATGCTCATAATCCCACCTAGTCCTTCTACTTGACGTACTTCCAACATGCTCCACAAACGGTACTTTCTCTTCCCTCGAATACCTAACTCCACTATATCTTCTAGGCTCATCCTGACATTCCCGATCACGTCGATCACTCCTACAAAAATGATTAGGCGCATAATGCTTCCTCATAATACTCCTCAACTCATCCCAAGTTTCAATACTCCTCTCACCACAACTTCTCATATATGTTGTTAATTGATCCCACCAAATCACAACATAGTCTACGAATGAGCTCACAACCAACTCCAACTTTTTCTTCTCGGAGTAATTATAGCGCTCAAATATTACTTTAATCTTTTCTTCCCACGCCACGTATGCATCTGGATCACTTCTACCCTTAAATTTTGGAGTTGTCGTTTCCCTACCCCTATCAACACCATATCTATAATAATTTGTATCCCTTCTTTCCCTCCGATTAACACCATCACCACCAAAATTTATATATTCCCGTCTCTCCCGACTACTCACATTAAACACATCATCACATTGATCCCTATAAGTTCTATTCGATTTCTCATCCAACCTATCCAACATACTCCCCATATCCACCAACATCCTTTCCCATCGATCCATCCTATCACTCATTTTGACTCAAAGATTCAAAGGACTTGAACTGGACAATTTTGATTGGACTTTTTAAATTCAAGAAAGTGGTTCTTGAATTGGAGTTTGAATTGGATTGAACACAATGGATTTTGAAATATAATATAGATAATAGGATATTGATCAATTTCTAAGAAATCAAAAAAATAAAAAATAATTTTTTTTTTTATTTCGGACGTGAACAGTACCCTCGTGAACAGTATTTTTTTTTTTTTTTACAAAACTCGAAAATTTGACTACGAGAAAGACAAAGAAAACGGAAGTTGATTTGGACTCAAATTGAGCATAAAAACAACTTTTGAAAGTTTTTTTTTGGATTTTTTTGGATCAAAGACTCTCAAATTTTACTGGACACAAAAATACAAAGAACACAAAAGAAAGAAAAAAACACAAGACTCAAAAACAATAAAAGATATAACCTTGATCTTGGGGACTAAGCTCTGATACCACCTGACACGAACCCGGTTAGCACGAACGCTATCGAACCCACAGGAGAATGAACCGGATCCCAAGAACGCCCAAATACGACCAAGGTTTAGGATTTAACCTCTAAACATTGAACCAAGCAATCGAAGGTATATTAAACCAGCGACCTCTTGATCACAAAGTCTCGAAATCTCACCCGGATAGTTTTGGATTTTGAACTCAATAAGATGAAACAAGTAACCCAAAGATAACGATGATGCAATGAACCCCTTGCTCACAAATTGAAGAACCTGCGACCCGATGTTTTGAACGCCACAAAGATTACTCATCTTTGATAAATTCGATAAGAATTGTTCATGGAAGAACAAAGGAGAAAAGCAAAAGTTTTATTTTAATTCATATCAAAAAGTTCCTTTATACAATGAGAATAAAAATTCTATTTATACTAAAGCAATAAATCCTAGGAAATATGGAAAATACGAAATTCTAGAGTCCTAGAATAACAAACTTGCCAAAAATAAGAATTCTAGTCAAAATAAAATACTTTATGAAAAAAGGAAAGTTTCTTCTAATTATGGGCATGTGCTAGATCATATCAACTGTTGTATCCCTCCATTGAACAGGGTGATATGTATATTATTGATCCATTATTTTGACTTGCTCAATAATTTCACACTGTATACTTATAGGTACTGTGTGCTGGGAAAACTAGACAAATACATTCTCGGTGTTGAATCATTTGGTTGAGTATGTTCATAATCTTGAGAAGATTGGTTTATTGGAAGAAAAAGAGACAAACCACCCTCATGATGCTGTCCAGGTAAATATGTTTGTCATTTACTTGAACGTTCTTCAATTTTGATTCTACCATTTCATATTTATACTGAATTAGAATTTAAACTTTGACCGACTTAAAAAAAAGCTCTTAAGAAACGCCCTCTGGTGAGAACTCCAAAGATACGTGACTGGATTACTGCCAATTACTCGGAACACTTCATTCCACAGTGCGTGAGACACTTGTAGGATCCACCAAAGAAATAATGAAATATTCTGGTGCAACACTTTTATAGTGGGGGATCCAGGCCAAGTGGTATCTGGCTTATTTCAAATGGAGTAGTTAAGGTAAGTGGAATTATACAATTAACCCCTACATCCTTGGAGGCATAACTTGCGATTTACTCCTCCGCTAAGGTCCAGAGCAGACAGGTGGGGGCGCCAATAATGAGGCATAATCCAAAAAAAAAAAAAAAAAAAAAAAACAAGCATTTGCTACACCCATCTTTTACTCATGGGAGTACTCTTGGTTTGTACGAAGTACTTGCAGGAAAGCCTTACATCTGTGATATTATCACAGAGTCTGTGGTACTCCACTTTTTCATTGAAACTGAAAAGATACTTGCTGCGCTTGGATCTGATCCAGCAGTAGAAAAAAAATGTTCTAAGACGAGATATTCTTTCTTTTTGAAAAAAAAAAAAAAAATTGACACACGTTCCCTTAACGGAAAAGTTGGATGAAAATGGACGAAAATGATATTTTGCACAATTAAATGTGTAACTAAAGATTAAAATGTCAAAAAATGAAATGTATGTTTTGCACAATAATAGTGAAAGGTAGAAATGTTGTGTTAATTATCCAAAACTAATTAATGTAAGTTTGAATTGAATTCTATTTTAAAATTCTATATAAATTCTTTCTCTATCTCCATCATCTAATTTCTCTACCGTTTTCTCTTCTTCTTCTTTTTTTTTTTTTTTGGTATTATATGCGTTCTGAAATTCTCCCTTTTTTTTCCCCCTTAATTTCGTTTGCCATGGCTTTTTATTGTTTTTTTTTTTCTTTCCTTCTTGGGTTCAATACCAACTAAACTAACTCTTACATTCCAAAGTGAATCTCAATGAGTTATACGTGTGACATGTTTTATTCGTTCAGCTTTTAATGAGAATCGTACCGTATTAAATAGTAATAGAAGTTCTATACATAAAACGGCTTGGTTTCATGTGTAGCAAAGGAATTGAAAATTTTTATAAAACGTTTTCAATTTTTAGAACTTGTGTTAATTTTATTTTTTGTTTCACTTTTATACTTTTTGTTTCAAGCATCGCAAGTGTCCTTTTTTTTCTTTTTTCTTTTTTTGAACAGGTCATAAGTGTTGATTATTCTCAATACGTTACTCGTGGCATTTTATAAGTTAACTTAATCGTTTATTTATAATTTAGAGACGATGAACAAATAATATTAGACCGAATTTCAATTTTTTTTTTTATCTGGAATTGAGAACCAGCACTAATTTCAGAACTATCTGATTTTCGACCATGATTTAGAACCTCTTAAGTTTTAAATGAATTCAAATTAAATCAGTCAGTTCAATCCAGTTAGGAGAGAAAACACCCATTTCTAGTGAGTGGCACACTATATCTAGGAATATTATTGAGACCCTTTTTTTGGAAGAAAGAGAGAAGAAAACAAACACTTTCTAGAACTAATCTTAAATCTCAACAACCGTAGCTATTATTTCGTTGTTACATTCCGATTTTCTGGTGGCAATGAAACAAGAACCAGATAGCCAACACTGACCAAATTAGCAATCATTTCTTAATGTTTATTCTCCCTCAATTCTATACCAACTTGTCGTCGCTCAGAGACGGCGACAAGATAAGAACACAGGAATTTACACGCCCTTAACAATTACCATGTCGCTTCATCAACTTCCCTTCAAGCTCCTCGAAATCACCATCATTTCAGCAAAAGACCTGCCACCGGTGTCCAAAATGCTGCGCACATTTGCAGTTGCATATATACATCCCGACCATAAGTTAACGACAAAGGTGGATCACAAAGGGCACACGAATCCGACATGGAATTACAAGGTTGTCTTCCTCGTTGATGATGCATTCCTTAAATCGGAAAATCCAGCAGTCACAATCGAAATCTATAATGTTGCATGGTTGCGTGACCTCCCCATTGGGACAACCCATCTTCCCATCAACAATCTTTTACTCCCCCTCGTGCAGGAAAATCAATGCTCACGGCTGGTTGCGCTTCAAATTAGCCGTCCAACAGGTCATTTGAAAGGAATCCTGAATCTTTCTGTCCACCTGATAGACAACAGAATCCTGGATGAAATCCCTGGCAGCGAATTAAGTATTTCGACAATTAGGAACAATGACGCAGAAATGTATGATCAGATTGTGGAAGAAAACAAAAATTGCATCCAGGAGGGGTCAGAAAAGAATTCCAGGATAGAAATATCACCCAAGAATTCAAGTTTTTCTCCAATTTCCGAAAAAATTATAAAACTGAATTCATCAGAACCTGATCTGCAGGCTGAAACAAAGAGTTTTGCTGCCTCCAGTGCCTCCCTTTTTTCTGTGATGCGGCCACTGCCATCAGAGGTGGCAGCTTATTTGAAGAAAGGATTATATACGGCAGAAGGGGACGAATATGGGAGCTCAGTTTTCGAAAACTGGTCACTTCCAGGTGAATCCGAAGATAGTAGAATGAAATCAGTAAGCATTGAAGGGAGAAAAGATGATCAAATTCCACTGACAAGTGACATTAAGGGTAAGAAGAAATCCAAAGGCTTTCATCGAAGAGGACGTTCTAATGGAAAAGGATTATTTTCTTGTTTTGGCAATTTCGTTGGATTTCAGTTCAGCGTCATTTGTGGGTCCAAGAGAATGAAGAAGAACAGAAAGAATAGAACAAAATTTTCCTTTTAGTCATTCTGAGGGGAATCTTCTCAGGTTGTATGTATGAATTCTCGCTCTTCTTGTGTTTTGGTAAAGAGTACTATATAAGAATTTGTTAGAAATAAAAGAATCGAAAGATTCTTTGTTAAATGTGGAAGTTCGACTTTTGATATCATTTCTAAAGTATGAAGAAACTGAGTTGTGGATCGAATGCTAGGGGGGAAACAACATAAATATGGTTTCATAAATTGGGAAGTTAATGGCAGTGATCATAAACATTAAAACATAAACAATAAACATAAAGAACATTTACATATTAACAGGTTTCTCTCTGCTGGTATTGAACCAGCAGAGGAGGAGAGAAGAAGAAGATTTCAAAGTCTACATTGTATATTAATTGTGTGTGTTACGAGGAGTACAATGGGGGGCTCTATTTATAGAGCAAATCCTAGACAATCTATCAATACTATTACATGTCTCTCCCCTTAATTTATGGACAAGTTGTCCAATATTTTATACATTTCATCACATGCTAGTTGGATTGCTATCAAACTAGACTTAAACTAGAAACCACTCAAAATACAATTTAATTTGTTTGACAACTAAGTGTCAATACCCAACAAACTCCCCTTTGACACTTAGCTTGGAGAACAAATTGTTGTGTGTCAAAGTCTTCAAAATTTAATCCATTCTTCATCAAGTTGTTCTTCATTTTTCTAGCCATTTCTGCTGCTGATTTGCTACTGGATTTGCCATTTTTAAATACCGGATTTTAATCATTTTAGCAAGTATACCGGATTTTGATTTTGGACAGAATACCGGATTTGGCTTGTCCATACCGTATTTCAGGTGCATACCGGATGTGGCTTGCTTTGGCTTATCGAATATGGATGTCACATACCGGATTTTGTTGGCATTCATACCGGATTTTAACAAATTTTAGCATACCGGATTTGGAGATGACCAGCATACCGGATTTCAACAATCAAAAACCAGATTGATTTACATACCATATTTGAATGGCTACATACTGGATATGGATTTCTAACAGAAGCTCACCGTATATCAACGTTTCACTTACCGTATATGACTTACGCATACCGGATTTCACAATAACCGGATTT
Organism: Osmanthus fragrans; assembly: GCA_019395295.1. Lineage (NCBI taxonomy): Eukaryota > Viridiplantae > Streptophyta > Magnoliopsida > Lamiales > Oleaceae > Osmanthus > Osmanthus fragrans. Next base: position 19,819,119 of record CM033344.1, on the reverse strand, counting down.
AGTGCTGCATACCGGATATTTAAGCATTCAATACCAGATTTAAGCCTCTTTCAGCTTCTTCTTCATCTTTCTTCCTCCCTTGTTTGGATTCCATTTTGAACAATACTTGCAAGATCTTTTGCAAGATCAACAATGGATCAAATGATCCCATTTTTTAAAAAATGTGTTCAGCCATTTTTGCACCACAAGGGCTGCTGCTGTAACTCAGATTTTAGCCACTTTTAAAACCTCTAGGGACGACTGTAACTCTAGTTTTCCAGCCATTTTTGCACTACGAAGGCTGCTGCTGAACCTCAAACTTCCATTTTATACCTAACAAGATCTTAACTTGTTTTTTTCTATTCAATGTTTTTTAGTTCACGTTTACCACACACGTAAAAATCATATTGACTTCTCAATGATTGAACCACTTGGTGTAACATGCAACTGGGATCTTGTTGCTGCATACCCGTGTTTACTCATTTAAGCTAGTTGAGATTGTTAATAGACTAGTTTCAGAAAATACTCTTCCTCAAAAATCAAAGGTAAGGTAAGATAAGATTAATTCAAAGAAGATGTCTAGGAAGCACACATTTTAACTACTCTTAATGATTGATATGTACTATTTACGTCCGTTGCCCGACCACCTACAACCTCAGGCCTCGAGGTCATAACCTCGAGCTCTCTCCTTGGGCTAGAACATCCTCAGGCTTGTATGGTCGGGCTCAGCCTCGAGCTTGAGGTTTTTAGGCATCTCGTGCCCTCACTATCCTTCTACTTTTTCTCTATAAGGTTTCCTAACCTAAACATACAATTTATGTTTAACCCCGACCAAGAAATGAAACCCGTAACCCTGAGCTCGAGGACCTCGGTTTCCCTTTTCATTCCAAGCATCCTCGAGGTTTGTCATGCTCGAGGTTGGGATAGTCATATCTAGTACTCCCTCTCTCATCTACTACATTTCCTTCACGTCACTCTGAGTTCCTTAACCTAAGAGGACTCCACTACCAGAGTCCTAACCTTATCCATTAATAGTAATCCTTTCAAATGGTGATGTCCAACTCCTAAGGACTTCCAGGCCTTCTATGACTCTCAAACAGGATGGACACCTACATATTCCAATACTATTTGGATTGGACCACATACCTCTATAAATACCAGGCATTCATCATTTATTAAGTTACGCTTTTACATACTTTAGGTTATAGCCTTTGCATAAAATTTTTCCTCGCTAACTTAACCATCAAATGGGGGAGACGAGGACACATCTCAACATCTTCGTTTCAAGTACCAAAGATTCTGTTCGTGATCATCCTCAATTGTTAAGCTTAGGGATCAATAGGTGCAGATTTTTGGTAGTATCATTGGCCCTGTCTATGTGAAGTACTATCAAACCTCAAGGTTGATACACGTTTAGGACCTCTTCCAGCAAGCTCATCCCCTCCAGTTCAACCCCCGTCGATGATCCTTCATTTCCTAAATAGACCAATCCCCCAGCTAGCAATTGTTAGAGCATTCGAAGAATTCTGCCAACAGGTTGCTAAGTTGACTCAATTGCTAAGTCAATCTCAAGTTTTTTGTCCATCTTCTGATATTGGAGGTGTGAGAACCTCGAGCTTGGCTACTATGACCTTGGCCTCAAGGTCAGTTGCCATGGACTCAAGTGAACTCGCAAAGGTCATTCAGGATGGGATTGCGCTTGGTTCATTCATTATTTTTAATTGTTGACATTGTTATTTTTTCCCCTAAATGGTTTACCACTATATCTCATATGTTATATATAACTATGGTCTATGCTATGTGTTGGTACAATGCTTTGACAAACAATCATATCTTTTAATCTTTCTTTCTTAAATTAATTTGATCTCCCTTTTGCGCTCAATTTTCAGTTAGAGTTAGTTGTTGAGTGTCTTGAATCAAATACCATGGTTCTTATATATGCATCTGAAGCTCCAAAATAGAAGAAGACAGAAAGAGTAGAGGTGTTAATTCGAAGCGAGACTGGAGATATGGATAAGTACTTAAATGGCAAGAAAATAAAAGAGAATGAACACCGAAAAATTTAATGATTGAGAAGAGTGAAGGCATTAATTCAAGCTAGGTTAGAGATATGGATAAGTACTTTAATGGCGAAAAAGAAAAGAGAATGAAAGAATATCAAAAAATTTAGTGATTGAGAAATATTTTGAATGACATTGTTATTTGATTGTAATATAAATATTTTGAATATTTTATTTTATTTGTTGTTTTAGTTTTGATTTGAAGTTAATAAATATAATTCTACAAAGCTCTTACAAATAAAAAATAAAAAATTTTGATTGCTTGCTTGCTAATGCTACGATTTAGGAGCTCAAATTTTGAAGTTCATCTCAAGCCTAGCGAAACACATGTATGCCTAGTGGAGAGATTTGATTGGATCAAAATCTCATCAAACAAATATCATACTCTAAAAATAAATAAATAAAATAAACTACTCCACTACCATTTTAACACCTCATCAATCTGTAAAACATTATGTAAATGATCATGTACAACGAGCATATTCTATTTTCATGTTTTATTTTTCACGTGGGAGTGCACAATACAGTATAAATAATTAAGGGCAAGTCAATATATATACAACTTAACAAACTATTAACAAAACTAATCTGCATTGAGAACAATTAATGGGTAATTATGCAAGTAAAATTCAAAATCTTCAAAAGTATTTTGTTAAAAGTTCAGACAATTAAGCCCCTATTTGTCTCCCATTCTTTCAAAACTTTTTCTTTTTTTTCTATATTCATATTTTCAATCACAAAGTCATACAATAAAATATTCTACATATAAATTTTAAAAAAAAATTCTTATTTTTTAATCATACATTCTCAAAAAATTCACTATTCAAAATAATATTTTTCCAAAAAATGGCCACCAATCAAGGACTAAAGATGAGACAAAATTTAATTATTTATATTATTATATACCGAACAAAACTGTTTTTTCATTAAAAATTTTTATATATACATAATTCTATTTATTTGGAGTAATGATATTCAGCACCACTAGTTTAAGCATCAATTAGGTGATAATTGCATATTATTAAATTATAGATTTAGATAAATATAATATCACAAGATTCATTTAAATGAACATTTTAAGTGTGACCATCGAGACTGGTGTTCTAGCAACACTGGTAGTAGATACCATTATTCATTTATCTATCACATATATAGCATACGACTGTTGGAGAAATGTTTTGAGAGCCGCTATTTATATCCATGATTGTCATATATTCAACTCACTCTATATTTAATCCTATTAAAATATTAATTTTAAAAAAAAATTACTATTTTCATCCACGTCATATTTCGATATTGTCCTTATTAAATTGATTCATTTAAACACTATAGATCCATACAAAATTTATATATTCTTCCCACTCTAAATATATCCCTAATACAGTTTCAAAATTTTAAAAATCATTGTATTCGCCTCATTACATATGACATCGGCATTCTTACAATTCAATAATTAATTCTATAAAGCAAAAATTATAAGATAGGATTCCTTGAATTATAAACTCCTATAATCACAGCCACCAAAATGTGACATGGACTCTCTATCGCTGACTGCAGAGAGCACTCGTATATCATTGTAAGCAAACCAATTCGCAGAGCTAGAAAGGAATAAGTAAATAAGTTATCACATTGAAATCAAAATGAGAGGATTAAGCCATGAAGTAAACGGTACCTCCATGGGGGTATTAAAATGGGACGCTTCGGTTCCCAACATTGATACATGGATAGGCTCCACAATACTCTAAATTTATTTCCCGGTGCTCAACAAAATACTTATAAACAGTCAGTTCGACGGATTCGGGATCCCCCTCCTTCCCATTTCTTAGTTTCATGGTGAACCTAAAACAAGAATGTAAGGTTAGGCATTAAATTACTTGGTTGAAAATCCCAGAATTTGAGAAAACGGAGATTGAAACAATAACAATATTTAGCAGCAAGAGCTCACTTTTGCTTTTCACATATCTCTTCACTGAATCCAGTGATCTGATATTCTGAATTGGAGTTAACAGATTTAACTCTAATGTTCTTCAGGGTCTTTTTAGCCTCTGCAAGCTGATAGTTGTAAAGAGTGAAAGCATCAATTGCCACAGCAATGCAAAAGTTGAGACAGAAACAGTGGATTACCTTACCTGGACCGAATTAACCTTATCTAGATAGTTGACGTTCTGATTGTCAAGAAGAAATTTTATGACTGGTCCATTTGCAAGTGTTTTTAAAGTTCAAATGGCCAAATTGATGAGGTTTAAGCCTTTTTAATGTTTAGATTTAAATTTTTTTTAGTTTTGATTTTAGTTGAAGAGGATCTTGTATAACTATTAGAGTTTTAGTTAAACACAAATTCTAAAAAAAAATATAAAAATGTCGAGAATTTAATGAAAATAAATATTAGTGGATGAATTTATAGTGATATATTTTTAGTTTATTTTATATATGTCTATTTAAGTAAATTTACATAAGATTAAAAATATAATATAATTATATTTAAGTAAATATATATAAAAACAATGAATGTAAATGGCGGCTCCCAATATTTTTGGACATGGATGTCTTCATTAATATTATATAGTTCCCTATTCGTCCTTCAATTAATTAATGTATATAAAATAAATTTTATGCATGCAAATATATAACTGCGAAACTTTCTTCCATAAAATATATATTTATGTTAAAACGTAACAGCAGAAAAGGAAATCATTAGTTATTACGTGGGAGATATATTTTGATAATTCACCTAAAGCACAATTTAAGCCTTAGGATTACCTCGAGCAAAGTTCATTACCTAGGAGACTTAGCTGGGTTTCAAGACAAAAACTATTGTTTTGTCTGTTGTCACTTACAGTGGTATTTTTCATCCGTTTGGCATCGTTTTGATTGAAGATTCTTTTATCTTATCAGAATAGCAACTGAAGTATTCCATTTTTATTGATGAGTTAGATGTGCTGTTTTAATTTGATAATCTATGGCGTCCGTTTACTTTGGAAATTTCCAAACGCATATGCCAATAGTGAGTTGCTTCCCTTTCTTGCTACCTTCTGATGATGATAAGCTTTGTTGTTATATGTAGGCTTGAGATGATACGTTACGGTACTTTTGGATGCTTAATTTAAAGGAGGGCCTTGATTAAAAAATAAAAAATAAAAATGCATATTCATTGGTGTGGAATTCCTTGTAATAACTTGAATCGAACCCGAATAATAATTGCGGTAGATTTCAAGTTATGTGTTGTCGCTCTCACTAATACGTCTCTGGCAAAGAATGTTCAAAGGATCCTACTAGCTCTCCATTCTCCAAGGTAACAATTATAGATTCAATACCAAATAGATACCAGAAATTATATGAGACTCTTTGTAATCCGACGCTATTTTGATGAGATTCTAGTCATTTGTTGAGATCATGGCTGCCTCCTCGTTTCCCACAAATATCGTCAATTTGTTGACCTCAAAAATGAGATTAACAAATTCCTCTTATCTTGTCAAGATTTTCACTCCATAAACTCAATGATTTCATGCTTGATCAAGAGTAAGAAGAGAAATGTCTATTTGAAATGACAATATTCAAATTAGCCTGCCTTTCTTTATTCTAATTATGCCTATTTATAAATTTCTAATGAGATCATTGGAGTAATTAAGTCATTTCGGTTAATGACATATGACGATAATTGATTAGTGAACTTCTAACTCAATCTGTTTACTTTTCACATTTTATTCATCAATCAGTGGTCTTCATTCATTGATTGTAAAGTGTACTTTATATTCTTATTCACATGTGTTTTGATAACGATTTCCACTGGTGTAGAATAGTTAGTAAAATCAATTAAAGTACAATTGCTCATTGTTTATGGTCAAAGTTGATTATAAGGCCTCGAGTTATTAATGCTCGCTTACCTTATCATGTGTTCACACATGGCTTGGTTGACTTTGAAAAAGCTCGTCGATAACGGCTACTAATCCTTTGTAAATTTTAATTAACAATAACAAGATCAATCCAACTCAAGTTTGTATTTAACAAGTCCTAAGTATATACTATATAGGACATTTAAACATAAAATCCTTCTAATAATAATATAAAATCCTAATAAAATAAGAATAAACTAATTATGTTCACACACCTTTGTGAAATTGTATTTTAGTTATGTGTGTGTATATATTTATATATATATACGTACGAAGAAAAAGAATCCTAAAACAGAATGAGTGATAGCTAATTAACTTCTAGGAAAGACATAATTGACTACATTAACCTCGATTGCTATGACACCCGCATAATTTAAAGTACCTAAAGGAACATGAGTCATATATTATGTGGAATGCTGTTCTTGGCAATGTTGTATGTCTTTTCTGAACCTACTCAATTGCAATCCATTTAGACCTCTTAAAGGTTCTAACCAGGGATATCACTAAAGACTTAAAAGTCTAAATTATAGTAGAATTGTATAGAACCTGCACCGGTGTACCCATTGAAAAGTCAAAAATTGCAATGGTATCGAATTGTGAGCTTCCACCAGAGGTGTAAATGTTATGCCCTAAATCTAATAGATTTTGGACATAAACACTTGTAATATATATTTGATACATTTTATTCATAGTAGATCTATTATTTAATTAAATTGTTATTCTAATAAATTAAATAATAAAGTCCATAGATTCAAGTTTTGATAACTTGTTACTCATAGAGAGTTGTGATTGCGAGATACAAATTAAATATGATTGAATCTTAAATCATTCATGGTCGTAATTATTACGGATAGACCATCACGTGTGACATTGTTTACTTGTGAAATAAGTAGCTGATCTTACAAGTTTAAGTGTGGTGACATTTAAATAAACACGTGAATGTTTTGTTATAGAACGGCTAGCTGGAGAGATTCTAGTCAGATTAGAATGATAGCAAATCTCCATCAAAATATTGATTTACTTTTACACAATGTGTTGGAAATAACTATTGATTCAATGGAAGAACCCTTATACATCATTGCTTTAGAAGCAACAAAGGTTATGGTTTGGATCAAGAAATTCATCAATGAACTTGGAGTAGTACCTAACATTATTGATCACATGCAACTGTATTATGATAACAATGGAGGCATCATGCAAGCGAATGAACTAAACTCTTATCAATGATCCACTCATGTGTTAAGACAGTATCATCTCATTGGAGAGATCATGCAAAGGCTAATGTAAATAAAGAACGAGTTCCCACAATTGATAATATTGCAAATCCACTAACAAAAAGTTGTTGCAACACAAACATGACCGTCATATATACTCATATAATATAAGATACATAAGTGATTGGATCTAGTGTAAGTGGGAGTTTATAAATATTATGTCATAAGTCCAATCGATTTTGGATATAAACACTTGTAATATATAATTGAGGCATTTTATTCATGGAAAATCTATTATTTAATTGAATTAATATTATAATAAATTAAATAATAGAGTACATAGATTCAAGTCTTGATAATTTTTTAATCACAAGGAGTTGTGATTGTGAGATACCAATTACATATGATTGAATCTTAAATTATTCGTAATCGCATGGATAGACAATCACGTGATTAAAAAGTAATTGTATCTCACAATCACATCTCCTTGTGATTAAAAAGTTATCAAGACTTGAATCTACATACTCTATTATTTAATTTATTATAATATTAGTTCAATTAAATAATAGATTTGCCATGAATAAAATGCATAAATTATATATTACAAGTGTTTATATTCAAAATTGATTGGACGTAGAGCATAACACTTACAAACTCCCGCACTAGATCTAATAACTTATTTATCTTATGCTATAAGAGTACACATAACGGTCATATTTGTGTTGCAACAATTTTTTGTCAGTGGATTTGACATATTATTAGTTGTGGGAACTCATTCTGTATTTACGTTAGCCTTTGAATTATCTCTCCAATGAGATGATACCACCTTAACACATAAGTGTATCATTGATAAGAGCTTAGTTCTTTCACTTGCGCAATGGCTTCATTGTTATCACAATACAGATGCATGTGATCAACAATATTAGGTACTACTCCAAGTTTGTTGATGAACTTCTTGATCCAGACCACAACTTTTGTTGCTTCTAAAGTGATGGTATATGAAGCTTTTCTTATTGAATCAAAGGTTGTTTCCAACACACTGCTAAGAGTAAATCAATATTCTGATTGAGATTATGCTTTAGTGATGTTGAATGCTGCTTTGCCAAGAGTCGATAATACATCATTTGGGTATGTCAAAAATCATATGAAGGTTGTAAATGATTAATAGAAGATTCATCACTCTTAGATATTAAGAGATTATGATCTACTTTTTTGTTCAACTAAGTTGATAATGAAATCATTGGCCAGTGTGTATTCACAAGTGGAAAATAGTTTTTGACTTAATAGTAGGATGAAAGATATGATTGATAATCAAGACTAACACACTTCGTATCACGTAATTAATTGAATCATAATGACGAATGAATTATAGTTTCACACTAAACAAACAAGTTTAATTTTGTCATATCACGTGACATTTTTCCATCACATGTATTTCTCTGACACATTGCTAAATATCAATCTGATACGATGAATGTGAATTAATTAATCTTGTTGAATTAATGATAAATTAAAATGATGTTTTATTTATCTTATTTTGATTATATCAAAAGAAAAATCATGTCATTAGGCACAATGATCGAGAACCCAATGGGTCACACAAAAGAATAGCTTTAAGAATGAAATATACTAATTAATTAATTGACTAATATTAGACAATTAATTAATTGAGTTACTTATTAATGAGCCAAATCAATTAATCAGATTAATTAAATATTGAGCCGAATTAAGTTAAGTGTCAGACCAAGCCTACTTGGACTTCTATTAATATGATACTATTAGTGTTTGAGAAATCATACAATACAATTATTATCTTGCTAGCACAAGATAAGAAAAGCCATAATTCTCTCAATCTTGTTCCCTTTGTAAATTTTCATTAGAGGCTACACAATAAGACAGCTGTGGATTGCAAATCTTGATTGTTCATGTTCCAAGATTAGCAAAGTAGTTTGCAGAAATTAGAAAATATATTATTCTTATCACAGTTTCCATCTAAATACAAAGCAAATTCATGGTGAGAATTCAAATTATTTTATTTTTCGCTGTGCATGATTAAGTAAATTCCCAACAAGTGATCCAGAATTGACTTTTTCTTGCTCGAAATCCGTTGTTTCTCTTGTCATAAGGCAAGTGTTACCATGTGGTAATACAATGCTACTTTTGTGGCATGCATGTACAAAGTTTAGGTGGTAACTTTTTACTTTTTATTTTTTAGTCTATCGATAAATATATCCATTCGAAAGGAGAAATTATTTATTCGTGTAAATTGCACGGCATATCTTGCGCAGAGCATCCGTTGATTGATAAATATGTCCACTCAAAAGGAAGAATTATTGATCATTGTGCGACATGTCTCGCATAGAGCATTAGTCAGCCAATGAGTTTGTCCATCCGAAAGGTTGAGTACACATATTTGGTTGATGATTTTGAAAAAAAAAAAAATTCCATCTCATTTAGATTGCCAATTTTCACAATTTAAAGCTTCATCCTTCATTTCTCAAGTGACTTGGGTAGACTTCAAAGAGCATCAAAGATTTTGGTAAGTTTCTCTCTCCATTCTTCAAGTTCTTCCCTTATTTTCGAATGTTCTTGAGAGTTCTTCAAAAAAAAAAAGTTTTTCGGTGGTTATGCTAATTTTAATTCGGTGTTTTGGGGGTTTGATCCGTCATAGAGTGATATTGCTGGTAAATAGTTATTTTTTATGAACAATGAATTGGAGTGATTTTGTGATGTTTCGTATGAAATTTCGGTAGAACCTTGGCCGATCGGAGGCGCAAATAGATCTAATAATCTCGGAAAAACTCTCGGCTAGACAATTATATGAGTTTAAATTGCCCGGACGACCAACACTAGCGGGGTTTGTAGATGATCTGAGGATTTGTTCATTTTATGGGATTGATCCAGAAAGTGTTGGTATTAATAGTGATTCGACTGATCGAGGTTTTGACGATGGCTATCCTGGACATAGTTTTTTTTAACAGAGTCGTCCAAGCACTAGTGACATCATGTTTACTAAAGCATACCAAGAGAGGTGGGTAAAACCTGACCGAACCCAAGGATGGCATGCTCAGTTCGATTTCATTTGAACCATCCAAAAATTTGTCGTCAATTCTCCTAAAAACAGAGAGAGGTTAGGACCACTGATGGCATTTCTGCCATCAGCTCTCCGATGCATAAGTCAGTACGAATTTTGAATGAAAATGAAAATACCATAAATGAAAAGAGTTAGAAGACTTAGAAATAATATTTGCAAAGATGGATGGCGTTCTAGCTATTGTTGATATCTCTACTATTCGGGGTGCGTAGCTTGTAGGCTTCTTATGCAATGACCTTCATGATTAGGTATGGTTCTTCCTAATTTGCTGATTGCTTTCTTGAACTAATTTCTTTGGTTTTCTGGAATACTCTTTGTAGCACTTACTCACCTTCTTTGAAAGTTATGATTCTTATTTGTCGGTTGAAGTGTTGGGCAATTTTTTGTTCATATGCAGCGGTACAAACCAATGCCCTTTCACTTCGTTCGTCCGCTAAATTTAACTCATGACACAATTCAACTTGATCTTGTTCATCGATTGTCCATTCATATTGAAATGTTGGAGTACCTGTTTTCACTGGTACGATTGTTTCCATGTCGTATGATAATGAGAAGGGGATTTCATCGGTTGGGGTCCGAACAATGGTGCGATAGGGCCAAAGGACTCCAGGTAGCTCCTCTTCCCATTTTTCCTTGGCTTCAGATAGTATTTTCTTTACTGTCTTCATGATAGTCTTGTTGGAAAATTTGACCTGACCATTGGCATGGGATACCACAGAGTGGAGAAGTTCAACTTGAAGTTCTACTCTTTACATAAATTTTGAAATCTAGTGCTTGTAAATTGTGACCTATTGTCGATGACTAAATCTTTTTTAACTCCAAACCTGCATATCACATTTTCCAGATAAATTGGATAACTTCAAGATCAAGCACCTGAGAGAGTACATCGGCTTCAATCCACTTCGTGAAATAATCCGTGACAGCTAGCATGAAGACTCATTGTCCTGGAACAGTTGGAAATTTTTCGACGATGTCCATTCTCCATTTCAAGAAACGCTAAAGTCAGAAAATGGGGTTGAGCCGTTCTAGTGGGATGTGCGAGACATTGGCAAATCACTGACATTGGTTACACTTTTTGACATGATTGAAAGAGTTAGCCCACATTGTTGGCCAATGTTATCCACAGGTAAGGCACGATGCGCTAAGCTTCGGGCTCCTGAGTGATTGTCACATTCCCATTCGTGAAGTTTAGCCAAAACATATTCTACCTGAGCATTGCCGATGCATTGGAGATAGGGTCCAAAGAAAGATCTTTTATACAACTTACTATCCATAATGCAAAATCTGGAAACCTTAGCCTTAGTTCGTCGAGCTTCATTTTTGTCTATGGCAACCCGTCATTTTGGAGTAGGGATGACAATTTGGCTCATCAACTCAGACTACCCGTGGCTTGGCCTAGAAAAGAGTTGAGCCCATTTTGGGCCACCGGCTCGTAAAAAAATCACAAACGAAAGGCAGCTAGCTAAAAAAAAGAGCCTACTCGAGCTAAAAGCTCTGGTTGAGCCTCGGTCAAGCAAAACTCAGCTCGATTCGGGTCCAAAAAAAGTTCGTACCATTTTACTCGAGTCGAGCCCGAGCCTCAAGTTTCGGCTGAATTCGTTTACATCCCTATCTTGGAGGTATCTAACAATCAGCGCCATCCATAATTGATCTTTCGTTCAATGGAAACTTTTGGTTTCAGCTAGTTTTCGAATCATCGACCATTGCAAGTAAGCCATCTGGATGAGCTTACTTTGTTTCGAATCCATAGCTGCTCCACGGTTGGCTAGCTCATCCGCTTGGATGTTTTTGGTCCATGGAACTTATTAAACTTGCTACAGAGCTGTTTGACTAACTCTGGGTAAGATGTCATCTTTACATCTTTGGCTAGGAAAGTGCGTTGGATTTGGTTTACAATGAGCTGAGAATCACTACAAACATTTATTCGAGTGACTCCTATTTCTTTTGCTAAGATCAGTTCGACAATTAGTGCTTCGTATTTTGTCCTATTGTAAGTTGCTGTAAATTCATACTTAACCGCATATTATATCTGATCTCCTTCAGATGATATTAAGATGATGTAGAGGCCTACGTCATTGATGTTGTTTAACCCGTCCACCTGGAACATCTATATGTCTATCATTGGTTCGTCCGTCAAGTTCTTTTGGGCTAGGATCTAAGAATTAAAAATGAAATCAATGATGAAATCTGCAAGTACATGAGATTTTATGCCAGTACGGGGTGTAAAGAAAATATCATATGCACTTAATTCAACGGCCCATTTGGTTAGTCGTTCGGATAACTCAGGTTTGTGGAATGTCTGCACGAACAGCTATCTCCAATACCGCAACTACATGTAAAGTTGTTCCCCATATTTTGGTTTTGACAAAAGTGGATGAGGAGTTAAGTATTGTTTGAGTTGCTGAAACACTTCTTCACATGCCAAAGTCCATTCGAAAGTTTTGTTTTTCCTTAATATATTATTAAATTTCTGGCATTTCTCGGAAGATCGATAGATGAACCTATTAAGAGCTGTAAGTTTTCTAGTAAGCCTTCGAACTTCATTAATGCAAGTTGGAGAGAGAATTTTAATGATTAATTGGTTATGATCCTGGTTTGCCTCAAGTTTTAGCTGGTTTACTAAGTACATTAAGAACTTACTAGAGGATACTCTCAATGAACACTTGGATGGGTTGAGTTTTATGTTGTACTTACTTTGAACCTCAAAGGATTGCTTAAGGTGGTCTATGTGTTGCTTTGCAATCAATGACTTCACTAACATGTCGTCGATATAGACTACCATGGATTTTTTTAGCTGATCAATGAACATATGATTCACTAGTCATTGATATGTTGCTCCAGCATTTTTAAGTCTGAAAGTATGAACTTGTAGAATGTGCCTCGTTCGGTTACGAAAGCAGTTTTCTCTTGTTTAGTTGGGTGCGTTAGAATCTGGTTGTAATCGAAAAAAATCCATAAAGCTTTGAATCTCATATCCAGTTGTCAAGTTGACCATCATGTTGATATCTGGAAGAGGAAATATGTCATTTGGACATGCCTTGTTCAAATCTGTGAAATCAATGCAAACCTTTCACTTACCATTATTCTTTTTCACCACGACGACATTAGCGAACTAGTTTGGGTAGTAGGATTCTCGTATGGAACCAGTTTCTATAAGTTTTTGCATCTCTTCTTTGATGATGTAGTTTCGTTCTGTCGTGAATCTTCTTCATTTTTGTTTGATCGGAATGTCAGGGATCAACATTTAATTTGTGCGTCATTATATTTGGGTCAACACTTGTCATGTCTGTATAAGACCAAGCGAAACAGTCAAGGTATTCCATGAGAAACTTGATAAGGCGTTGCCTGAGTTTTGTTCTAGCCTTGTCTCCACTTGAGTCTTGTGTTAGGGAAAGTCGAGGTAGATTTGTACTTCATCTAGCTCTTCCACATTCAAATGGTTTAGGATGGCATGTTGAAATTGTTGTAATAGCTATAAAGAACATTGGTTAGAGCGGAGTGAATTCTGGTAGCAATCTCTAAAATCCTTTTGGTCCCCAAAAATTTCCCTTATTTCCCAATTGGTAGGAAAATGGAGTATTTGATGAAATGTCAATGGTACAGCCTTCATTTCATAGATCCAAGGCCTTCCCAAGATAACATTATATACTGATGGGATATCTATTACAAGGAATTGGGTGTGGAGGTTGACTCATTTTGCATAAATAGGCACACGATCTCACCCAAAGTGTTCATTTGTTCACCACTAAAACCGATTAGCTTCGTCGTTCAACATGTAATGTTTTCTTCTAGAATTCCCATAGCCTTAATGCTTTTTAAGAAAAGTATGTTTGCAGTGCTACCATTATCTATCAAGATACGCTTGCTCAAGCAGTTGGTAATGTTCAAATATATAACCAAAGCTTCATGGTGTGGATTGAGTAGCTGCGTAGCCTCAGAGGTCGTAAAGCTAATGATCTGTGATGAGTCTGACTCGCTTACTTGGTTTAGATTCTAGCAAAGATGAGTTGCTCGATGCGCATGTCTTTGTGCTGCTACCTATGTTATCCCGCTAACTTCTAACCCGCAGATGATCAAGTTAATAGCTCTTTCATATGTCGGCACGACCGTCGGAATGGAGCCTTACTTACCATGTGGCTATTGTTGTCTTCTAACAACATTCTCTTTTCATTTTTCGATCAGATCCCTACTTCAATAGCTCTTCCACTTCTAACCTTAGGGCAATGAAATCATCTATTCATTAGCCACGGTCTACGTAAAACTTACACCACTTACTCTTGTCACATTGGTCACTAGAGCTTCTCATCTTTTCAGGCCAATTTATTGTACTACCCATCCCCTTTAGCACCGAACTTAGTTCTGCTAACCCGAAGAGAGGTTGTATTCAGGGATCCCAACCTTTGTCCTTATGAAAAGATGATCAAATGGTCTGGGTAGCTCTTTGCGCTTGGTGTCCCTCCTCTGTAGAGGAAAATAAGTAGCTTCAGACCGTTTCTTTGCCTTGTTTTGTCATCGCATCTCTTTTCTGGAGGGTTGATGTCTGGTGAATTTAAAGTTATCTTCATCATCTTTCCATTTAATATGGGCCCAAGCTTTAGGCAAGACATCATCCATTGCACTGCACGGATACTTGGTCCCCCTTTAGAAAATCAAAAACTATAGTTTGTTAGTTCCAACTAGGAATGGAAACTTTCTCTCTGTTGAATCGTTCGACAAATTCACGAAGTGATTCACTTTCCATCTGCACTATATGATAGAGATCATCGGACCGCTTCTCAAGTTTTCTACAGCTTGCAAAATGTTCAACAAAAATATCAGTTAGTTGTGCGAATAACGATATAGAATTATTAGGAAGGTTTGTATACCAATGTAGAGTCGGCTTTACAAAAATGGAGCCGAACCCCTTACATATACAATCCTCACAAATGTCTCTTAGTATAGTTGCGGTAAACATTCTCTATATGTATTATGCAATGTGATCGTCCAGATTAATCGTCCCATCATAAAGCTTTAAAATAGGGAAGTTAAGCGTTTTGGATATTTTCACCAGGGCAATTTCGTCAACAAAGGGAGAGTCGGCGAAACCATTGGTTGTACTCTTTTTTATTGGTATAGGCATCCCGGGGGATACGTTGAACGATAGCTTCAATCATCGTTAATTTTCGTAGGAACTCTGGATCGTACCCATTGGTAGGCTGTGGTTGTACATCTTTCGACCCTCCGTCCAGGGTGTAGCAAATCGAACATTTGAACCAATGGTCTAAGTCCATTTTGGTCAAGAGAAGGGACCGCCTGAATCGAGTTTGGAAACAGGACAGATGCCAATGATTTTACCCTTTCTTGAAGGTCTCAATTCTTCACACGAATGGAAACATTATTCTCTTCTAGCCTCTACAATTTTTGTGAATTCTATTTTGTCAACTTGATGAGTTGGGCTAGTTGTGCACTTACTTCACTAGACGAAGCAGTAAGTTGAGAGTGTGTAGAGGCAGGATGAACAGCACTTTGCTGAACAGTTGTCAACTGAATTGGCTGGATCGGATGGCTGGCTGGGTGGTGGTTGGATGGAAGGGATGGGCCAATGGTATAGTGGTTGGCAGAGCTGTGGAATGCCTTGAGATATATGTCTACTACCTTGTTACTTCTACCTCCTGGTTAATCATTCATTTTGCTTTTTGATGAGTTGTTTCATCTAAAGCATATTTAGTAGAGACATCCGTATGGTGGATTTCAGAAGTTCCTAACATGGTGATGGTGAATGATAAATAAAAATGGTACCGTTTGTAAGAATGATTGCTAGGGCCCACGATGGGTGCCAAATTGTAAACAGTAAATTCTACAATTGAGAAAATTGGATCGATCAGGCCACCAACAATCCTGCGGAACTCAAGAAAAATAAACGAAGAAAAAGCCACAAAATATCTTAAGAAGACATCGGTATGGTGTTAGCCGAAGACCCTCCGTCAGTCAAGTACGTAAGGCTTGTCGAAAATTACGAATGCTAGATGGAAAGTAAGAAAAAATAGAGTAGAGTAGATTGGGATACCTGAACATTTGACTGACTACGAAATTTATAAGAGTGTGATAATCGTCTAGGTGGGATTGGAGAAGACTCTCTGAGATTTTGTAGTTGGCTGGAGCTGAATTTGATCAGATCATTCGGTTGAGATACTCATGCTATTTACAGATAACTCTTACTTGATTTAATCAAATCATAGCACGATTTACATTAACGATAAATTATCGGAGGTTTCAAATTGAGAAATGGGCCTTGGACCGTGTGTTCGGATCGATTGGCATAACGACTTGGGTCAAAGATGGCGCATTTGTTAAGTGGACCATCTATGAACCTTATTTTATGACTTGAGCCGCTTGGGCTAGTGGAATAATTTTTACCACTACACACATTTATCAACTCTAATAAAAATTTATTAAAATTTGATTTTTATCTAAATCATATAGAGACTTAATGTTTGCATTAGATCCATCAAGGCTTCATAAATGTTTAAAAAATAATAATAATAATAAACGATATTCTCTGATTGGTCCGGTCAATGCCAACAATTTTGTATAAACAAAATTATACTTCAAGTGGTAGGAGGACTACAAAATGAGACATACTGTGGGTACAATATTGTACACAACAATATTCACAACACACTCACATGCAAGGGATAGGGCCCACGATTAAAATAATTACGAATCTCACCCCTTGAGTGAGGACTAGGGATTGGCGTGGGTTGGGTTGGGTCGGGTCGATTTTTTTCCAACACAAACCCAACCCAATAGAGTCGGTTTGATTGAAAATCAAAACAACCTAACTCAATTATTGATTCAAACTCAACCCAACTCAGATCGATCTTGATTGGTTTGGGTTGGGTTGGTCGGTTTGGGTTTCGACCAAATTAAAGTTGGATCCGATTTAATTGTTAAATTTGAATTTTTTTTTAGAGTTTAAAATTACTTGAAAACTTCCGTTTTTAAACACACATATAAGGAATTCTTTCTAAAAATAATGCATAAACAAGTTTAAAATTTATGGAGCAATTTTTTTTTTAACAATATTTTGGAATTCATTCATTTCATAATCACGTCTTTAATTTTTACTTTATCGTCAATTAACATTGTATTTGTACATAGTGTTCATTTGAATCGGTCTATGTGAAGAAAATTAATGTTTTTTATATTATAAGTTATTCTATTATCTTTACTATTATGTCTATTTAATTTTTATTTTTAAATTTTAGATATTAATTTTTTAATTCAACAAGTTAGGCTGGATTGAGTTGGGTTGGGTTAGGTTAGGTTTTAATTCATAACTCAAGACAATTAAAATTCAACCCAACCCAACCCAACCTCAAATTCAATTTTTCAACTCAATCCAATCCAATTGAACTTAAAAAATCGATACAAATCGATCGGTTTGATTTGAGTTAGTCGGGTTGAACGATTTGAGTTGAGTTTTGTCCAATCCTGATGAACCCAACTTCAAATTCAATTTTTCAATCCAATTGAACTTAAAAAATCGACCCTAATCGATTAATTTGATTTGAGTTAATCAAATTGAACGATTGTTGTAAACATTGCTGTAGAATCAATACTGTAAAAGTAAACTTTCCCCTCTAAAATATCATCTGATACGAGTCTACAACTGACCAAACCACTTTATTGCAGTCTCTCGTCTTTCCCAACCATTTTGTTGCTGTCTTTTCACTCAACCTCTCCAAGGAAAAGTAAAACCATCCACTCTCGCCCTACACCCATTTAACACAAACTCCCAAATATAAATTTTGACTAGATAGTTTCTTGATTATCCACCTGATCTTCAAAACAGAAAGAAAAAACTGTCTTTCATTATTGGGTATCAGGTCTGTGTATTTATGCAGTTATTTCAGCTGAGCTAAGAGCAATTCTTTTGGTGGGTTTGTTGTGTACTTGAATCTTTTGAAAAAAAAAAAAAAAAATGTTGGGGAGGTGTGGGTGTTTTGTCTCATGCGATTATGACAATTTGTACGAGGATTTTCCAGAGGAAAAAAAGGCTTTTTCTCTTCCTTCACCCCTTCCACAGTGGCCACCAGGTATGTTCTTGACAATATTTTGTTAAAATATTCAATTTTTCCTTTTCGAAATTCAATTCTTGGTTTGTATTACAATTGTGATTTCTTGTCCCTGAACTGATAATTTCTGTTTTTTTCCTCTTTTTAAATAACTCTTTTAGTTTTATCCAGAATCTGTTCTTAGCATAAGATTCTTTTTGTTTGAATATAAGGTTTAGATTACAAATCTTGAAACAATTCGAAACATATTTTGATTGTTTTAGCTCTTTATTATTTTTTTCTTTTTATACGAATGGGGTGGGTTAGTTGGATGTGGGGGGGGGGGGGGGGCGGGCGTAGGTGGTGGTTATTATCTGAATAATGTACAAGAATATTCAATAATTGGGTTCTACCAAGAAATATTATCCCAGTAATCTTTAAGCAACTTTGATCTGTTCTACCTAACATATTGCTAATGCATTCTTAACCAATAAAATTAGGATTTGTTTGTTGACTGATGAATTTTTACTGTTTCTGTATTTCAAGAAATTAGTATTTTGTTGGTGATTCATTGTGGAAACTTAGTCAAATTCTTTGAAAAAATGTGATTGAGACTTTCATGGTTTTTCTTTGACCCATAGTAGTCAAGATTTTGCAATAATAGGAATGCAATGGCTCGAAATTTTTAATTTTCTGCAGAAATCGGTCGATTTAAATATTTAAGTAAAGTTTTTGGGATGCTTACTCTGCCCCAGCTTTTACAAAAGATGTAAACTGTATTCCTCTACTTTTTCCAATTTGAAATTTACGTCCCTTCTTCCATTCTAAGACAATAAAAAAACAAAGATATTTCTCGTACTTTGTGTTGTTTATATTCATTTAAGCAATTTACGCCCCAAAAATAGATGTGTAAAATCCACTGGATCTGAAAAAGTTTATATATAAATTAGAAAAATGATAGGAAGACGGAGTGAAAAACAGGAAGCAAAAAACAGACTGACGTGGCAACAAGTTGTTGGCTTTTTTTAAGAAAAAAAAAATTTCGAACTCTCCAATCATGAATGTGCAGCCTGTTTTTAACCCTGTTTTCAGCCTATCTCTATAAATTATGTAGACTGGTAGAGCAGTCGGACTGGTTTAGTATGAAGCTTTATTTTTCCCCAGTGGGACCAGTAGTATAATTAAGGTCTTCGTTTGAGTTCCATTTTTTGTGAAAAATGAATTTAAGAATAGTAATTTTTTTGACAATGTGTGGTTAAAATGTATTAAAAGGTATTGGGTTTACATGTAAAATTCTTTTATTGAGGGAATGTGTAGTTAAAAATGAGTTCGAGAAAAATAATGATTTTTTGAAGAATAAAGCTCAAACAGGGGCTAAGTTAATCCTATACAATTTCCCAGAGGAACTAGAAATATAAGCAGATTTTCATGTGAACTAGAGTTAATCGTCCAACACTTATTTAAGTTCTGCTCATTTTTTTTGATAATCAAATTGCTCTAAATGGTTTAGACAGTGATATTAACTCAGTTTTAACTCTTGCAGGTCAAGGTTTTGCCACAGGGAAGATATGCCTAGGAGAAATAGAAGTCATTAAAATCACTAAGTTCTCTGAAATATGGAGTTATGTCCCGCTGCGGGGAAAGGAGAAAGGTGTAACTTTTTACAAACCTGTGGAAATTCCAGACGGATATTTCTGCCTCGGTCACTATTGTCAACAGAATGATGTGCAGTCGAGAGGTTACGTCCTCACGGCGAAAGACATATCTACCACTACGCATCGAGGAGATCAAATTCAAGGTTCGACTTCAGACTCTCCCCCCCTTACAAAGCCTCTTAATTACAGCTTAGTATGGAGTGCCGATTCTCGAAATGATGTACAAGGTTATATTTGGCTCCCGAATGCACCAGCCGGATACAAATCTATGGGTTTTGCAGTTACCATCGAGTCTGATGAGCCTGATCTTGAAGAAGTAAGATGTGTTCGAGTCGATCTCACTGAAAGCTGTGAAGCTGTTGATATGATATTTGACAAAAATACATTCTTATCAAAGGACGATTTCCAAATTTGGAATACGAGACCGCATGAAAGGGGAATGTTCTGTAAAGGTGTTCCTGTTGGGACATTCTTCTGCAGTAGAAACCAGAGTTCTGAAGATGAACTGAACATTGCTTGTTTGAAGAACCTCGACTCATCCCTCCATGCAATGCCGAATTTTGATCAAGTCCATGCACTCATTAAGCACTATGGACCTACTGTTTTTTTCCATCCAGACGAAGATTACTTGCCCTCGTCTGTTTCATGGTTCTTCGAAAATGGAGCACTTCTGTACAAAGAGGGAAGAGACAAAGGTTTAAACATCGACTCTAAAGGCTCAAATTTGCCTGGCGGCGGGTGGAATGATGGAAAATTCTGGCTTGATTTACCAGACGATGACGAAAATAGTGATTATCTCAAGTGTGGTAACATTGAAAGCGCAGAGTTATATGTTCACATAAAACCGGCTTCAGGGGGAACTTTCACCGATGTTGCCATGTGGATCTTTTGCCCATTCAATGGTCCAGCTACACTTAAAGCAGGGATACTGAATTATTCTTTTAACAGATTAGGCCAACATGTTGGCGACTGGGAGCATTTTACTCTCCGCTTGAGCAACTTCACCGGAGAACTTTGGAGCGCGTATTTTTCAGAACACAGTGGTGGTGAATGGCTCGATGCGAGTGAGTTGGAGTTCATTGAGGGAAATAAGCCGATTGTATATTCATCAAAAAGTGGCCATGCAAGTTTCCCGCATCCGGGCTGCTATATTCAGGGTTCTACGAAACTTGGAATCGGGATCAGAAATGATTGTGCTAAGAGCAAGTACGTCGTGGACTCTAGCACCAAGTACCAAATTATTGCAGCTGAGGACCTTGGAGACGGAAACTTTACAGAACCACATTGGTTACAGTATATGAGGGAATGGGGTCCAACGATTGTTTACAATTCACGATCTGAAGTGGAGAAGATCCTCAAACACCTTCCGTTTTTCATTAGGTTTTCGGTGGAAAATCTTATCGAAATTTTCCCGACTGAACTTTATGGCGAGGAGGGGCCAACGGGACCAAAGGAGAAGGACAATTGGGTGGGAGATGAAAGGTGTTAAACCTTCTTTTTCTCTGGACTTGAAACATTAACTCTCAGAAATATTATGCAAGATAGTGCAGAAGGCATTCTTAGGCTGCTATTTGTGAAAAAGGATTTGCGTAGTAGATTTCAAATTTATTGAGAATAACGCATACTTTTTTGTTACACGCAAAATTGGAGATCAAGTTCAATATGGGCTAGTCCTGGGAGTGCAAGATTATCTGCATGTGTATGTTATTACATTAAAGACTGTATCATTATTACTTAATACAAATTAAGATTTGACACCTTTATATTCTTTGCTTGGCTAAGCTTTAATTTAAGTGCTTATAAACGGTGGCTCATGAGGAATGTGTAGTTAAAAGAAGATAAAATTTGTAGATTTCAAGAAATATATGATTAGAAATGATGTTAGATCAATTTATAGGCTTGAAAAATATTTGCTCTCATATAGAGACTGAAGTCTAAAAAATATACAGTGTGGTACGAAATAACTCTATTTCAAAATAAAATAATTTCTCATGTGCCCCATGGTGTTGCATGGCAAGAATAGAACATTTCTTATAAAAAAAAAAAAAAAAAAAAAAAATTGTGAGAATTTTCTTTACAGCCTTTTGATATTATAAAGGCGTATTATTTATGTGTAATTTTCACAAGTATAATCACTGTTTATATGGCTGTGGACCTCTTGTTTTATTGTTCAATATATTAAATTAAAGTATCATAACTCCATTCGACTATATTAACAGAAACTCACTGCTACCTAAGAAAATTCAAGATATGACGGAATCAATCAATGAACAAGAGCATTCCAAGGTAAGACAAAGTTTTGAGGAATCTAAAGATTTACAAGTTAAAAAACACAAATAAGGGAGTCAAATTGACTTAAGAAATCAAATACGAAGTATGCTAGCTAGAAATTAATGAAGAGGAAAGTATGGAAAAGCCAGATATATTTGCCTACTTGAAGAGGGCTGCCAAGTTGACGTCTAAGTGACACTAGAGGTCAAAAGATGACTACCAGTGATACCCTACTGTTAGAAAGAATGAATCCGGGAGTGCTATTCAGCAAACTGCATGAGCAAATGTGTTAAATAAAGGATAGAGCACTTAAAAATTCATCGAGTTTCAAATAAACCTGGACATGACTAAGAAGAAAAGATTCAAATGAAAAAGTCGATGTTAAAAGGGAGAATTGAAAAAGTCAGCACCGACTTTGACTACAAAATTATTTATATTTTAAACTTTTCCTTTGGCAGTAAAGCCTGTACTAGAATTGTGTAGCGGAAGTAGCCACCGACAATATCATCTATAAATATAGGTTGTTGTTTGTTAATGATTGTGTATGAATTGATTAGCGAGAGTTATCTCTTTGCAGCTTTCAGTATTTTTGTCTTATATTTCTCTTTCGATATCTAATTAAGAAGATACAAAATATGTTGAAAAATTAACTCAAATGTCTATAATTTGCTAGAAATAGAATTTTGCAATTCAAACGTATATTATGTCAAAAATGGGTCTCAATCTGAGAATGAGAATTTGGAGCATAACTTATGCAACTAGAAATTGATTGATGCAAATACTTTGACTATATTTCAATGCTTTTTGACTTAAATTACATCCAATTGATCTTCAGTCACCATTTTGTGACTCGAATCAACTATTGAATATTTTCACTTTGATCCCCGAACTTTCGATTTCTTTCTTTTTTCGCTCATTTCTTCCAATCTCACTCTCAATCATCAAGTTTTACCTGACAAACAAAATACATGAAAAAAAATTAGACCATAATTAATCTTAAAAACTCCTAAATATTTAAATTTAAAGACCAGATAAGTATATAAAATACACTTATCAATAACAAAACATCACATGGTAATGTTTTAGGCAATCAAATATATAATCCAACACTTTTAAATTTCTTATCTGGAATCTTAAAGATGAAATTCTTCTTTTGAATTTCTTTCCTATACCTCGTCTTGGGCAATTCTAGAAATTATTTCCATCTCTATTGCTTAAACTTTAAAATATTCAATCTCCATAAGAAAAACATCTTTTTAGATTGTTGGAAAATTCACTCAAGGTCGAGTAGTGTTGGCAATAGAGCCGACTAGCTCGTCGACTCAACTCGAAAAAGCTTGCCCCATGAGTGGCTCGGCTTGTTTCAGGACGAGCTCAAGTACAAGCGAAGCATACTCGCTTAGTTTGCGAGCAGATATCGCTTGGCTCATCAAATTGGTTAGCCGGGGCAAGCCATGATCGATTTTAATGCCGATGAGCCAAGCTTGTGGGCTAGCTCGTCTAGCCAAAACAGGACCGTTTGGTCACTTTTAAAGTTTGTGACCATTTTTTTAAATGGTCACAAACAACGCTCTTTGAAAAAAATTAATTTTTTTCTCTATAAATACCTCACCCATAAATCTTTTTTTTCTCATAACAAATTCAACAATATCTCTTCTACTCTCTCTACTATATAATTTCTTCATTATTCATTTATTATGTAAATTTTCTAATCTCTACAATTATATCACATACACTTACATTCATTGTTACAGTTCTATAGTATACTTTCTCTTAATTTCATTCCTTACATACATTATACATTATCCAATTTATACATTTCATCTTTATTCTCTAAAATTTATTGCTGATACTTGGAAACTTAAGATGGATTCTTTGTGTTTAGATGCTTGATTTAAAAAAATAAAAAATAAAAAAATTGTATACATAACAAGTTATTCGTGTACAATTTTAATTCTACCTATTCGAAAATAAAGTAGTCAATCTCAAGCCAGAATAGAGGAAGATTTTTCCTTTTGTTTTAAATAAAAGAATAAAAAAATTTAAGGGGCACGTAGGCAAAGCTCGGCTCAGCCCTAGCCGAGCTCGTGGCTATAAGTTGTCTAAACATTAATATAAAAGATTTGATTCTTTCGTTCTTACTATTGGCTATAAAAGAATTAAGTTTGACCATTGCTTATATTAACAACATAATGAAGATAAAAAGTAACTATAGGTTCTTGATGTTATATGTTGATGATCTGCTCTTGCGTATTATGAGAAGTGTTGAAATGGGTACTTAGGTATCTGAGGGGATCTTGTGATATGAGTCTTATGTTTTGGAACAATTCAGCTACTGTAAAATAGAGAGAATTTGTAATTCCTCCCATGTGTTCATTTTGTGTGATTCGTGTGTGAGTTGGAAATAGTTGTACTATCGACGATTGATTCTGAGTATATTACCGCAACAGAGTAAATAAGGAGTCCTTGTGGCTTAAGAGTCTTCTGAATGAAGTGTGCGTTTTAGATAATCCCTCTATTATGGATATTAAAGTCTTACCTTTGTTAAAGTTCAAGAGTTTGGATCTCTTGATTGTCGATAGAGATCAGTAAATTTCAATTTTATTGAATTCTTCATTATGTTGTGACTAATTTTGATTACTCTTATTTGTGGATAAGAGCAAGATGTTAAGAAAAGGGGACAAGGGGATTTAGTTCTCTTGTACAAAGGTTATTTTGCATAAAGGCGGAGATTTATTTGGTTTTGTGCCAAACGTCCTTCAGTGGGCTATGATGTAAATTAACAAAACAAAAATTCACAATACTTCAAGAGCCATATCATATGACGATTTTCTTTTTAAACTTTACATATTCTTAATTTCATCAACCAAATTTAACCCTAAATTAAATAAATTAGTTAATTTTCTACTATATGGGCTATTCTTTCATTTCTAATTTTACAAATTTTGTGATTTAGTAGATAGATATTATTATTATTATTATTATTTTCCTTTCAAAGTAATATATTAGTATTAGACTAACATTTAGCCCCTCGTAACCATTAAAATGAGGTTTTTTTTTTTTTTTTTTTTAGAGATTAATGAGTTTTGATAATGATTTTTTTGATAATGTATGGTTAAAAAGTACGGAAAAAAATTTAAATTTACGTACATAATAATTTATTCTAAAAATGTATGGTTAAAATTGAATTAAAGAAAAATAGTTTTATTTTAATGATTGTCAAACAAAGACTTTAATATGTTATAAAAATTAAATTTAAAGTACTACCAATGATATGTAAAAACATCAAAATAATTAAAATCTATTGTAGTAATTTTGTACCCATTCAGTAGTAAAGTACATTTATTTGCTAAACATCTAATTGTTGATTTTGGAACGTACAACAATTTTGAAAAAATAGTTTATTAAACAATTAATGGATTCTTCTTGCAGCTCATTCTTTCTTCAACACAACTCCAGTTGATTCTCTTTAAAGCACAACAATACTAAATCGAACATTCATCTAATATTGTTCAAGCAAACGATGCTTTTGACACAATTTACTACTAGTTAATGTATATTTTTGAGTTATTAGTTCATTTCTCGGAAGAGCTAAAAATCATGTAGTTATGAAATAATGTTATATATCCTTAGTGTTGCTAAAAATCTGGCTATGTGACCGTGAGAATTCAATCAGTTAAAATTATAACGAATGCAGTGGACCCCAATACCATATAGATTAATGCTCAGCACCGTTGAGACCAAATAGCGTTACTAGTTGTGAATAATGCTAGATTATCAACTGAGGTAGAATATTTAAAATAAAAAATTGAAGTAGAATATCTTGCAATGGCCACTATTGAAAGCGCAGATTGTGTGGCTCCGGAGATTGCTGCTGCTCAATCTAATATGACTCCTATGTACTGGGAGAGTCAAAGTACAAATCAAATAGGTAAATCCATTGTTTCAGGAGCGCACCAAACATATTAAACTCATTGTCAATTTATTCATTGACCATCATCGAAGGATTCAGTTTCTTTTCCTCATACGTACTCTTCTATGCAACTGCAGATTTTTCACCAAATTGCAAATTAGTCGGAGTTAAATGTTCCATTAGCGATTGAACTTTCATACATGTCACGGACTACTCACTCAATTTCAAACTTATCCCACTAGCCATTGAACTTCAATCCATCCAACTCCATTGATCATCAGATGAAAAACATTAGTGAACTTACTGATGTGGCTGACGGAAAGGTGACATGACACATTAAATTCAATACAAGATGCCACGTAAAGATGAGTTAAATGTTCCATTAGCCACTGAACTTTGATACATGTCACGAACTACTCACTCAACTTTGAATTAAATGTTCCATTAGCTATTGAACTTTGATACATGTCATGGACTACTCATTCAACTTTCAAACTTGTTTCACTGGCCATTGAACTTCAATCCATCACTACGCATTACTCACCGGTTGAAATCTATTAAGTGACGTGCCTACGTGGCGACGAAATTTCTAGCTGTCCCGTTAAATGTGTCCAAGTGTTTAGTATTTTCCCAAGTCATCGACACGTCAGCCCATAAAACACGCCTTTGAACATTTAACTCATCATTCACGCCTTTCTCCACCTATAATTTCATTTCATTTCATTTCATACACAAACTCAACCAAGTCCGAAACCCTAAATCTCCTAAATCGAAACCATGCCAACAGTCGAAAATGGAATCCCAAAATCTAAAATCTCTTGAGCTGGAAATCAAGAATTTTACTCAACCAACGTCGTTTCACCCTTTGTTGACAGTTGAAAGACACGTATCGAACGTTAAGAAAGGTTGAAATCATTAATCATCTTCTCCAAGATCTATCAAACCTTAATCGATTTAGGGTTTCATTTCCCAAATAGCACAAGAAGTATATGAGGCAGTAAAATTCTTAATTTTCAGCTTAGGGGATTTAGATTTAGGGATTCCATTTTCAATTGTTGGCATGGTTTCGATTTGGGGGATTCAGGGTTTCGGACTTGGTTGAGTGTGTATATGAAATGAAATGAAATTGGAGGTGGAGAAAGACGTGAATGATGAGTTAAATGTTCAAAGACGTGTTTTATGGGCTAACATGGTCGGTGACTTGGAAAAACACTAAACACTTGGGCAAATTTAACGGGACAGCTAGATATTCCATCGCCACGTAGGCACGTCACTTAATAGATTTCAGCCGGTGAGTAATACGTAGTGACGGATTGAAGTTCAATGGCCAGTGAGACAAGTTTGAAAGTTGAGCGAGTAGTTCATGACATGTATCGAAGTTCAATAGCTAATGGAACATTTAACTCAAAATTGAGTGAGTAGTCTATGACATGTATCAAAGTTCAGTGGCTAATGGAACATTTAACTCGTCTTTACGTGGCATCTTATATTGAATTTAACGTGTCATGTCACCTTTCCGTCAGCCACGTGTGCAAGTTCACTAACATTTTTCATCTGATGGCCAATGCAGTTGGGCCGATTGAAGTTCAATAACCAATGAGACAAGTTTGAAAGTTGAGTAAGTAATTTGTGACATGTATCAAAGTTCAGTGACTAAAGGAACATTTAACTCAATTACTCGATTTCGTTTTTTTAGCAAACTCTTATGGTTCATTCATCTTTTACAACGTTGTTAACAAATTTAGCCCGTGTTTGGGATATGTTATAATGAATTTTTGGAGATAATGTATTTTAGAATAATGATTTTTTTTATTTTTTTTAATGTGGATGAAAAAAAAAAGAGAAATTTTTTTTCAATTTACGTATAATATTATTTTATTGTAACGTGTATATTAAAATGAAAAGAGCAAAGTATATTAAATTATAATGTAAACCAAACATGAGTTTAATATAATTTCAACATTGCTAGTTTTACAGTTTTTATGACAACTTCTTTGACATGCTAAAATGGTATGCACTTCAACCCTTGATTTGAACTCCATGACACCTCAATATCTATCAAATAATCTATCAAAACATTTTTGTACAATTAGCTTAATTCATATAATTTTGTATGCATAGAATAGTTTGTTCTTATTTATTATTTCTTTATGGCGCACATGTAATTTCATGCCATCACATCATTAAACCCTCGTTTGATTCTCATTTTTTTCAAAATTTATTTTTCTCTATTTTCTTTTCAACCACACATTCTTCAATAAAATAATATTACATGCAAATCTAAAACTTTTCCTTAATTTAAACCACATTCTCCATCAATCAACTATTCAAAATGCATTCTTTCCCCCAAAATGAGAATCAAACAAATGCTAATTTTCCTCATTTTTAGTCCTTTACAGATACAGGATGAATTATGCTGGATAGAGAACATAAAGGGATTGCTGCTCTTTCTTTTCGTGATTATGACTTCTGTTTTATGAATGAAGCCAAAATCAAGCTAATTCATGTAACTAATTTATGGAGTGTCCCTAAATTGAATCCACAACTACTGGCCAAGCATAGAGCCCCTATTTGAAACATTGTTTTGAATACTGACTTTCCAGAGAATGTGTAAAAAAAAATTTGGATTTACATGCATAATATTTTATTGTGTGAGCATATGGTTGAAAATGAGTACATAAAATAAAGAGTCTTTGAATAATGGTTGTCAAACAGGGGGCTTAAATTTATACGTCCAAGCTTGAGTGTTTCAGCACAAAAGGACGTCCTATTATAATGCCTATCAAATCACGATGTTCCAAGAAACCTTCCAGTTGAACCCAAATGACTCCCAAATTCCAACAGATAGTTCAAGAAAAAGAATGGCTGAGATGACCATCAAAGTGAGTGGTCGAAAATCTGATGCATAAGATAACACATAATCGCAAAATCCACAGGAACAGAAGTGAAGTACAACAGTTCAGTGTAGGCTTTATAAAAACCAAATACCAAAATTTATCAGATAAGTTACATGTTTCGCTGATGCTACTCATAAGGTGCTTAGGCCGAAAATGCTCAGCAGTTAAGCCAGATCTTCAAAATTCATTCAACCTTGATTAACTGCATTATGACTATGAGAATAGTATTCAAGTTTCTTTGAGATAGATTTGATCTATTGTCCCAGCAGGGCCATGAGAGTTTGTCGATCATTATGTTACGCATTTAAGTCAACTTTTAATGTAAATAATTAAGTGTCGAAAAAAAAGGTACAAAATCTACAACCTCATTTTCCCTTTGACTTCAGTTGTCCTCCATATAAGACAAGCCCTACTGATGCAAAACCGGACAAGATTGTTGATGTATAACAAATTGCAAGTAGAGCCCCTCGCAGTGACTGCAGTAGATGAAATTAAGTATCCCTAATTGTAATAAACAAATATGAATCGAAACAGCATTGAGTTAAGGCACCTTGGCAAGAAGCAAAGCATTGTCATTGGCATACTGCAATGAGCTCTCTGGAATACTTTGAACGCCTTGGCTTAATTGCCATGAAATGATTCTATATTTTGGGTGTTTAAAACATAAAAGTGTAAGTCGTAAACCTTGTTTCAGATAATAAAAGGAAAGGAAGATGCACCCCTAAATGGAGCAATTACCCAAAACCAAAGCCAATAACAGCCCCAATGTACGCTTTTTCTGGAGTTAGTTCAACTTGAAGGTCTCCAAACTACACATGGAGAACTAAAATATGAAATTGTTCTCAGTATACATATAAGAAAATCTTCTTCCAAATAACGTACCTTCAGCATCCTGGTTTCAGGTTTTGGTTCTTCATTAGCTGTCTCAGATACCGGACTTAAAAGATTTCCAGTCCTAATCATCACTTTGGCAATCTATGCTGATTAAAAATTATCCAACAATAAGTTCAAGGATGCATAAAAACCATTAATATACCAATATGCATATGTGGCACAGAAATCAGTAAGAACTGCGTTATAATGGATTTACAGAAGGCTATGATAGAATAAATCAAAACTTTTGCATCTTTACAAAAAACAAAAAAAAAACAAAAAAGGTCGTCATCCATTTTGATCACAACCAGTAACCTAGGAGATAAAATAAAATTTAAACTTGTAACTGTGTATTCAGACCTGTGATGTCTTCCAGGATTTACTAACAATTGTGATCCAAGTTGATACAAAAGACATAAAAGAATGAGAAAAAAAAAAAAAAACTAGGTGCAATTGTCAAATGTAGATATATGCTATTCAATATTTTAAGTAGAAAACACTATCACGTTTAAAGGAAGAGAAATGTTTGCATGATACCATCTGTAGTTCACCTTGGCCATATTGGCCCATCGACTGGAACCTCCTCCCAGCAGATATCAAGCGCTTGCCCAGTGCTAACAAGCAATAAAAACTAAAATTAGGAAACGAATTTCAATCACAAAAGCAAGAAGAACCTTGGCCTCCACGGCGTAGGAAAGAAAAACTAAGCAAAACTATGAGATTGTATTCTTGCCTGACTTATTACTGTCCGTGAGAGTACCCACTAACAAAGGGAACTTGCTCACTAGAGTTGCAGAGGTTGTAGTGTCCGCTGCTTCCCATGCTCGACTTATATTCAATAATGTCTGTCCCAAGGCTTCACCACACTGAAAATATCAGTTTGGACAAATTAAATTTCTCTATCCTTTGCTAGAGTGAATATTCAATGGATATGAGTCAAATGGAATACATAAGAAATAGGATCATTGGATTTCTAGTATTTTTAAAAAAAATTATATGTACGGGAAAGCATTAGGAAATGTGGGATATACATGGTTGGATTGGGACTTACAAGAAGAGAGGAAAACTTCGATGAATATAACCAAAAGAAGAGTTAAATTAAGGATTTCCAGCACAAATAACAACAAATGCTGCAGTTGGAGGTGACAGTCAAACAAAATGGCAGACAATATGAAGACGGCAGATAAGACGAGCAACTGCGAAAATGTGTCAAAAGGGTGGAAAGAAAGCTGATATGTGGACCTCAGCCCTCAGATATTAAATTTCATAAAATTGATATGACCATGGAGAGACTTGATTCAAAATTGCATGTGGCAAGACTGCGGGAAGGAATGCTACTACTATTGCATATTGTGTAGGAAGCAATTCTAGTCTGTTCAGAAACATATCTTCAAAGTTCCCAATTCTGACAAAATGTAGAACAATCTTATCTTTCTTTCAACTTTCAAATTCCGGTTTGTTGATATTGTCTGCAACATCAGAGCTCAGGAAATAATTTTCTTATGCCCTCTAAAAGCTAATGCTCAAAAATGAATTTGGGAGAGTAATTTTAGTTTAGTATGTACTGTCAATCTAGTGTCAATCTTACCAAGTTAAGGAGGATAACTATTCAAATTGCAAGTACTGAAGCACTATCATTAGATAAATGTTTATTATGAACTTAGAGTATTTCTTTTTCCAAGTAAAAAGACATAATCCTCCTGAATTAGACAAGCTACTTTTGATAGTACATTTCATCTCACCAAGGATAATGCCAATAATGGTAATTGCCATCCAAATACAGAAACTTGTATGAAGGAACGGATTATCATGAAGAAAACAACATTTGACATTAAGCCTTATGAAGATGACAGATCCATCGAGGTCAGATCAATATGCACAATAATACATTAATCTACTCTATTGATGATGATTAATGCTTACATACAAGTATTTACTTCTGGAATTTTTCTTCATCATTAGTCTTTTACTTAACATGGTATTGAGTACGACTCTTTCTTTTTTTAGATAAATTGATTGTGAATAACTTACCTCATCTTTGACTGGCCCATTTGAAAGATCAAAAGCCGCATCATTCAGCTTCAACATTTTCAAAAAACATTAGTCAGACTTTCCCAAACAAGAATTCTCCCTCCAGAGAAAAGAAAAATTAAGTATAACAGAAACACCAATAAAACAGCATTACAAGCTCAGGCAAAGTTTTAATCCCACAATATTTACATCATTCAAGTATTATTAAATTCTCCATTTAGCTTGACCCGAGATTTTGTCAATGCATAAAGATTCCAGGGATATAAGTAGGAAAAAATTGTTTCCCCTCCAATGAAAGGAAGTCTTCAAACCACAGTGGACACATTCCAAAGGTACTCTAGTGGTTTTTTCATATAAATTCATTACAAATTCTCAACAGGCCAAACCATGGGTTACGATTTGAGCCATAAAGTACGACATCACAAAGATTGTACCTTGTACTTCAATAGTTACACATTTGTATAGTAGTAACTTAATTAACACAAGCAAGAGGGTGTTTGACGGGATTAAAATTAGATTTTTAAGTAGATTGTTATAGAAGTTTTTGAAATATGTAGTTGAAAAATTATAGGACCCATGAAAGATATAATTAATATTGATTGTTCGACTTTGACTTAGATTAAAATCATATTTTAATCAAAATCAACAAGCTCCAAATTTCATCCACCAAGTAAGGTACAGTCTTTGTCCCATATTGTACAAATATTCACACACTATGATTGTACCAGGAGATTGTTTATACAAATTCATTCAGAATTTTATGCAACCAAAGATGAGGTACGACTTTCTGTAGGAAATTGATGATCCATCCCGATATTAACTACTGTAACTAAATTCCCTAACAAAATCTTAACCATGTATAGCCGATATCGGATTTCTTTCACACGTTCCCAGCACCTTCGAGGAAAAAAGTACACAGCCTGATTGTACTGACCTCCTATTCATAATGTACCCACCAATTCTGTACCTTAATAAATTTGCTTTACTCTCACAAACATTAAAAAATTCTGAACCACCAACACAATGAATTGTGTTGTGAAGTAGTGAAAAGCATATGACGACTGTACCTTGCAAATTAGTAATTGTACTGAAAATTAAACTTACATCTAACCGAAGATCCCGAGGCAGCCGCGAAAAATAATCTGCGGGAAGAACAAAAACATCCTGGAAAACAAAAAATCAGGCGAAAATGGATAGAGAATGAAACTCAATAGTTGAAGAAAAATGGGTATGACAGTTTGATGCATACAGAGAGTTCTTTGAGGAGAAGCTGAACTTCAGAATCAACGGAATTGGGAGAATCTGATGATTCTGCAAGAGCAAATGATATTTTCTTTAAAGACCTGAAATTGGGGGTTTTGCGGTGAGAAAGAATTGGGATATGATGGGGAATTTGGAAAAAGTGGTGGGTATTAGCGGAATGGGATATTAATGGCGGTTGAAGGCGGAGGAGCGAAAGAGAAGCAGCAGCCATTTGAAAGGGATTTTACAAATAAGTAAGATTTTGCATGGAACCTTCAACCTTTATAATATTTGTGATCCAAACTCTGATTTTGTTATTGTTTTAGATTGGATTGGATTGCATTGGGACCTTCTTTTGTAGTTTTCTCCTATAGATTAGAATCGTTTCAATGCATGATTTTTGAACCACACAGTTTCAACATTTTAACAAGGTTTGAAATCAAATTGAAAGCTCAAGAATTTGTGTTTTTTTTTTTTTTTTAATAATTATTTCCTTTAGATTAATAACGAGGAAATTGATGTAAATGACCAGTTGAAAACTCTGATTTTTCATAATGATCTTTGACCAAATTTTAAAAAAAAATAATTGAATGTGAAGACAAAAAGTCAAAAATACTTTATCCCAAGTCACTTTCACTTGTTTTCAAAGTTGAAACTCACTTGTCGGTGTCGACCAGAAGGAGAGGAGCACGTCGATCATCATAAAGTCAGACAACTCACTGTAGTGTCTTCGATCTCATCACAAGGTGAGTTTTTTTTTTAATATTGATTATGGTTTGATTTTAATATATATGGTTTAGATGAATTTTGAAGTTTTTTTTATCTTATAGTTGATTATTTGTGTTAATGAATGGGTATTTAGGCTTACATTAGGTGGATTTGACCTTAGTTGAGTTTGGAATCGCCGAAAATAACATTTTTCCGACAATTCAGCGCGTACGGACATTCGAAATAGTTGGGCCAACCCTACCCGAAATAGTCGGGTTAACCCGACTATTTTTACTAAAAAGGCCCAAAATTTGGGTCGGCTGTTTTTTTTTTGGCTAAACAAAACAGTTGACCCAACTGATAATTAGTTGGGCCGACTGTTTAGGCCCTTTTTTAAAAAAAATGTAATTTTAATTAAAAAAATTGAAAATTGATAATTTTACCAAAATTAAATTTTATTTTTAAAGAAATTATTAACGTTTAAAATTTTACTAATTATAATTAAATAATAAATATATTCTTTATTTAATTATAATATTTTCTTATTGTTTAACTTTTGTATTTATGTAATTAAATAAATAGTATTAAATTGATAATTAACAAATAATTACATATTATTATTAATTTAATTGTAATTTCTTTATACGTTTATTTTTTTAAAAAACTAAAAACAAAAGATTAAATAATATTGGTAATTAAATATTAAAATTATTGTTTTTAAAATTAAAAATTTGTAATTAAATATTAATTCAATAATATTTATATTCTTTAATTAATTCCTTAATTAATTTAAATCAAATAATAAATATTTTCTTTATTTAATTATAATATTTTCTTATTGTTTAAATTTTGTATTTATGTAATTAAATAAATAATTTAAAATTGATAATTACCAAAAAATTACATATTATTTTTAATTTAATTGTAATTTCTTTTTTACTTTTATTTTTAAAATTAAATAATATTTGCAATTAAAAAGAATTGTTATTAAATATTAAAAAATATATAATTTTAAAAAATAAAAATCGGTAATTAAATATTAATTCAATAATATTTATATTCTTTAATTTATTTTAATAATTTATTTATTCATTGAAATAAAGTTTTTTTTAAAATTTTAATTTATGTAATTAAATAAATAAATTTAAATTGATAATTACCAAAAAATTACCTTATTATTTATAATTTAATAGTAATTTCTTGTTACTTTTATTTTTAAAATTAAATAATATTTGTAATTAAAAAGTATTGTTATGAAATATTAAAAATATATAATTTTAAAAAATAAAAATCGGTAATTAAATATTAATTCAATAATATTAATATTCTTTAATTAATTTTAATAATTAATTTATTCATTGAAATTAAGTTTGTTTAAAATTTTTATTTATGTAATTGTATTAAATAAATTTAAATTGATAATTACCAAAATATTACCTTATTGTTTATAATTTAATTATAATTTCTTTTTTACTTTATTTTTGAAATTAAAAATCTTTAATTAAAAAGAATTGTAATTAATTATTAAACATATTCTATGTCTTTGTTGGTAGTAGTTGTCATTCAGATTGCTTAATGTTAAGTTATTATACGTTATTCCATTATATCTTATACAATGTTCTAACATGACTCATTTCGAATTTTTGTAGGATCAAATATCATTTGGAGGACGAGTTGAGGCGGATGACGGGGAAAGCTACTTGAAACAGTAGCTTTGATACGTTTACTATCGTGGATGAGCTGTTGGATGATCAGCACAGAGAGATGCTTCAATAATCATTTATTTGGCCCCTACGTAACTTGCGGGAGATATAGTTTTCAGGACAGATGATCGATGCATTATTATGTCGATTGCTAAGTCTAGTCGACGACAATGTCCTCCACTTCGACCTCGGGGGTAAGGTCGTCAGTTTTTCTCCTGCCGAGTTTGCCCTGATGACTAGGCTACAGATGACGGGAAATGACGTTGCTCGACGAAGCAATAGATTGATGGATACATACTTTGCGGGACAAGGAACGGTGCTACAGTCACACTTGATCGACGTAGTCAGGAGATGTGACCACATGCTAGATCGATTGATGCGGTGTCACCATAAGAGGATTGCAATCGATCTACTCCACTTATAGATCGTCGATGATCTCGATGGCTTCAACAACTATCTGTGGGGTCGGAGGTGTTTCGATGACACCGTCCACATCTTCACCAGATCGCAATCGAAGCCCAAGAAGGCAGTGCGTAAGTACGATGTCTATGGATTGCCTTTGGCAGTGCAGGTAAATGTTTAACATAATCAGCGTAAAGAAATAAATAAACGTAATTCATATCTAATATTTGTAAATATTGCAGATCTGGGCGTATGAGACCGTCTCCCTACTGGGTATACTCTATGTAAAGCGGCTGGAGACACGTTGCCCCAGGATGCATCATTGGCGATCATCCCGACAGGATGGCTGTCCCTTGGGAGACAGTTATCGGCTCTCCTTGACAACCCCAATATGAGTATTGTAAATTTTTAATTTATATTTTATGCAGTTTAAAAAATCGCTATATTTTGTTAAAATAATTCAAACGTCAATATGTCAGCTTGAAGTAATAACAGAGTTGACGCCGTCGATGGAGGAGGAGGGTCGGGGTTGTGCGCGTGAAATAGAAGTTTCGCCCACCTAGAACGACCAGGCAACCGATTCGATCCTGGACAGAGATAGGGTATGTAACTTGACGATAATTTATGTATCAGCATTTTCTATGAGGTTGCAGTCATTAATTTTTTATGTTGACATTTTTTGTAGGAGCGTGATCTAGTTGATCGAGGATCACCTCCGCCTATGGCACCCCCTCCGCCCATGGTTTCACCTGCGCAGAGGGCGTCACCTCCATCGATGGCATGGTCGCTCTCTCCGCCAGTAGCATTTCCGTCACCTACATCCCGACTATTTCCCCGTGGATCTCCTACATACGGTCAGAGTCAGGGCGATGATATATATGCCCGGTTGACTGGATTTATTATAGGGGAAGCCGGTGCACAATGACGAGACTAGACTGGATTTATTGCAGGGGAGGTCGGGGCGCTACGACGAGACTTGACGGGACAGATTGCTAATCTGCGCCGAGAGTTAACGGATCAGAGTCGTGATATGACTGACAGAGTCGACTCTCTGTCACACGATGTCTATGTGCTGAGTGGCCACGTTGCAGATTTTCATGAAGAGGTCGTATCGCGTCGTAGAGGGAGAGAGCGTGGCGGAGAGGGGGACGGTGGAAGAGACGGAGAGGGAGGTCACCCACAGTACTGGGGAGATGAGGACCTTGTGAGCTGATTGTTTACTTCGACTGGGACTAGAGAGGTGGCGAAGGAGGAGAGGACGGAAGAGGCAGCCTCGATGGCGGAGGAGGGGAGAACGGAGGAGGTGGTGGAGGAGGGGAGGTCGAAGGGGGTAGTTGAGGGGGGGGAGGACGCAGAGCGTGACAGAGGGTAAGAAGCCTTCGGTTGATGTGCCGGAGCAAATGGTTAGCAAGAGGTCTAGGATGCCGTCACATTACATTGTTTCTCTCTACACGGCCAAGGCCAAGAGGAAGACATTTATTGATAGTGGCGTCCCGAACATGTTTAGGGAGGGTGATAACGCCAAATGGAAGGCATTCGAGACGGAATGGAGGCCCGGGTAAGTATTGTATTAGTTTTAGTGAATTACGATACGCTTACTCATGATATATTTGTTTAAAATTTTATCAGTTCCTATGTTCAGGGTCACCCGGATGATCGCTGGAAAGCCGATCCAAGACGTCTATAACTGGTTCCATGACATCACCACTTTTGGTACTTAGCTCGCCGACGATGTAAGTGAACTAGTAATATTGTTATTTATTATATGTATATAATTTTACAATTATTAGATAAAGTAATTGTCTGTACTTCTTGATGCAGCATATCGACCTTGTCATAGATCTATTGCGTGACTGAGTTGAGAGACTCTCGAAGTTCTTTTGCATCTCAGGCCGACTCATATTGAATATGGAGTTCTTTCAGGCCATTGACATTGAGTACGAGTCGTTTAGACATCTGGGTGGCGACTACGTAGTGCCGGATTATTTGGTTGATTGGATTTTCGGGATGCCGCCGAAGGTCGGGGAAGGCCATGGGCTGGTTTTACGCATATGTACATTCCAGTCTCTGCGAACCATCACTACCTTGCACTGGAGATCGTCTTCCCGGAGTCGACAGTGTATGTGTATGACCCCGATCACTTGTGTTTGACACAGAATCAGCTCGAGCAAATCTTAGAGCCGGTGGCTGTGATCGTTCCTCGGATGGCTAGAGCAGTGGATATTTTCGTGCATGACAGACTAGTCATCGTGCGAGACACGACTACGACGAGACAAACCATATCGTAAGCGTTTGTTATTTTTTTAACTTTAAAACTTAGTTTTTATGTACATGACATATCACTAACGCATTATTGTTTAATTGTAGTGGTGACTACGGCATTTACATGATAAAGTACATAGAATTTTTTAGTATAGCTCATAATGTTGATTCTATCAACCAATCATGGATTCAGAACTGGAGAAATAAGCTAGCAGCTGATTTATGAGAATTTAATTGCGATCCGTAAATTATTATTATTTTTTATTTGTAATTTTTTTTATTCTTTCTTTATTTATATATATTGTAATCAATTGTAATCATTTGTAATTTGTAATTTTTATGTTACTTATGTAATTTTAAATTCTTTATTTAATTATATAGATACAAATTTATAATTACATAGTTGATTAAATAAAAATTGAATTATTTAATGTTAACTAGATCGATTAAATAATATTTGTAATTAAATAGTACAGATATTATTTTAAAATTAAAAATCGGAAATTAAATATTAAAAATTTATAATTGTTAAAATTTCAATAATATTTATATTCTTTAATTAATTTTAATAATTTCTTTATTCATTTACCTTAAGTAATAAATATATTCTTTATATAATTAAATAAAAAATTAAATTCTTCATTTAATTATATAAATATATATGAAATTACACATTATAAATAAATAAAAATAAATTAAAAAATATATATTTTTAATTTTAACAATTATATATTTTTCATATTTCATTACAAATATTTTTGATTACATATTTTTAATTTTAAAAATAAAAGAAAAAGAAATTACCATCGAAAATATTATTTAATTAACATCGAAAATATTTAAAAAGTTTAATAAATAATAATTTGAAATTTGATGATGACTAAAATTAAATATTGGATTTTTAATAACATAAACATAAAAAAATCTTATTCATTTAATACATCGGCTTACATGTCACTTAGGGGAATATGACTGTTACAATTTTGACGAGTATGGCCTACGACTTTGCACCTGCCATACCTACGCGGTTGATGAAACTCTCCGGTAGATGGTATTCTAGACGTACGTGGATATCCAGAACCATGAGGTTGAACATCTGGTGGTAACACGTATGTCATAGTACGTGTACATTTCAGTCAAGTGCATGTATTCTCAGTCAAGTCAACCACGTATGTCGTAGTACGTGTACATTTCACAAAGTATCGCGACTCATCCAGTGGTTCCACATTCAACTTTCTCGCAACATTTGCAGATTTACAGAGTTTCTGCTTTTGAGCCGGCGTTAGCATACTCGAACAATTACGTGATTCTACACGTCGATCGTGAAACCACTGTTGCAGCTTGTTACGAACGTTCTCAGTCATTGCAAGGATGGGTAACTCTCGATCTTTCTTGAATAATGCATTGAAAGACTCCACGTTGTTCGACGTCATCATGTTGTATCGACGGCCTGGAAAGTGTGAACGAGCCCAATGTTCAATCCTCATTTTGGTTAGATACTCCCAAATTTCAAATGATTTCTTTCCTATTTCTTCCATGAACGAGTTACACTCTTCAACACTGTACGCTTCGGCCGCTCTTCTAAACAATGAAACGATGCATTTGCCCCGATACTTGGTCTTCATGTTGCCTTGTATATGGTATATGCAATAATCATGATGTGCCTTGGGAAAAATTTCAGCGATACCATTTGTCAAATACTGTCCCCGATCAGTTACAAATGCAAGCTCTTTGACTTCCCCAATTACTTCCCTCAACTTTGTAAAAATCAACGTATTGACAGATGATTCTCACTATCGACCATGCTAAATGCAAGAGGGTAGATTTAGATATTGACATCTTGACATATAGCAATAATCAACTTGCCTTCGTATTTAGATTTCAGAGTTGTGCCATCGACTAGAATTATGGGTCGCATGACATTTCGAAATCCCCGAATGCATTGTCCAAGAGCTATGAAGAAAAATTTGAAACAATTATCGCCCTCCGTCTCAATAAAATATGCCAATCCAGGATTAGTTCTTTCCATGTTGTGGCAGTACCTGACCAATTTAACATAGCTCTCCTCAGCTAATCTCATTAAATCCTCAAATGCGCATTTTTTAGCCTTTCAGGCCTTTTGGTAGCTCAAGATCACTCCGTAATCTCTATGGAAGTCGTTCATAATATCCGAAGGTTTGTAAATCGTCTGTGGGTCCTGATACTTGTGCATTATCTACCGACCAATAAACCAAGCACGGGCTTGTCTATGATCACTTCGACCAATTCCCACTTCACAAGTATGTTCCCGTGTATATTTACGAACTATAAAGCACTCGTTCGTGTCCATCTTTGTCGCTCGTAAATGCCAACTGCAGTTGTCGTCGAAGCAGGCGATCGTCAACAATGATTTGGTTGACTTTTTCACTTTGAACTCAAAGTTGTATTTCATTGCAAGTAGATGTAGAGATTCCTGCATATCTTTCTTTGTTTGAAACAGTTGCGTGACATACAAATCATCATCATTGAGAACCACACGCGAAGAGTTACAGGACGGTCCACTCATTCCAGCCCTTGAGGTCCCGTACTGCTCATGTATCTGATGGTAAGCAAACAAATCCTCATTTGTAAAGTCATTCCGATTCTCGCTGTCGTGAACTACGGATGGAATCCTGTGTGTAACGATCCAATCACGATGAGGAACATCTGTATCTGGAATAACCAAATCATCCTCACAAGCTATCTCTACAGTATTCCAAAAATCATTACCCTGATCACCTCCATTCGAATTACCTTCGACGACATTTTTCCTGACTAAAGTTACACAAAAAGGAGTCGTGTGCTTTTGGTTCATAAAGAATAGATAATTCACTTCAGCATCAAAATAAATCCTAATAGATAATATAGAAATTCATTCGTGCTCATTGAATATAAATTTCAATTCTATATCGTACTGAGAGGGATCAACATTCAACTTGTTTTGTAAATCACTATACAATTTTGCATATGAGGTACTTGATGATATGGCAACTGCGATAGTAGTGGGTCTTTCGTCCGTATATTTTCATACCCATCGATCTCTTCAATTTAGTTCGAAATTACTAAAGTAACAAATCGGGACTACATTCATATCTGCATGGCGAAATATAATTTCTAGAAAAAATCAGTAGCAAAAAAAGAAAAAAAAAGTTACACAGCCGACTGTTAAAGTAATAGCCGATTGTTTCGTCTGTAATGCATTTTTTCATTAGATCTATTTTTTCGTCTGAAAGATGCATATGAATTTTTTTTCTTCTTCATGCTTAAAAAAATTACATATCTATTAATAATTTAATCTACTAACACATTATAATCATAGTAAATTTTATCGATAAAAACGTATACTAATTTCTAAAAGATACAAATGAATTTTTTCTTCTTCATGCTTAAAAAAATTATAAATCTATTAACAATTTAATCTATTTTTTATCGATAAAAATGTATACTAATTTGACAAAAACGAAATTAAATATGCTTAAACTGTACTTACTGAAATTATAGTAATCGATATAAAAAAATTTCGATTTTCGACGTTTGATCGATTTTTCAAATTTTATTGTTGAGGCTAATGAAAGTTGAGAGAATTTTTTATCTGTGTTGGAATAGACAGATAAGAAAAGACAATCAAGTTTGAAAATTTACGTAGTGTTTGATTTTTATTTGTGAAATAAAGGGTATTATTGTCTTTAAACAAAACAATATTTAGTAATTGTTTGATATACTTAAGGGTTTTTTTTATATCTTTTATCATCATGAAGTTCATTGTAAAAATATTCATGTTTTGATAAGTCAAAGTGAAATTTGAACATTTTGATTGGGTCAAACTTATAAGAACCCTAATTAATAACCAACCTTCTAATATGGTTTTTTATTTTTTTATTTTTTTTCTCTTCTCTGGGAGAAGTAAATTTTAGACTCTGTTTGATCCATATTTTTTTGAAAAATAGGTTTTAAACTAATGATTTTTTAGAAATATGGATAAAAATAGAAATAAATTTTAAATGGGTAATTGGCGGAAAACGTCCCTACCTTTGAAGGGTTGTGTGAAAAACGTCCTTACCTTTCATTTTTTGGTGGAAAACATCCCTATCTTTCACTTTCTTGGCGCAAAAAATCCCTACCTTTCACTTTCTTGACGCAAAACATCATTACCTTTCATTTTTTGGCGCAAAACATCATTACCTTTCACATTTCTTTGCGCAGAATGTCATTTTTCAATAATTTTTAACGTAAAATGACCAATATACCCTCCTACTTAAATAAAACAAAAGAAAAGAAAAAGAAAAAGAAAGAAAAAATTGCAACTATAGACCCGAACTTTTGAAAAAGTGCAAATAACCCACTTGAGTTTACCTTCTTTCCACACCCAATCCCACCGCCGTCCGCTGCCCATTAACTTCAAAATTGAAGGAATTCATGCATCAATTGGAGCAATTGGAACTTGACACATTGTTGTAGTAACTTGAATTGAGTTTTCCATTGTCGAATTGTTGTATTGGAGTAGGTTAGGATCTTCAATTGGTTGAAAAATTGGGTTTAGGGTAGGCCGGATGTTCTTGTGTTCAATCCCAAAATTTTCAAGTTTCTGAGCGAAATTGGTGAAGACCCATATGTCCATTAGGTGCGCCTTGAAGAGACGGTTCAGGTAGGGGTGGTCCGCCGTCTCCGGTCGTGTCTCCGGCGCCAGAAAATGGCAAAGAAATTGTCGAATTCGCTCTGTCGGAAAATTACAGCGAATTCGGCAGTTTCTTTGCCATTTTCCGGCGCCGGAGCCACGAACGGAGACGCGGACCACCCCTACCTAAACCGTCTCTTCAAGGCGCACCTAATGGACATATGGGTCTTCATCAATTTCACCCAGAAACTTGAAAATTTTGGGATTGAACTCAAGAACATCCGGCCTTTCCGATAGCGCGAATTCGGCAGTTTCTTTGCCATTTTCCGACGCCGAAGCCACGAACGGCGACGGCGGACCACCCCTACCTGAAACGTCTCTTCAAGGCGCACCTAATGTTCATATGGGTCTTCACCAATTTCGCCCAAAAACTTGAAAATTTTGGGATTGAACTCAAGAACATCCGGCCTATAGTTGGTTATTTGCAAGTGGGTTATTTGCACTTTTTCAAAAGTTCGGGTCTATAGTTGCAATTTATTCTTTCTCTTTTCTTTTGTTTTATTTAAGTAGGAGAGTATATTGGTCATTTTACATTAAAAATTATTGAAAAATGACGTTCTGCGCAAAGAAATGTGAAAGGTAGGGATGTTTTGCGCTAAAAACTGAAAGGTGAGATGTTTTGCGTCAAGAAAGTGAAAGGTAGGGACGTTTTCCACCAAAAAATGAAAGGTAAGGACGTTTTCCACACAACCCTTCAAAGGTAGGGACGTTTTGCGCCAATTACCCATTTTAAATTTATGTATAAAATTATTTTATTAAAAGAATGTGCCATTAAAAATTGGTTTAGAGAATAATAAGTTTTCAAAAAACGAGGATCAAATAATGGATTAATTTATGAAAGTAGGATTTTCCTTTAAGGTTGGTAATTCGTCAATACCTGATTTGATAATACTACGAAAACAATTTTTCAGAGAAGCAAAAAAAGTTTTAGTTTCTTCTTTTATATAAATTTCTGTAGAAGGAAAAAAGGAATATCCATTTTCCATTTACTGTTAACATTAGATCTCAGAACACAGTGAAGAAGTAGTAGTTTATGGTCTATCAAAAAAATTTAAAGTTCATAAAATATCCTCAAAATATTTGTGAAAGCAACACTACAACCACACGAGCAGCTATTTCAACCAGATTTTATCAGTCAAGCTCCAATTTTAGCAACTTTTCTCGGCTCAATTTGACCTGTTAAAGGACACTGCATCTCTGTCCAGCTTATGGGAACCATCGTTGCACCTACAGAACATCATCGTACACCACATAATTAGA
Source organism: Osmanthus fragrans (assembly GCA_019395295.1). Classification (NCBI taxonomy): domain Eukaryota; kingdom Viridiplantae; phylum Streptophyta; class Magnoliopsida; order Lamiales; family Oleaceae; genus Osmanthus; species Osmanthus fragrans. The sequence goes on along the minus strand of CM033344.1, from coordinate 19,774,933 downwards.
AAATGTCTCGTTAAGGTTACTCTTAACACCATAAATCTCATGCACAAACATGTACATTTTTTTTCTAAATATATAGGTACAAGTAAGCTTTTGTTTAGAGGTTATTCAAGATTTCCCCAATATATTTTGTCAACGGGTAGTAATTTATTGAAAACCCACTCCAATACGTGTTCGCAACTTCTTCGTCAGTTGGTTCTGTGATATTGTGTAGACATTAAAAAATTTGCTATGATGAGCAGAGTTAGAAGTTTGTAACACAATCAATTGTACCATGTATTTGCTTGCATACTCTGCAACAGATATCACAACGTGAAAAGAATCAAGCAACAGAACCAAGAATAATCATCTCTCAGTTTTGGATTTGGTAGAGATTAAATCAGATTTTTAATAGATTTTGATAAAAGTTGATGGAATATGTGACTAAAAAGTAGTGGATACTATGAAATGTGATTAAAATTAATTGTTGACTTTAACTTAGATTTTAATTAGATTTTTTTTAGCGGTACCAAATAGGGGCACACTGTCTGAGTCCCGTATGGAAGAATATAATTAATTAGTATATGCTTTACATAGAGTCGTACAAAGAACTGTATCAGAATCACAGGCAGAAAAGCAGCCAAAGAATATTTCCCCAGGCAAGACTAGAAACAGCTGTGGGACAGAATGAGATTGATAACCAACAGTTCATGTTCATGGCCAAATATATTGGAATTGGTATCCTAAAGGTTGTTTATTGAGCTAACTGGTTATAAATTCTACCAAGAAGGTATTGATGCTTTTAAGCTCTTTTATACTTTTTTTCTTCTAGATTTTCCAGCAGATATGAGCTACCACACAGAAACTTTATGTTGGTTCTTATTTTTGCCATCAACCATCGAAAGAGAAATTATAATATCTCCACGCCCAAAATTCCCCTACCCACAACCCCTCTATTCAATTCCTCCAAATCATATCTGGTCCCAGACACATCCAAGGAAATCCAATCAGCTCTTTTTACTTCAAAATAATTGAATTTGTATTGGCATGAAAAACTAGCTGATAAATGATCTTTGCACAGCAAACTGGCTATGAATTGGGCTTACGATTGTCGACAAATGAATCATTTAGGCTTTGCCCACAACCCCTTATTCAATTCCTTCATTGAAGAACATATCAGCTCTTTTTACTTCAAAATAAGCAGAAATCTTTGGCAAACTGGATATGAATTGATTGTCAACAAATGAATCATTTAGGCTGACTAATTCATTGAAGCTATTTAAGCAGGGGGGGGGGGGGGGGGGGGGGAAAAAATTAGTATGAACAATGAGGGAAAATACCTGCTGCACTTTCTGCAGATACAACACCAAGCTCATTTTTTGCAGTTGATAAATGATATGCCCGAGCATCTCCAAGGGATAGCTTTACAAGGAAACAAATCAAGGCTCACAAGTTTGACTCAACAATTTAATCAAAGTTTTTCATCCAATAAAAACATTCTAAGTAGAGACAAGTCCGAGACCAAAAAATACTATCAGATCAAAGCTTTGACAATAACTAACAAACAATATAAAGGTAATTTTACTGGGCATTTCCTTAAGGCAAATACATCTTTTTACCAGAAAGTGATATATGAGAAACATTTATATCTTAGCATGAAGGATACAACTAAAGCTCTAACAATGTCACCCGGGCGGAAGGAGGAGTGCATATCTACTTTGTCAATCTCAGTTGCTCTGACATCTTGTTGCCTGTTACATATGACATAATCAATTCTTAGTGAGAGATCAAGCTCATAAATAGAAGATTCAATCAAGTTTCCATGAATCAAGCCTTAATGTTAAAATTTTGGATCATTGAAAAACATGATGTGAACTGTTGATATTGAGATTTGAAGTATTTCGCTTCTGTGAATGATTTTGAAGCAGAGAATTAGGCACGAAAAGCGTTGATTACTTGCCCCATCATTATTTAGATATATATCACAACAAAAGGCCATCATCACATCAAATCTTCCACAAAAAATGGCAAGCTGGATACGGTCAGATTCGCATGAAATGAACCCATTGAAGGAATAATATTGAATATATAGTTGACTTCTCTGAATCAGAGGCTGCAGGTATAATAAGCAATTCCTGAACTTATGTTAAGTTATCCCAAAAAGAAGCATATGCAGCACACAGATTGTTGCAGACTAAACACGAGAGAAAAATTTACAGCAAAAAAACTAAGCACCATTCCTGGTAAGCTTTTGGTCAGCTACATGAATCATTTTTTGCTAATCTATTTGATCCAACACTTCATCCTTTTGTGAAAACTTATCACATAAGGCAGACAAGTAACATAAAATCTAGTTCCATTAACATCTCTCAAAGGCCATAAAAGGATTCAAGTGTCCAAACTTGCAAGCTTTTCCAAGATTAAAAACATCATATGGTCTCAAGCTTTCAGTAAACAATGATTTTACAGGAAAACTTAACATCAAGAGCCTAGCGAGAAGACAAATTTTCGAAAGAGGTCAACCCCTAATCTCAGAATTAAAAATACATTATAAAGTTAAATCATATAGAAAAATAAGATATAAGACTTTTCTCTTATGCCTTATATTTCTGTCCTCGACTAAATGGATAGGGAAAGGTTGAATCACTGAACATGAGTTTGAAATACTTTTTGACATTTCAAATATAAAAATAGCAAAAAGGGGTTCCTTCTTTCAGACAATGAAGTAATTGTCTTATAGAGAATATATATATATATATATATATTATGAAACTAGCATCTTAAGCAGATCTTATCAATTATCATCATTCAGTTGTTCATTGACAATTGTCAACCATCAACTTAAAATATTCTTCATACCTAATAATTCCCGAAAATTTTTCTCGTACAGACTTGGGACCTACACACATTATATCTGCTGAAGCCATTCTAGCCATCACTTTAGTAACCTGTCAAAGTCAATAAAACACTGTAAAAGATGTATAATCTGCTATAAGAGGAAAAAGTTTGCTCCAAAATGTTACAATAGTTTTCACATGAACATCAATTTTTTTATGCAAGTAAAAAAAAAATACAACTGAAATAGCAAATTCTTCCATGTGCTCCCCCATTCCCTTCTTAACTTACCCTATATAATTGATTAAAGAATAAAATACACCTCAACGGCTGACCCATGCTTGAAGAAAGAATCCAAAATTGAAAAATACATTCACAGATACGTAGAATCATTGGTGTTGAAAGTACTCATTATTTTGAAAAATTCAAGTTATAATTAGCATATGATTTCTTAATGAGGTAAATTATATGATTCCATTTTCTCTAAAACAATAGTTCCAATTTCGTATCTATTTATTTGAAGCCAAATCTTATACCAATCACTTGGCACGCATTTCCTTAGACAACATCTACTACATTTTAGATTCAAAGAGCTATTTAGGAGACAGACATATTACATCAAATACGCTAAAGATTTAAAATTTAGCCATAATCCAATTTATCCAGCAACCCAATGACCCACAAAGTAATTAACCCAGTAAATCCTCATTAATATTATCTAGTGGTAACCTATTTTCATCTAAGACGAAGCAACTAAACTCCATCAAAGCAATTCGAGAATGTTAATATGCACAGTTGCCAGAAAATTCAAAACCTAGATTAACATGTATAAATTCAACAAGGAAAAATACTAGAAATAAAAAGATCCTTACTCTTGCAATGACAATAGCACCAATCTCGGGAACAGCACCATGGGCCTTATGACCAATCACATCTACTGTTGGCCTCTAACAAATAACCCAAAAAAATCAAAATCCTCTTATTACAAGCAAAAATTCAAATATAAAATCCACTATCAGCCCAAAAAAATTTATGGTTGCCCAGAATAAGAATTCAATCTCACGTTACAGAAAATTATAAATTCCGACTCTATCACCTGATATTACAAAGATTAAAAAAAATGAAAATAGAAGATGTGATTACAAAATGATTACCATGTCAGGAGAGTCAGGGAGAGAATAGGTAAGGGTTCGGAATCCAGTTAGAGAGGCATACACGGTATTATTGTGGGGCGAAACATAAGCACCTTTTCCTGCTTTCAACTCCGCTGATTTTCCTAAAACTTCCCCTGGCGTCACCAATTCGCCTCTCGTTTCCTCTTCGTTTACCTTCATTCTTTCGTTCGGTGTGTATATGCCTAAAAAGTAACTCAAATTTCTTTTGCCTTCTCTTATGTATGGAAACCTTTTATGCTGTATCTGCCTAAACCCTTCTTGCCTTGGACGGGACGCGTACCTTTTGTTTCTGGGCGAGTTAACTGTGCCAATTAGGGGCAAAGACGGTTGAGTTTGAATGGTTGATGCTCTATTTTTAAACTGAGTTAATTCAATCAATCATCACTGAATATTATTTTAGGTTATTCATTGGTCATCGATTTTTAGAGAGTTACTATTTAGAGAGTTACTAATTTACCCACTAAAATTTATTATAGATTACTCGTTACTCACTAAAATTTAAAAGATCACTCACTGCTCACCTAAATTTGAACAAAATTACCCTTTGCTCATTGAATTTTACTACAAGTAACATATATGGGTGATTGATGGATAATATTTTCTAAAAATCGGTGAGCAGTGAGTAACATTTTAAATTTTAGTGAGCAATGAGTAATTTATAGTAAATTTCAGTGAGCAATGAGTAAATTTCTAAAAATTGGTGAACAGTGAGTAACCTAAGGTAAAGTTCAGTGATCATTGATTGAATTAACTCATTTTCAACTCACACTATTTCAAGCGATTTGAAATTTTTCCAAATCAAATCAAACTATTTTATTTTTCAAACCAAACCAAATTATTATTTACGGTTTGGTTCGATTTTAATCCGTGATTTATCAATCGATATTATAATAATATATTTAAAACAAGTTAACATATAAATTTAAATGAACACTAATAATGTTAAATGTTAAATTACATTCATATTTGTCTGAAATTCGATATATAACAAAAAGGTAAAAAAGATAGTATTAAGCTAACATCACTCAAATTTTTACAAGCAACAATATCAGAATAAGTATAAAAGTACTAACCTCTTAGGTACCGGGCGTCACTAGATCAATCTTTTACAAGCTTCATAGTTCCTTTGAATATATCAATCTTTGCATTTCGAAGAATGACAGTAGTACTAGGCGTCACTAGATCAATTGAGGAGGAAAATATAAAAAAGAGCCAAATGGTTATATAGCTAAAAATAAAAAATGCAATAATTCATAGTAAAGAAATATTCTAAATGAAGGAAATTAGTACAATAAATCATAATCCATTAAACATATGAAAATTACGAGATGCATTGTTTGAGGTTCATATGATGATTGATTGAAACAAAGACAACTAAGACGTGATAAAACACACAACACAAAATAAATCAACAATCATTTTCGAAACATGTATAGTAAAAACAGCATCAAACATTTACTTGGACAATATTTGACCCATTAAACAAAGAAAAATCAACATTCCTTGACATGATGACTATTGGACAAAAAGGTGGATGTCCACTTGGATTTCTTAATGGTTTAAAGTAGGAAAATTCAAATTTTAGATGAAAATTTTTCATCACATCTTTATTTGGTTTAGAAAAAAAATCAGGTTTTAGTAAATTTTGATATAAGTTTTATGAAACACGTGGTTGAAATGTTATGAGTCCAATGAAAAATGTGATTAAAATTATTTGTCGACTTCTTAGATTTTAATTCGCATTTATACCTAGAGGAACTTCTCATGTCAAATATATTCCTATATGAAACTGTTTTCAAACTTATCTTGTTGCTATAGATTTTCCCTAAATCAACGAACTTAAAAGAGAGTCGAGAATTTATTACTAGGGAACAAACTCACAAAACTTAATATCTTGTCTCAAACCGTATTTCCAAGGCTTATGATTTCACATAAACGAATTTTATAATTTTACAGCATAAGATACAAACTACTAAGGTTTCCAAATTGAATGAGTAGTTTTTTTTTTCAGGCCGCCCGGCTCAAGTCAAAGACAAAAAGAACTGAAAAATCTCTCACGCCCCAAAAAAGATAAATCAGCGATCATATACATACTACATACCAAATAATTGACAAGAGAAAAGTGTGCTTCAAAAACTTTATTTGTCTATCTCTATAAAGCTAAACATATTAATACGAGAACTATTATTTCTACCTCCAATAAAAAATATTAATAAAGGAAAAAAAAAAAAAAACTTATTATTCAAAATAACAAGCCAAAAGAATCAAAACCCCTTATTTACAATTTTGCAAGTATAGAAACTCATTCTAATAACTGAAATATTCGGGTCACTACATTAATCGTTTTTCACTTGATCATGAATTTGTGCTGCGTTATGTAAGTATGTCTAATTTATGTACATAACACACGCATGCATACCTTGGTCATTGCGAGCAGTGAAGAGGATAGTACTAGTCTCATCAGCCAACAAGACACTCAGAAATGCGGTGATGCGCATGTGGAGGGAGACGACACGACCTTTCTGCAACACCATATTGGAATTAAAAAGAATATGGATTTTGTTTTTGAGACTTTGAGTTGGGTTTTGAGTTCTTCCCCCCCCCCCCCTCCCTTTTTTGGGCATAAGTTTGAACATAAATTCGAAAATTGAATATTTGGCTCTACTTAGGAGATATCATTTCTAATTGGTTTAGATTTTAAAAGTTATACTTTAATAAAATTATATATGAAAATTTATAATTTCATAAAAAAAAATTAATTAAAAAGTGCGATTCGGTTTTATTTTTTGCGGTTTTTGAAATTTAAAACCTAAACCAAACCATTTTGAAACGGTTTGAGGAAAAAAAATCGCGGGTCCACGTGGACCCAAACCAATAGTTACGATTAGGTTTGCAGTTTCACGATTTTTTTTTGTATAGCCCTAGTGCCAATGGTCTATAGGTGCATGTTGATTTTTTTTTACCGAAGTTTAAAATATTGAATTTTGACTACTAAATTTATCTAAAAATTAAACGTTACTCATTGACATAACATTTATTACAAATCTTTAATGGAATTAGTGAATTGACTAGCAGAATATAGTTGTGGTGTTCCGTCACATTTTCGATTGCTTACTAAACTTTCATAAATATTTTTAATTGCTCACTAAATTTTGAAAAATGTCTATTCACTGAACTTTAAAATGATCAAATTTTGACCACTAAAATTTAAAGCGTCTTTCATTTCTTATTAAACTGTAAAAAAGTTTTCGATTGTTCACTAAATTTTTAGGTAGTCAAATTTTGACTACTAAACTTATAAAAATGACTTCGGTGTGTTATTTGTTAAAAAATGCATACCGCAAATGCTCGAGTCACATAAAATAATAAAGTTGACAAACGAGTCTAAGTTGTCGATACCACAAGAAATGACTACTCAATTACATAATAGTTAAATTTAATTTTACATATTTTTAAAGAATTTTAATCTATTTTCATCATTTGAAAAAATCAAATTTATTGTGTGCTTCGTTGTTAAAATTAAACTGAATTAAGATTTGAATTTTGAAAGTTCAAATTTTAATTAAATTTATTATGTGTTTCGTTGTAATATTTAGATTTTATTTTAATAATGAAAACACAATAAATTTGAATTTTTCAAATGATAAAAATAGCTTAAAATTTTACAACAAAATGTTAAAATATTAATTTTATTATTGTCTAATTGAGTAATCATTTTTAGCGGAATTGACATTTTGTACTCAACTTCCACTTTATTACTTTTACGCTAACTGTATGCTTGTGGTTACATTTTTTAATAGACAACAAGGCAACGTCATTTTCATAAGTTTAGTGGCCAAAATTCGACCACCTCAAAGTTAAGTAAGCAATCGAAGACATTTCTAAAGTTTAGTGAGCAATGAAAAATACTTTAAATTTTTAGTGGTCAAAATTCGATCATCTTAAAGTTTAGTGAGATGTTTTTCAAACTTTAGTGAGCAATTGGAGACATGATAATATATTAATGGTGCGACAAGGCGCCACATATGTAGTCTGCTAGTCACGCCACTAATTCCGTTAAGGGTTTAAAACTGATGATGTTATGAGTAACGTCCAACGCTTAGATAAATTAGTGGTCAAAACTCAACATTTTAAACTTTAGTGAGCAATCCAAAACACAAACATAAGTTCGTGACCACTGGGATAATTAACTCGTTTCTGGGCACTTACAATCTCAAATCTTTGTTGATCTTACGTTATTATTGCAAACCTTTGAAGAGTGATGCAAATGAAGTTGGGATCTCAAACCTTTCATTTTTTTATTTTTTATTTTTATAGAATTTATCCAAACTTCTCATTTGCACAACTCACAGTCCACAACATTTAATTTAGTGCAGTACAAGGGCAAATTAACGGTTTTTGTCCATTTGACCATAATTTAAGTGGAAAAATAAAAATTTGATCAATTTTAAAAGGGTAAAACGATAAATTTATATATATTTTCAAATATATAATAATTAAAATAATTAACTTGGAAACAGAAGAGAAATAAAGAAATAAATTTAAAAAGGAAATTTGCCACCACTCCCAACCCCTACCCATATTTCTACACTTACCCTTACCCCTATCTCCTAAACCTACCCCACTCATCTTCTTCTTCGTCAAAAAACTTCAAGAGTAATTCCACCACAACCACCCAACCTTCCCAACAACCACTACCCTCACCCACTTACCTTCATCGCCATTGGTTTTGGAATGTTAGTGAGGTGAGAAGTGTAATTTAACTGAAGGCAAATGGTCCTCAATAAAACCTAACATCATTGATTGACATACACGTGCTCTTTAAAACTCTCTTTCACTCACATATGTCCACCCACTCATACACTCAAGATTGGATCTTCAAGTCCTCGTGCCAAAAGAACGAGATTCACTTGAGTGTTACATAGAAGAAAGAGGCCGAAATGGAAGAAGGGGCCTAGCTTGCTTTAGGTCTTTCCCTTCCTCCGATGTGGAATAGTTTTTTTCGCCATTGCATTTACATGGATGGAAATTTCATAATTCAATCATTTGCACCAATTATAATTCAATCATTTAATTCTTCATTTTGGGCATCAATTTCTGCATATATATATATATATATTTTTTTTATCTCATGCTTCTTGTATCTTGTTTATATTGGCCTATTTTACTGACTTTTTTCTGATAAAATTGGTCAATTTGGGGCTTTTTTTATAATAAGAAAATTAATTAGCTCCCTAAATTTACCACACCGGTGGCAATAGTAGCGAAGGTAACATGTGGGCAAGGGTAGAAATTGTGGTGGGGTGAGTAATTGTGATGAAGTTGCTCTCGGTGTTCTCAGACAGAAAAAAGACAAAGAAGATGAGGGTGACGTGTAGTGGAGTTGTGTTTCGGGATTGGTGACATATTTCTATTTTTAATTTAATAATTTTAATTGTTAATATTTGAAAAAAAATATAAATTTACCATTTCACCCTTTTAAAATTTATCAAAATTGATCAAGTTTTTATTTTTCTGATGAATAATGGTCAACTGGATGGAAGCTGACCATTTTGTCTTTATGCTACAATTAAATTAAAGGTTTGTGACGGTAAATAACACAAATAAAAGATTTAAGTTATGTTTGCAAAAAAGAAAATCAAAGATTTGGGATCGCAACTGCAATAATTCTTAAAAAATATCTAAATGCAAAAAAAATATAAAAGAAAACAAATTATCTTTTCTCCAATCAACTCACCTACCCAACCCATCGGAAAACACCGTCATTCTAAACCTTCACTGTCATTCAAGCACCAAAAATTGCCTAATCCACTATAATACCCTACTCTTCTGCCACCACCTTCAACCACCTTGTCCGTAATTACCATCCCCACCCCTACAACTCCACCCACAATAATTTTTTGCTGTTTTTCCATCTATAAAAATAGTAAAAACCTCACCCCATCTTTTATTTCGATTTCATGAGATTTGGTGATAATAGTTTTTCCTTTTATGTCGAGCTATATTTCCTCAGCTTTTATTAGCTTGTTTATTTTTGTTTCAATATTTGGTGATAATAGTTTCTCATTTGGTGAATCACTAGCCACTGTCTCCTTAAACGTCGTATCTTCATTAGCTTACGAAGAAATTGGACCTAGTGTGCCAAGACAAGCAACACATTGCAGGGGTAGAGGCTGAGGCCATATCAATGAGCTTAGAAATAAACAGTATTGTACTTATCATCGGACCTACAACCATAGTATGAGCGATTACATGACCATGTCTCAGCACATGGGGCGAACTGATTCTCATACACCAATGACAAATTATCGTCTACGAAGGGGTATGCTTTCTCCTAGGCATGCTCAATAGGCTAGTCGGGACAAGGTGAAGAGGCACTTTGGGAAAGATTCACCTTGATAAATGAGAAATGACAAAAGGAAGAGGTCCAGGAGTGAACAAAAGCAAAGAAAGGATCCTCCAGCAGACATAGATAATATACATATTAGAGAAATAAATATTATTATTGGAGGTCCCCATGTTGGAGGAGAATCTATAAACGCTTAAAAGAATTATGTCAGGGAAGCTAAGGATCCCCTAATGACTATTTATATAGTCAACATCCACATTCATGTATTTGAAAATGTGCTACCTATCACTTTTACACAAGAAGCAGTAGGTCTACACCACCCTCACTTAAATACTTTGGTGGTAAGAGCTATTGTCGCCCGAAATGAGTGGAAGCAAATGGTAGTTGATACGGGGAGCTTTGTCAAGATCTTATTTGGTACTACATTTGACAAAATGTTGGTGGATCATGAACTCACGCCCATAACTTATTCTCTATATGGATTTATTGGCGAGAGCATTATACTAAAAGGAAAGATTACGCTTGCAATAAAAATGGGATCTACTATTTTCGTGACCCACAATTTCATGGAATTCATTGTTGTAGATCATCGATTTACTTATCATAGGATATTTGGCAGATTAGTATTGAAGGAACTAAAGGCATCACTTCTATCTATCACTTATGCATAAAATTTCATAAAGAACATGGCGTTGCAACTGTACGAGGCGATCAAATGGGGTCTAAGGAATGTTACCTAAATTCCTTGAGGAAGGCCAAATCCGTATTGTTAACATGGTATCATTAGATATTGAAATGATCGATACCCATGTAGAAGGCTAGATCCCTAAATAAGGGAACGATATTGAAATGGTAGACGATGCTGAAGAAAGGATAGCCCCTGAAAGAGGCATGATCCCTAAAGAATGGATGGCCCTTCAACAGAGGATGTAGATTACAAATTGGATTCTCATATCATAGAGTTCAACTCTCAAACATCCCCAGTGGAAGAATTAGAGAACTTCTTAATAGACCCTCAATATATTTCTAAAATGGTTCAGGTAGGGAAGGGTCTAACCCTAAAGGTCAAAGAAAAGCTTAAAAACTTTCTACGCAGAAACCCAGATGTCTTTGCTTAGAGGCATGAAAATATGGTGGTCATCGACCACAAGGTTAGCTGCCATCTTTTTAAAATTGATCTAAAATTTGCTCTGTACAGTTAAAAAATGAGAGCCCTCAACCCAGAAAGATACGAGGCATTGAAAGAGGAAGTAGAGAAGTTGATTGTCGATGGATTCATCAGAGAGGCCATCTATCCAAAATGGATTTCCAATCCAGTTCTGGTGTAGAAATATAACGGCAAGTGGAAAGTGTGCATATATTTCTCTAATCTAAACTAAGCTTGCCCAAAGCATGGCTTCCCTCTCCCAGTGATAGATCTACTAGTGGATTTTACTTTCATGGATACATACTCAGGCTATAATCAAATCCCAATACATCATCATGATGAAGAAAACACAACTTTCATTACTGTTGAGGTATTTATTATTACAAGGTAGTGCTCTTCGGCCTAAAGAATGTCGGAGCCACTTATCCGAGGCTTCTCAATAAATGTTTTCTAAACTCGTTGGTAAAACTATGGAGGTATATGTCGATGCCATGCTTGTGAAGAGCCTCAAAGCCATGGACCATGTAAAGCATTTGGATGCTACTTTCCAAATGTTAATGAACAAGATAATGTTAAATCTCCTAAAGTGCGCGTCGGAGTCACTTTTGAACAGTTCTTGGGTTATATGGTTAATCAAAGAGGAATAGAGGCTAATCCTAGAAAAATAAGAGCTTTGAGAGAAATAAAATATCCTCAAAAGCCAAAGGAGATGCAAAGCTTCTCAGGAGGAGTGGTTGCTCAGTCGTTTCGTCTCGAAAGCTGCGGATAAATGTCTTTCATTTTTTAAAGCCCTCAAGGGAGGAAAGAAGTTTCAATGAACGAAGAGTATGAAGAGGTCTTCCAAGGGCTGAAGAAGCACTTATGACATGCCTCCTTCCTCTTTAAGCCAAAAGATGGAGAACCACTCTTTCTTTATTTGGCAATATCATCAGATTTAGTAAGTTCAGTGTTGATAAGAGAAGAGGAAAATCTTCTCTTGCCTGTCTTTTATGTAAGCAAAGTCATATTATCTACAGAAACTCGCTATCTTAACATGTAGAGGCTTTTCATTTCCCTTATTAATGTCTCTAGAAAACTCAGGCCATATTTCGTGGCCAACAGTGTACAGGTATTGACAAATTTTTCATTGAAACAAGTGATTCACAAACCTGATGCCTAGAGAAGATTGATAAAATGGGAGTGAAATTAAGCAAATTTGACATCATGTATACATCAAGGATGGTAATGGCCCTTGTAGACTTTGTAACAGAATTTACTAGTGCTTTAAAGTGGATCTGGTGATGGAACCAGTGGAACCTTCCACTTGGAACCTTTTCATTGTTGGTTCTTTTGGAGAAACTGGCTTCGGAGTTAGAGTGGTCTTGGTAAGCCCTGAAGGCCATAAACTCAGTTGTGCGTTGAGATTCAGATTCAAAAAATCTAACAATGCTGTAGAGTATGAGGTATATATTAGTTGGGCTCAGAATAGCCGAAGAGATGCAAGTAAGAATGCTCTTTGTTAATAGCGCTTCACAATTGGTAGTAAGCCAGGTTAATATCACCTTTATTGCTAGAGACAAAGGCATGGCAGCCTACTTCAAACAGGTTATGGATCTCATGCTCTCTTTCGAAAAGTTAGAATTAGCACAAATCTCTCGTGTCAAAAATGTACACACCTATGCATTATGAAAGCTAACCAACAGTAAGGACTCCGAACTGCTTAAAGTAGTCCCAATTGAACACCTCTCTAGGCCTTCCATTGCAAGATGAGAAGAAATAATGTAGATTAAATGGATCTCACCCTGAATACAGCCAATCATAACCTTTCTCAAGGATCAGACTCTGCCTGAGGATAAATAGGCTCACAAACTTAGGAGAAAGGCTGTATATTTTGTACTTCAAGATGATGTGCTCTACAAGAAAAGATTTTCATTACCTCTCCTTCAATGTACTAGAAGAGAGAAGCCAATTATGAGCTTAGGAAAACTCATAAAAGAGTATGTGGTAATAATAATGGAGGACCAGCACTCGCAATAAAATGTTGAGGCAAAGCTATTACTAGTCTACATTGAAGAAAGGTGTGGTTGAATTTGTACGAAGATATGACAAATGCCAACATTTAACCAACATTCAGAGGTAACCATCTCATAAGCTTACAATCGTGATGAGCCCATGGTTGTTTACCAAATGGGGGATTGAATTAATAGGCCCTCCACCAAAGGGAAGAGGCAGTGCTAGTTTCTCAATTGTCACCATTGATCATTTTACTAAGTGGGTAGAAACCATATCCCTAGGTAAAATTATCGAGGCCAATATTTGAAAAAATATCATTTGTCGATTTGAGAATTTTCTACTCGATGTATAAGATAATGGCAGGCAATTTGACAACAAAAGGTTAGGGATCTGTGTGAAGAATTGGAGATCAAAAATCACTTTTCAACCCCTAACAACCGAAAATAAATTTTCATCTATTTCATCTTTACACGTTTTGTTAATTTTGAGGTACTGATGGACTAATTTAAAAATAATTCTTTGTCAAATTTTTAGCTTTCGATTAAATAATAAACTATTCATCTAGCTAGAAATTTCATATCGATATTGGACTTGTTTCGAAACTCATATTAAGTGGTGAATTTTGTAATCGAGAAAAAATTATTTCGGATAAGTCAGGCCCATGATAGTGTTGTTCAAAGAATCCACATGTTTAATTAAAGTCAATTAAGGATTTAATAGATTTTGGGCAGCCACGTGTGAAATGGAATTTGGTATTTTAATATTTTCAGTTTAGGATGAAAGTTATTTGAAATTTTTTTTTTAATTATGCAATTTAAATTAAATTTGAATTTGGATTAAGTCAAATATATATTTTTGATTAAGTTATAAAAAAATTCTTCTATCCTAATCCTATAACAAGAAACCTATCTCTATCCAAATTCTGCTATTTTGAATTCAATTTTCATCTAACATTCTATCATAAACAACTTCCCAACCCAAAAATTCAAAGAAATATAGCAGCGAAACAGAAACTAATTTCACAGCTAACCTTTAGAAAAGTTTTGAAAAGAATCTTGATTCAACGTAGTCGCTACATCATCACCACGAATTGAGGTAGGACCCCTACACGAAGTTATTGATATATGAATTAAATTTTGGTTTAAGCATGTTATTCGTTATATTTTCTCATAAAGTATATGAAGTTCTTTTTAAGAGTTTCTCTTAAATTTTGATGCAGGAAAGATTATCTATGTTTAAATTGATTGTCTCAGAGACTCATTAGTACTTTAAACAGACCATTTGATCATCGATTTGCTTATTTATGGGGGCAACATGTAAGAATGCATGATTAAATATATGATTGTTATGTTCATTTAGCACGTGTAGTCTACTGAGTATTTCCTTGAGATCACTATAAGAAAAAAGACTTTTTGCAACGTTCAGAAAACGTTGCTAAAAGGCTTTTGCAACGTTTTTGAAACGTTGCAAATCTCATTGTTGCCGTAGAGTGGGGGACCTTTTGCAATGTTTTTGAAACGTTGCAAAAAGTGGAGATTTTGCAACGTTTTTAGAACGTTGCAAAAAGGTGGGATTTTGCAATGGTTTAGAAACGTTGCAAAACGTGAAGATTTTGTAATTTCTATTATTATGTTACAACAGTTATTTTTAATTATTTCACCTGGTTTTACTAATACCAATATATTTAGATAATAAATGAATCTAACATATGCAAATTAAGCAATATTTATAGTAGATGAAACTGAAATTAAAATTTTTCATTACATAATTTTGAACCATACAAAATAAATAAAATGGAAACAAATGTATTCTTACATCTCCATTTCATCAAACTAGCTTACACATTTTTGAATCATACAAAATAAATAAAATGGAAACAAATTAGTTCTTACATCTCCATTTCGTCAAACTAACTTACATATTTTTGAACCATACAAAATAAATAAAATGGAAACAAATGTCTTCTTACATCTCTATTTCATCAAACTACCTTAAATGTCATATTGTCTATTTTATACAAAATTCGCTCGATACTAATATAGGAGCGCTTTGCTTGGCTTTTACCTACAAGAAAAATAAGATATAATCATGTTTTCATGTTTCTCCAAATATATAAGCCAAACATTGAAATTAATTTCATAAAAAAAGTAGTGCCAAGTAAACTTGTCCATCGTAAAAAACTACCACTAGAGTCATGCTACTAGGAACTCTATGAAATGATAGCAAAATATGATTCATAACTCATATCATAATTATAACTAGAACGATAATTGATTTCGAAAATGGAAATAGATTCATATATATATATATATATATATATATATATATATATATAATTAGTTCACGAGACATACCTTCATCAAATAAGTCTAATACAGCTCTTTGGCCAAGCAACAGTACTTCCCATGGCTTTACTAAGAGTTTGAATGTCAGGTGTAGATCTGTATAAGGCCAAACTATCCATGTACACTTCCTCAACCCAAACCTTCCAACAGTCTCGTCCGAGTGGCATGTGATGCACCTTTGCACTTGGATCTGTGGTTGCAATTTTCCTTTCCGTTACAATTTCTTCCTCCTCAAACATGTACCAATGCAACAGTTGATACTTTGCATTTTTCATATGTGCAGTACCACTTCCCTGATTTGACTACAAGGTCAAAGAAAAAAAAAATTCTTTTCTAAATTAGCATGTTATATAACTAGCTTTATATTTAATAAACATCAATAATGTAGGTAAAAAAAACCTGAGGAGTAAATGCATGTGAACTCCTATCCTCCATACTCTGTAAAAGGATACAAGAATTATAAAAGTAAATGATAATAAGTTTAATTGACTATATTAAGCGTTATTATCATACTATATGTATTTGTAAAAGATTATAACCTGTTGAGATAGCTTGAGAAGTGCTTCAACCTTATCCTCTAACGCTCCTATCCTTTCTGGCTGAGTTTGTACTTGACTTTCTAGTTCTTTAACTCTGACATTACTTTGAATTCGTCCATCCACTATTGACGATGCAACTCCAAATCCAAGTCCTCTAATTCTCCCATTACGTTCAAGACCTAAAATTCAAGCAACGGCATCATCGCGAATGGAGTCTTTAGCTGGGGTATCAAAAATTGATTGGGAGTACTCTTCAATCATTTTCTGCACTCATGGAACTCAATTTTTTTTATTAACAAGTGGTACATATAATAAATCAAATTCGTTGTTAGTCGAACGTTGATACAATATACATACTATAAAAAATGTATGTTGTTAACAACAATATTTATATATGTTTTCTCTTTTTAACTTGACTGGTAAAAAATGATAAAAGGGCGTAAAAATAGAAATAAATTTATAGAAGGAATTTATTGGTATATATTAAATATATTGATGATTATACCTCAAAGAGTCATAGAAGGAATTTACTTACGGGCTAAAGTAGATAGCAAGAGGAAATGAAAAAGTCATTCGTTAAAAACTCTCCTAAACAAGGTCTTCCTTTGTTAATCTATCAATTATTAATAACTAAATGCCAATCTAGTTCAAACATAAAGGAATTCCTGTTCTGAACCACTATTCATACTCTTTGACAATGATGATGGAGCCGTTTTTTATATTTCTCATAGACCCATTCATTCTCAATCTTAGCCTTCTAAAGAAATTGAAGAGGAATATGGAAAAGATGAAGGAAAACATACGTCCCTGTTAACCGGTGATGAGCCATTTTTGGAGAGGAGTGAATGTGAGTGATCGGATTTAAATCGTATGCCGCAAGCACACGGATCGTGATCAAGTAGTAAAGTGGACATTTAAAGTCCGAATGTCGATTCCTCAGAGAGTGTTGTTTTCAATTACGAGTAAATTGTTTCAAATTTACGAAACAGATACACACATTAAAATTTGAATTTAAAAAGACGATAAACTATGAAACACACTTTTCTATTTAAAAAGATTAACTAAAACTTTGAAAAAGATGGAAGATTTGATTTGAAAAGGATGTTGGAATTTATGATTTCATTTAACCGTTATTACATTAATATCAATCCAATTATGCGCCGATGTAAATTACCAAAATATATAGTTAGATCCGATTCTCCACTTTTAGTCGATAACCTCTTTCGAGTGATATCGACCCTATTGGTAAAGTTACCCACAAATCTATATGCAGATAAAACTTAATCAAAGCATTAAATTATTGTGAGAATACTCAAAGGATCACCAAGGGAGGTATATATTTCTATATCACCCAAAACCACCTAGGGTACTAATTATCTAGGTCTAGCAATGCAATAATCTTTCGATAATTACATAAACCACATAACCACATCATCTATTTGGCCAAATAAATGAAGCATACTCAACAATAATAATTAATACACTATACTTTTGACAACATAAACATCATTCAAAACATGATATGATATTAATGAATATTTGGTTAAACTAATACATAAATTCCAACATAAATGGTTTAGTTCATCATTCTAACAAAATAAACAAGAGATTATCTATTACAAAACATTACAAACATTGGATATATGATTGAAGAATACAAAAATAAAGATAAAAACCCTTTAAGAATGGATTTTGCACTTCTTCAACAATTTTCTCCAAGTTAACTTTGTGTAATCTCTTGTTAATCCACCACTTCTTCAACAATTTAACCTACAAAACACAAAATAAAAGAAAACTAAATTAAAATGTAAAGAAAGAGAGAGATTTTCGAGAGAGGGAGGAAGAGAAAATGAGGGAGAAGTGTGTGCAAGTGTTTGTGTAATATGCACCAAGGTAGTATATATATTAGGTAGTGGTAAAATAGAATACTAATATAATTTAGATATTATGGGATATTTTCGTGACACAAACAAAATATCCAACAATAAAATAAGCCAAAAATAATACAAACTTTGACCAATCAAATCGTGCAAGAAAATTAAACCGCCACAAAATATTTAACTCTATGCGGCCGCATGGTTAAAACCTATGCGGTCGCATGGAAGAAAATAATATTAATGTTGACGTCTCGGATTAACCTGTGCGGCCGCATGGTTAAAATCCATGCGGTCGCATGTTTTAACTGATTTTGCAGCTCAGATCCTTCAGCATTCTGGTCCAGTGCAATGCAGTCCTTCAACTTTGATTTAGTGCAATTAGGTCCTCATAGTTTGACTTTTATTACATTTCATCCCTTCCATAATTGCACTTCAAGTCCTTCATCTTTTAGACTTTTGCACTTAAGTCCCCAGCTTCACAACTTTGTTCTTTTTAGTCCATTTTCTTCTCTATTTGGTCGTTTTACTTCCATACAGGGTTTTAGCCTACAAAAGTACAAAATACACAATTATGCATAGAAATTAACTCAATTTTATTAATAATAAATTAGAAAAAGTGTCAAATAAGTATGTAAAAACACATTTATCAGTGAGTAATTGACTTATGAAGTTAGACTTCTGACTTTCTATAGAAATACAGAAGAATGATAGGAGGGTGAAAAGAAAGTAAACTATTATGCATACCCTAGTTCACGTCTCTTTGATTCTCTTAAGTGGAAGAACACTGTCGAGTTGGCCCTATGATTTCTTCTGTTGGGTACAAGGATAACTCAACCATGTCTCATCATGAACTTGGGAATCTACTCCACAGGGTTGAGTTATCCTTCCCGACGACTGAAAAATGTTTTGTTTTATAGCCAATGTGGAGGTATGTTTGTCTTAATAATTCTAATAACTAATGCAAACCTAAAATTTGTTTGATGAGCAACATACAAACTGTAAGGCTTGTGGTACACTAACCCGTCACTTTAATCGATTTCATATGATAAATTTGCTTATGTGTATTTCACATTATATACGCAGAATGTGTACATTTATATGCATTACTTCCTCTGGTTTCATGCATTTTCTGCATCTACATTTTTTCATCTCTTGCTACAATAACAATTTAAAACTAAAAATTGATCCTCACATTGAATAAGAGCTTCACCACAAAACTGACCCTCACATTTTCAGTCTTCTTTCCTCCACCACAAAACTCTCACAAATTTCAGCCAAATGCGGTATAATGAAATTCCCGGCATAACTTTATGGAAATAGCAAAATACCGCAGTAAAGGAAAAACGGTAGACTAATCGTTGAGGTGGTGACCGGCAGATTACTCGAAGACAGCAGACTCAAAGTTGAAGCTGAAGACCGACAGATGACTCGAAGAATGCAGATTCAAAGTGGAAGCTGCTGACTGGCAGATGAATGGTACCGCCTGGGATGGAGATGGCGACGACGAGAAATGACTAGGATGGAGAACATTGCGAAGATAAACGTCGGGAATGGAGATTTGGAGATGTTCTGTAGGGCGAGATTTGAGAATTCTGTAGGTCGATGGATTAGGGTTGTTGCATTTGGGCGGTGTATTGTGGACTTATGCTTAAGGCTGTGGATTTTTGGGCTGTGTAAGGTGGGCTGTGTAGGTGGTTGGGCTGTGAAAATGGTTAAAGATTTTCGACCTGTGTAGTCACACAATTGGGCTGTTGCGGTTGGTAAACTTGGGTCAATTGCGGTTGGCTTTATTTCCCTTTTGCAACGTTTTTAAAATGTTGCCAAAGAGAAATCTTTTAGCAACGTTTTTGAAAACGTTACTAAATGTGAAAATTTCGCAACGTTTTAAAAACGTTGCTAAAGATGTCTTCCGCAACATTATAAACACGTTGTTAAAGATAAACCTTTCAGCAACATTTAAAAAAAGTTGCAAATGGAAAATATTTTCGCAACATTTTAATAAACGTTGCAAAAGGGCAACAATGACAACATTCACTTAAAAAATGTTGTTATATCTCAATTATGGTAACTAATGGCAACATTCATATATTAGAATGTTGCGGTTGATACCTTTAGCAACACTCAATTAGTAAATGTTGCCTTTTATGTGTTGCAAAAGACTATTTTTCTTGTAGTGACGATGCTCACTCCTATTTAACATTTTCAGAGTAATCGGAGATCAAGCGGTGGTTCAGCATAGATGGCATGTGTTATTTTTTTGAGAAATTTACTTCTTATGTTTTAGATGATAACTTACTGTTTAATAATCATTGGGGGTGTCCCAAAAATTGTAGTTTAAATCATGTTTTGAGAAGGAAAATTTTAATATTTGAAACGGTGTTTTTAGAAAAATTTCCAGAATTTGCCACTGTTTTTAAAATTGTGTTATGGTCGGTATATTTATAATTTTAGCATGTTTTTAATTGGAAAATAATCCATTGTGAGTTATTTATCATTTGCAACTGAAAATGGGTCGATCGAAGTCCTGTAGAATGTACTATAACAATTTTAGTGAACTGTGACAGTCCAATCCGGGAAAACACAGACCAGCTTGTTAGGAATAATTTCGAGCTTCAAACGTAGTCTTCGAGATCCCGAATTTTTATATGTTGTACTTATATGAGTTATATACTTTCCTGTAAAATTTCATAAGTTTTCGTGAAGGTTTGTTAGGTCAAATAATTTTTGCAAACTTGCTGCACAACCGTAAAAACTGTTTCTGCTTGCTGTCTTCTTTTAAAACTCATTCCAAAATTTCTCTGTTCCATAATTTTTCTAAGTTTATATGTAAAAAAAAAATGTTGTGATTATATAGTTTGATTAAATAAATTCTATTTTAAAAACTTTTTTAATCTCGTATTTTGGAGATTAACGTTAATGAACTCGTGTTTGGTAACACGCTGAGTTACTAGAACTTGGGGCGTTACATCATCACCCTTAAGCAAATGGTTAGGTAGAAATAATCAACAAGACCATTAAGTATACCTTGAAAGGAAGCTTGAGGCGTCTAATGGATCTTCGGTTGATGAAGGTCTCCAAGTACTATGGGCAATTTGCACCACAAGTTGAACCTCCACTGGTGAAACTCCCATTTTCAATGGCGTATGGGGCAGAGACTATAAGTCCAGTAGAGGTAGGGTTGCCTTCACCTCGTCGCCTGCACTTCAATGAAGTATCCGATGATGAATTGAGGAGGTGCAAGCTCGATTTCGTTGATAAAAAGAGAAACAAATCCCAAGTGAAACTTGCATCGGTATTATAATGTGGGGATAAAAAAGAAGTCATTTCGCAGAGGTGATCTTGTACTAAGAAAGGTATTTTTCTCTTCAAAGGAGCTGAACTTAGGAACGTTTGGCCCCAATTGGGAAGGTTCCTACTGAATATTCAAGGAAATACAACCTGGCATGTACAGAACTGAAAACCTGGATTGAAAGGCACAACCTCATCCATAGAATATCGAACAATAATGCATTACCAGTGAGGCTCCCCAATTTGGCTAGATGCTTTTTCCCAGCTTATGTAATTATTATCTTTATATGAATAATTGCAGAACTCTAGTTGGCTTATTATTATTGAACCCCTTCCATGGATGGACCAAATACCATGGAAGAAGCTTTGCACTGAAGAGCCACTCCCTTGCGAAGAAATAAAAATGCTTCTATGAAGGGTTTCTAACAAGCGAAAACTCGCATGATTTTGTTTCCCTCAATCTTTCGTACACGAACTGCACTAATATCGAACTTATATGGGTGCCAAACTTCATATTATTATTTAAAAGGTCAGATTACACTCTATGGATGAACCTTTTATACTTTGAAATTGTTTCAAGAATTTTCTTTAATAAGCTATGTCGAACCGGTACAAGGATTACTTGATGAAGAAACCAGTTTAGCATGATATTCGTCATGAGAAAATATGCCTATTCAATAATCCAGTTATTCTAGTAGAGGGAGAGTAGGTCTACTTTAAATAGTCACATTAGTCTAAGTTAAATGAGTTCGATCAAGTTATTAATTGGTTGCTAATCTGTTCAGATTATTAATTTAGCTCAGTATGAGTATCCATATTTCTTTGTATTATTCGTCGAAACGTCAACACTTGTACAAATTATAGAAAAATATAACAATACAAAGATGGAATAAAAAGAATCTGTTTATTAAAAAGAACTTGGGACTTTAGTTCCTATTTCTTCTTATTTTCTACTCCAAAGCTGACAAAGTTATCTTATGCAAGTTATCAGAATTCTCCACTCGTTTCGTCATAGCATTTACCTTAGCCTTGTAAAGGTAGACCTGCTTCTTTAGATCTTCATTCTCTGTAGTAAGGAGTCTCAACCTCGACTCCGCTTCAACATGCATATGTTAAAAGCTTCGATAACTTCATCAACAGTGGAGGGCTAGGATTTCAGCGTTTGGACCTTTGCTTCGACATCAATCGCCTTTTAGCAAAGGTCTTTATTTAGCCTCTGCAGCCTCCTCATGTCCATTTGGGCATTCAAGAAAAATCTTTGTGAGTGAGCCTGTGGAGCGATCCCTATCTCTATCATGTAAATTGAGTCACGGGTCTCGGTGTAATAGGAATATTTTTCAGTCTAATACTTATGATGGACTCTTATAGCGACTTGGACCTCAGTGAGAAGCATTTCCAAAATGGCGAGGGGCTAACTCATCTAACCTCCCACCAATGAACTTTAGAGATTTCCCTTCGGAAGGGCCCCCTTAGGAAACCTTTTTCATCCTCCTACTTTTAATGAAGCTAGGCTCTTCTTTAGCCTAATCCTCAAGTTCAACTATTTTGATGGTTGAGATGGGTATTTCGCAATGGGTTTATCCATCGACTCATAAATAGTAGTCTGTTATTTTGGCGGTGGAGTAGTCGTTTCTCAATATTTCTTATTTCACCAATGGGTTTATTCATCGACTCATAAATAGTAGTATGTTATTTTGGCGGTGGAGTAGTCTTTTCTCAATATTTCTTATTTCACCAATGGGTTTATTCATCGACTCATAAATAGTAGTATGTTATTTTGGCGGTGGAGTAGTCGTTTCTCAATATTTCTTATTTCACCAATGGGTTTATTCATCGACTCATAAATAGTAGTCTGTTATTTTGGCGGTGGAGTAGTCGTTTCTCAATATTTCTTATGATCACCAACCTCATCTTTTGGGACTTCTCCCTTCGAGGCTTCACCTTCTCCTTGCCTTTCTTCTCTGAGGAGGAGGGGATTCAACTTTGATAGAAGAGACAATTCATCTTGCTGATACTTATAGAATGAGGTGTTTGTGTTGAGGGATTTATTCTTCTTGGATGCGCTCAACTGCCTTATAAAGAACATTTCAGCTTTGACATATTCCTTCTTCTCACGATGATCTAAAAAAGATTCGAAACAGTTAGCTTTTGATATGAGTTGGCAAATAAGGTGCTTGTACATGACAAAGCTGTTAACCTTTAGTGACCATCAGTAGATGTGTGACAAAGAGAGACCGCTTCGATATAGCAGACTTGAAGGACCTCTTCTCAATAGACAGTTTGTATATTGCTCGAACCATGGCCCACTCTTCCAGCTCAAGCTTGAACTGATTGACTGAGCTGCATAAAAATCAAATTAGCAAAAAATATCTAAATAAAAGTGACGAATAACAAAAACACTTCATAACAAGAACTCACTATACTCATGATGCTGGGTTGGCACTATTATTTTTGGGACCACATCACCTTCCACGATCTGCCAACGACCCCTAACCCAAAATCAAGATGACTTTCGATTGTTAATAGAGGTTGGAGTGCCCCATATGAAGGACGAGTATAGACCCAGGGTTTAAAACAATACCATTCCTTGAAATCTATCCCCCACTAGAGACTCGGGTTTGAAAAAGGATTTGAACTATATGAGAAGGAATATCCTCGCCAATAGTGATATTTTTCCATAGAAGAAAGCCCCATGTTAATTGGCTCCAACACATTGGCTCCATATGTTGGAAAGAAGTTTAGTGGGGGCTAGGCTATATTGTATAAGTAATAATCTAAAAAATGAGTGCAAAGGCAACCTAATGTCGATGCAGATAATTGTCTCACTTAATGCGACGCACTCCTCTCTTAGGAAAACAGGCTTGCTCATCGGGGTCGGCAAAATTGAAATCAATATTTTGACCCTATGATCACAAAACCTATTAATCTCACTTGAATTTTTGAACGCTACAAGAAATCAATTCTTGATAAATTCGAGTTTAGTTCGATGAAGAATAAGTTCAAAGCAATATACCTTACAATAATATCTCAATAATTGTGTGGGTTTTTATAATGAAATAAGTAGGTCCTATTTAAAGAAACCCATAAAACCTACTTAAAATCGGAATTAATAGTCTAAATATTAATAATCACCATAAAACTAGAGTTTTAATTAAACCAGGATTCTTTCCAAAAATTGAAAAATTTAGCGATAGATTTATGCTATGCGGCCACATAGTCTATGGACATGCGGTCGCATAGTTAATCCAAAATGCAACTTTTGATTCTCGATATAGGGACATGAGGCCGCACCTCCCGTAGAACTATATGGTCGCATAGTTGTCTTGAACAACTTCTTCTTCCTCCTTTGTTTGAATTATGCTCACCCATCTTGTTTTCACTTTCAAACTCAACATGAAACCCGTCCCTTTGTTGTGATCGATGCTTCGTCCACTGTACTTTGAGCAAGTAATCACATGGCTTTCTTAACCTTTTTTGCTCATAATCTAATAATTGGTCCTTCCTCCACAATCAAGGAGTCATTGTCCTTCCTAGCTCTCGTACCATGGTTTACATCATTCCCTTCATTTTTAAAAGAATTCATCATCGAATCTCCACTTGCATCAAATAAAGAAAGATCTGAAACATTGAAAATAGTGTAAATGTTATACTCACCTGGAAGATCCAATTTAAAGGTGTTATCATTAATCTTTTCAAGCACTTGGAACGGTCTATCTCCTCTCGGTTGCAACTTTGACTTCCTTTGAGCTGGAAAGCGTTTATTTTTCTTATGCACCCAAATCCAATCTTTTGATTTAAATGTAACGCGCTTTTGCCTTTTATTTGCTTGAGAAGCATTATGCTCATTTTTCTTCTCAACTTGGCACCATACCTTATCATAGAGTGATCTTATCAACTCGACCTTCTTCTTCCCATCTAATCTACATTTTCATCAACAGGTAAATGAATTAAATCAAAAGGTGTAAGTGAATTAAAATGATAAATAATTTCAAATGAAGTATAAGAGTAGTAGAATGCGTGACCCTATTATATGCAAAATCTATGAATGATAAACAATCTAAATAACTTTTCGAGATCTTATTGACTATTGTGCGCAATAGTTGTATCATAGTCATAGTAACAACCTTAGTTTGCCCATCCATTTGTGGGTGACAAGTTGTAGTGAATAATAGCTTAGTCACTAACTCACTCGACAAAGTCTTCCAAAAATGACTAGAGAACTTAACATTTCTATCCGATACAATACTACTAGGTATCCTATGTAAGATCACTACTTCCTTTAAGAATAAATCCGCAATATTAGTGGTATCATCAGTTTTATGACATTAAATGAAATGTGTCATATTACCAAATCTATCCACCAAAAAAAATATGGAATCTCTTCATTTCTTAATCATAGTTAAACCCAACACAAAATTCATAGACACGTCAACACAAGACTCACTAGGAATTGGTAATGGTGCGTGCAAACTTTATGGTAAAACTTTAAACTTAGTCTTGTTACAAGTGATGTATCCACTACAAGCCCGTTTAACATCAACTTTCATTTTAGGCCACTAAAAGTGTTCATCTAACATCTCCAAGGATTTCTTAATCTCATAGTGACCCATTAAACCTCAACTATGTGCTTCACATACTAACAATTCTTTCATTGAGGACCATGGTACATATAACTTACTCTATCGAAATAAATATTCATCATACTTACAGAATCTATCTATAACACATTTGTCACATAATTAATATATATTAGAAAAGTCTGGGTCATTAGCATACATATCCTTAGCATATTCAAATCATAGCAATTTGGCACCTAAAGAAGTAAGAAGTACATAGCTCATTGACAATGCATCTGCTACCACATTTTCATTACCTTGTTTTTACCAAATAACATATGGAAATGACTTGATGAACTCCATCTACCTTGCATGCCTCTTGTTTAGTTTACATTGACCCTTTAGATACTTCAAGGACTCATGCTCGATGTGGATCACGAACTCCTTTGACCATACGTAGTGTTGTTATGTCTCCAAAGCTCAAATAATTACGTACAACTCATTGTCATATGTAGGATAGTTGAAAGCTGCTCTACTTAGATTTTCACTAAAGTAAGCTATTGGCCTTCGTTCTTGCTTCAAAACAGCTCCAATACATATTCCTGAGGGATCACATTCAATCTTAAAAGTATTGTTAAAGTTAGTTAGTGATAAAATCGATAATGTACACAACCTATCTTTAATATTGTTAAAAGCATGTTCTTGTTCAACAACCTAATGAAATCCTACACTTTTCTTTACAATCTCCATAAATGGTGTGTTAATTGTGCTAAAGTCTCTAATAAAATGCCTATAGAAGCTAGCCAAATCGTGAAAGCTTCTTACCTTGATTAAGCTTTTCGGTGTTGGTCACTCCTAAATGGCTTTGATTTTCTTCTTATCCACTTCAATCTCTTTGGAACTAACAATATAACCAAAAAAAAATAACATTTTTCATACGAAATGTACACTACCACAAAGTTATTGTTGTTTAGACTACAAGCACACATTTTAAATGTCATATATGCTTATTTAAATCCTTACTAAATACCAAAATATCATCGAAATAAACTACTATTATTTTACCCATAAATGTATGCAAGACATAATTCATTAATCTTATAAAAGTTCTAGGTGCACTAGCAAGTTCAAACGACATGACTAACCACTTATTTAAACTATACTTACTTTTAAAAGTAGTTTTCCACTTATCTTCCTATCTCATCCTAATTTCATGATATCCACTTTTAAGATCTATTTTACTAAATATGCATGATCCATACAATTCAACTAACATATCATCTAACCTAGGTATAGGGTTACAATATTTTACTGTTATATTGTTGATTTCCCAACAGTCTACGTAGATCCTCCTTAGTTTAAATTGTAATTACATGTATTATGTGATTCTATGTGATTTATATGCTTTAATGCATAAGATGAGAATCTCTTATGAGATAGATTATGTTGTTATGCTTGCCATAACTTAATATGCTTAATTGCATAAGAAGAAAGAGAATCTCTTATGAGATAAGATGATGTTATGCATAACTTACGTGCTTAAATGCATGAGACAGACTACCCACACCCTATGATTTTAAAGAGCCTATGATTTTTCAAAGAAAATTAGCCCATGAGAATATCACTGTATAGATTGCATAATTTATGTGTTAAATTACTCTGTAGATTAATTACTGGCGATGAGTCTACTGAGTATTTCTTCGAAATGCTCATTCTATTATTTTAACAATATTGCAGATTTTGGAGACGGCCGAGTTTGATGGGCAGTGGTGGAATAAATGTAGTTAATCGTTTTTAGTTTACTTTCGAATTTTCACTCTTTGAAACATTATGAAAATTACTTTGTCGTTTCCGCTATTTTCAAACTTGAGTTTAATGTTTAATCAAATTTTCCTTAAGTTAATTCGAATGGCATTTGTTACCGTTAAAGTTCACAAATTTTAAATGTGATCTTTTTAAAAGTTAGTTATTCCGCCAAACCTTTCAGTTGAATTAGGGCAAAGAGAAGATGACGTAGCGTTCCCGGGTCCGCGGAACTCGGGGCGTCACAGCTAAGTTCCATATTTCTTCGGCACAAGTAGCACTTGCACGACACGTGGACTCATACTTTCTATCAATTCTTCTACTTGCCTTTGAAGTTCATTCGTCTCCATGAGATTACTCATATAAGCCAGTCTGTTTGGAATGACAACTCCAAGTATGAAGTCAATTTGTCACTCAATGCCTCAGATGTGTGGTAACCTACTAGGAATGTCCTTCGAAAATAAGTGTTCAAATTCATGCAACAAAGAATTAGCCAAACTAGGGAGGGTGTGTTAGATTCCTTTAAGTTGAGGAGTGATTCTTTATAAACCAACAAGATCATGGGTCGATTCTCAACTACTGCAATCTTCAACTCACTATCTTTTGCAAATAAATTCATTTTCGACTTTTTTCTCTAGAAGACTTTTTTATTTCCTCTTTTGTGGCTCTATTCTTTTTTTTTCTCACAAATTAACCACATCACTATTTTTCATCATGATACCTTCAAATTAGGAAACTCCAACGCTCATCTATTCACCCTTACCTCTTCACATTCATTCAATCATTGCAATTTATAAGGCCTAGAATGTTTTAGCATAGTCAACTCCAGTTTTTCAACAAGTGTAGTGCAAGATACATTGGTACAATTACTCTTATCAATAATCATATTACATACCTTATTATTGACTTGACATCTCGTATGAAATATGTTTTCTCTTTGTTGCTTCAAGTCATCCACTTTGATTTGAGTACTAAGAGCTCACCTCATAACCAATAGCTCTCCCACTTCATACTCTGCTTTCTCACCATCACTAGCATCCTCCAACTCCTGCATGTCATCATAATCACCCTCACTATCATTCACCACTTTTTCCATTGTTACGCAAGAACATCACCCTTTTGTTTGGACATTGAGAAGCAATAGGTCTTGATCCCAAACATCTAAAGTATTTGATATCCCGATCCCTAAAAAGTTGAGAATCTGACTTGGGTGTAAGTTTATTAGCAACTTCCTCTCATCCCTTTGGTGGCTCAGTTCTATTCTTTAAAACAGCTTTATCATCTCTATTGTTATCCCACTTCGATTTCCAAGAATGATTAGAACTTGATGGATATCTAGCCACCCCTTCCTATTCAACTGCATCTCCACCTACATAGCTACATGTAATATGTCTTCCAATTTCACATAATGCTGTAATTCCACCACATTAGCTATCTCTCTATTCAAACCATTCAAAAATTGGGCCATGGTGGCCTCCTGATCCTCCTCAACTTCCGCTTTATTCATGGAAATCTCCGTTTCCTTATAATAATCCTCCACACTCCTAGATCCTTGATAAAGACTTTGCAACTTTTGATAAAAATCCCTATAGCAATGATTATGAACGAACATCTTTTTCATGATAGCTTTCAGTTCTCCCCATGTCTCAATAGACCTCTCATGATTCCTCATCCTAAATATTGCTATTTGCTCCCACCAAATGATAGCATATTAAGTAAACTTAACGACAACAAGTTTTACCTTTTTCTCCCCCAAGTAGTTACGACAATCAAATTAAGCTTTTTCTTTTTTCCCCACTCCAAATATGCCTTCAGATCACTCCTTCTATTAAATGAAGGAATTAACATTTTAATATTGTCCATATTTCTATTAACTTCATCTCAAACATAATTTCTAGCTCTTCTGCCATGCCTATCTTCCCTATTCCTCATCCTTCCTATTTCCAATATCCACTTTATTTTCACCACCAATATCCGCTCTAGGCTCCCGCCTACCTTGCTTCCTTGTGGTAGTAACTTCTCTAGTTTGTTCCCTATGTAAATTAGCAAACATTGTGTCTTACCTTTCCATCCAAACTTCGTGCATATCCATCTGATCTCCTATATCCACAAACAACCTTTCAAACTGTCGTATCATATCTTCCGTCATAATGATTTGATTATTCTTTCCGCTTGAAGTAGAATCGTCTATGTCAGACATCCTAAAATATAATAATATTTGTCTCACGTGTGTACACTCGTTTATCACTCAATTTGGCTTTTCCCTCTATTAGTCTCACCACTTTTTTTTTTTTTTTTTTCACTCAATGCTTCATTGCAAACGCTTCAAAGAACTTATTCAATCTCAATAAACAAATCAGCCCTTATGAAGTTTAAACAAAGAATTGAGTAAGGAAATTGACTATAGAATAATTCAAAAAAGTTGGAATTTGACACCTTGAATGGAAACATAGGGATAAATTCAAGAAAGTGTTTTTTTAATTCGAATTGGACACTTTTGACTTTGGAATTGCCTTTTTTGTCGTAATTGCTCTATTTTTTTCTGTAATTTTTGGATTTTTTTGTTAAATGTGAAAGAATTCAACAAAAGCCCAAAAATGGAAAGTAATTGATTTGGGCATTAATCTAGCATACAAACAACTTTTAAATTTTTTTAATATTTCAATTGGATTGAATGACTCAAAATATGAAAAATATGAAAAACGAATATGAAGATTCAAACAAAACAGTAAACGATATAATCTTGATTTTTGCAGCCTAAACTCTGTTACCAACTAATTCGAATCCACGCAGTAGTTGTAACTATTAAATCCATGACAGATTTGATCAAATCTAAGAAGGCCAAGAATCGACGTTTGAAAGCTCAATCCAATAAATTATTGAATAAAATAATCAAGACAATTGAAATCAATATCTTGACCTTGTGATCACAAAACTTATGAATCTCACTTGAATTGTTGAACGTCACAAGAAATCAATTCGTGATAATTTCAAGTTTAGTTCGATGAAAAACAAGTTGAAAACAATATGTATCGCAATAATATCTTAATAATTGTTTGTGTTTTTACAATGAAATAATTATGCTCTATCTAAAGAGAACCAATAAAATTGACTTAAAAATGGAACTAATAGTCTAAATATCAAGAATTACCATAAAACTAGAGTTTTAGCTAAATTAGAATTCTTTCCAAAAATTGAAAAATTGGATGCCAGATTTGTGCTATGCGGTCGCATAGTGTATGGACATGCGGTTGCATAGTTTATCCAAAATGACACCTTTGATTCTCGGTAAACGGAGATACCGTTGCACCTCCCACAACACTCCGCATAGTTGTCCTTCATTTGTTTGAAATATGTTCACCTATCTTATATTCATTTTCGAGTCCAACATGAAACTTGTCACTTTGCTTGTTGTGATCGATATTTTATCTACTATAGTTTGAACAACTAATCCCATGGTTTCCTTGATATTCATTTTTTCGTGATCTAGTTATTGGTACTTCCTCCTTAATGAATGGGTCCTTATCTTGATTCCTTTATTATGTTGAACTGGGTCTCTTTTATTTTGCTTTTTATTGCATATGATTTTGCTTTGACTTTCCAGCAAAAAAAAAAAAAAAAAAGTGCTCTGCATGTAAAATATACTAGATTTTATTAATTTTTCAGTTGTAATTAATAAATAAAAAAACATTGATCTTAATAACAAAAATTTTCAGAGAAGATTTTTTTCAAGGGAATTATTTATTATTATTATTATTATTATTATTATTATTATTATTATTATTTGGATAATGTGTGGTTAGAAAATGATTTTGAGAAAATAATTTAAAGAAAATCTTTTGACAAACAAGCTTTAAATCTCTTTGCACAAAGTTCTCAATTTCTTAACTAATAAATGCAAACAAAAATATATTATGGACTAATAATATACATTTCAAATAAATATTTGCTATTTCCCCACCCCGTTTGATGCTTTTGATCTTATTAATACAAACATTCATTTCTCACCAACTAGACAAAACTATGAAACACTGTGAAACTAGCAGAACATGGTTGGAAATAGCATAATTTTACATTTTTAAGAATTGAAGGAATAATTTGGCAGTAGAAGGTTCTTGTTTGTTTGTTTTTTCATGGACACTTTGGGCTTTTCCCAGGCCCACCATAGTAAAAATGTGTGCCCCATTCATTGTTGTAGGCGCTCTTGATATTGTAGCAATTTGTATTTTCAGCCAAGGTTGATATATCTTGGGCCGAGCTAAGGCTGTTGTCCGAGTCCACAATCTCGAGGTTCCGAATATAGCTGGCTTTACCAAACCCATCTTCAGCAAAATGGCCCGAGCCCATTTGGGTTGATGTATGTTCGTTATTGGGCCGAGAATTAACTATCTCCCCACCCCACTCGACCATGTTGGCCTGGTCCGCTAAGTGCGTGAAGAGCCCGGTGGGCCAATAGCCCACTAAAGTATTATCATCAAAGCCCATCCACCAATTTCCCAACTTTGGATCCTGAAAAAAAAAAAAAATTATTAAATTTTTGAATAATTTTTTATGCTTTAAAGTATGTTAAAAGTTTGGATTTTAAGACCTTCCATATGAGTATGGTGATGTCGTATTGATTTCCATTTAGCAATGACACTGGGTTAATGGCAGCTCCGATGGCGATGCGACTGTTTGTTTGCACGAATCCCGAACATAGAAGGTTGTAGCATCCTGTTGCTTGATATGCATCACTCTACAAGTTATCGACAAAAAGAAGGAAAATAAGAATAAATAAATTCATTTGATTGAAAATTAACCTTTAATTATTCAATTTTGGATAAAGGTATACAGACATGGCTCATTTTATTTAAAATTATTTAAAAAAAAAAAAAAAATTGAATTTCTGTAGCTAAATGTCATTTTTAGTTTAAGCGTATTATTATTATCTTATTTTTTTTAAATAATAGATATTTCATATCCTAACCTCAATGACAGGAATATCCTATCGAAAGATTTAGGACACATTTGACATGACTTTTAAAAAATTATAAAAGGAGCTTTTGAGATCTAAAAGTTGCTTTTAAACTCGTTTGACTAATTTTATAGAAGTATTTCCTTTAGTTAAAAAAAACTTTTTAAATGAAGTTTGATCCAACGCAATTTCCTCTAAAAACATTTGGACTCTTTTAAAAATTAGTTTTAAAAAATTAATAAAATAAAGACAATTTCTTTTACAAAATCTTCTACAGAAAGCAAAAGTAAAAGCAAAAACAAAATCAAAATTAAAAATTATGTCAAATGAATCCTTAAAATAAATAGATCATTAATAGTACTGACCAGATTAATTTTGCTATTACTCTTTCTTTTGACGACTTCTACTATCCATCTAGCTAATGTCCTTTTGGCACGACTTTAAAAAGTCAAAAAGAGCTTTGGAGGTTGAAAAATTGTTTTTGAACTCGTTTGATTAATTTTATGAAAATACTTCTATTAGTTAGTAGAGCTTTTAGTGAAAACTAGTCTAATGTTGCTTTCCTCTAAAAATATTTTTGAAATAGGAAGCTCTTTCAGATATTAATTTCCAAACAAAAATTAAAATAATTTTTTAAAAATATTTTATTTTTGCAGGAAATAAAAATGAAAGTAAAAACAAAATCAAAAGTCATGCCAAACGTACCTATCATCCTTCGTGATTCGTTATAGGTTAGAATTTCTTGTAGACGTGTTCATAAATAGCTAAGAAAAAAAGGTACACTTAAATGCAGTGACAAGTTATTGAATTTCCTGAATTCCAAGATTCCCCATGCCACATGCAAATATTAATTGCAGAAATAATTAGTTGAAAACAATGAATGAAAACCATGAATATATATGGACCACCATGCAATTAATTAATTGCGCTGTAAAACAGGAATGAGACACACTTGGTGTACAAAAAATTATTTTACAAAACTTATACAGACAAGACACAATAGAGGGGTGCGTGAATTTTTTGGACAATAAAATACTCACATAGAACCCACCCATGCGAGTATCTGTAAAAATTCTGTACATAAAAATTATGTACAAACAGAATTTTTCAACAAGAATTGTCATATTTCAAAATTAATTAAAATAATGTGCTCTGGCCTCTTACAAGCTAAACAATTTCATGTGCATTTGGACCCTCTTCCCCAATTTTCAAGATGACCACTAATCTTCCTTTCCCCTAGGCAAATTAAGATGACTTTAAGTTGAGCATTTTCTAATGACTAATATTATTCATTATTATCGTGTGACAATTACATGATATTAAATAATATATTCATGTAAATGCAGAGTTATATGACTCATTTAATTGAACATATAAAATATTATCATCTAGACTGGTGTTTTAATACCACCAGCATCAGATAACATTAATATTTCCTAATAGTCCAACATGAGATTTCTTTTTCTCCGACTTTGAAGCACTAGATGAAGATTGGTTTAGATAAAAATTAGGTTTTTAGTATACGATTGAAAAGTTTAGATTTCACTCTAATTGTTTTATCTATCTCGATCTTGATGCGTACTTGTCTCTAGTTACATATTGACAACATGTTTTGCTAAGTTTAAAAGTTTACCTATAAGCAAGTTGTGTTAGAAACCAATTTATTATTATTTTATTTTTTTAGACAATAATGTTAAACTAAAAATATACCTAAACTATCTCTCACTTCTAGTCAAACATATCCAAATATGGTCTATTATAGATGTTTTATTAATAATTATTTTTTTTATTTGTGTAAATAATTTATTAAATTCTTCGTGTATTTTATGTACTGAAGAGAACTAAAGTGTTAAAACAAAGAATCGTCATTCAAATTTCAAAAAGAAAAATACTAAAAATGGTTGAAAATAGAGAGAAAACTGACCGTCCAGTACGTAAATAATCTTGGCCTATTGTCACCATAGAGCTCCGGACTAACCTGACTAGTACAACCATCAAAACTTTAGAAATTCAACTTCATGAATATGGGAATCATCTACATGTACATGTGGAATGTGATGTTGAGTGAAATGATAAAGTCAATTAAATATGTAAATATCAGACTCACTTTATTGATGTAACACATAACATGAAAATCATTTTAAGAACTAAAAATAGTGTAACTCTTAAAATATTTGTCATAATTAATATAAATAAATAGCTATTTTTTCTATGTACAAAATATTTCATATGACTTTATATGGATGTGTGCTATTTGAGCTCGTTTGACATGTCATGTATTGATTGTGTGTGCAGAAAAATTAAAAAGTGTACCTGCCAACCAGCTTCAATGCTGTTGAGATCCGACCCATCAAATGATCCAGATAGAACCCATATTTGGGAGAGGCTGAACTCATTCACTACTTCGATTGATGGATTCCATACGTTAATCGTCGCTTTTGCCCCGTATATCTGTTGCGACGACGTCGTGTATGCTATCGCATGCTTTTAATTCAAATATACAACCAAAAAAAAATAAAATTTGTCATTTGTTATTGAAAATTCCAATAACATAACATTTGTAAAGAACAATAAATATACATAATAAAGTAGTTAAACTTGCACATATTATACATAATAAAAAAACAAAACATGTTTACCAAATTTTCTCTATGCCCTAAACATTAATATCTATATGTTTGACTTATATCCTAAACAGTTGTTACAATATTAAACGCACCGTGACAGGGACGGAATCCTACTTGCCCTAGCTAGGTCATCTTCCTCCTAGCTTCACTTAATCTATAACAATATACAGCCCCTTTTGTGAATTAAAAATAATATTTTTAGCAGATTTTAATAAAAATTGATGAAATATGTGATTGAAAAGTTCTTGATCCTATAAAATATATAATTAAAATTAATTATTAATTTTAACTTTGATAAAAATCTAAATTTTAATTCTTTACATAAACATATTTTTTCCTCACACACCCCCACAGTTTTTGAAATTAAACTATTTTCTTTTCTTGTGATAAGACTCAATTTTATGTCTTCTACTTTCGATCCATTGTAGTAGAGTAAGTTACATAAGTCTTTCTACTTTATAATTATTATTATTATTTTTTTGTATGACCGTGGACGTCTGGTCAGTTTTCGTGCATCTCGACTAAGTTCACGAGGCCCTCAAGTTTAAAGTTGGATACTCACCTCAGTAGTCCTGAGGGGACTCGAACTGATGACCATTAGAGAGTAAACCCAAGCTCTGACCAATTGAGCTACCCCTCAGGGTTAAGTCTTTCTACTTTATGAAAAAGTAAAACCATATATATATTTTTCTTTTCCATCCCAAGATTCAATTCTAACGGTCCTACATTTTTACTCTAAACATTCCGAACAATCTACCATAGAAGAGTAAGCTACAAAAGTCTTTCTACGTTATCAACATATAAAACCATATTATTTTCTTTTTCTTCCCAACGCTCGATCGTTTCTATCAATTCTACATTTTTATACTGAATAATCTCAACAACCTACCATAGAAAAGCAAGCTACCAAAAATTCTTTCTACATTATCAAAATTTAAAACATTTTATTTTCTATTTTGTCTCGAGGCTCATTTTTATTCAGAATACTCCTAACAACCTACAATTGTATAGTAAGTTATAGAAGTCCTTCTATGTTACTAGTAGATTTTCGATCAATGATCAATGTTACACGGACACTTCAATTAGGAAAACATATTCGTGTTCAACATATGTCGAATATCGACACTACTACAATACTCTATCATGAATTTTTTTTTTTTTTTTGTTTATAAAAAAATATTTTGTATTTAATATTTTAAATTTGAAGGGAGCCTGAACGGCATTGAGGATGAGTCCAAATAATAAGTATAACATTAAATTTACATTGTATAAATGAATTCTTTAATCAACGTGTCAACAATATGTCGTCTTAATATTTTTTTTTAAAAATCGCTTGTCGTTATATTCGACGCGACACATATTCGTATCGATGCATCATAGTTTTAGACACACACGTACACACATATACAAGTATACATACATCTGCAGAATGGGTATATATGAAGAGAGTAGTACCTCATGGCCATTGCCAGTCTGAACATCAGGTGCATCGACCCTTCTAGCAAGTGGTATTTTGCTTCGTTTCTTGCCAAAGTCATACAATGATTTAGCCCTAAGAACGTCATGCACTGTGCTTCGCCTAATAGGGACAGTACCTTTTGGACATCTCTGCCCTTTTTGAAGCCACATTTGCCAAGCAATTCCACCTCTCAATCTCTCACTTTCACTGCTATTTCTCTTCCTCGCTGCATCTGTTTTTATCATCTTTGGCATTTCTGGTGGAACTCTCTGTAAATTTAAATAATAAGTCATAAATTTCTACACATAGTACAAATCGAATTAGCAGTAATTAATATAATTAAAAATAAATATTATTGTTGTTCTAGAGAGAGATGAAAAAATTATGTGGGGTGGTTGGTAGTTGAAAAACTAATAAAACCAATGAACCAGAAAGTTCTTTCGCTTTACGTTTGCTCAACTAAAAGTGTGTGTGTGTGTGTGTGTGAGTGAGAGAGAGAGAGAGAGAGAGAGAGAGAGAGAGAGAGAGAGAGTACATAATCTGAACTCTTTATTGTACCTGAATCTTGTGATTCTTGAGGAGAGGATGATCCAAAGCTGGTTGTTTTCTTTTACGAACACAATCAATGAAATCTCCATCTGGGCTCTAAACAAAATTAACCAAAATCAATAACAAATACACAAGTTGTACAAAAGTAATTATTTCGATCAAGAATTAGTTAAGACGACATACTTGAATGGTGAAGACAGGAGGCTTGTTAATCTTGTCCAAATGCTTCTGAATCCTAGCAAGTCTCAAGCTACTAACTTTTCTATATTTTGTGTAATTCAAAGTCGAATATTGGGCGGAAGATTCTTCGAAGAAAATGAAAAGGATTACTGGTACAAGAAGAGGCAAAATAGAAGATGAAAACCCTTTCGTTCTTCCCATTTCATTCAGTGCCAAGAACGAGAACAGTGTTTCAATTTACAACCCCACCATTATTAGGAAAGAAAAAAAGTAGCCAGTAACCAGATACACCTCTTGAAGACCCAAAACAGCCCAACAAGAAAGAAATCAATAAAATGACTTCTAATAAATATCTTGACAAACCCTACCCTCTCTCTCTCTTTCTCACTGATACACACAAAGAGAGTGGAAGAGCACTTAAGGGGAGGTGGGTGCAGGACAATTAAACGGAGCACACAATCCCAAATTCAAAATCATGATTGCCTGCATGGGATTTATATCTAACAATGATACTGCTGAAATTGAAGATTCAAGAGAAGAGAGAAGTAGGAAAGGAAATGTATATCTGAAGCATTATAAATTTGATATACCTACCA
Organism: Osmanthus fragrans; assembly: GCA_019395295.1. Classification (NCBI taxonomy): domain Eukaryota; kingdom Viridiplantae; phylum Streptophyta; class Magnoliopsida; order Lamiales; family Oleaceae; genus Osmanthus; species Osmanthus fragrans. The sequence continues at coordinate 19,736,686 of CM033344.1, read as the reverse complement.
ATTTCTTTAACACTACACTCTCACCCTCCTCCTTTATTGCACCTATACAGGAACAGCTACTTGAATATAAGCATCTGCCTCTGCCACCGCACAATCTTTGCCATTAATACTTCTCCAAACCCTTTACTACTTGCCTTCTTTTCTTTCTTTTCTTCTCAGTCACTCTCTACCTTAGTTAAGAAATGTCCCTTATGACACGAGCCAGACATGACATACGCACATACTTACATGTGTAATTTTATATTTTGTTAAGGGTAATATAAAAGTAAAACGACCCCCCACATTACTTATATATAAAAACAATGATCAATATAGACTTGAATTTGAAGCTTTGATGTTAGAGGCAAGGGCAGGGCACGTTAAGCATAAATCTCATAACACTTAAATATGTAAACAATAATCGTTATATAAAATCTTGGGCTAAAGTTGACTTTTTAAAATAACAATCCACGACTCCATATAAATTATGAAATAGGAATTTTGTATATACATTCAATTTAATTAAAAGTAAAATTTTAGGAGTATTAGAGAAAAGGAGTAGAATTACGAGTAATTAAGGAAATTAAGAATTATATGAGTTCGATTTTTGAGAGTCTTGTTGTCCTTTTCTTATAAACTTTTTCCATACTTTTCCTTAATCCCTAATTCACGTCTAGTATAAATAAATTTTGGACATGTTAATATCTTCACGTTACATTCAAATTATTATTCATAACACGAAAAGGATGTGTGGACTGCTTAATACTTTATTCTATTATTATAGAAAGTAAAATTAATTGTGTAGGATTATGGCCCAATAATAAGAAGATACATCTAGGCAAAGAAAATATTTTGAATTCTTAACTTCAGTTAAACAGATAAGTAGGGTTTTTTTTTTTGGGGGGGGGGGGGGGAGGGGGGTGCTCAAATTTTAGTATTTTGTATGATTAGTCTTGAGTAATCCTTCTTAGAATCACTAGTAATTTAAAAATTATACAACATTATCTAACAATTTAAACTATTAGAGATTTGTGTGTGACAACCAACGTGAGCTCTGGACCACATGAAATTTATTGCTTTTGTATTGGATTTAACCATCTCATCTAAGATCGAGGTCAAATTCTACTAGCCAAATTCCGGCCATCAAGGCATTGAGACAATAATCTCAATTTGAAAATTGTAAGTTTAGAAGTTGGGATTGCGAATTGCAAGAATACGTTGTAAACCATTCAAGTGATTCTCTTCTTACATTCATTATTTTAAATTTTATGATACCTAGTAGTTTCCATATAAACAGGATATTTATACTTTTTCATATTTTATTGAGGAGACTTGAAATTGATGAATTAAGGAAAATACTTGCACAGAAGAAGGAAAAGACAAATTTTGTTGAAATTTAAAAATTGAAGTTAAGGCATTGGGAAGGGAGGCTTCTATTGTGTCTGGTTCTTCAATTGAATAAATCCTTAATCCATGCTGCAATGCTGTCATCTCCATGTGAGTGTGCATCTCAGTTAATAATAACTAATTCATAAAATAATAGTTGAAAAATATTAATACATTAAATATATGAATTTTATATTGATGTAGCTTCTATTATCGAATCTCGAATGAATTAATTCAACAAAAATATATTTTTTTTTCAGCTTCTTGAACTCCCCGAGCCTGGAAGGCTGGAAATTTTGATTCGCACGGTTTCATCTGTAAACTGCACTTATTAAAGCTAACGAAGTTGACACTCTTGGAAAATAATATTTAAAATTTATATATTAAAGCAATATATTAAAGTTAATATAAAATAAAATATATTCAAGTTGAATGAAATTCTAACCGCAATTTGTAGGGTTCAAGTCTACTCAATTCTATAGTTAATTTGTATTTGAATTGGTTCAATTTTATAATCAATTGGTGGTTACAAATTCATTCATGGCTATTGTAACATTATTTGTATTAAATACGAAATTAACTAAGTATTTGAAACCTAGGAGGTGTTCTCCTCCTTATTTTTCACACAAAAAATTTGAGAGTTTTTCACTTTTAGTTTCTCTTTCCTCTTTGTTTCAAGAATTTAGTCTTTAGTAACTTAGATAATTTAGTTATTTGTTCTAGTTTGGTGATAGAATTGTGAGCATTCTTAGTTCATTTAAAGTAATGATAAGGTGTTAGTCAGCTATTTTTAACCGTTTTATACTGTGAGATAGACGCCATTTAGAGCATCTCCAAAAGTCTCTTTAAAAGTAGAATGCGCTCTATTTTAAAGAGTCAATTTTTAAAATTTTACTCCATGAGACTCTTCAATTTAACATTTTAAAATAGAGAGTGGGTTTGGCCCTCCAAATTTGGATAGCCAAACCCACCACTCTATAATTTAATGTTTTAAAGATTCTAATTTTCAATACACAATTTATTGACTTAATTAAATAAATATATTTGAAAAATGATATAATTATTGGAGGGAAGATGGTAAAAATAAAAGAATGAAAAAAATAAATAAATATATATTGGGAATGCTAAAATTAAATGTTAAAAATAAAGAGATTATTGGAGTATTTTAAAATTTTTGCTCTTTAAATTTATAAATACTCTTTAAATTGTAGAATATACTCTTTAAAAATAGAGAGCCTTTTGGAGATGCTCTTAGACTTTTTGCATCACTGGCGAATATGTTTTAATAAAACTGTATGCAACACAGACATCAGTTCCTTTCAATACCGTTATTACATCAATAAAAATTTCCTCTAATTTTATTGTTACTATATTTATTGTAATGTTTTATTCCATTATTTTATTTTTATAATTCCAACAACATTTCTAATTTTTATTTTGTATTTTTCCTAGCTGACACTTGACGCCATATAATTGTTCAAATATTACTATTACAATATTGAATTGTTTACAAAAAGAAATATCAAAATAAGTCTCACAAAAAGGGGAAACCCAATTTACTTCCAAACGTGATTGGTCCCTAGATACTGCAAAGTTAGTTTGAGGATCAAGTTGTGTGGTGGTAATGAAGTTAAAATTCTACATACCCTTATTCCCATTTTATCCAGAGCTACCGTAATTTAGGCTTGTCGTGCTATACTTGCGAGGAAGGAAAAACAACCAGTTTATACTTTAGTATATATATATTTTTAAGTTAAGCCCACTGCCCACACAACATTGGCCCAAACTTGAAGAAGCCCAAATTTCGATTTCCATTCAACCCATTCCAATTTCCATCAATTTCAACCCAATTGAAGACCGAACTTCCTCTTCCACTTCGATTCGTCTCCTCCTGTCTCCACCACCGCTAGCCTATAGTCATTTCGCTCCGCCATTCGAGTTCTCAACCTCTCAAAAACTCTCACTCGGCGTCGGCGCTATCTTCTCCCACCTCCAATCTCAGAATCTCTTGCGATTCTACAATTTTTCGAGCCTAGATGGAAGTCGGAAGAGTGAAGACGCCCTCGTGAACCTCAACCACTTATCACTGAAACGTGAAGGTGAAGCAGGTGAAGAAGAAGGTGAAGCCCGAACCGAAATCGAACGAAAGCCCTCTTATTTCTCTTTTTTTTTTTTTTTCCTTTTTTTATTTGTTGTTTTGATTTGAGTCTATCCTGTGTTTGATTAACCTTTTCTTGAGTCCTGTATTTAATTTAAAATCATGTATCAATTTTGTGATTCTTATGAAATTCATTTGCAAGCAGAAGTTGTAGAACGAGGCTTGAGCCGGGGGTTAATTCAAAATTGGATGTCATCCTTGTCCTTGAGGTTGAGGAGAGGTAAAGCCTGCTCTACTCAAGTCTCAAATTTGTCTTTCTGACTATGAGTTTTCTTACCCTATGATTGAAGCCTGATTCCATTCTCATATTGCTAAAGGCTAAATGCTAAATTGCTATTTGCTAATGTTGCCTCTCTGTTTGCTAATGCTGCCTCTCAACTGAAGTGAACCCCCTTGTGAAACCAACGAATTCAATAGAAATGGAACAAAACAATTTCAAATTTTTGCTAAGAATGTGAAGAAGCTGATCATATTAGAACCCTAAGGAAACAAAGTCCTTAAAACCCTAATCTTGAGACGCCACAAAGGTTGATCACTTCCTTTGATAAGTCGAAACTTAAGTGTTCAATCAAGAACACAAGAAGGCAAAACAAAAGCTTTTCTCTATCCACTTCATAATCGATTCTCTCCCAAAAAAAATCATGGTTGCTGTTTTAAAGTAATAAGTCCTAACTAAAAGAAGAGAAAAAAAAATGAAATGGCCTAAAATATGTGGATTGGGCCTAATTGATCAAAACATAAAGAGCCCATAATTAATTAAAGACTAAAATTAAAGTTCCTAATTAACCATTGTACTCTTCTTGTCCTTCCAAATCAATCCCTTGCACAAAAAGATAAGTGACCATTCTCGGTGAAGCTTTGGAGTCTTCGACTTTAGTTTTAGAATCTTCGAGAACCATCTCTTTGTATTTCACTTCCACGGTCAAGCCTTGCAAAGCCTCTTTCATCCTTTTTATCTTTGTCCTATTCATTGGACCGCCGATTCCTTGCAATGGATCTTGAGAATATTTGGGAACATCAACTTGGTCAGCACCTCGATCACCTCAATCTCTATTATTCCCCTCATCTTCAAAAGGATTCATCCTCAAATCACCTACATCAAACAAAGATAAATCAGCAACATTAAAAGTTGCACTAAATTACCATAATCGTTTGACAAATCTAGCTTGTAGGCGTTATCATTGATCCGCTCCAAGACTTGAAAGGTCCATCTCATCTAGGCTGCAATTTTAATTTCCATTGTGTGGGAAACCTCTCCTTACGCATGTGCACCTAAACCTAATCGACAGGTTGGAAGACAACCTTCAAATGTCCCTTATTAGCTTGTTTAACATACTGTTCATTCTTCCTTTCAATGTTGGCTTGAACTCTGACATGTAAATCCTTCACAAAATCTGTCTTTTTCTTACCATCAAGATTAGCATGATCATTAGTAGGCAAAAGTAAAATATCCACAGGTGTTAAAGGACTAAAGCCATAAACAATTTCAAAATGAGAAAATGAAGAAGTAGAATGGAGAGTCCTATTATATGCAAACTCAATATGTGGTAAACACTTCTCCCACTGCCTTAAGTTCTTTTGAATGATAGCACGCAATAAAGTAGTGAGTGTCCTATTAACTACTTCAGTTTGACCATCCGTTTGAGGATGTGCAATAGTAGAAAATAATAGTTTAGTTCCTAATTTGTTTCATACAGTGCGCCAAAAATGACTTAGGAACTTAACATCTCTATCACTAACAATTGTTTTAGGCAACCCATGCAAACGAACCACTTTTTCAAAGAATAAATTAGCAATATGTGTTGCGCCGTTGGTTTTGGAACGTTCAATAAAATGAGCATTTTTACTAAACCTATCAACAACAACAAATATGTTGTCTTTACCACTTTGAGTCCTTGGCAATCCCAAAACAAAGTCCATAGATATATCATTCCAAGGTTGAGTAGGCACAGGTAAAGGGGTATACAAACCATGCGGTCTAACTTTAGATTTTGCTTTCCTACATGTAATGCACTTATCACAAACGATTGCACATCATGCTTCATATTAGGCCAATAAAAATGCTCTCGTAATATATCTAAAGTCTTTTGAACTCCAAAGTGACCCATCAAACCTCTCCCATGACTTTCCCTACCAAGCAATTCACAAACAGAACAAATAGGCGCACATAATTTATCTTTCTTGAATAAAAACCCTTCATGCCTATAAAATCACCAAACACACACTTATCACATGCATTCCAAACTTGGTTGAAATTAGAATCATTGGCATACAAATCATTAAGCAATTCAAAACCAAGCAATTTAGTTTGCAATGAAGTAAGTAACACGTACCTCCTAGACAATGCATCAGCCACAACGTTTTCCTTCACATGCTTGTATTTGATTATATAAGGAAACGTTTCTATGAACTCCAACCACTTAGCATGTCTTTTATTAAGCTTACCTTGGGTCTTCAAAAACTTCAAGCTCTCATGATCAAAATGAATGATGCACTCCCTCGGCCACAAGCAATGCTGCCATGTTTGAAGAGTTCTCACTAATGCATAAAGCTCATTGTCGTAAATAGGATAATTCATCACTGCCCCACTTAACTTTTCCCTAAAATGAGCAATTGGTTTGGAATCCTGCATCAAAATAGCTCCTATTCCAAACCCGAATGCATCACATTCTATCTCAAAATCTTTATCAAAGTTAGGTAAACACAACAAATGTGCATTAGTTAGCTTATCTTTCAAATTTTTGAAAGCCCGGTCACGTACATCATCCCATTGAAAAACAACATTCTTTTTGACAAGTTCATTCAAAAGTGCAACAATAGAACTAGAATCTTTAACAAACCTTCGGTAAAATCTTGTCAAACCATGAAAACTTCTCACCTCGTTCGCATTCTTAGGTGTAGGCCAGTCTCTTATTGCTCTTACCTTATCTTCATCAACACTAATACCTTGCGAACTAACAACAAATCCAAGAAACACAACCGATTCTATGCAAAACGTGCACTTCTTAAGATTTGCATACAATTGGTGCTTTCTCAACACACTAAACACAATTTGCAAGTGTTTCATATGTTCATCCAAATTTTTGCTATAAACTAAAATATCATCAAAGTAAACTACCACATATTTTCCCATGAAAGCACGCAAAACATGGTTCATTAACCTCATAAATGTACTAGGTGCATTAGATAAACCAAAAGGCATTGCTAACCACTCATACAATCCATATTTAGTTTTAAATGCAATTTTCCATTCGTCTCCCTCTTTCATGCGAATCTGATAATAGTCATTCTTTAAATCAATTTTAAAAAACAATAGAGAGCCATGCAATTCTGGAGATAGGGTGTCTATATTTTACTATTATCTTGTTAATAGCTCGACAATCTACACACATGCGCCATGTTTCATCTTTCTTTGGAACTAAAAGGACAAAAAACTGAACATAAGCTGAGACTCTCTTTCACGAATCCCTTTTGCATCAGCTCATCCACTTGCTTTTGTATCTCCTTCGTTTCCTTGGGATTAGCTCTATTGGCCGATCGATTCGGTATGGCGGAACCAGGTATGAAGTCTATTTGATGCTCATTTCCTCTTAAATGAGGTAGTCCATGGGGATTCTCCTCAAGAAATAGGTCCTCAAAGTCCTGCAATAAAGACACAACAACACTAGGAAAAGATGAGTTAAGTTCGTTAGTAGAAAAATAAACATCCTTGTACATAAGCACAAGTACTTGTTGCCTTTCCATCATTATACTCTTAAACTCATGTTTTTCAGTAGGTACATTCATTCTTTTATTTTTCTCTCATTTTCTCACTTTTCTCCCCATTTTTTCTCTCGACCTCACTTGCTTTCATTTTATTTTCCTCTTGCTCACACTTTTGTTTCTCTCTCATTTTGCCCTCTTTTGTTATCCTAATTTGGTTCTCATAAGCTTCCAAAGGCTTGAGAGGGGCTAATATATTGGTTGTTTATTACAAAAGAATAATGATTTTTGTACCCATCATGCGAAATCCTCTTATCAAATTGCCACGGTCGGCTAAGCAATTTATGACCAGTATACATTGGTGTCACATCACAAAGAACCCCATTCTCATACTTGCCAATTGAAAAAGGTACCCGAACTTGCTTGTTTACCTTCACTTCTCCACAATCATTCAGCCATTGTAGCTTGTACGATTTAGGATGCTTTTGCCACTTCAAGTTCAACTTTTCTACCAACAAAGTACTAGCAACATTAGTACAACTCTCACTATCAATAATCAACGTACATACCTTACCCTTCACATGGTACCTTGTGTGAAAAATATGCTCACGTTGCTCCTCATCTCCTTTATCCCTAGGCTATATACTCAGGGCTCTCATTGTAACAAGTAAATCACCCTGCACGGGTCCTTCCACTTCAACATCAAAACAATCCTCCAATGGTGGCATCTCATCGTCACTTGAGTTAGTACTTTCGACTTCTTCATTTTTTCGTACAACCATAACCCTTTTATTTAGGCATTCAGAAGCAATATGTCCGAATCCTTAGCACCTAAAACACTTAATATCACGTGACTTAGTAAGAGTTTAGTTTTGGGTTTTCCTTTAGGAACAACAATTGAATCCTTCGACTTTGCATTTTCTTTTGTTCTGAAGGCAGCTTTGTGGTCCTTCCAATTTGATCTCCATTAAGAGCTAGAAGACAAACCAGATCTGAACTTCTTGGACTTGATTTGCTTATCTACTTTAATGGCTTTGTGCAGTAGTTCCTCCATCTCTATGTAATGTTGCAACTCAACTACATCAGCAATCTCCTTGTTCAGTCCGACAATGAATCTAGCCATTGTTGCTCTTTGTCTTCCTCTATGTTTGCTCTAACCATGGCGATTTCCATTTTCTTATAATAATCCTCTACACTCATGGAACCTTAAATCAACCCTTGCAACTTTCTATACAAATCTCTATAGTAATGGCTGGGTATAAATCTCTTGCGCATCACCAACTTCATCTCTTCACATGACCGAATATACCTCTCACCATTCCTGCGCCTATTGATCACCAATTGATCCCACCATATACTTGCATAATTTGAAAACTCCACGGCTGCTAGCTTTACTTTCTTCTCCTCGGAGTAATCATGACAATCAAATACGAGCTCAACTTTTCTTTCCCACTCCAAGTATAGCTCTAGATCATCCTTTCCTTGGAAAGTCGGAATTGTCATATTTATACTGCCTATATTGTTATCTCTTTTGGAGTCAACCTTCATGTCCTGTTTATAACTTGTTTTCTCCACCTTGGAATCAGCTTCGTCTTCTTCATCGAACTTATGTCTTCTATGTGATTTAGAACCGAAAGAGGACTCCAAATCATCCAATCTCGCATTCAACAATTTAAATTGATCATTAATAGCATTGATGAAGAATTTCATTTTGACCTCTTGTGGTTCTCCTCCTTCCTTACTCATGGCTTCAACCTTTAAAATTAAATAAAACAAAAGGTGTTGTTCCTCACACACCCCCTCACGTGTTTGCACTCAAATCAGATTGTTATCACTCGTGTTTCACACAATATTGGGTTTTTCTTGTTGATGATCTCTCTCTCTTGTCTTTTACCACTCAAAGCCAAGACAGCCCCTTTTATGCTCTCAACAAAATCAAGAATTCAACAAATCTCAAGAAGCAAAATAAATAAAGTGAATCTAGAACAAAATAAAATAAACTGATTTCAACAAGAATAGGAAATCGGACTCAAACGAATTGCGACTCTTTTTTTAAAGCAAGAATGCAAACAAAGATAGATGGAAATAAATAACCTAATTCCAGCAACCCAAAACCCGCTCTGATACCAGATGACGTGAACCCCTTTGTGAAACCCACGAATTCAATGAAAATGGAACAAAACAATTTCAGATTTTTGCTAAGAATGTGAATAAGTTGATCAGATTAGAATCCTAAGGAAACAAAGTCTTTAAAATCCCAATCTTGAGATGCCACAAAGGTTGATCACTTCCTTTGATAAGTTGAAACTCAAGTATTAAATCAAGAACACAAGAAGGCAGAGCAAAATCTTTTCTCTATCCACTTGATAATTGATTCTTTCCCAAAAAAATCATGGTTGCTGTTTTAAAGTAACAAGCCCTAACTAAAAGAAGAGAAAAAACCGAAATGGGCCTAAAATATGTGGATTGGGCCAAATTGATCAAAACATAAAGAGCCCATAATTAATTAAAGACTAAAATTAAAGTTCCTAATTAACCATTGTACTCTTCTTGTCCTTCCAAATCTATCCCTTGCACAAAAAGATAAGTGGCCATCCTCGGTGAAGCTTTGGAGTCTTCGACTTTAGTTTTAGAATCTTCGAGAATCGCCTCTTTGTATTTCACTTCCATGATCAAGCCTTGCAAAGCCTCTTTCATCCTTTTTATCTTTGCCCTAGTCATTGGACCGTCGATTCCTTGCAAAGGGTCTTGAGAATATTTGGGAACATCAATTTGGTTAGCACCTCGATCTCTATTATCAACTCTATTTGCTGAATTGCTATTTGAATTGCACTGTGAATTGAAAACATTTTTAATGAAATCTTAGTAGCAATAATATTTAAATACAAATATGAAATGAGGAGATTCTTTCAAAGAAAATTGAATGTAGAAAATGTTGATGATGAGGAGATATCGAATAAGGTGAAATTTGATGTTACACAACTTCCAACTGATCTGGGACTAAGGATGCTCATTTTGAATTATAATGCTAACATTCGAGATCAAGTTCGAAGAGCATTTATGTTAAAGGGTCCTTGTCAGCCCCAAGATCATGACTTTCCTAAACGTAAATTTGGAGTGAAAGCTAGACGATTCAATCCTTCTTGGTTTCAAGAGTTCAATACTTGGTTGGAGTACAGTGTAGAAAATGATGCTGCTTATTGTTTGTATTGTTATTTTTTCAAAACAAGTTCTGGAAAGCAAGGAGGAGGTGACTCTTTTGTTGGTGAAGGTTTTACTTATTGGAAAAAAAAGGCTTCATACTCATGTTGGAGTTCATGATAGAGCATATAATCATGCTCACATTAAGTGTGAAGCTTTGATGTGTCAAGAGCAACAAATTCATTCAGTTTTCCACAAGCAATCAGAACAATTAAGAAGTGCATATGTTACCCGTCTTAATGTATCTATTGATAGTGTTCGAGTTCTATTGCGACAAGGACAATCATTTCGTGGTCATGATGAATCTGATGATTCTCTCAATCCTGGTAATTTCTTAGTCCAATTGCAATTTTTGGCTGCTCATAACGAAGATATTAATGCCGTCACATTGGGAAATGCTCCGCAAAATTTCAAATTGACATCATCTGATGTTCAAAAGGTATAGTAAGTTCTTGTCTTGTTAAGACGATCAATATTATTATCAAAGATATTGGAGATTTAGTATTTTCTATTCTTGTTGATGAATCTCGTGATGTGTCAATGAATGAACAAATATCTATTGTGTTGCATTATTTAGATAACAGTGGACATGTAAATGAACGCTTCATTAGGCTGCAATTGATAAGGCCTTTTCTAGATATAACTTGAACATGTCTAGGTTGAGAGGACAAGGTTATGATGGGGCAAGTAATATGCAATGTAAGTTTAATGGCCTGAAAGTACTCATTTTAAAGGAGAATCTATGTGCCTTTTACATTCACTGTTTTGCTCATCAACTCCAACTCGCTCTTATAGCTGTGGCAAAGAAGAATGTTTCCATTACTAATTTCTTTCGTGTGGTTAGTGATGTAGTAAATACTGTTGGAGGATCTTCGAAATGTTGTGATCTTCTTCGAGAAAAACAATCAGACTTTATTGTTGAGGCATTGGAAAAATGTGAAATTTTAAGTGGACGGAGACTTAATCAAGAAACAACCCTTCAACATGTTGGTGATACATGATGGGGTTCACATTATAATTCTTTGGTCAGCATTCTTGCTATGTTTTCTTCGATTACTGAAGTACTTGAAATGATTGTTGAAAATGAATCTTCTTCCTGTGATCAAATATGTGATGTAACAAATTTATTGGAGTGGATACAGAAATTTGTTTTTGCATTTAATCTCCAGTTGATGAGAACTGTCTTGAGATTTCAAATTAACTGCCAAAGGCATTGCAAAGGAAAGATCAAGATATTGTGCATGCAATGCAATTGGTGAAATTGTGCAAACGATGACTCCAAATAATGAGAGACGAAGGGTATGACTCCTTATTAGAAGAAGTGTGTTCTTTCTGTCAATGACATTATATTTTTGTACCTGATATAGATGATATGTTCGTATGATGTGCACTTCGTGGTCGCCTATAGCGTAATCCTCCAGAAATTACAAATTTACATCATTATCGGGTAGATTTGTTCTACTCTGTCGTCGATTTACAACTTCAAGAATAGAATGATCGTTTCTTGGAGGTAAATACAAATTACTCCTTTGTGTAGCTTGTTTATGTCCACAAGATTCATTTTCTTCTTTTGGCAAGAAAAACTTGATTCGACTTACAGAGTTATATCCATTAGATTACTCTGTAGTATATCTCGTTTCACTTGATAATCAACTTGAGAGTTATATATTTGGCATGCGCTCTAACAAAAAGTTTGAAGGGTTGAATGACCTTAGTCATCTTGTGGAGAAGTTAGTTTCGACAAAGAAAAATAAGATATATCCATTGGTTTACAAACTTTTGACTTTGACATTGATTTTACCGGTTGCCACCGCTACTGTGGAGATAGTCTTTTCTGCAATGAGCATTGTAAAGGATAGATTACGCAATCGGATGGGTGATGAGTGGATGAATGATAGCATAATTGTTTATGTAGAGAAAGATATATTTCTGAAGCTCGATAATAAAGTTATTGTAAAACGATATCAAAATATGAAAATTCACAAGGAACAAGTGTAATATATAAAGTATGTTATTTTTAGTATTGTCGTAATATTGTTTTATATTTTTATCATCATTACATCCATAACTAAAAACTCAATGTTCGGCTTGGACAATATTGTGCCGGCACTGAACGCCAATCCTGATTCCACCCCTGCCCTCCACCACTTTAGATAGTATTTTTGAAGCTCATTTTAGTGATGGTGTTGAATGCAAAATTTTACATTGCTTAAATATTAAAATAATAACCAATATAATTGATTTACGATCTTAACAAGGTTAAATAAAACGTCAATACTCATAAATGAAATCACTTATTTTAAATGTTGAGATTGCTTATGTGTGTGCGAATTCTTCCTCTAATGGATTATATGTAGAGGTTGTGACACAAATAGGGTGGTCGTGATTAAGCATGTTTCTAAAATTGTATAACTTATCGTTGGAACTAATTATGGCAATGGGCCGAACCGAGTCAGCTCGGATCGTGAACACCCGAGCTCGGCCCTAGTCGAGCTCGTGGCTCGTTGGTAACGAGTCGAGTTCGAGCTCGGCTAGTACTCGATGGGCAAGTTTGGCTCGTCCCATGAGCTTTTGAGTTCAAGAGCCGAGCCGAGCCAAGCCCATGAGCTTTTTTTTTGCAAATTTTCAGGCTTTTTTTAGCAATTTTGTTAAAAAAATAAATTTAATTTTTGACGAACCCACGAGCCTCACGAACTCGGCTCGTTGGGCACAATCTGTGCTCGGCTCGGACGCGTCATTTTACGAGCCCAAGCGACTCACGAGCCAAGTCGAGCCGACGAGCGATAAGCCGGCTCGACCCAATTGTCATCCCTAACTGGAACTCAAGTTGACAACTTTGGCATGTACCCTCTCTTCCACCATCAAGATGAATGGCTCAATTTAGGAGTTCTTAGATGCAATATAAATAGTGATCTGATGTTCAGCGTTTCAATCAATCAGTTGTATCGTTTGTCTCTCATTAACTTCTATAAATACAGGAAGTTTCAATATATATTGGTTGTCCTCAAAAGGTTGTAAATCAATTTACTAGCCCAATCCCAATGTTTTTATTTTCCAGCGAAAATACACCGTGTGGCCACACGTGCGCGCACACACATATTGGATAAAAATCCTTTCCTGATATCCCATTCCAAGGAGCCATAGATCATGTACGGTCACATTTTTTAAAATCTTAGTTCCTAGGAGTAAGTCAAAAAATTGAGAAATAGAACCATTTGATTTAATTAATTTTTAATAGTGATGAAATGATCATCTTAGGGTGATCCTTTTATAGACATATGCTCCTATTACTCTTGTAGATTTGACAGATGAGAGTTAAGTAACATTTACATCAATAATTCAAGTATTGTATATTTCCAAATCAAAAGAGGAATTGATATATGGTCAATTTTCAAAACAAATAAATGCAAATTTCTATGTTTTAACATTACACTTGATAGATATCATATTAATGCAATAATATTCACTTTCAAGATGTCTTGGTGGTGAAACAAATAAACACACGAGACTCAATCTTGTACTAAGAACATGGATGTTTGAGTCCTGTTTAAGGCATACTATTGAGAATGCTAATTGATTGAGCAATTCAATAAGAGAATTCGGATTGAATTGATATTAGATTTCTTGAGTGAATTCTCACACAAAGAGTTTGTAAGGTCAAGATTTGTATAGATTGGACTTGTTTAGGAGCTATTTTGGCCTCGACTAGAATAGTTTGATCTCTTGAGTGATATGCATAGTGTTTGGGCTTAGATGTGGTGGTTTTCTATCAAATATTTGAGGTTTCTGATTGTACGACGAGTGTCTAAACTTGTGGATCTCACGGGGATGCATGCTCGTTATAGCTGAACCTTGGGGAAGCAAATCTTGGGTTCTTGTGTGTAATGTTGTTTTGCTTTTCTACTAGTTCTTTTCGAATATTTTTGCTAAAATTACAATTTCCACTCTAGGCTTGCAAGATTACATGGGAGTATGATGCTCATGGAATCATCGGTCTTTGAACAACAATCTCGTTTTTTAAAAAAAAAAAAAAAAAGAAAAAATTGCACCCGACCTATTACATAAATAATCTAAATCCATTATATGTATAATTAATCTTGATTTCCTATTTTATTAAATTCTCTCTATCGTACAGTAATTTTTTTAATATCTTATATCTTTCGAATAAGTTAGTTCTTGAAGTGTTTAATAGGATAAGGGATTTTTTTATTAAACAGCAAAAGATGAAATCATATTTAATTCAAAAAATAAATAAAATTGTCCAATCAGTAGATGAATCTTTTTTTGATATTAAGGCCCTATTTGAGACAATAAATTTGCCATGAAAAAAAGAAAATGTTTTCTAGTTCTCACTTTTTGTTGTTTGATTGTCTTTTTTTGTTCTGAAATTTTTTTTCTATGAATTTCTAGGTACAACCTTGAAACACAAAAGTAGGAAAATATTTTCTTATAATTTTGGTGGGAATTTGTTTTCCACCTTGTTGGGTGTTTTTTTTTAACACAAAAGTAGGAAAATATTTTTTTATAATTTTGGTGGGAATTTGTTTTTCACCTTATTGGGTGTTATTTTAAAAAAAATAAAATAAAATTTGACAATGCAAACACATTCTAAATCCAATGGTAAAATTTTTTATCCATTTAATTGACAATTTACATGAAAAACGAAGCCAAACGAACATTAAAATTTTAGAGATAATTATAATTAATGGTGTTTGATTAGTATAATTTTTCACCTAATCCATTTGGTTTTGTTTATATACAAATGGTTACTTTTTGGGATAAATTTGTTTACAATCTGTATTAAAATTTGTTTGGATTGTCAAAAAGTAAAAAATAAAAATAAAAAATTCATAAATTTTTAGTGTTCGTTTAGCTTCGTTTTTCATGCAAATTGTCAATTAAATCGATAATTTTTTTTGCCATTGTATTTAGAATATGTTTCCATTGCCAAAAAATTAAAAAAAAAAAAACACCCAGCAAGGTGGAAAATAAATTCTCATCAAAATCATAAGAAAATAAATTTTTACTTTTGTGCTTCAAAGGGTTGTACCTAGAATATTGGTGGCAAATATTTTTCATGACAAATCTGGCTAATCAAACAGCCAAAAGTAAGAACTAGAAAAATATTTTTTTAGTTCTATGGCAAATAACACCAATCAAACAGGGTTAGAGTGGAACTTTGAAAATGAGGCAAATAGGTCAGCTCACGATGTTCTTATACTGCATCCGACATATAATGTGATGATGAAAAGTATATGATTCAAAACTGCTCTCATGAAATCTCTTCCCCGTAAAAATTACTTGCTTAAAATTCTTTTTAGATCCAATTTGAATTCTTCTGTAAATCTTGAAATATTTCAAAAGATCAATCTTGGGTCAACCAAAATGGAATCTTTAAATGCGAGGGGTAGGTTGATAAGTGTGCGTTTACACACTTATTAAGCACTTATTGGTTTATAATTATTGATGAAATTGAGCATATTCTATGCATAATTGTGTATTATTTGATTTTGTAGGCAAAAACCCCGACCAGACGAAGAAACGAGCTAAAGAGGAGAAAAAGGACTAAAAGTGTACAATTTTATGAAGTTGAGGACTGAATTGCACTTGACCAAAAGATGGAGGACTTTGACTGCAATTCAGTAAGGACTTAAATGATATGAAGTTCAAAATCTGGGGACTGAAATTGACTAATTCAAAGATGAGGGATCAAAGTGCAAGACGGCTAGAATGATCAAGGATCTGAGCAGCAAATTTTGCTTGAACCATGCGACCGCATGCATTTTGCCTGTGCGGTCGCGAAGTGGTCACAGAATACTTAGCACCGTTTTAAGGTTCTTCTATGCGACCGTATAGAAATAGCCTATGCGGTCGCATAGAAGGAATTTTCAGAGGCGGTGGATTTTGCATTTTTCTCGAGTTTTGGTCGAAAGTGCTTATTTCTTTTTGCATTGTTTAATACCTAAACTTATCTATATCTATTATTATATAGTATAACTATTATTAAACTATTATAATAGCTTGAGTGGAGAAATATTTAGTGGAAAAACATGGGATAGAGATAAGAGGGAGAGAATTCATTCATTTGGAGGATTATCACATCTCTTCATCTCTTTTCTCTCCTCCCTCACGAAAAGCTCTCTGGTTTTCTACTTTAGGTTTAGTTTTAACTTGTTTTTTTTTTGGTTTGTAGGTTAATTGAAGGGGTAAAGGTGGTGAACAAAGAGAGCTTATCAAAGGAGAATTTGGAGAACAAATGGAAGATTTCAAAATTGTTATACAAGGGTTTTATCTATCCTTTTGATTTTCTTTCTTTAGTTTTCATATTTATATTGTAATGGAACAAAATTCTCTTTGTTACACCACTTTTATAATGAGTTAAATAGTTTTATGTTGGAATTTATATAGTAACTTAACCAAAAGTTTCATTAGTATGTTGTTTTGTATGGTAAGATGCATGTGTTTCCAAGTTTTAGATGTTTTAATTATTATGTTTTATTGACTATCATGTACTTGATCAATATGTGATATGGCTAAATGGTTGGTGCAATTATTGAGAAATTGTTGTACTAGCTAGATCAAGATAATTAAAACCCTAGGTTTGTATAGTTTCGACTATACTCGTTTAGGTATTATAGGAATATACATCTACCCTAGGTGACCCTTAGAGTATTCTCACAACAATTTAATGTAATTGGTTAAGTTGTATCCACATGGAGATATAGTGGATAGGTTAATCAATTAGGGTTAATTTCGCTCGGAAGATGTTGTTAACTAAAATTGGAGAATCGGGTCTAATCTGATACTTTGGTAACACTAGCATCTTTATTTTATCGATTTAATACTAATGAAACAATGGTTAAGTGGAAGCATAAATTCCAACATTTTTCCAAATCAAAAACCCTTTTCATCATTTATTTTGTCTTTTTAAAATTTAAATCAAGTCTTTTGTTTTATTTTCTAGTTTTTAAAATCAAGTTTTAAATGTGTGTGTCGACATCGTTAATTTGAAATACTTTAACTTGTAATTGGAAAAACACTTCTCGTGGGATCGACTTAGACTTTAAAAGCTCTATTATACTACTTGATCCGTACGCTTGCGGTATTCGTATTCGGCCCGATCATAGGTCAATTCATAGGAGAGATAAAATTAGAAAACAATAGTGATGCAAAAAATAAAACGAAAACAAAGATAAATAAAGATCGAAGTCCAAAGTAAGAAGTGGGTATTATTATGGATTACATGTCACTTTGTTAAATACTTTCGTAAAGGAGATAACGACCTAAAGGAGAAGACTAAGTAATGCCGGAGAATGCTTGAAATGGGTTGGATCCAGGAAAAATGGACTTGGAATGGAGTCCCAATCTTTATTCTGAGTAATTTAGAGTAAATTGTTTAAGAGAAAATTTCCTATATCCACTCTATGAATAGTGTATTTCCAAAATCAGAAATTAAGTTTCAAATTTCCAAAATCCGATATTCATTTAAAAAATATTTATAATTTATTCAATTAATTATAAATTTTATTCATTAAACAAATTAAGGTCACATATTTACACAATTTGGTTACAGATGTGGTTTGGTCATAGATCGAAATTTATTAGGTCACAAATTTTTTCGAGAGGATCGAAATTTATTAGGTCACAGATTTTTTTAAGGTCACAAATCGAAATTTATTAGGTCACAGATTTTTTTCGAGGTCACAAATCGAAATTTTAATAAATCACAATTTATTTTCAAGGTCACATGTCAAAATTTATTAGGTCACAGATATTTTTCGAAATCACAGATGTGAATTTTAGTAAGTCACAATTGGTCACAAATTAGCCAATTTAGTGATCACAGTTAACCAAATAATCTGTGACCACCGACCGACAACCATCATCGCCCCGCCACCACCTCACAATCACCACCGCCACCCCCTCACAATCGCCAAAGTCACCACGAAGTCGGATATGAAAATCAACACCTTACAGAATCACAAAACTATCCTCACTGTCGCCGCTCACAAGCACCACCGCCACCACCTCACCAGCTGGATCTGGAATTGCCACCACCGCATGCCAACACCAACACACAACCGCCACCACCACCTCATGATCGCCACAGCCACCAATAGATTTACAGACCACCACCACCACCACCACAGCAAACCACCACCACCATCTCTAATTACACCACCCCCACCAACGAATCAACAACCCCCCACCGCCACCACTGCAGCCGCTACATAGTTCACCCAACTCCACCACAGTCGCCGCCGCCGCCGCCAACAACAACCACAAACACAACCGCCCATTCTCTTTTTCGACTCCGATCTACAACAACAAAAATCAGATCGCGTCACCCATGCACCACCCATCGCCACAACCACCATCGTCACCACTGCCGACCACCGCACCACCGCACAATAGATCAAATCAAAAACAAAACAAAAAAATCCCTAAAATCAAGGCGGCGTTGCACATTCAGGCTCCACCGTCGCGAAGCGTAGCTGTGCGTTTGCAGTAGCGATGACCGCTGCGCACATCTTGGAGTGGAAGCCACCGCATTGGAGAAGCCACCATTGGGAGTGGAGGTAGTCACCACCGGCGTCGTGGATGGGGGAATTTGGAAAAGGAAGCGGCTGGGTGGTGAAGACGTCGTCGGAGAGATGGGTGTCACTGGGAGGTAAAGAAAGAAAGAGAAAGAGGAAAGTGAATATTATAATTAGGGTTTGTATTATATATAATTAATTAAATTTTATAAAAATATTTATTAAAATAAAACTTCTGATTTTGGAATTTATAAACATGATTTCTGAAATATCAAACTTCAAATTTGATTTTGTAAATCACATCTTGAAATGTAGGGTTGTGTGTAATTTCCACATTTTTTTAATATAAGAAACTCTCTTACACTTCCTAGACGTTTGACCCTTTGTTACTCAATTTTCTGCGTGAATTTTGGAAGATTTTTTTGTTATCTTTATGTAAGTTGTTGACTATATCAATTGGTATTAGAGTTGAATGTTCTGTGTTTAAGTTGTTTCAAGAATATTCTTGTGAAGTGCGGCGAATAATACAAGAACATGTTTAAACCACGAGTAACAATGATGCATTGTGCTTGGAATGAAATTTCGAGCTTGATTCTGGATGACATAGGATAAATTCAAATAAATTGTCTAAATAGTCATTGAATTTTACATCATGTTTCCACAAGGTCATTGAACTTTAAAAATCACCCAACTCATCACTGAACTTTTTAAAGGTTTGTACGGGGTCACCAAAATTTTAAAATCACTACATTCATCACTAAACTTTGTAAAAAATATCCACGGAGTCATTGAATTTTCCAAAAGGTTTCTCAGGATCACTAATTTAGTGATCATTGGGAATTGTTTTGCAAAATTTAGTGATGAATGAGAAGATTTTTAAAATTCAGTGACCCCGTGGAAACCTTTTGACAAGTTCAATGATGAGTTGAATGATTTTTAAAGTTCAGTGACCTCATGAAAGTATGGTGTAAAGTTCAGTGACTATTTCAATTTGGATAATTCACTCACGCTATAACTTTTTGACAAAGTTATGCAATACCATGGATCAATTTATATGGAAGCTAGAGATCTCATCACTAGTGAAGAACGGATAACATAGAGGATAAATCTTCTTGGCCAGGGGCGTGGCCATACATGGGGGCGATGTGGGTAGCTTAATAACGCATATGTTGTGATTAATCATGTTTCAGAAGCTTCAGGTACTAATTAAACATCCAATAACAACGAGACTCGTGAGTGGATCCTTGATTTATCATGATAGAGTTTCCATACGACACCTAGAAGAGAATAGTTTATTGATTTGCAAGAAACTGATTTAAGTCATGCTAATGGGTTATTACATTTTATACAAGTTAGCTGGTAGAGATAGAATAAAAATAGAAATCTATAGGATTTAAAATATGAGTTTAATTCATAATTTGATGATTAGAATTAGATTAAATTTAATTTAATATTTTGATAAATTTATACCTCATTAGAAGTTCATTTAATTTTAGCCCTTGTTTGACAATCATTTTTTTTTTTAAAGAATGAGTTTTCGAATAGTATTTTTTTTAGAGAATGTGTGGTTAAAAAGTAGAGAAACATTTTAAGTTTATGTGAAGAATATTGTTATAATATGTGGCTCATATAAAGTGTAACATATATTAATTTATTGGAATAAATAAGTTGATACTGGAGTGGAGTGGAGTGGATTTTTCCTTAAAGTCTTATACAGGTCCCAAAGTCTTGTATGAGCCATGATTAATATATATATATATATATATATAAATATATATATATATGATGCAACCCTTTAATTTGTGTATAATATAAATTATAGCTGATTCACTTCCACGGAAGTAGGCAAATTGTCGAACCACGTAAATCTCTATATGTTTTCTTCTTCGTTGATTACATATTATTTATCATTATTGCACAAATCACAACAAATATTTTATTGTTAGAATCTGTGGTTAAAAATAAGTACGAAAATAAAAGAGACTAATGAAAGAATGGATACAAAACATGGGCTTAGATTATTTGTTCTATAAATATAGAGCTTGGTCAAGCAATATTCACCCTTGATTATATGAATAAGAATTGATTTCTCCTTGCCCTCAATTCTTCACTTCTTTGACCCCCTATTTCTTTCTTGTTCATTATCAAATTAGTATGCTCCTGTGCCAATTTGGTATCAGAGCAAATTTTTTCCTTTGGCCTAACAAATCTTTCATTCTCAAATTCAAAAATCAAAATTTCAACCAACCGTTTCCATCCATTCTAATCCAATCTATACACACCCCCACCCATACACCACCTTTCATAAAAAATAAAAAAATAAATAAAAAAAAACAACCTTTGAACAACAAAAAATACAAGAATTTGTCTCGACGGCAGTTAAGTGCATACTTTTTTTCTTTTTTTTTTCTAGAATTTTTCACAAATGGTGTCAATTTAGTTAGGAGGAAAATGACTATTTGAAAGGAGTGTGTATTCAAATTTTCATCTTCTTCTATTATCTAAACTATAACTATTTATTTTCAAAGTGTGTATTCAAATTTTCATCTTCTTCTATTATCTAAACTATACCTATTTATATTTTTCTGATGAGGCTGTACGAGTAATTAAATCTTTTCATTTAAAGAAATATGATAGTTGTTGATTGGTAAGCTTTAACAAATTCTGATACATTTTCAAGTTTTATTTACCATGTCACATGTTCTTTACTTATTGATAATGAAGTCATTTTGATATTCTTATTCATATGTACTTCAATAACGATTTTTGCTGAAGTGGAATAACATGTGTGTGAGAATTAATCTCCTTTCAAACGTGGATTCCGGGCTCAGTTTATCCTCCAATCGACACCACCAAGGAACCAACCCAAAAACTCAACTCCGACTCTCCCACTACGGTTGCTTCTTGATATTCCCACTAGAGAAACCACAAAGGAATCAATGTCACAAAGACAATGGTCACAAAGGTTGAAGAAGAAGGGAAGAACTCGAGCACAAAACAGGTCTCACACAGAGAGAGAAGAGAAGCATGTTTTTCACGTTAAAGAGAAGGAGAGAGGGGCGGTTTTCACGTGTGTGAGAATAGAGGGGGCGGTCCAACTTAAATAGGGTTAGGTCAAGTCAATGGGCCACTCAAGATGGGTACACAATTTAGTCATCCAAGTAAATGGGTTGGGCCACGAGCAACTCTAATAAATTAGGCTACTTCGAGTGGCCCAAACGAAAGAAGAGTTGGGTCGTTCCATTAATGGTGTCGATATATCGATCAGTCATTTGACTAAAGCCGACTGAATATTAAACCGAGTTTACATCATCACCCGAGATTATTGGGTATCAAAACCCAACAATCTTCACCTTGATTCCCAATAAACCTACAAGCAAATAAAACATACAGTTTATATTTGCACAATCAAGGTAACCAATAAAATTGGTTTCACAGACTTTACCTCGTGTTTTCGTCCTGAAACACATACCATACCTGCTCCGTAAACTCACCAGGGCTAAGGTCAAGAACACTCAAGTAGAAGCAGATAATTACAGTAAACAGTCAAGAGCAAATAAACTCGCGATGAAGATATAACATAGGATAATACACATACAGATCTTTTTCAAACACGTTCACACAGAACAATAGATTAACACCAAGTTAATCAACACATGTGCAACAAATGCATAAATGACCCCACGAAAAGATCTCACCACACTTATCCTATCACATTCCGTGTTACTCCCACCTCAAGAACACAAATCTTCACTCATCGCTCCACCATGCTCACTAGACTAATCACTCAACTCATGTCTAACCGGTAAGTCACAATAGATCCTAAGTTCTTGAGATAATCCTTTATCACCTCATCACTTCTCCCAAACTACGTGGATAATGGGGCTCCACCTAACAGAAGTGATAGAAGTGTCCTCTCTCACACTCCACTTGATCAGGGTCTCTTTCTGATAAATGATTCCAGACATTTGATCACATCTCCACTCGTGATCCAAATGTTATACTACACATCCCCCGGTACAAACCACAATGTACCCCTAGGCATCTATACTCCACCTTACCAATAGACATCCAACACACGCACACTCACTGCTAATGCATCACTAACCCACTCTGCATGCTAGCACATACACCAAGTGTATAAGTCACATTAATTCATGCAATTACACACATCAAACACATTGAAAGTGTAACATACAACATGCAACAGAATCAAGTACTCACAGACATGCAAAAAGGATTACACACAGATGCAATGCAGTAACTAGGTTTACACTTAATAAACCTCACTAGGGTCATCACTCGACCACATAGCCACATTCGCCTCATCTCTTATCCTACCCTTATGCTTATCCTTATTCTTGGGACAGTCCTTAATGAAGTGTCCAGTTCTACCACAACTATAACACCTTCTACCACTCGACTTGACCCATCCCTTACTCTTCTTCTTATCACCATCATCACTCGAGTCACTACTCGAATCACTATTATCTTGAGCTCTACCCAAATTCATTTGCTTAAATTTCATTCTACTCCTCATCAAGTGTAACTCACTATTCATCTTATCTTCTTTTTCAGCCTTAATTTCCATTTCTTTACTCTTAATGGAATCTATGACAATCTCAGGTGTTAAGGTGTCCCTACCATACTTAATGGCATTCTTAACCTCTCTATATGAATCAGGCATAGAGTTAAGCAGAATTATAGCTTTATAAATTTCAGACACTTTTTCATTACAATTAACGATATCTTGAACAAGTTTGTTAAAAATATCCAAATTGTCATCAAGGTCCTTTGAAGGATCCATTTTAAAACTGAAAAAGCGCTCAAACAGATATAACTTATTAGGAGTAGATTTAAGCAAATATAAACTCTCCAACTTTTCCCAAAGTTCTTTGGTGGTTTTTAATTTACCAACTTTTCTTAAAACTGCATCAGACAAGTGTAAAATAATAGAAGTATATGCCAGTTCGTCCAAATTCTCTTTTTCTACAGCAATCAAGGTTTCAGAAAAAGAATCATCAATAGCTTTAGAAACCTTTTGTTGAACAAGAATACCTTTCATTTTTTGTTGCCAAATAGAAAAATCTCCTTTACCATTAAAGATACCCAATTCAAAGTAATGTGTCGACATCTTACCAAAAAATGCACAGAACACAAGCTCAAAACTTGTAAAAGTCATAGGTCACACAGATTACACCAAGTAACAAGATTTCTATGGTTTCACAATAATACACTATTCTAGAACCCCAGGATTCCGTGAGAATCACGTTCTCAGGTCAAGGGAAGAAACTAGTATAGGAGGCTTGGGTACAATTCTAAGAAGATATGAGATAACGTAACAACGTTCAACAATTTAAGCTAACGACGATAAACAAATAATTTCATTTAGAAATTAAACAGGTAATCCTAGGTTCTAGCAACACACAATGGTTACCAAGCAATGGCAACCCCCAAACCTATGTGATCACCCCACACGATGATCTGCTAGTGCGATAATGTAAGGGTTTCAGCCAATTTACCAGAGCGAACCAATTATGAGGTCCGTAAATCAGAGAGATGCGAATTTACTGCTTTAGGGCCGCAATCTTGACTTAAAGTAATTCAGTAACTATTCAGAAGTTCCGATCGATGCTCCACCAAGGGCAAAATCGTCCAACTTTTTCTACAGTACTTGAAATCGAAAACTAACAACACCAAAATGTTAGAAATATCAAAATGAAGGTTCTGTCTCAAGGGACCTCGGCCTGAATCGATCGGCGTGGGCCTCACGCGCTGCCGTCGATCGCCGGAGCTCAGACGCGCCACACACCCAGGAGCGCCTCCGCCTGCACGACCCAACCTCGGTGTCCGTTTCCCAAAATTCGTTCTGGATTGGCCGAAAATCGAGTTTACAGATCCGGTTTTCGCACAGAAGTCTGGACAGACTCGAATTCTGATTTCTGGTGCGTTTTTCTGCCGGTTTCTGGTCGTTTTTAGCCGAAAATCCACCACTAACCTCGCTCTGATACCAATTGTGAGAATTAATCTCCTTTCAAACGTGGATTCCAGGCTCAGTTTATCCTCCAATCGACACCACCAAGGAACCAACCCAAAAACTCAACTCCGACTCTCCCACTACGGTTGCTTCTTGATATTCCCACTAGAGAAACCACAAAGGAATCGATGTCACAAAGACAATAGCCACAAAGGTTGAAGAAGAAGGGAAGAACTCAAGAGCACAAAACAGGTCTCACACAGAGAGAGAAGAGAAGCCGGTTTTTCACGTTAAAAAGAAGGAGAGAGTGCGGTTTTTCACGTTAAAGAGAAGGAGAGAGGACGGTTTTCACGTGTGTGAGAATAGAGGGGACGGTCCAACTTAAATAGGGTTAGATCAAGTCAATGGGCCACTCAAGATGGGTACACAATTTAGCCATCCAAGTAAATGGGTTGGGCCACGAGCAACTCTAATAAATTAGGCTATTTCGAGTGGCCCAAACGAAAGAAGAGTTGGGTCGTTCCATTAATGGTGTCGATATACCGATTAGTCATTTGGCTAAAGCCGACTGAATATTAAATCGAGTTTACATCATCGTCCGGGATTATTGGGTATCAAAACCCAACAATGTGAAAGTAAGCAGGAGTATTTTTGCTTATTCAGTAATTTTGAACTCCCACGCTTCGTGTGCTTGTCGCTCAGTATTTAAGATCGAATTTAACCTAAATTCGCACGTGATTTGATTTTTATTTTATTTTTTTTAATTTAGAAGTGTCCGTTAATGATAGCATAGATTCACACAAAGCGAGCTCAAGATAGTATCACAAATAATGATCATAATTCTCGTTATTAATCTCTATAAAATTAACTGATAACATGATGGAACAATATGAAGAATAAATTATTAATCCATATATCGTAATGTTGTCTACCAGTAAA
Organism: Osmanthus fragrans; assembly: GCA_019395295.1. Lineage (NCBI taxonomy): Eukaryota > Viridiplantae > Streptophyta > Magnoliopsida > Lamiales > Oleaceae > Osmanthus > Osmanthus fragrans. The sequence continues at coordinate 19,710,807 of CM033344.1, read as the reverse complement.
CATGCCTTAAATGGCGACTCGCTAGAGATGGACTTTTCTTTTATATATAAATGAAATTGAGAAAAAATTACATTATATCAGATAAGATTTAAAGCCAAAAAAAAAAAAAAAAGAAGAGAGGAAGCTGAACTCGTAAATAGAAGAAATAATTGGAAAGATGAGTAGGAACTGTAGCATGTCAGATCATAATTTCATTTGTAATTAATTCTAACGTTCTAACTCTGAACTCTTGTATTGTACATTACTTGCGTCCCCCAAACCATCAATTTGCTTTGATAGATCGCCTGCCATGTTTTTCGATTAAGAAAAACAAGGGTCGACTGGTGATCTTATACGTTGAGAGTCCGATGTGAATCAAACAAGACTTCAATATACATATAATATAGAGCAGGGCCGGTCCTGGCCCAAGACAAGTAAGGCCACCGTCTTGAGCTTCCGAATTTTAGGACCTAAAAAAAAAAAAAAAAAAAAAAAAGTCCAAAATCCAGTCCAATCCAATACCCTAAAATCCCTTGAATTTTTTTTATTTTTGGGCAGAGACGGAGAGACGAGACCGTAGATGAAATCGAAACAGCTCATTCAAATCCCTCTCCATTCGCAATCATTCTCACCAAATCAAGGCAAGCATTCTACCATCAGCAAAAATTCCGGCCATAAATCATAATAGGTACGGTACTAATCTCTTCGTCTTCTTCTACACTTTACTGTTTTTTTTTTCATCGATTTCTTCCGGCCCTGCTTTCGGCCCTTTCCTGTGTGGTTCTTTCTTCCGGCCATAAATCATAATAGGTCTGGGTTTTGAAGATGATGTAGGATTCGGGAGTTGGATGGATGGAGCATGTAAGATTTTACATGCCTTGAGCGTATTGCGTGTCAATTGCTTCTTTTCTTCATATTGATTGAACATGTCTCTTCAGTTATTATTTAGCTATTTTTAGTGAATATACATACCAATGTTTTGTCAATTTGACTGAATCCTTTCTTTTTGGAGAAGTTTGAGGACTTTCAATTTGGTTTCATCGATCAGGTTTTACCGCTCTTTACTTATGATTATGTCTACAAGAAAATTTGAATATGGATGTGCTAAAAGAAAAAAAAAAAAAAAAAAAAAAAAGATTGAAAAGTTGATTAAATCTTAAAAAGGAGCACTTGATAAGTTTTTTAGTAGTGATAAACGAATACATAATGAAGACGTAGTTGTTGAAGAATTGTTGAATGAGAAGTGTTGAAGGGTCTCATAATAATTAATCACCTTAGGCCTCTAAATTCTCAGGGTCGACCCTGATATAGAGTGACGGAAAGTTTGATACGAAACATGGAACAAAAGAGGAAAGGCTACGAGGATGGTGTTGGAATTTGAAGTTTCATCTTAAAAGTTGACATTATTAAAGAGTAATATAAACATTTACACGATGTTTAATAATTAGATTTTTAATCAATGTGAAATTTACCAACACGTACACTAGATAAAGGACTAAGTAGCAAATGGGAATTACAATTTTTTTTTCCTCATTTTTCACTTTTTATATTTGCTTCTTTTATGTTTATTTTTGCTTATTTAAACATAAAGACAAAACTTTAAAAAATAATTATATGTTCTCTGATAATATTATATCAGTTTAGCTAGACTATATTAATCCAATTCTAAGATCAATTCATTCCATTTACAATGCCATATATTTTTCTGAACACCAAGTAGACTGTTGTTCATTATCTTTGTTGGCAAATAAAATTAAAACGTCATCAACAAAATTTCTATATTTTAAAAAGTCAACGATTAAAATAAACTTCAATGGATTTTCTATTTTAACTTTTTAAAATAGAGAATAAATTTAGATCTCTGTTCTTACTTTATAATAGTTGCATTTAATAAGGGTTTCAATACTGAATCTTAAATTATTCAAATTATGTTTCAATTGATTGACCAATTACATGTAAAAAAAAAATAAGTTTTAAATGAAAGATGATAAGAAAGTAATAAATGTTTCTTGAAAGAAGTAAAATAAAGAGCCAAAATAGAAAATATTATACAAGTATAAGAAGAAGTTTAAAACCTCTAAATTTAAATATGCTCTTTATATTATACATAAAATATTCTTTATAAATAGAGAGTTTTTTAAGTATGCTCTTACTCTATTTTGTTTAACCAAAAACAATAATGCTATTGAGATTATGGTAAATCTCCACGAACAATGAACGATAAAAAAACAAGGAAATTAATCTAACCCAACTAAGCAAATCTTCAACCAAAGGAACCAACACACTTTGTTAACAAAATAACATCTACACCAATCATTTCAAAATATATTTTTAAATCATTTGAAATCAATGACTTGAATTTTGCCAACACACTTTGTAACCTAACTTTGTATAAATAGTTTTTTCCTAAGATAAGTATTTCATTATTACAGTGACATATTAAAATATTATTTTATTTTAAAAATATTTAAATGTCGCCATATCAACATTGTTCATTCCATTAAAACGTAAAATGCCATTTCTATATTTTTGTTAGTCAGAAACATATTGAAATGGTTGTAACAAACAGCAAAGCGACCTACTTTTGACAATGAAATTCGGCCCATGTTTGATTTGGCTAAAAATCAAATTTTAAGTAGAATTTGGTCAATAAATAATAAAATGTATGATTGAGAAGTTGATACAAATTGTGCGATTCATAAAAATTATAAATTGAAAATGAATTTGAAAAAATAAAATGAATTTTAAAAAATTGAGGACGAACAAGGACTTAGTTGTCCAAAAAAAAAAAAATACTATACGTCCAGTGACCCGATATTCCAAATTACTTGAATCACAAGGAAAAATTCCATATACGGAAAAAACCAGCACATTTTTCATGGTTACATAGTAAAACTATGATGAAGTAAAGAAATCCATAAGCATCAGTAAAAAGAGAAGCATACCCAAAAGCCAAGACCAACAGCACCAGAGAAAGACTCCCGCTAATAGAAGATTGCGAGAAAATGAAAAGAATCTAAGGCCCTGTTCGATAGTGAAGCATTTTTCATGGAAGTTGAAAAATTAATTTTTTTTTTCACTTTTGACCTGTTTGATAGTATTTTTTTTTTTTTCCATGAAATTGGTTTTCTATTTTTACCCCACACGTGCACATTTTCCTTTTCTTTTTTTTTTCTTTTTTTTTTTGTGGAATTGGTTTTCCCACCTTTAGGTGGTTTTTTTGTTTTTTTTTTTTTTTTTGGTTTTTTGGGTAATAGAAACAAATTCTATCCCCAATTGTAAAAAATAAAAAAATAAAAAAATATTATCTCTTTAATTGACAATTTCCATGTAAAACAAAGTCAAACGAAAATCAAAAAATTTTCATTTTTTTTTTGATAATCCAAACAAATCTTATCGCCAATTGTAAAAATTTATATCCCTTTAATTGATAATTTTTTATAAAAATAATAGTTTTTCCTTAGTTGGTTGGCACCCCAAGTGTAGCATTGACTACTTCACGAGCTTAAGAAACTCACTTGGCTCACAATTACTGTCGTGTGGCATCATTAATGCGTAGCACCAGGTTAAGTGGAAGTTGGTCCAATAATTCAATGTGCGTGCGTGTGTGTGTGTCTTTTTTATTTTTATTTAAATTGTCTTCTTACTCAGTTAGCAATCCAAGTTAGCACGCACTCCTTCACGAGGCTAAGAAACTCATTTATCCTATGAGTAATGTCACGTAACATCACTAGTGTTTAGTATCAATTTTAGATGATATTGAAGTACACATTTTCAAATTAGTTAAAATAAAAAATATAATTGAAAGGATGTGAGTTCATTTCATCTAGACTGATGCTATATAGCCATTACTCCTTAGCTTACTAATCACATCATATCTTTCAATAACGGCGATTTAACTTCAATTAAAAATGAAAAATTACACTACTAGTTCCCAACTCAGTCTTCATCTATAAAAAATAGTCTTATCAATGTTTTGACTTATTTTAACTGATTTTTATTTTTTATTTTATTATAAGTAGATAGGTCCTAGTTTTTCAGTGTTGAACCAACGGTCCAATTCAATTTTCAAAACATTGGTCCTACTATTTATTACAATTGGAGTCAATAATTACGAATATTAAAATCATCACGTGTTTAACATGCAAAAATATCTCATTTGATATTTTTAAGCACTAGTGAAAAGGTTACAAAATAAATCTTCATACTCTCTTGATTGAGTAAGGTGGTTCTGCTATTCCGATTAACTAAAGTCACTTGCAAAATGAGAAAAGTATTTTCTCCCCCATTGTACTTCCGACGTGAGAATTATTATGTGAGTTTTAGGAGTTAAACGCATAGGGAGAGTTTAGGTAGTAAAAAGTTCACTCGTTTATATTTGACCCGTCTTGAGGGTATTTATAGGCGGTAGGGGCCGCGTGACTGCCTGACGGTTGCAATGTCACGTGTCCCACGTTGTATTTCCCACTTTCCCCAAAAATAAACGTTCTGAGAAGGTGGTCACTACTCGCCTAGTGGTTGATTGTCTTTGTGATAACCTCCAAGCAACCTCTATCTACTTGAGTGATCCCTCGCGACTAAGTGGAATAAAGTACCTCGTAGTGGTAAGCAGCTCGACCTATGCGTTGAGCTCTTGCATGGGGTCGATGGTTCGGCGTGGTAGGTTTGGGGGTCGATCTTTCGTAATGGTTCTTGTGTTGTGTTGAGTAAAAGAGCGTCCTAGTACATATGGATCGATGGTCCGACTGCATAGTGATAGAGCACTCATAGGGGTTGACGGTCCGGCCGCGTGGCGCATAGTGGTAGAGCACCCATAAAGGTCGACATTTCGGCGGTATAGTGATAGATCACACATAGGGGTTGACGAATGATATTCGCGTAGTAAATTTTTTTTTATATTTTTTTTCGACGGTCCGATCAAATTGGTAGAGCACCCATTAAAAAAAAAGGGGTCGACGTTCCGGACGCGTAGTGATAGAAAACCCATAGGGGTCAACAAACTTTTCCGATCGCGTAGTAGAAGAACACCCATAATCAAACGCGGTCCGGCCGCGTAGTGATAGAGTATCCATCTAGGGGTTGACGGTCCGGTCGCGTAGTGGTAGAATACCCATGGGGGTCGACGGTCTGACCGCGTAGTGATAGGCACCCCAAGTGGGGTCGACGGTTACTTCACGAGCTTAGAACACCCATAGAAGTCGATTACTGTCCTGTAGCATCATTAGTGATAGAGCACCCATAGGGGTAAGTGGTTAGGTCGCTTAGTGATTCAACACCGCGTCTTCTTGTTGACGGTCCGGCTTGCTTAGTGATAGAGCACCCATAGAGCACGCACGGTCCTGTCGTGTAGTGAACTAGAACATCCCATGGGGTAACGGTCATGTAACATTAGTGATTAGAGCACCCATAGGGGTTTACGGATGCGTATGGTAAGCACCCATCTTCAAATGATGTTTTGACCGAAAGTGATAGAGCACCATAGGGGTGTGACAGTCCATTACATTGGTGATAAATACCCATACTCCCTTAGCTCACCGGTCACGTCGTATTTGGTAAAGCACTTATAGGGGTCTTCAATTAAAACGAAAAATTAGAGCACCCATAGGGATTCCGTTCTCGGTCGGGTAGTGCTCCAAAATAGTCTTATCAGTGTTTCTCATAGATTTTTTCACGTGGTTTTGTTTATTTTATGACTTTCGCGAGGTAGGTTTTCGCGGATGAGTTTTGCGGCGTGGTGTCATGGATCAGTTTTCCCAAAACATTGGTCAACTATTTATATATTTTCGAGTCAATAAGAACAAAATTTTATTCATCAGTGTCTATGTTATGTCTCGTCCGGATGGGATTTCATATTTTTCAGCAAAGTATAAATATAAGGAAAAGTAAGAATTTCACTTTTTGGATTACTGATCTATTTAATGAAATTTCATTTGGATCACTTAAGGGTGAGATTTTAAAATTTAAATCGCTAAGGAAATTCATTTTAATGTTTTGGTTACTGAACTTTTAATGAAATTTCATTTACGTCACTTAATTTTCAATTAGTCTCATTTAGATTGCTCAATTCAATTTATTTTAATGTTAGTAACTCCGTTGTCCGTCTTATAGGCTCGTCTAGCATAGCATTTGAAAAGTCAAAATGAACTTTTGAGATCCAAAAGTTATTTTTGGACCCATTTGGCTAATTTATGAAAATGCTTATTTTAGTTAGAAGAGCATTTTGAGGAAAGCTGATCAAATGTGACTTCATTTAAAAATACTTCGAAATAAAAGTTTTAAAATTTAGTTTTCAAACAAAAATTAAAATATTTTCTTAGGAAGCTTTTCTAGATGAAGCAAATACAAAATCAAAAGACATGTCGAATGAATGATTTCTTAACGTCACAATCCTCCATTAGTCGTCATTTGTTGGTATATAAGTCATACAATCACGTCGTTATTGCAAATTCTTTAAATTAAGGATAAATAGAGCTCTAAATATACTCGATTACATGAATTGCCCTTTTAACACCGTTTTTTTTTTTTTTTTTTTTTTTCAAAATTTAAAGTTACTACATAATTAGGTGACACAATTACTTAGAAATACATGACAGCTTAGATTGTTTGCGCAAATTTTATATTTACGACATAATTAGATCGATTGATTGAATCTCGAAAGGAGATAAAATCCCTTCCAAATCTTGTCAATGTCGCATCTTGTATTACCATTTTATGTAAAATGTAAATAGCATCTAAAGGGGGCGATTGTAAATTTAATCATTAATAAAAAAAATTACAATTGTGTTACATTTACATCAAAATTTACAAAATTGTTTATCAACAAATGATATGATGAAATTTAATTAGATCAAATTCTTATCAAATAAATAAAAATTCCTCACTTTCTTTTTTGACACCGCAAAAAAAACGTTTAAAGAGATGATGTACAATAAGCATTTTACTAAAAATGATAAAATAATGTTACTTGTATATAAACAATTACATAATGATTTATATATAGATGAGGTGCCAAAAAGAGGTAAGATATTTTAATTTGGTTCAAGAAAATATAATATAATCATATCTCGCCACATCATGTGCATGTAAATCATTATATAAATTTATTATGTACATGTATGTAACATAACTCACGAACTAAAATTGTTTGAGACCCTATGGGCTGCTTGATAGAAAGATGGAAGTTGAGTAGAAAGAAAATGAATTACAAAGAATTAAATTGCTTAGAATTTTGTTTTACTGAAAATTGTAATTAAAAATGTTTGATTGGTATAATTTTCACCTGAAAATATAATACTTTTGGTGTCTGTTTGACTTTGTTTTTCATAAAAATTGTCAATTACATGGATAAATTTTCTTACCATTGGGGACAAGTTGTTTAGATTGCCAAAAAAAAAATTAAAAAATTGGAAAATTTTTGGTTTTGGTTTGACTTTGTTTTACATTAAATTTGTCAATTAAAGAGATGATTTTTTTTACACATCAAATTAGAATTTGTTTCTATTGCAAAAAAAATAATAAATAAATAAAAATGTGGAATTTCAATTCCCACCATATAGGTGAGAATTGAAATTCAAGGAAAAACTGAAAAAGATGAAAAATTCGAAATTCGAATTCCCTAAAAAAAAATGGCTAACAAATAGCCATAAGAATTCTAACTTCCATGGAAAAAAAAAAAAAAAAAGGATATCAAACAGACTTTAAAAGATAGAAAATTTCAATATTTTCTAAGTGAAAAATTATATCAATCAAACACAATTAATTGATAATTCACAGTAAAACAAGTTTTAGACAATTCAATTCCTTACAATTCGTTTTCTTTTCACCCAAATTCCATTTTTGAATCAAACAAACCCCAAGAACAAATAGAGGTGAAAAAAGGGATTTTCCTGGGGATGAAAAAGAGAGTTCTAACAGGGTTAAATATTGGCATTTTATACCTCAATGGGCAGTGGGAGCATTCATTTACTACATGGTCAAGGAATCATATTTTAGTAGTATCTACACTTTGCCACAACCGTTTCAAAAAGTTAGCCACGCACCTAGGATAGCACTCGATACGCAATACCCCTGGACAAGGCAGAACAATATAACAGAAAAGACTGACTTCTACTTCTTCATTAACACATGTTGTACTATCCACCTTACCAAACAAGTCATGGTTGGGTAATAAAATAGTGTAGCTTTCTCATCTATTCCCATTTAGAGGATGCTCCAGCAACAACATAGCTGTATAAAACCACAAACCCTACAGTTTCTAAGTCCCATAAACATCACATAACTCAATGTACGACTTTGCGAGCAACTAAAATACATCAACAGCATTTATAAAAGAATTTTCAACAGCAATAATACAAATGCATCTTTTCCCCCCCATTTCAAACACCAAAATGGAAGTTGCACATCAACTATCTATATATTATCATTGGAGGAATAATTAAACTATACATGCATGAATAGTCGAAAAATACTATGATTTATCATTAACAGGATTATCATTTGTCTGTCTACCAGATATGATTCTATCAAGAGTCTCATCAGATACCTTAACTCCACTTGTCTCCAAGTCGGTCACTATGGCAATAGCTGCATCAAGTTCCCCAATATCCAAACAAAGACTGATGATTTCGTCGTACAACGGGCTGAAATAAATGTACAATTAGCAACAAGTAATCTGCTCGAAAAAAAATTCAATAAAAAATAAAAAAATAATAACCATGTGTTAATTAGGACACTCTTTCAACCAAGAGTCTAGCAAATCGCCAGGTTAAAATTATTGCAAGTAAATAAGGTGTAAAAATGAAAAAGAGACTTTACTAATCTTCCCATAAAAGATTAGTCCTCTTCATTCACTTCATTTTCTCAAAGTGCTGTCCCTTATCTATTTTCTTAGGAAACCATCTTATAAGTTCATGTCTTGCAAATATAATCTATCTAGGGTAAAACACAACATAAAAATGTTACCAATTCACAGTTACTAGAAGATTGGTCCTATAAAAAATATGATAGACGATTCATATCTACTTATGTAATTATCTAGCAAGGTCCAAATTTTGATACATGACATTTAGGCCAAGAAAATTTAGGTTAGGGGAAATCTGGATACATATTCAGATCAGGGTTTCTTATGTTGCGGATTTACATTCTTGTTTAATTGACATTTATAGAAAATTTCCACCTGAATATAGAAGCACTCTTCTGCATAAAAAATGGTACCATTAATCACATTTTAAAAACAATTAAGAGAACTATCTTGCTAAATACAGGAACATTGATTTTCAACTCCCAATCCATTTTTCCTTTTCTATTTCTCTGTCAAAGGCTGAAAAAAGGAAGTTAAATTCCACCAAAACCTTTAGCTCACCTGCCAAACACATGACCAAGACGATGTGTTGTCTGCAAAATTTGTAAGAAGGCAGAAGGCATAGGAGCTCGTATAGCAGCTCGAAGGACCATAGCACAGTCACCAATGGTTGGTGTTCCACCCAATTCAATTACCTGAAATATCACCCAATAATTTGCTCACTGCTGAAGCCAGAATGACAAGAAAGCAGTTTACAGTACAGCTAAATGCAATGTCAAATAGCATTAATACTTCATGTCGTTGAAGTCAAATTCTCATAAAAGAAAATAAGAAGGTTATTATCATTTCCTTATACAAAGAACACTTCATATGAAATTGCCTCATATATGAAAAGATCCCAGATACTTGATCTAGCATTTTTATATTGCAAACATTCTAGACAAGTATCCATAAATGTTTTCAAATGCCATAGTCATTAGCATAACACGATCAAATAGAAGTCATTATCAGTAATCACTAATTTGCAAACACTTAGTAGTGTACTTCGAGAAGGTGTAATTCATTAATGAGACTCCAATTGTCTGAGTTCCTGATAAATAGTAAATACTGGATGAGTATATGATACAACTTTTGTGTTTCTAACATAAAAAACAACCGGACACGACGTTTATACATGAGAGAGAGAGAGAGAGAGAGAGAGAGAGAGAGAGAGAGAGAGAGAGAGAGAGAGAGGGGAGAGGGGGGGAGGGGGGGGGGGGGGGGGGGGGGGGGGGGGGGAGAGAGAGAGAGAGAGAGAGAGAGAGAGAGAGAGAGGGAGAGATGCTCTTCCTCATATTGATTTTGATTCTTTTGATTCCTTTATGCAATTTTAGCAAAAGGGAGTGATACAAAAATCTTGAAACAAGTTGGTATTCTACTAAATGCAAGCAATCAATGATATATAAAGTGACCCAATGCATTTTTTACAATATTTGTCACCTGAAAAATGATGAATTTAACAGAAATAGGCCATTGGGCATGAAAAAGAGGCACTCTTCTGGCATTCTGAAACATAAGGCCTTATGTGCCTAGTCAGCACTTTAATAATTTTAACTGTCTTCACAGTAAAGAATCTAAAACCTCAAGCTACACCAAATCCCTTTTTCATTTCAGCAGCACTAAGCCTATAATAACTCCTTCCTTTTGTTAATAATATTTAAGGTTTACTATTATGGGAAATGAAGAATTACTGAAATGAAAAATGGTGGGAAACTTAAGTTTCTTGTTCGTTACTCAGATTTTGAATCTCTTAAACATCCAGTTTCATACGCATATTTTTATTTCTAACATATGAAACCTCATTTACTTTGCTAAACATGGTCTGGACAGTGTAAGATGTTTACAATGATTTTAGATGCCAAGAACTTAGTTTACACATCTAATCTCGACATTCAATCAACATGTAGGTGTACAACTTTCTCAATAAAGTCAGAATTTGACTCTTGGTTTGGCTTAAGAATAGTGTTCATGTGAACTATCAAAGATCTGACTCAAGTTCCATTACTCGATCCCACTCTTCAAACACAACCTGGTCAAGTCTATTTTACTTCAAAATTTGAATATCCACCTGACTCTTATTCAACAAACTCAACTAGGCTCTAGTCTATACCCGAGGAAAAAGTATTTCTTCACTTGATTATCATTCTGATAGCAGAACAGGGTCAAGTGTTCACTCTCCAGTGAAAAATAGGAACTCGCTGAAAATTTGTTCAAATCTCATAGTATTTACCATGACCACCAACAATGGGCGCATACAATTAACCACATATCTAGCCAAGTTTAATTTAAAACTACTCTACCATTTCCCCCAAAACATAAAAAATTACTACGAATGAAACAAAATTTATGAGAAATTGGAAGTAGAATGAACAACAATGTATTTGCTCTTAGAGCAGGTTCATCTACAGGGAAAAGGCATATATCATTTGATAGATTCACATTGAAAGAAAAAATTAGGAGAAAAGAAGAAAAAATTAAAGGAAATCAAAGCTGTCCCTTTCAATAAGATTGATTTCAACATTTCACAGCCACATTATAACTAAAGAGCCTCTAACAAGAGTTGCATTTTGAACATCAAATAGAAGCTACCAAAAAAAAAAAAATTCCTGGAAAACAATCTAATTGCCAAAACTGCAAGACTATTTTGACAATGTCACATTATGGAATATTAGTTGCATGAAGATTCGATTGATCTTCTGCTTACTCTTGTACATTCTGGTCAAGATGACCAACAAAAACCTGTGACTGGACTAACTGTTAAGCTCCCACGAAAAAACCATCAATTGCAAATTCAATCAACATGAGATGTTTCTGAATAAATTCTCAGTAAGTTTGATTATGGAAAAAGAAAAATGATAACAAATCAGCTATGATTCATGGAATGGAAAGATGGGTAATTTTTGGGAAGAGAAACAATGGTCAAGATGTAAACTGGAAAATCACTGGCAGTTATTTAATAAAATCCCTTGTATAAAATTGAGAAACAAATTATATGAGAGGAGAGACTGCAAACAAGACGTGATTTACCTTTGTCATTAATTTAACAGCCAATTCAACTTCCCACTCCTGTGACCATCTCCGAGGGGCTTTGTTCTTCAAGTCCTTTTCCCACATCCAACCCCAAGCATCAGCTATTGTGTACATATCTGATACATCAAAAACTTTCCTGTTCCTCAGCTCCTTAAAAGCTTCATGAATATCTTCAGGAAACCAGTCATCATCAGCATCATCCTGTATTCATATATATTAGACATCTTTGACCCAATCTGAGAAGCTTGACATTATATACAAGATTGGACAAGGCAAAGATCGTAGCAGTCTTATTTCCAATCGGAAGTGGCAACACAATGAAGTTTGTAATCAATTACATCAACTAGTGTACGATGAGCAACTCTCACCATCTTTTCAGTTTGGACAAAACAACCCTTGGACAGTGATGGTCCGTGTTATGATCCTAGCACTAAAGTCACTATATTTTTAGAATTATTGACTAAAAAGAAAACAGTCAACAAACTGCTTAAAAAAATGTAAAGGGGTATAAAATTATCATTTCTACTTAATTGTACACATGGGAGAAAGAACCCTAGACTTTCTCAACAACCACGTCTGGTTGCCTGTAATTTTTGAACTCCTTATCTCAAAATCCTAAGAATTTAGGGAATATAATCAAAATTTAAAAAGGCGAAACTAAGTATTGAAGCGATTTTTCTTTATGAGTCGAGACATAAGTCTCGAGGTGAATTGAAGCGTAAGCCTCACAACAAACAAAAAATTTAAGTAAAAGAATTATAAAATAATACAAAAAAAAAAAAAGTTGGAGCATATGATAAATAGGATATATAGCCATTAGTTTTTTGAATACTGACTTTTGAATTTTCGTTTTTGGTCCTCTACTTTCTAGCTGCTGTTTAGTTTTCTAGGTATTTTATTGTTTTGTTTGAGCCCAAAATGCCTTTTTAAATGGACCCTTTTTTTTTTAAGAAGGGCTCTTTCAAATTTCAAATGAGGCAAGCACCACATGCTCCATGAGGCGTGCGCCTCAGATTTAGAGGCGTGAGCCTCATATTTTTAGCCTCAAAAATACCACCTTGAGGCATACCACATGCGCCTTACGGTAAGGCGGCACTATCGTCTTTTTAAACCATGAATATAATAAATACAGAGTTCAAGCTACTTCATACACAAATCTGACTATCACCATCGCAGAACTAAAATATTATGATTAAAGAATTAACTTTGAGCCCGTTTGGCCCCCATTCCATTCTCATTCTCATTCTCATTTTTTTCTCTTTCTTCATTTCAACCACACATTTTTCAAATAAAATAATATTACACACAAATCTAAAACTTTTATCATTTTTCCACCACACATTCTTCCATCAATCACTATTCCAAAAATTCTATTCTCATTAAAATCAACATCATACAAGTAGGAAGCAACTAGAAATGATGATAGAAGACCATAAGCTTATATACCTCCACTGATACCCGGGAAACCCTTCTCCTTGATTTTCTTGATGAGCCAGTAGTCTGGTCAGAGTCTTTCAATAATTGCACTCCAATCATTTGAGGAGGTTTTGCAGCTTCAACTTCCTTATCTTTCACTCTCTCACCCGCTTGGCTTTCAGTTTGTTCCACTTCATCCTCTTCATTGGCCTCGTCATCTTCAACCTCATTTGCAACATCATCACCAACATCTGCATCATCAGAGATATCAGCAATTTCAAATTCTTCTACTTCTATTGATTTGCTATGATTTTCATTTAAGCCCTCTCCAAGAAAACGACGTCTCCAGAACTCTGTATTTCCTTCTTCCAACTTGATTCGTGATATTATTTCATCCAACTCTCCGTCAACCTGATAGGTCAATAATTTTATTATCAACTACAGAACAAAGAATTTGTATTCGTCCGTAAATAATTATACAGCATTTAGTAGATATATATAGTCAAGGAACATATTGTGCATAATATAGCATAACTGAAGCATCTAATCAAAAGAAATAAATGTTAATGGAAACGAAAATGACTAGGAAAAGGAAAATATGATTTCAAGGATGACCTCTTCTTCTTCCTCTTCAACAGGAGGAACCCAGAGAGGCCGACCTCTAGAACGATTTATTCTCCTTGCTTTTTGTACACGCTGGTAGAGCACATTTCTAGTACCATCAGTTGGCAGACCTTGAGCCTCCAGCTCTTCCTTTAGCTCTGACACTATCATTTTACTAGCAGCTTTTGGTTTTAAGGCATTCTGTTCAGGACCTTTAATAATTTTCTTTAATCTCTCCTCGACTCTAATGTACTCAGATTCAGACACATTCCCTAATATTGAAGGTCCTTCATTGCGTAAAGTTTTCAAAAGCTTCCGATGATGCATTTTCCATTCTTCTAGACATCTTTGTTTGAAAGAGGTTTCCATGGGGCTGGAGTATACGAAACCATCAGTATCAGGATCCAGCGGTGTTTTTCCTCTACGTGGAACCCATCTCTTACGTTCACCTGTAAGCCCACCTTCCTCAATGTACCTAGTTTGTAGCCAAATCAGCAATAGTTTCTTACAAAAGTTAAAATTGAATTATATTTTCTTGTTTTTGTAATTTCATAATAGTGATGTAGAAATTAAAAGCACATCATACCAATGTTCAATAAACAAGAGGACAAATTGAGATAGTTCAAACAATGAAAATCATCAGAGAGAGATGGTGCATTGTGATAACGTAGCAAAAGAATTTTGAGAGCATCACCTGAACAGCTTTACAAAATTAGCCTTTTCAAAAAAATTTCTCATGAAACATTCGAACATGTTACTGAAGATATGGAACTTGCATCACTCATTGCTACTGACAAGTTCTGAATACTTTTTTCTTTTTTTACTGTTCTACAAACGGACCAGACAATGACCCAGAAAAGGACGAGGCAAAGGAAAAGGACGAGGCAAAGGGTCAAACTGGTGGTAAAAATAAATAAAAACAACTGGCCATTTGGGGTTTAACTAGCTGGTTTTGGGGGTGCACCAGAAGGTTCTGAGTTGTCATTTTAACAGGTTCTAAATTTCTGGTTTTTTCCATACAGTTTTCCCAGTAAAACCGGACGGTCTGGTGAGGCATTTATAACAATGCTTTCTTTAGACACAGGTAACTTGCATTGAAACACTACCGAAATCAGAGCATCATATGATGAATGAGAACTATGGATTATTAGAAATGGTGATAAAAGAATGCATGGGTCAGGGCACCAGCTCCAATTCTGTGCCCTGCTAACCTGAATTCTCAAGTTATCCACAGAGATTCATTCAACTCATGATGGAAAATAGCTAGAATGCATGATTGATTAATATGAATGAAAACAGGAAACCTGGCGATGTAATCAATCTCATAACCAAGTTCAGCTTCTTCTTGCAAAGGTTCAATCCATGAGCTAACTAGCGTCCGATATTTCCTGCTGAGGATCATGGCTCGAGGTGGAATTTGTTGGTTATCTTTCGCCATAGCTTCAAGAGCTTCTAGTAACTCAATGACTCTTCCTAATTTCAAATGTAATAATCAATTAAAAATGATTTCATTGAAGAGATCTCAAGAAAAGATTTGACAGGATTAGATAGACAATTGCGAGCTTTCTAAATAAGATAGAACAACATTCCACTAACCAGTCATGTATTCTGCAAAACTTCAGGAAAAGCTATGCAGTTATGAAGATGACAGCAAAGTACACGATACCTTTTTATTGACTCTTTGTAGATCAATGTATTGAGTATTAACTTAATACTTACTGATTCAATCTCTAGTCAACTAAATAATAGGTAAAAAGAAACAACTTTGAACCAACATTTTTTTCTTCTTGAACTTTTAAAAATATAAAATGTGTTGTGAATTCTTAAAATGAAATACTAGTTACCATGAGTAATATGAATACAAGTGAGATGATTTCTGCAAAAATACTAAGCGTGGTCTTCTTTAGTACCATCACCAATTCTGCATTTTACTTAATTTTCTTTATAATCTAAGTAGGTCCATCCATGTTCTGATGAGAACAAAGATGATTTCTGTGACAGTTATTGCCTAATTTACTCCCTTGACATAAAATGGAACTCATCTTACTTAATCCATGTTATCCTAACTGAGATGAAGGAAGGCCAAAAAGAAAGGTGAGAGAGGGGATGGGAGAGAGCGTAAATCATACCTTCTCTACATAAAGCTCGAAGATATAAAGAAAGTGGATCCCCATATTTCCCCTCGTTGTGCAATATTTTTGTTCCACCTTCAAAGTTTTTGAGTGCACGGAAATGACGAATGGCTTCTCGCACGACACAGTACTTCGTAAAGCACTCTACCAACAATCTATAGAAGAAGAGCAGAATCACCAACCGACAATTTAAAGGGTGAAAACAAGTCTTGGCTTTATTGCCAACAATTTTGAGGTAAAGTATACCCTCTACACCTTCACATTTTATACTTTTGGACCATCAATTAATGAATACATGCCAAAAACATATCTGGACCTGACTTTCACCACAAATTACAACATAGTCTACTTTTATTATGTTGCACAAAGAAATCCCTTCTTGTCTGATCCTTGTACCACTATCTCTTTAATTCCGAAATGTAAAAATAACAAAATTCTCACCACTGCTTCAGCTAAATCTTTAGCAGGAGGCGAAAGATATTTTCAACTAAGATATGAAGATGATCATGAAAAGGAACTATCCTCCAATAGTTAAGGATCCATAACATATAATTGTCTAGTTAAAGGAACTTTCATGATAATATCTGAGTTTCTGGATAGTTAATCCATTCTGCCTCACTAATAAGAGGTAAAACCTACAAAGACCGCTATGTAACGTTCAAATTGATGCTGCATTTCCTTTTTCCTAATAATTACAGCAAAAATAATTAAGCCCTTGTTTGGCCCCCTTTTCCTATCATATTTTTTTTCTCTCCCCTACTTCAACCACACAATCTTCCATAAAATAATACTACACGTAAACCGAAAAATTTTCCTTCTTTTTCAACCTCACATTCTCCCAAAAAAACATTATTCCAAATATTAATTTTGAAAAAAAAGGGGCTCAAACAAGGGCTAAGAAAGAAACACAGATTCCTGCATCAATGTTAAAAGAAGTCATCTTACGCATAGGTTCTCATGTTAGGTTGCAAGCGCTTGTAGTCTTCAACCATCATCCCTAGTAACTCAGCAACATCTTGAACCCTACAATGTCATAACACAATCTTAGTACTTCATATACTATTATAACAAAGATATGTAGAGTATCAATTGCGAATGTTTCACCATGTATAATTTATCAGAAATATGCTTGTTATGGAAAGATAAACCCCTATCAAATTACAAGGTGTCGTTATTTTCCTTAACAAACAACAGAAATTGGTAATTTGAAATTCCAAGCAAAATCAAACATTTCATATGTAGACGTCTTTTCTATCTATTTACAAGAATTTCTGTTTGAAAATAGCAGCATATTAGTTTCCCTATTACTCATTATTCAGTATCCAGTAAAGTTCACCATTGTAATGCTGCCAAATAGTGCTTGGTAGACTTACAGAACATAAAAGAACTAACAGAACATACTACACAGCTCAGAAGTAATTATGCAGTTTAGTTACAAAAGCGCTAGTAACTTGCATTCTTCTACTCTTTCCCATATTATAAACTGTCAAAATTGCATCTCTATCAGCTGTCCAGAGGAAAAAAGTCACTTCCTCGGGAGCATTATTCCATGTTAACATATAAAAGTTCCAACAAAAAATCCTTTCAAACCCCACTAAATTTGAAGACAAGTCGCAAAAAATAGCAGTAACCCCAGAAGCGAATCCAATTCCCTATCTCATAATCCCTTTCTGAACATCACATCCCATTTGCTGCACAGGGACACCAATATCCTTGTTAGAAAAGATGTTAAAAATATAGGAGAACTGAGTTTTAAGGCCATCTAACCACACCAAACATTATACCAAGGTTTAAGCCTTCGATTATATTCGATGAAGGGGCTTGAAGATAACAAATAGGACTTAAAATAAGGCTAAAAGGCATTTGCTTGGAGGCCATGATCCAGAAGATGCATTTAGCAGACATCACAGATTCTACCATGAGAGTGAGTCAGTGTCAAACTCCAACTGTTGAGGCACTGTAACCATAATTGACATCTTTTGTAGATTTGCTGGGTAAGTGAAAAAAGTCACTTTCACACTATTTTCCATCTTTTGTGGATCAAAACTAATTTTTCTGATTTCCTCTTTAATTTAGTATAATGGAAGGACAAGTAACTACCAAAGAATGTAACAAACTCAACAGTAGTATAATTTTAACTTGGGAACTCATAAGCCCATGTCAGAGCATTGCCAAGATGGCTGATGTTCCGGTGGATACTGAGGCTCAGGAAATATATGTTGTCATTGAGCCATATTTGCATGCTATTTTTTCCTTTGAGACACAGAACATGTGTAAAGTTCTACTTGAGAACTTTAACATATGTGAGAAAGGAAGTGACACAAAAGTCTGCAGAAAGCATTTATGAACCAATATTGGTGGTATGAGTTATAGAACTCTTGAGACAACAGTTGGATTTGCAAGGTCAATTGAGCTTGTGTGTGCAAAGAAGAGAATTCCCAAGTAGGAGGCCAAAATATTTGAATATGAAGATACAATTGTTTACCACACGCCTAAGCTTAAGAGACATCAAATTTGTTGTGGGAATTGAAATACACCAGTTCACACCCAAATATCCTTTCTAAATCAGCCCCTCTAACAAAAATACAAGGTATCAATGAATAGTCTCAACCCCCATTTAACACAAATACAAGGTAACCCCCATTTAAGCCAAATCTTAAATCCAGTCCTGTGCCAAAAAATCAGTTCTATACATGATCACTTAACTGGTATTAAATTTTGGTTGGCAGAAATACGGCATCTGGAAAGCACCATAACAAACTTTTCAATTAAGTTATAAAACACTTGCACTGAAATAATGCAGTTGCAACCCCTCAGATTCCCATGCTCAAACAAAATTAAGGAGTCACAAATTACTATGATGATGTCATTTATTCCCCAAGAATTCTTCCCTACATATCATATTTAACAGAAGTTATCTAGCATGAACATCACTACCATCCTTTTTGAAGCCAAACAATTTAACCCGCTCACCTGATCACAGAGCTAGAGTTCTAACCTGGATATCTCTAGAATAACCAATTTTAGCCCCGTTTGATTCCCATTTTTCCCAAAAATCAATTTTCTCTCTTTTCTTTTCAACCACATATTCTTTATTAAAATAATATGACACGCAAATCAAAAACTTTTCTTTCTTTTTTAACTACACATTCTCCATCAATCTACTATTCCAAAATACATTTTTCAAAAAAAATGTGGATCAAATACACCCTTAATATGCGAGTTCAGACTTTCTTGTGTTCCATGAAAAGTAGTGTCAAGCATAAGGAAAAGGAGAATACAAAAATACACCCTCAGTCCATGAAAGACCAATTAAATAGATATCAGTAGCCTGCACGAGCAGTATAACTAGAGTGATTGGTAACAATCCCAGGGCCTGGACTAGACAGGCTGGACTGAATCATATTTTTATTAGTAAACCAACTTGACAGAAAAAAACAGGCTACCTGTTTTATGCTGACGAAATAACAACTAAGAATACAAATATGTGCAGTATGTATGACAAAAATACCTATCGTAAGACTCAGCTCTTGTATATGCTTGGATCACCCAATTATATGTCTCTGTGTCAGGTTTCATGAAAGCTAACAACAAAAGGCAACCATGAGTCCAAAGAAATTTCAGAAAACATTGAACGTGATAATGAGGTTATATAAACAGTACAAAGAGTAAATTCAATTTTCTTCTCTTTGAACTTTAAATGCCCTTTTACTTAGTTTGATTATTAGATGCCACAAAATTCCAGTGGAGAAGATTTCTCCAAGGGGCAGGATAACATAGCAGATTAGCAGTTGAAGGAAGTGAACTCAAGATTACAGCCATTTTATGATGCATAAGAAGCAAAAGGTTCCAAAGACCATAAACAACTCTATATCGAAAAAATTGCATCCCTGAAATAGACCAGGAAGATGAAACGTCAGTATCTCAATTCAAAAAGACAGATTCTCTAAAAGTAAGCACGCTTGCATCTCGAAAAAGGAAACTGTAGAATAGGACCGAGAATGGAAAGGGGACAAGTTATAGTAATTGTAATTGATTAGAGATTGTAGTTTTGGATATTTGGTAGGTTAATTTGCTTCCTAACGTAGAAGATAAGTTTTCCTTTCATTCTTCATTTTATGTATATAAATAGGTTCAAATTGGGGCTGCTAATATATGCAAAAAAGAGAGTATTTTTCTCAATTCTGTGTCTTTTTCATGGTATCAAAGCTTAGCTTGTAGAGCCTAGCAAATTATGGTAGAATTCCGCAAACAGCACAGGGTCGACAACCTCCAATAGCGAAGCAGGGGTTAACCCCTCAATTGGTCCCAATGCATTCGATAATTCCTCATTTCAACTCAGTGTCGAGAAATTGAATGGGAAAAAAATTTCAAGAATGGGCCCAGTCCATAAAATTGGTAATTGGTGGAAAAGGGAAGCTGGGTTATGCTTACAGGCAAAACAAAGAAGCCGGACCAACGCTACCTTACTCCATTGTAACTGCCTGGCTTATGAACTCCACGAAACCTTCTATAGGTAAAACATAACCCTTCCTTCCAACAGCAAAACATGTTTGGGATGTTGTGAAGGACACTTATTCAGACATCGGAAACACATCAAAAAGTTTCGAACTTAAAGACCCATTTACAACAGACTAAAAAGGGGACAACAGATGTTATGGAATACTTCATGGAGATGACATCTTTTTGGCAAGATCTCGACCCAAGCAACAAAGTGCCCTGATGACATCGCTATGTACAAAACGAACCAAGAAAATGAAAGGGTCTATGAATTTCTCGCAGGCATGAATCACGAGCTATACAAGGTCACACGTCGAATTTTAGGGTAACGCCCCTACTCGCGAGGTGTTTGCCTATGTCGTGAAGAAGCTCATAAGCAGGTAATCCAACTTCAAGTGGTGCATTCAATTTCAAACAATTGAAGCAACTCTATCAACTGTTCTTGAGCTTTCAAACATCTGGTCAGTCTTCTCCTGAAGGTCCCTATAGTTCACTAGCCCACAAAGGTAACTTAAATTCTTAAACACCTCACAATATAAAAATGCTTAGACTATTGACTCCAGCGCATCCGATCACATAACGAACTTGTATCACCTATTTTCTTCATACTCGACATGTCTTGGCAACATTAGAGTTCAAATTGCATGACTCACTTTCATCTATTGTAGGAAAATGGAGCATTCGCATATCTGAGTCCATAACTGCAACACCCCGAATTTTAATTATATTTTTCTATAGGCTAAATTTAATATTGATCATTTAGCAAATAAAATAAACCATGCCCGGCCTTGTTGTCACACTGAAGTCCAAAAGTTGAAGTGATAAACGTGACCCACTTATTTGCATAAATGATTTATTTCGCTTACGTGTACATTTAGGATTTATCGTAAATTATTTGGGTCGAATATTTTAGTATTTTAGAAGTTGATAAAAATATATAGATATTAAAATCATTTTGTAGCTCATGTTAAATAATATAATTTGTGCACGGGGAAAAATAATTTTAAGCCAATTATGCTTCGAGTTATTCTAATAGAAAGAAATAGTATTATCCTCAAATATCTTATTAATATATTATAATAATAAAAAAATGGGAAGAGGGAACTTTCAATGGCACGTTTCTTAGAATTTGAAGAAGCATAAATCATTCATTATTTTATATAATAAATTTATTTAATTAATTAAATCTCACTCTCAAACGTCCACCATGATTGATTTGAAATAAAGAATGAAATTTATTTAACCTATTGAATTTTCAAAACCTAACATGTGGGCGTTTGAATTGATAGTTAATACAAGTAGATATTATATATATAAAATATGTGAGAAGTGTTTTTTTCCCCCTTTACCTATGCATTTCCACACGTTAACACACTTGTTAAAAGGGAGTATTATTTTATTTCATCAACCACATTCAAATATTTTACAAATTGGGTTCTCATATTCTTACAAACATTCTACCCAATTTTAGTTATTATCTCAAGGAATAATTTCAGAATTTGTGATATCAATTGAGGTAAGAATACTTTGTGCAAGTGGTAAATTCTTATTCTCTTGATATTTTTATAGACTTTGGCATAAAATATTCTAAGGCTTTCGAGTCAATTTCTATGTTAAATCTTACAGGATGGACCGTTAGATCGAATATGTAAATCCTACGAGATGTTGGAATTCTTATGAAATTCCTTGAGCCATTGGGTATTGCGATCGGTTGCTCTAAATCTATAAAAAGTTGGTATGTTATGCCATTTTATTTTTATATCATATTAATAAGAATATGCACGTATTTTTACCGAGTATTTTTTTGTTTAAAATACTTACTCTTACTAAAATTTTCAAATTTGAACGGATCGTGCGGACGTGTGGAAGATTGACCGAGTGATGCTTATGGGGTCGCCAAGTAAAAGTTTCTAGAAATGATAATTACAAATTTATATTTGAAAAATCCTTATGTTAAATTTCATGCACGTTATCTAATAGTTTTCTTTGTGTTCGAGCAATTGATATTCTATGTTAAACTTATGTTATGGGTTGACATCGTAGCATTTCAAGATATTATTTAATTTGAAAATTTTCAATTAAATTGTTGATTTATCATTATTAAGTTATCGATCAAATTTTTAAAAAAAAAAATCCGCTTAAATTAAATAAAGATGACTGAATTTTTGGGTAACACCTCAAGTCTATTTTTATAAAATAAAAATGGAATAGATTTAGGGCGTTACAAAAACACTGAAATCCGGTCTTCATGTCCCAAATTCGTCTTTTAACTTATTAACTATTAGTCAACTAACCAAAAATTCCAATTGCTCAGCTAATTTCTTTCCATCGTATTGTTTCTTTGAGGACCTTTCATCAGAGAAGACAATTGACAGTACTAAAGAATGTGAAAGACTGTACTACTTCGAGAAAGCTAATGTAAATGAACTAGGTCAACTTTCAAGTTGTAATTCTACATCTACCGGTCTTCATGTCCCAAATTTGTCCATTAACTTATTATCTATTAGTCAAATAACCAAAAATTCCAATTGCTCAGCTAATTTCTTTCCATTGTATTTTTTCTTTCAGGAACTCTCATTAGAGAAGACAATTGACAGTACTAAAGAATGTGAAAGACTGTACTATTTCGAGAAAGCTAATGTGAATGAACTAGGTCAACTTTCAAGTTGTAACTCTACATCTACCTCTATGGATAGTGAAATTTTATTATGGCACAATAGAATGGGCCATTCTAGTTTACAGTACTTAAAACATGTTTTTCCTTTATTTTTCATGAATAAAAATCCCTATTAAGTTTTAATATGAAAGTTGTGAATTTGCAAAGCATCAACATACATGTTTTCCAAAATTCACGTACAAACCATCTAAACCATTTGTCATTCACAGTGAACTATGGGGATCCTAATCGTCCCCAACCAAAGTGGTAAGTCACATTTATCGACGACCACACTCGAGTATTTAGGTTTATCTACTAAAGGGAAAAATTCGATGTTCAATCAGTATTTATAAATTTCAATTCCATGAATCTAACACACTTTCAAACACAACTTCAAATCATTCGTATTGACAATGACACGGAGTACTTTAATACCACTTTGCAAGATTATTTGAAAAAAAGTGTAATAGTCTATAAACTTTCATGTGTCAATACCCCCAACAAAATGAGATTATGAACGAAAAAATAAACACATACTAGAAGTTTCTCGTGCCTTAATGTTTACTACAAATATGTCAAATCCTTCTAGGGAGATGCCATTCTAGCATCTATTTATCTCATCAATCGACTGCCTAGTCGGACTCTCTCCTTTGACTCACCCCTACAAAAACTTCAAAAAATACTTTCTTACTTCCCGTCTTAGCTCAAACCTACCTCTAAAAATGTTCGGCAGCGCTACATTTGTACACATTCACTCCTATCATCGAAACAAACTTGAAACATGTGCCATCAAATGTGTTTATTAGGTACTCACCTACTAAAAAAGGTTACAAATGCTATGACCCGTTCGGAAAAGAGTCCTTTTTAGCCTCGACGTCACCTTCTTCGAAAAAACACTTTACTTCAAGAAGCCTTCTATTCAAGGGGAGAACTCAAGTGAAGATCGGTTCTCAAATCGAGAGTTCTTAGACTTCGATGTTTCCCTGTTTGACCTCACATATACTGACCTTTCTAACATGTCATATACAAAAGGAAACTTGAATTCAGAGAGAGATGGAGGAAAACAAATGAAAGGAGATACTAGTTTACTCAAGAAAGACTAAATCAAAGTATAAGAAAACTCTCACACCTGAAGCACCAAGATAGTCAGATTCGATGATGAGAACTGATGAGAATCCCTCTGACGATTCTAGATCTCCAAATAATGATCTACCTATTGCTCTCAAAAAAAAAACTCGATAATGTACTCTACATCCTATTTCAAAATTCATATCTTATAATGCTCTATCTACAGAATTTCTTAGTTCTACGGCTAACCTTGATAAAAGAGAAATCCCAAAAAATATTCAGGAAGCATTGGAATCGCCTAACTAGAGAGAGACAGTAATGGAGGAAACAAAAAGATGAGACATATAGGCTGCAAATAGGTCTTTAATGTGAAATACAAGGTCGATGGGACAATAAAACGCTACAAATCTTATTTGGTTGCCAAAGAATATACTCAAACTTGGCATCGACTACACAGAAACATTCGCACAGGTGACAAAACTTAGTACAGTTCGTGTTCTCCTATCATTATCAGTGAGTCTAGACTTGCCCCTTCAGCAGCTGGACATTAAGAATGCATTCCTCAATTGAGAACTAGAAGAATAAATCTTCATAACACTACAAATTAAATGAGGAAAATCAAGTGTATAAACTCAAGAAATCTTTATATGGGCTCAAACAATCACTTATAGCATGGTTTGATAGATTTACAAAGGTATTGACAGTTAGATCACACCATGTTCTTCCAACAATCTAGATGTAGAGCAAAAACTATCCTAATTGTATGTGTGGATGATATTATACTAAGCGTGACTAACATAGCTAAGATGGAAAGATTAAAGAAGTGCTTAGCAATTAAATTTGAAGTAAAACATCTTGGACAAATGCGGTACTTCTTGGGGATAGAGATTGCACGATCACATTATTGACCTTTTAACTAAAACTGGCATGTTCGGATGCAAATCAAGTGATACACCTATTGAGGCAAGAAGAGTGACAAAGGACACGGGAAACTCCGTGAAAATAGACAGATATCAAAGACTAGTTAGAAAGTTGATCTACCTCTCACACACTAGATCTGACATTGCTTTCGTCATCTGCATATGCACTCTCCCAAGGAGGCTTACCTGGAAGCAGCATATAAAATCCTTAGATATCTAAAATGAACATCTGGGGAAATGACTGTTCTTTGAAAAAAATGAGAGGAAATGAGTAAAATATTCATAGATGTAGATAGGGCTGGATCAGTAGAAGATAAAAGATCTACTACCAACTATTGCACCTTTGTATGGGGAAATTTGACAACTTGGAGAAGTAAGAAACAAAATGTGGCAGCTAGAAGCAGTGTTGAGGCAGAATTTAGAGTTGTTGAACAAGGAATATGTGAAAAATTATGGATAAAGAAACTCTTTGAGGAACTAAAAGTCGGAGTGAAATTTCCAATCAAACTCTGTTATGATAATAAAGTAACTATCAACATTTTTCTCAACCCAAGACAACATGATAAAACCAAACATGTTAAAGTGGACACACATTTTATCAAAGAAAATGTGGACTATGGGATTATTTGTATGAGATATCCTATACATATAAAAAGAGTGAATATATTATCACTGTAGAAACTACCAAATAAAAGAGGCAAAAAAAAAAAAAAAATCCCTGAAATTCGTCAAAAATTTCCCCACGGCCATTCCTCCTTCTCCATTATCTCACGCAACCACCCACTCCTCCTCCATTTTCCCATGCAACCTCCCATTGCTTCTCCTTCCTTTCCATTTGCTCGAACAATAGATCAATTCAGAGAGCAGGTGAAGTAGACCCATACCTATTTTCCCCTTTCAGATCGAAAAATAGGTTTTAAATCACAGAGGTTTTTTCACAGAGGTTTTTCCTTCTTTATCGCTGCTGCCACGGTTTGCACTTCTCCTTCAAATCGGAGATGTAGACGGCGACGAGATGCTTTTGGAGGTACGATGTTTTTCCTTCTCTATCGCTGCTGCCACGGTTTTGCACTTCTCCTTTCGCTTTACACCTCAATAGTTGTAACAGTAAGATTTGAGCTCTCTATTATGTTTAACAATTATGATCTCCTCACACCAGAAGTTTCCACTTTATGGGACAATTAAAAATGGTTATTGTATTGTGAGGGTAAGTCGGTTTGAAGTTTGCTAAATCATGAAGTTTTCGTATTAGAGAAGCATTGCAGTTGATATTTTGTAAAATATCTTTTTTCCCATGTATATCATTTGTATTTGTTTCAGTTCTCTACCGACTACCAATACAAAAAATATCTTCCTTGAGCTTACAAAAACACTACTCTCTGCTTCTTTAAGCTCACAAAAGTAATTGAAATTGTAAAAAAATTGAGGCATAAGTTACAGTTTAAAACTTCTCCAACACTTTCTCTTGCTTTAGCTTACAATAACTAATTCATCTTTCGGTGTTCACATTCTCCACTGCAAACATAAGAAGGCTGCAAGGATTTTCGTATCTGTGTTGCCATTTCTTAAAATTCAATCAATTTTTTGAGCTTTGATTCTTGTCTTTCCCTGTAGGTAATGTTATTAATAGGTACTGTAGAAGCCATTTGGGTAATTTTCTTTCAGAAATAATTTTTCCTCTTTGTTCATTCCAGGCGTTTGAGTGGAATCAGGTTGGATCGAGAAGGCCACGTCAGATATCCTTTGGGTCGAGTGGGCATAGAACGAAGGAGGTAGAAAGGAAGAAAGGAACACCTTAGACAGAAGAAAAACACAGGTACTTGCGCATACAAATTTAGAAGTTCATATTTGTGCTTTTATTCAATGGAATTGGTTTTGAACTTTGGGGTTAATGTTTAATTTATACATATTCCTTTCAATTCTATTATTGAAAATATCGGTAATGTTTCTTCTTTTGATGTGCCTATTTCCTTTGTTTTCATATATGTTAGGTTGTTAATTAAAGTTTGAACAAACAGAAATTGTTTGATTAAAGGTTTCTAGATTTTGCAAGGACAAAGTCGATGAAGAGGTGGTTGAGCTGTATTTTATGTCAATTGGAAATCTAAAATTTTGGTTTAAGATGTGAAGGGGAGAGGGAATAGTTAAATCCACGAAGAAGAAGATTTTAGAATTGGGGCATGTTTGAGGCTCATTAGTACGTATATTTAGCTTTTGTGGAGCGAAATTTTAAGCAATTATATTGTTTTGGGGTTATTAGCAATGGTGAATAAGATTTCCCGAGAAATTTGGAAATGAAAGAGGGTATTTGAAGGAAAATGCTAATAAAAACACAATCTATTTTGAGATTCAAGTACAATTTAGGGCACACTAGGGGGATATTTGGCAGAGTTTTTAAAAAGTTAAAAGTTGCTTATGAGATTTATAAGTTGCTTTTGAACATTTATACGCTAACATAACCTTAATAATAAGACAACCCATGCACCGCATGGGCCAAAACTAGTGTCCCTACAAAAGGGCAACAACAAATATATTCATAAAAGGATTGTCCAGACAAGCATTTAAAGACTTCATCCGCAAGTTGAACATGATTAATATCTACAGTTCAACTTAAGGAGACTGTGGAAAAGGACCGAAAATGGAAAGGGGACAAGTTATAGTAATTGTAATGGATTAGAGGAGGTAATTTTAGATATTTGGTAGGTTAATTTGCTTCCTAACTAAGAAGATTAGTTTTCCTTCTATTCTTCATCTATGTATATATATAGGTTGTAATTGGGGCTGCTAATATATCGAAAAAGAGAGATTATTTTTCTTAATTCTATATCTTTTTCAGAAACTATTTGAGTGGTGAGATGGTATATTACAAAACAATGACAGTGCGACTAACTTCAAAAACCCGTGCATAAGAATGGATTTAACCACACTTAAATCCTCTTCAGTATTCAGGAAATCTAATTAATTTTATTTACACCAGGAGAAGAAAAGACCTTCATAGGGCAATTGTCTTATTTAAGATAAAACATGAAAACCCATTACAAAACAAAACTACAATAAACCTGCAACTTTTCAAGGCCTGAGTGCAGCGTTGATCGTCTTATTTCCACTTTGAACCTTGAGAACTGAATTGGATTTTTAGTTCTGCTTCACCAAATTATAAATAGTAGTAGATCTTTCAGATGATTTCTTAGGTTATCCTTTTATCATCATGCCTTTTATTGGTTATTACACATTTACACTGAGAATTTTTACGTGTTTTTGGGGCCAACTTTAATTTTAGATCATTAAAGAAGTTTGGCGATTTATTTTCAAAAACATGATCTACCTCATCCAAGGACATTATCTCATTGCATAGAATTTCAAACATTGCATCAAATATAATATATAAAAGCTGACATTCACCATCATATAAAGAAAAAATGAGTATAAAATTGATAAAGAGTAGAGTATATACAGACCTTCCCCATATTCCATGTTCTCAAAAGTCGCAAAAGCAATTTCAGGGATTCCGCAAGTAGCCTAGCAAAAATACAGAAGATTCCTCAATTTGCAAAAGATGCTAATCCAAGTGAGTCCAAAATATTCATCGAATCAATCAAACTAGTGCTAAAAAATATAACAACCCACAATTTTGGTATTTTTCCATTATATTTCATATATTTGTTAAGAACTCGCAAAATCCTAACTAAAATATTGAAAGATATTACTAATGTACTTTTTTTTTTTTTTTTTGATATGTAGATATTACTAATGTACATAATGAATTAAATGAGAAGCAGATCTGCTACAGCTGATGGTAACATATAGTTTTACAACAAAACCAAGCAAACGATAGAACAATTCTCAAATAAGTTTCGGGCATTTGATTATAGTATATTCCAACCTAATTGTTGTCATGTTCTAAGCAAGTTACATTTTCAAATCAAATCCAACCTTTGTCAACTACAAATCAACCTTCAATGCATACATTTGTCAAAGAAATAGGCTTAAAAGGCAATCATTGGTACCTGTACGCTCAGAAGACAATTAAAATGAAATGTAGACGCCATTCTCCCAGCAGCCTCCATCTGGTAGGCTATGGTCAATGCATTTGAGTGATCTCCCACTTTACAGTCTTCCTCAATTAGAAGATCATAAAGCTTATCGGTAGCTCTGAGACCTCCCTCAGCACCCTTCAAGAACACTTTATTGGCATCTTCCAAATGATTGCTTCTCACGAGCTCCTCTTTTGGCAAGAATAGGATCAATTAAATGCTATGTTAGACATGAATGAATTGAATCACATGAAACCATCAAATCATCAACAGGCTTGTACACTGTACCAACAAGCAGCAGCCATGCTTGGCAAATGTCATATTTAAGCTTCTCCATTGCTGCGAGAATTTCTAAGCCCCTAGTAGCATGACCTTTTGAGCCAAACAAACGAATCAACGCAATAAATGTTTCATGAAGAGGCCGAAGACCCTCACCCAGTTCCCTTCTAAGAGCATGCATCTGCGTAATATTGATTTTTGGAACAACTGATGCAATATATTATATCTAAAATTAACAAGAACTGACATTCACCATGACAAGCTGATAACATTTACTTTACAAAACTAGTCCATATGTGTAATATAAAACAACATGAACGTGGGACTAATAAATATCAGCTTATTGAGGTGCAAAATGGAGCAGTATTCATCTTATTCCGATGGTCAAGCTGCAATAAGCATCATTTCTTAATGATTTAAATCAGGAAAATAGCACTAGAGGTCCCCCCAGCTTTATATAAGGAAGCCCATGTGTCCTCAACCAAATTTTTTATGAAGTTTGGTCTCAATATTCACTTTTTGTAGCACTTGGCTCCTCATATATGGATCCAGGCCAAAGTTCCATTAAAACGTCAAGTGATTGATTTATCAGACGTGCTTTTTTGTGAAAAAGCAGTTATTTCCTTATTTTCCACTGCACACAAAAAAAAAAAAAATTACCCAATTCTCTTCTCCCGCATTTAACCCCCTCCCCCATCAGCACATCCCTATATACCATCAGTTGAATGAGAGACATGTTTCTTGAGCAAACAAATCAACCACACTGTGACACTTGAAAATGTTGTTTTGTGAAAATTTGAAACTAGATCCATTCACTTGGACACAATCTTATTTTACCGTGCTAAATCAAGAAAATCTAACAACTATGAAAAAATGTTCCTCAACTACTCTCTTTTAGGTTACTATAATAGTAAGGTAGATTTGCACAAGGTATTGCTCATATCAGCTATACAGGTGCTACTAAATTTGCATCTCTATTCTTTTGTTATCCACTACATACTATGAAGAGTGCAACGGGAAAGGGAGAGGCCTACGGGAAGGGGAGTGGAGTGCAATAGGGTGGAAGAGGAGGTGAAGGGAGAGAGGAAGGAGAAGAATAGAAAGGCCGAAAGGGGGAGGTGAGGCTAGAAGGTCAGGGAGGGTAAGTAGGCCATATGATTTTAAAAGGGTGGGAGTGGTTTGGACAGCATTTTTTTTCATGTGTAAATTATTTCTTTTTTTTCAAGTTTTTATTTTTATTGAGATTATTTTTGTTCACACATTTTACCCGATGACATCATAGTATATGGACATATTGACCAAATTACTCTACTGGGAATCTAAATGCTAAAAAAAAATTAGTTGGAACCCTACTCCCAAGTCCTTCCTCAGGCAAATTGGAACCTCAGACACTATTTTCCCTTTTAAATTAAATCAAACGCGTCCCTTGCAAATCATGTATAGACAGACGTGCGAAGAAGAAAATATAAATCAATCAAAGAAATACACCTGTAGTTAACTTATCAGAATGGCTAGTTTAGAAAATCTTAAAAACTGTTTACAGATGCACTTAGGCTGTAATCAGGTTGATTAAATTGCATCTAACATTCTTTAATTAAGTATATTTATATTGGTAGTGTGCAAGTTCTAGCTTTTTGAATTTGAATGCAGACTGCAATGTTTAGAATGTATTGAACTTTGTGGAACAGTGAGGTCAAAACAGAGTAATTGAGAAGTTTTTCACGTAGAATGACTGCATTGAATAAGGAAGTAAGATGATTCAATACTTGAAACAATTGTAAAGCGTGTCACTATGAAAGGAAGGTAGATTGCAGATTTGAAGTGGTTTCTGGTCGCCTGAGCAGAATAAGGTGGCTCCTGAACTATGACCACATGCAAGACAATTGACACTATAGTTATCTGGAGGGGTATCTCATTTATACTTGTAGATTATATTGAAAATTTTGATCATTTTGATAAGTAAAGGTATTTGAAATTCCACAATCAAAAGCACAAGTTGTCTAGTACAAATTATCAAGACCTATTGGCTTTTTCTTTCACCCATCCTCTCTCAATTATGAAGTATCCAATCCTATTGTACACCGTACAACATTATGTACATGGCTGTTAATATATTTGGTATTGCAGCACCATCAGCAACAATCTAGTTGGTGCAATTGCTAATTCACTATACACATTTAAAACAAGACATACAATGAAGGACGGTTAAACAGAATATTGATCGTAAACTGACAGGATAAGAAATAATCAAAATAGGGAAAATGTTAATGCACAATGTAAAATAATGAACAAAATAATCTGACAGATCTGACCAATCGAGATTAATGCTAATGCACAAAACAAAAACACTAAAAGCAATCGCACACAAACATATCCACAGGAGATAACTAACAGCAAATTATCTGTGAAAGCTAAAGCACAATCGGGATAATAGACTCAGAGCACAATCTATAAGGTGAATTGCTTAACCTATTATGTGCATGTAGCACAACCGTACTTACAATAGGTAAAAATGCCAACTCATAAGGTAAAACAATCAGTGTAGAACTAACAAGTAACAATCACGAATACCACATCACAATGTACAACAATCAAGAAAGATTTCATTTTAATCTTACTGCGCCTTCCTCGTCGCGATTGAGGACGTGTGAAACAACCAGGCCGTGGAAAGACCTAGGTCCAGGGTTCAATCCAGCAGCAATCATGTCATATATCACTTCAGAAACTCCCAAAGCGTTACCTTCTCGAGCTCTCCCCATCAACTCCTCCATGAACACCAGTCTCAACAATTTCTCAGCACTCGAGGGTGTAAAGTTACTCTCATTGTTATAATTACTATTATCATCATTTGATTTTAAATCATGCTGTTGGTTTTGGTTTTTTCTCCTTCTGGATTTTCTCCTGGTAGTGGAGATTGAGGCAAATGTTGTGGATAAAAGAATACGGGGACTGCGGTCGAAGGTTAAGGGGAAAGATAAGGGTGCGTAACATAGTAGGGCAGCCATTGTCGATGAAAAATGAGAAATGGTTAGGCCATTGAGAGTGGATAAGGCTACCGCCTTTTCACCGTAGAAGCTAGAAAGAGAGGTTAAAGGAATGTGATTTCGAACTTTGAATTTCTCAATTAACGTAGACCAGGGTCGGGTCGGGTCGGGTCGGGTCGGGTCGGGTCGGGTCGGGCTGCCCCTTTTATGGAATTTATTTCAAAATTCTTTTTCTTACCTATTTATTTTTAATCACATATTAACACAATAAAATATTCTACATACAAATAAAAAAATCTTATTTTTTAACCACAAAATCTCCAAAAATTCACTATTTAAAACTTTGTTTTTGTCAAATAATGATCACTTCATAGGGAAAGCAAATTCACAACTTTTTACTATACATTTCAACACTAACGTATTAAGGTTTCACAATTCAGCCGTTAATTATTATTATAGTATTTTTATCATATAATATAACATTAATAATTTTATGTTAATACAAATTAAATAAGGTCAAATTATTTATAAATGGTTATCTATCTTTATCTTCTACCTTTCAAACTTGTAGAGAAAAAATCATTTCATATTTTTTTTGTAAAAGGGAAACTTCCATTGAAACTCCTATAAAACCGCCCCTTCTTAATTGCTCCTTTACTCTTACTTCGACCAAAACATCCATTTTTTTTTATCAAAACTGATATTTTATTGAAATACCTCACTTAAGGCGGAGGAAAACCGAGGTTACATCAAACTTATACAAGAACAAAATCAGAAAATGACATCAATGTCGAATGTAAGGTATTTCCAACCAGTCTGTACACAAAATTCCACTTAGAAAGGTCTGAACCTCGTCGCCATTTCGAAAATTAGTTGATGATCATTCGCTCGCTGTGTTGGCCAGAAAATCAGTCGTAGTGTTTGCTTCTCTAAGCACCTGATGCACCTGAGCGTTTAGCGATTGACTCAATTCCATGATGTATTCCCAATAATACCACAGCCACCATAAGGAATAGGTACGATTGTTTACCCAGTCTGCCAGCACCTTGGAGTCAGTTTCTACCATGATATTGCTTATTTTCAGCTCCCTGCACATACGTAGACCGTCAAGAAGGGCACGAGTTTCAGCCACCATATTAGTGCATGAGCCGTAGTAGTGAGCAAATCCAGCCCAGCAGTTTCTATGTGAGTCCCA
The DNA here is from genome assembly GCA_019395295.1 of Osmanthus fragrans. Classification (NCBI taxonomy): domain Eukaryota; kingdom Viridiplantae; phylum Streptophyta; class Magnoliopsida; order Lamiales; family Oleaceae; genus Osmanthus; species Osmanthus fragrans. Next base: position 19,677,172 of record CM033344.1, on the reverse strand, counting down.
TAGCAGCCTTCCTCCACCAGCCAACCCCGAGTTTCCTTTCGATGCACCATCCACATTTAGTTTCAACTGGTTGCCCGATAGTTTCTTCCAACTTATAAGTTGGGCTTTCGGCTGTTTGAAGGCTGATATGGGACGGTTTAAGGAGCGTAGGCATTGCACGTCCTAGGCTGTAATTTTTCGAACTTTAGTAATCTGGCTGCCCATTTGTGATAGCAAGGATTTAATTTGCCATATGGCTTTCTGCCATATGATGGGCGTCCTTCCATGCGAGTCTCGCATCTGACTTTCCTTAGTGCCCATGTGATGATAATTGGAGTAATGCCCCGAAAAGTTCTTACCAGTGATGAGCTCTATGCGTTCACCCACCAGAGCTTTATTTTGCTGCTCCAGGTTGAATTGTAAGGAAGGGATAGATTGAAGTGGGTAGCAAAATAGTTCCATATTTTCCTGGCCACCTCCCAATTACTTAGCACATGATCCATGGTTTCCACTGATGGGTTAACACAACATTCGCATTTAGAGGCCAATGGTATCCCGATTAATTGGACCACATTGTCAACAGGTAGACAATTTAACCGAGCTCTCCAAGAGATAAACAACATTCTTTTGGGAATTTTATTATGCCACAGCCAACGTTTCCATGGGCAGGTCGTACCTTTTTGACGAATCAATTCCCAGACAGATATGGTCGAGAATTTTCCATCCTTGCTGGGCTTCCAAACATAGTGGTCTCGTTCCCCACGAAGTCTGATACACACACTTTCAATAGAGGAGGCTTGGCGTTCTGTCATTAGCTCTTTTAGGCAGGTAACGTTCTAATTCCCATCTGTCATTATGAGGACTTTTACTTATAGGTTCGGTTCTTTAATCTCAAAAACCAAATTCAGCCAAGCTTTGGCTGCCTAACCAATTGGCATACCAGAAATTTGATGAACATCCCGAACACGGCAAAAAGAATTTTGCAAAACAATAGGTAGTGCCGAAATGACCCCTTTCCAGAAACGAGACTGTGTGGGGGACATTTTCACCAGAGTCACAAAATTATTTTTCAAGTATTTAGATCCAAAGAATTCTGCCCAAAAGGAATTTTCGTCCATCAATTTCCATGCAAACTTCATAAATAAGGCTTTTTGTACTTCCTTAAAATCCCGAATGCCAAGGCCACCCTCTTCTACCGGATGACAAATGTTTCTCCATGATACCTATTTCCTTTTCTTAGAACCATCAGTTGCATTCCATAGGAACGATGATAAAAGACAGTTCAAATCATTATGGACGCCTTTAGGTAGGTTTAATACTGAGAGTACATGGGTAGGCATGCTTCCAAGGACGTGCTTTAGCAGAATAATTTTGCCTCCATAGGAAAGTAAGTGCCCCTTCCAACCAGCCAATTTCTTTTGAATTTTTCCATCATTGGTTCAAACATGTGCTTCCTTAATCTTCTAGTATAAAGGGAGACTCCCAAGTAAGTGCAAGGCCATATGCCCTCTTTGAATCCCGAGGAGGTCAGGAGGTTTCTCTTTCGCGCAATAGTGATGTGTTTAGAAAAGAAAATAGAGGATTTCATGGGATTTACCAGCTAACAAGACTCCATCTCATAGTTTTTAACAATTTCAAGAAATTTGCCGGTCAACTTTTTATTGCCATTGGAGAAATGAATAGATCGTCCGCATAAAATAAGTGACTAACCACCATTCCTCCCTAGTGAAAAGGTTGGATTTGATTTCTGGCAAAGCCTTGATTGATCATTCTTGAAAGTAACTTTTGTGCCACAATAAACAAATACAGTGATAACGGATCTCCTTGGTGTAATCCTCTAAAAGGTTTGAAGAATCCCCGTGTTTTCCCATTTAGCATAATCGAGTAGCATGGGGAAGAAATGCAATTAAAGATCAAGTTTCGCCACTGGTCAGAAAAGCCCAATTTCCGTAGACACGCGAGCAGAAATCGCCAATTTACTCTATCATATATGCTTTAGCCATATCGATCTTCATTAACATATTTCCACCTCTTATTTTCTTGTGAATACTGTGAACCATTTCTTGGGCGATATATATGTTGTCAAAAATGTTTCTTCCCTGGATGTAAGCTGATTGTTCACGGGAGATAACCTTATCTAGTAAAGGCGCCATCCTAGCCACCATAAATTTGGTAAGACCTTGTATATCACTGAGTACAAGCTAATGGGTCTCAAATTGGCGAAACTGTTGGGGGATTCAACTTTGGAGATCAGAACAATATTAGCGGCGCCTAAGGCTGTGGTTAATGGGCATCCCTCAAAAAATTCCATAGCCACTATAAGAAGGTCATCTTTAATGATATCCCATGCCTTGATAAAGAAGCTCACGCTGAAACCATCTGGCCCGGGACTGCTGTCAAGGGGAATGGACCAAAGTGCCTTCTTCACCTCTTCTAGGACTGGTGGTTTGCATAAGGGCTGATTATCTTCTGCTGTAATTACCGGCAATAAGAGGTCAGGGTTCGTTTCCTCCAAGGAGGTAGGTGTAACGGTCAGAAGGTGCTGAAAAAACCGCACAGCACCTTCATGTACATCCTCTACTGAGTTCAAAACAGTGCCATTCTCCAAAACCATATGATCAATAATTTGATTCTGCTTTTTATTTCTTACCGACACATGGAAGAATTTTGTGTTTCCGTCACCCTCTTGAAGCCATTTAATTCGTGATTTTTGCCGCCATAAAATTTCCTCCCGTTCCAGCCAATTAGTTTTTACTTTAATTTAGAATTTTTATTTTTAGTTATATTCATTTCACTTTGTCTCTAATAGTTCTGTAATCTTGAATTCAGCTGTTTATGTGAAGGACGAGAAAAAGAAACCTACTACCTGCAAATCCTGAACCAGAATGCACATTTCGCCATCTAAGGAAGATACACAGAAACGAACGCGAGACAATGGCTGAATTGAATGCAAGAACAGCCAATGAAAATCATCAACAAAAAGCGCCTAATGAAAATATCAACAAAGAGCTATTTGGGACTATGTTAGGCCCCACTATCAGTGATCACTATTCCAGCATCGCACGCCCCGCCATAGCCGCAAACAACTTCGAATTGAAGCCAGGACTGATACACAAAGTACAACAAAATCAGTTTGGGAGAGCTGCAATAGAAGATCCAAATGCTCATTTGGGATCTTTTTTAGAAATTTGTGATACAGTGAATATGAGTGGAGTCACCGATGATGCAATTAAGCTTCACCTATTCTCTTTCTCCTTAAGGGATAAGGCAAAAGTTTGGTTCCCGTCACTACCGTACGGGTCCATTACAACTTGGGATGACTTAGCTCAGAAGTTCCTCACCAATTACTTCCCTCCCTCCAAATCAGCTCAACTTCGAAGCGAGATTAGTTAATTCAGACAATCTGACTTCGAATCATTTTATGAAGCTTGGGAAAGATTCAAGGACTTGATTAGAAGATGCCCTCAACATGGCTTTCAGAGTTGGATGCAGATTGAGATCTTCTACAACGGGCTAAATGGACAAGAACCATAGTAGATGCAGCTATGGAAAGCACTCTAATGGCTAAAATAGCAGATGTTACATACTCCTTGTTGGACGACATAGCTGCAAATAGTTACCAATGGCCGAGTGAGAGATCAAGTGTGAAGAAAGTAGCGGGACTTCATGAAGTAGACCCCATCATAGCATTAGCAGCTCAGGTCTCATCACTTACTAGTCAGATAACTGCATTTACCACTCAAAGAAATGAACAGAAATCAGATTCAATTATGGCTGCTTCTTCGTCACATCAAGAGACAGAGATAGGAAATGAGCAAGCTCAATATGTTAAGAACATGAGCTACAATCAGAGGGGAAACTACTCTTCAAATCATTATCACCCAGGGCTAAGGAATCACAAAAATTTATCATATGGCAATAATTAAAAATACACTCCAACCTATACCTGGGCTCAGCACTCAAAATTTTGAAGGAAAGTCATCCTTAGAAGACATACTTGGAACTTTCATTACAGAGATAAGATCACGATTCAACAAAGATGAGACACGCATGGATAACATCGAAACACATGTGTCAAACATGGGAGCTACAATGAAAAATCTAGAGGTTCAGATGGGATAGTTGGCGACATCAATGGAGTCTCAACAACATGAAAAATTCCCAAGTGATACAGAGATCAACCCAAAGGAGCACTGCAAGGTCATTGCATTGAGGACTGGTAAACAGATTGGAGAAAGTATGGCCGAAGAAGGAATAAGTCATGCACCTAATAAAGAGGCAAATCAAGTAGTAGCAGAACAAGAGACTGAGGAAGCTCAAAGGGCTCACAAGCCTCACTCCATATTATTCCCTAATAACCCACCATTAAACCAGCACTTCATTTTCCACAGTGTTTTCAAAAAAAAAAAAAAAATTGATACTCAATTTGCTAAATTTTTAGATATTTTCAAGAAAATTCATATCGATATTCCTTTTGCAGATGCTTTGGAACAGATGCCAAACTACGTTAAATTCATGAAGGAGGTGATATCAAAGAAGAAGAAGTTGGAAGAGTATGAAACAATAATGTTGACAGAGGAATGCAGTACTATTCTTCAGAAGAAACTCCCCCAGAAGAGAAAAGATCTGGGCAGTTTCACTATTAGATGCATCTTTGGAGGCTCCTCTTTTGATAAAGCCCTCTGTGATCTTAGGGCAAGTATCAACTTGATGCCCTTATCAGTTTTCAAGAAATTTGGCCTTAGGAAAGTAAAACCAACAACAGTAACCCTACAATTAGCTGACAGATCCCTCACATACCCACGAGGGATCATTGAAGATGTTTTGGTCAAGGTTGACAGATTTATCTTCCCTACTGACTTCGTGGAGGAAGATAAGGAGATTCCATTGATTTTGGGTAGGCCATTTTTAGCAACAGGAAGGACCTTAATTGATGTACAAGGAGGGCAGTTAACATTGAGAGTAAATGATGAGGAAGTAATGTTCAATATTTACCAAGCTATAAAGTTCCCAGATGATACCAACACTTGCCACAGAATTGACTTCATCGAATCTGCCGTGAAAGAAGAGAAACTATTCATTGAGGACCCCTTGGAGCATTGTATGATGGTCAGTGCAACAAAGGATAACATTGACAATTCAGGAGAATACATAGGGAGTAAAGATATAGCAAATTGCATACTAGATATTGAGTCTTCCCAAACTGAAGATGACCCATCACAGAGCGAAGATATTCAACAGTCAACAGAATTAAAAGACAACAAAGGCAATGAAGTCAGTAAAGTTGAGTTAAAGCGACTACCAGATCACCTTTGTAATGCATACTTGGAGGAAAATTCTACATCTCTGGTGATAATTTCTTCCTCACACACCTCGGGGGAAGAATATAGGCTATTAAGGGTATTGAGAGGACAGAAGGCGATGTTGGGTTGGTCTATAGCTGAATTCAAGGGTATAAGTCCTGCAATCTACATGCATAAAATCCTCATGGAAGATCCCTACAAACCATCCATTGAACATCAGAGAAGACTAAATCCAGTTATGAAAGAAGTAGTTCGGTCAAAAATACTAAAGTTACTAAAGGCGGAGATCATATTTGCTATTTCAGACAGTGAATGGGTTAGCCTAGTACAGGGGGTGCCAAAGACAGGTGGGATAACAGTAATCAAGAACGACAACAATGAGCTAATTCCAACAAGAACAGTGACTGGCTGGAAGGTGTGCATTGATTACAGGAAGCTAAATAAAGCAACTAGAAAAGACCACTTTCCATTACTTTATATTGATCAAATGCTGTACAGACTAGCAGGCTACTCCCACTACTGTTTCCTCGATGGTTACTCGAACTACAATCAGATTGCAATAGCACCAGAAGATTAGGAAAAGACAACATTTACTTGCCCTTACGGGACTTTTGCCTACAAACGAATGTCATTCGGGTTATACGCATCACCAGCCACTTGTCAAAGGTGCATGATGGCGATATTTGCAGACATGTTAGAGGACATAATGGAGGTATTTATGGATTTGGTACTTCTTTTGATAACTGTCTTCACAATCTCTCCTTAGTGTTGCAACGTTGTGAAGAAAAGAACTTAGTTCTCAACTGGGAGAAATGCCACTTCATGGTGCAAAAAGGAATCGTACTAGGCCATCATGTTTCAGCCAACGAACTTGAAGTGGACAGGACAAAAATTGATACAATGGCAAAGCTTCCACCACACATTAATGTCAAAGGCATTCAGAGTTTCTTGGGACACGCGGGTTTCTACAGGAGATTTATCAAAAACTTCTCAAAGATAGCCAAACCTCTATGTAACCTTTTGGAGAAGGACACTACATTTGTGTTTCATGAAGACTGCTTGAAAGCATTTAAAGCAATAAAGAAGAAGTTAGTTACAACTCCAGTTATGGTAGCATCAGATTGGAGTCAGACATTTGAAATCATGTGTGACACTAGTGATTATGCAATCGGAGCAATTTTAGGACAAATGCGTGAAAATATCTTCAGAGCAATTCACTATGCTAGTAAAACTATGAATGAGGCTCAACTGAATTACACAACAATAGAGAAGGAAATGCTAACAGTGGTTTTTCGCATGCGATAAGTTCAGGCCCTATCTCATTGGTACTAAAATAATCATTTTCACAGACCATACTACAATCCGATATCTATTTGAAAAAAAGGATGCCAAGCCACATTTAATCAGTTGGGTCTTCTATACAAGAGTTTGATATAGAGAATCGGGACAAGAAAGATAGTGAAAATGTTGTTGCAGATCATCTCTCACTCTTGGAGAATGAAGAGGTGGTGGATAAAAGCCAAATTCTAGAAACTTTTCTTGACGAGCTTCTTTGGGCAGTATCATCAAGAACACCATGATATGCTGATTTTGTCAATTATTTGGTATGTGGGCAATTGCCACCAGACTTGACCTCCCATCAAAAGAAGAAATTCTTACATGATGTCAAGTCATATTTATGGGATGACCCTCTACTCTTCAAGAGATGCGGCGACATGATGACCAGGAGGTGTATACCTATGGTGGAAACAAGATTGATAATGGAGCATTGTCAATCCTCACCTTGTGGAGGTCATTTCGGTCCCACCCGTACTGCTTCCAAGGTATTACAATTGGGGTTTTATTGGCCAATACTTTTCAAAGACTGTTATGCATTTGTGAAGATGTGTGACCGTTGTCAATGCACTAGGAATATTTCAAGGCGTCATAAGCTACCATTAACTAACATGCTTAAAGTGGAATTGTTTGTTGTTTGGGGAATAGATTTCATGGGCCCTTTCCTACCATCTTTTAGCCAGTTGTATATTCTTCTTACTGTAGATTATGTCTCAAAGTGGGTTGAAGCCATTGCTTCACCAAATGATGTAAAAGTAGTTTTGAAATTCTTGCAAAAGAATATCTTCACTCAATTTGGCACGCCTAGAGCAATTGTAAGTAATAAAGGTACATATTTCTGCAACAAACTTTTCAATCCCTCTTAGCTAAATACAATATCAGACACAAATTGGCACTTGACTATCATCCTCAATCAAATGGACAAGCAGAGGTATCTAACAGAGAGATAAATCAAATATTGGAAAAGACTGAATACCAATCGGAAGGACTGAGCTCACAAACTAGATGATGCCTTATGAGCATACCGAACAACATTCAAAACACCAATTGGGATGTCACCTTACCGATTAGTGTTTGGAAAGGCATGTCACATGCCGGTTGAATTGGACCATCGAGCCTATTGGGCTATGAAAAAGCTGAATTTCGACATGAAATTAGCGGATCCACGGCGCATGTTGCAACTTGACGAACTTGATGAAATTTGAAACAATGCATACGAGAATGCAAAGATATACAATGAGCGCACAAAATTGTGGCATGACAAGAGAATCTTGGCAAGGGAATTCAAAGTAGGAAATTGAGCCCTGTTATTCAACACTCGTTTGAAACTCTTTCCTAGAAAGCTTAAATCATAGTGGTCGGGGCCATTCGTGGTCCGTAAATTGTTCCATTATGGTTCAATGGAGCTAGTAAGCAAAGATGGATCTACATTCCAAGTCAATGGACAACATCTCAAACATTACTATGGAGTGAAAGATCGAGATGTGCAAGAACTTGTCCTCAAAGAAGCAACCTAAAGCCCTCATCTACGTCCAGCTAACGACGTTAAAGAAATGCTTCTTGGGAGGCAACCTAAGCTTAATTGTTTACTTCTCTTTCATAATTTTTATTCTATAGTGGTCTTTTTCTTTAATTGATTTTGTTTTAGTGGTAACATAATTTTTCTCTTCTTTATTTTGCTTTTGTAGGACAACCCCAAGTGAGTTTGACTATACACCAAAAAAAGAAGATGACAACCGGATTTTGATCTGTGGGAATGTGATCGTTTAAACAATGAAGGAGGTAACGAACTAAAAAAAAAAAAAAAAACCTATTAGCTGAGAGAGTGGCGCTGCGGCGCCACACCTTAAAATCCCCCTCTCCCCAATTTTTTTTCCTTGTCTTTCTTCTATTTTATATATACATATATATTCTCCTAGTTTTACCCATTATGTCTTCACACATTCTCCTCCCCTAATTTCTCAACCCTAACTCTCCCATTTTTCTTCACAACCCTTCTCAAATCTCTTCTACATTAAAAACGGAAAAGACAACATCTTCATCCTCACCTCCATTGCATATTGTAACATCTTCATAAATGTTCAATTTGTTAGGACTTACTACAAAGACAAGGTAACTTCTTTACACAAAATTCTCTTTTGGATTATGGTGTTCTTCATTGTTGGAATTACTTAATGCTTATCTTGTTTATGGAATTTCTGTTACATTTGATGGATTTTGGTGGTGTATCAACTTGGATTCATGTCTTCCATGTTAGGAGTTAAGATTAAAAGGATTTTTCTACTTTTCACTTTTACCCTTACATATGTTTACTCGCGACAACAAATGCCCATCGTTATGAATGTATCATAATTGTTAATAATATATTTAGAGTATTCCCTATGTACAAAGATTTTTTTATTTAAAAAGGTAAACCAGAAATATGCAACCTCCACATTCTTTCATATATAAATCTATTACATACATGTAGTACATCTTATTCAATTAACAACACTCATATTAAAGAGTTACCTTTTCATTGCAGACATGAAAAATCAAAATAAGAAGATGAGGTACACTATACTTTTGCTAGAGGATTTGAACAGCCCAATGAATCAAAAAGAAAGGCCAACATAATTCATATGAAGTTGAAGGTATGAACTAATTTATTAAATTATTCCTTAATACAAAAAATCTACAATGCTATTTTACCATAATTAATTAAATATCGAAACAACAAATTTCACAGGACAAAACTTTTAAGAGCCACTTTCTCCTTCGCATGGATTGAAGTTATTCCATCATTTGTGTTTTGCAATGCAAACAAATTTGAACATGAACGACAAACATTCAGTTGCTTCAACGGTCGGGTATGTATTACACAGCGTAATATAATAGAAAATTATTTTTCTATTTATTTCATAATATGAAAATTATATGTTCACTTTTATGGCTAGATCAAACTTACTGAACCTAATCTACCTAAAGATTTGTATCATTTGTTTTCTTCACAATCCGAAAAATGTGTTTCTTTTAAAAAAAAAAAAAAAAAAAGAACACTTCAGGGCTCATAACAAAATCTTTTCATTCACTTCATTTAGGATAAATTTAGATAAGACACTCACATCTTCAAATAAAGACGTCTACACATTCAAAGCACGTGAGTAATTTTATCATGATCTTCTATCATTTCTGCCACGAGATCGACCAAAAAAATTTCAGCTATATTTCTATGAGACAAATAATCAATTAAGAAATAGGATTAGAATACTAGAAGTTGCAAGTCTCAGGGAATCTATCTTTGCAACGTTGATAGAAATTTTGAAAAAAGCAATGGATATGGCAAATTCTTTCAGAGTTTAAGAGATTGTTTACCGATCGGAGATGTACATATCCATATAGCTAGAAATGTGTCTATAAACCAACATGTGTACAATGCTCCGTCGACAGTAGATCAAGATAGCACTATTTGGATAGAAGGAAAAAACGTCAATATACCATTTGAGAGGGACATCATTGTGCGTGTACATTCAAGAAGTCAACATACAATCCAACATTATTTCATTTTTTATCATTTACTACAATATCCTTTACTTTTCATACGAGGGGAAGCTGAATGGCATCAAGATATGAAGAGGAGAATGGGAAGAGAAAATAATAAAGCTAATGTTGAAAGTTCATCCAAGAATATAGATCGTCTAACAACTTCTGAGTGTGTCGATGAAATCATTACAAATGAATGTCCAAGTATTGCCTATTTAATTGTAGTTCTTTATATTTCACAGTAAGTATAATGCAATCACTATTGCAATTACAAAAATATTAAATATGTTGTATTTGACATAGAAATTTTAAAAATGACTCCTCAAATGTGTCTTTCCATGAATACTATTGCTACAAGTTACAGATAAGGCACAATGTCTAATCAACGCTTCTCTTAGGTAGGCGACTACTACAACAATGTGTTGATGTGTACATAAAGATTGAAACAACAATGCTTGTTTTTACAGAAAACACCAAATCACAAATTAGATCAGAGTTATATCAAGGAATTGTTAAAGTTGGGAAAAGAGCAGTTGTACCATCTTCATTCATTGGAGAACCCAAGGATATGCTTAGCCATTTTCTAGATGCTATGGGAATAATGCAAAGATTTGGTAAACTTGACCTTTTTATAACAATGACATGCAATATAGAATGGAATGACATAAAAAGAGAACTTAAAGAAGGACATCCTCAAGACAAACCAGATTTAACGACAAAAATCTTTAGAGGTAAACTAGCAGACTTGAAAGACCAAATTTTAAAAAAAGAAATATTTAGTAAGGTTGTTGTTTATATATATATATATATATATATATATATATAACTGAGTTTCAAAAAGGAGGTCTACCGCATATCCACATTTTGATAATATTTCAAAGTGGTAATAAGATAAAAAGTGCTGACCACAATGACAAGTATGTTCATGCAACAATTTTCAATAGACATACTAAGTTAGTGAGAATAATTAGAAGGGTAAAATGGTCATTATGATCGTACCTGTTTATCGAATATTGAATGGGGATAAAATATATATGAGACAGGTCAGAGGAAAGTATTACAGATTCATTAGCTTACGTGATCTTATACATTCCGAAAATTCAGTCTTTTGCCTCTAGTGAAAAAAACAAAGACTAATAATTATATTGGGTGGTCTAGGATCGACTAGACATGATTTAATTATTGAAATTTGGATAATATATATCTAATTAGATCCTTGTGATCGTTCTATAAAATATTTGAACTTAATTGTAATTATTATAGAAGTGTTTTTAACTTCATTGTAATTACAATAAAGTTTTGTATTTAATTGTAATTGCTATGCAAGTTGTAAATTTAATTGTAATTGTAATTGTAATTGAAGTTCTAAAACTACATATGTAAGTAAATGTAAATTAATTGATTTCAAATTTAATTAAAACTCCTATTATGATTTTAATTAAGACTACTATTTGGACTTTATTTAGAATCCTTATTGTATATGGATTGAAACTATTTTATCTTTATAAATGGAGATTAGATGAAATCTAGGCATCCTATTGAACACAACAAACATTCTCCATAATTCTACTATTCCAAAATGCATCCTTAGCAAAAAATGGGACTCAAATAGGCACTAAATGTGTAGATTTAAACTGAGACAATTGTGTTAAAACAATAATTTCATAGTATTCAAATTTGGAGAGAGAAAAAATATTTTTCTTAGTTTATTCAATTATCCAATCTAAGAATTAGTTTTTTTCTTTAATTAAAAGAAGAAATACAATTTTCAATACGTCTATGCTTTACAATGACCATTAACAAGACTCAAGGACAAACATACTTAATTTATTCTCTTATGAGCAATTATATGTTGCACTTTCTCACAAAGTTTTAATGCAAACAACAAAAATCTTGGTAAAAGCATAAAATAAAAAGTAGAAAAGCCGTTGGACGTTAACAAAAAATATTTTGTACTAAAAAAGTGCTATTGTAATCAAAACATTACATTTCAGTTTTATTTTACATTTTCACATTATATACATAATTTCATAAAAAAATATTTTATTCATATTTTTATTCATATTTTTATCAATTTTAATTTTTCCATTAACAATATCAATTGCTTCAACTATTTTAAAAAACAGTATTTGTCATTTCTCTCTCTTCTGTATCAGTGACCATTCAAACTCCGACGACCGGAGATGAAGGATATGCTCCAGCCGACACCACACTACAAGCGCCTATTGTCGGCATCCTCTCTCCATCCTCCCTCTTTTAATTTCATCGCGTCCTCCTCTCCCTCCTCTCTTCTCAGTCTCATTCTTCTCTCCCTCTCCTTGATTTCCCCGATTTCCTAGAGGGTGACGAATCCATCTCCGCCCCCTGTGACATTGATCCTTGCTTTAGTACTCCTGGGGACGAAAACCTCTTCGAATAATGCTCTGACTCCGTTCTACTATTACTACCACATTCATCTACACGTAAAACCTATGGTGGGGCCAAAGAGAATTGGTGGCTGAAAGCTATGGCACGATTCTGACAACCTGGAAGAGCGGTGAACGCACACGCAGAGAGCACTAGAGTTGAAGAAATTTGCAATGTATAATGGGATTTTATTAACAAAGCTTACTGAAAGCATTGTGGTTGTGGCGGGTGCTTTATGTGTGGGATGACATGGGTGATGCGATTTGGTTTTGGTTGTTGCAGATTGGAGCTGAAGAAGAAAATGGGTGGTGGTGGCAACGACGATAGCTGCGATTGTGGTGATGTTTGCTATGGGTGTCAGATTTTTTATTTTTGCTTTTTGTTTGTGTTAGGGAAGGGCGGGGTTGGGGGTGGGGCGACGGTGGTTATGTTTTGTGTGGTGGTAGTGATAGTGTTTGTGTGGTGACGGTGTTGCGGTGGTGGCTGTGGTCGCGAATCTAGCGGTGGTGGCTGTGGTCATAGATCTAGCGGCGATGGTCTGTCAATATTCAGAGGTGTAAGTCGATGGTGATGGTGTTTTGTGTGGTAGCGGTGTTGCTATTAGGAGTAGGTGGTGGTTTAGGCAGCGATGGTGGTTGTGGTGGTGATTTAAGTGGTGACGAGGTGGTGGTCACAAATTTTTTGGTTGACTGCGACAATTAAATTGGTTAATATGTGATCAATAAATAGTATGTGACCAATGAAAAAGATGAACTGTGATAAAAAAAAATAATGTGTGATCTAAAAAATTATTAATTTGTGACCGATATTTTGATAATTTATGATGTTTAATAAGTTGTGACTTATAATGTTCATGATACGTGATCGATAAAGAAATTTTGACGTATAATTTTTTTACCTGTGACCGATGAAGAAGTTGTGACCTATAAAATTTTTGAATTGTGACCGTAAAATAATTTGTGGCATTTAAAAATGGATTCCACTATGGGTACAAGATTGGGTCACAATCTTCATATATTAGATTACATTATACCAAAATCAGATAACCTTTTACCAAAATTAGGTCACAAAAAATCCATTCACATCATACCCAACATACCATACACTGCATTTGACATTATAATGCATTTAAACAAATAGATGAACTATATTACCTAATTCGATTAGGGTATCAGAATCAAACATTTTCTTTTCTTTTCTTTTCTTTTTTTTGGTAGAGGTTCTGGAGTATTTTCTTCATTTTCCCTTTATCTTTAACTTTTCAAAGTTCTTCTTCATCATTAGAATGAGAATCCCGATTCGTACTTTGAGTCAAACCATTTTTTAATACTGGTTAGTAAAGGTTCGAAAATTAGAAATTGTTTTCGAGTTGAAGTTTTGTCACAAGGAGTGGTGAAGAAGAGGCAGTTTGAATGGAAGTTTCCCTTTTGAAAAGATTTGAAATAATTTTTTTCTCTATAAGTTTGAAAGGTAGAAGATAACGATAATTAACCGTTTGTCAACTAATTGACTTTATTTAATTTTTATTAACATAAAATGAGTTGTCTATTTTGATAAAGATAAAGATTTGTCAATTTTTGTTCTGCATGTCTGCTGTTGTGCGGAGGTTACACCACAAGTTTAGTGGATGCTTCTTATAAGTATGCTGACCTAGTTGACTTTGTTATTTCAAAGTTGGGGGTTTAGTTATGCAAAAGTTGCATTTACAATGACATATACGTTGAAATATTGGATTTGATATAAAAATGCGGGCATGAAATGTAGGTAAATATACTGAGTTAGTTGACTTTGTTATTTTAAATAAGATTTACTGCTGATAAAAAATTGTGACATAAAATGTGTACAATTTTTAATAGCAATCTATATTTGATGATGGCACGTATGATTGTAACATGTTATAAGTGCAAATAAACTGTTTGTGATCAGATATATGTGAAATTGTGACTGTAAACTAAAATGGAGTTCATTTACATCGTGAATTAGAAGTAATCTTTGTGACTATAAATTTTATAAGATTATGATCAGATATGACATATGTGGGTATATTGAGATGACGTTTGCATGATGTTGTTTAATCGTGACTTATAATTAATGTGACCTTCTCTTTTGCAACCGTGACATGCTCTACCAAATACATAATATATTGTAACTTTTGTAATAGCATGTATTTGACTTGCAAAAATGAATAAAGTAGTTAGTAATGAATGGGTGCAAGCTGAAATGTGTGGAAAACATCTTGGGTTATTGTTTCATGTAAAATGTGACTTGCTAATCGAACAATACATGTTAATACATTATAACCATCAAATGAACAATACATGTTAATACATTATAACCATCAAATCAAAAAACCTGTAAATGCAATAACAATCATAAAAAATAGCAATAAGTGGTATTACAATAGTAAAATATCTATACACATATCAACCAACATTTATACATGTACATACCAACCAATATTCATCCATATAAACATCCACATAATATGAAACTTCATTGGGAAAAAATCTTATCACAGAAAATCAATCACGTCTTCATTTTCACATGCCTTCCAATCTGCCTAATTTGTCTATATTTTTAAACAACAACGACCCTATTTCCATCATTGCTTAGCTAGCATTAGTTGACATGGACATGTTTGTGAGATCATCTTGGAGCAAATACTGTGCATACTTAATTGCGAAAACTCCACAGCTATGGTTGAAATAATATAAAAAGCACTACGAAAGAAATCTAATAGACTCGCCACCAAATCTACATAAAACTAAGGTTATAGACACAAAAGCATGATGTTCAGTCTCCTTCACATACCCAAACACAGAATAACCAACTCGAACATTAGGTTACAAACACAAACTAAGTCACAAAACTTGTCACAGGTTTTATGCAACGTGATTATACCGCAAGTGTACGGTATCAAGTTTTGTAATATAGTAAATGAGTTAGGATGTTGAACCACAGGGATTGTAATTTAATCCTATTGATTACTGTAATGTTTTAGCTTTCACTCTATTTAGACAATCAAAGTTTGTATTGATCAATTTATACCAATCTAATGTAGACGAAATAAATGAAGCAACTTAATGAATGTGATTTGTGAAGGGTTTATCAAATTATGAAAGTCTAGGGAATGACTTCACCATACAATCAACATGTTTATCAACCTATATGTTTATTTCCATCAATTTTTCCTAAACTTATAGGCAAGAACCCTAGGTTAATTATATTCTCTCTCTCAAGTGCCGAATAGAATTCATCTCTATGATTCAATTCAATATCTCTTTCCAAATTAAATGTATAGAAATTGTCAAAGCACTTGGTTTTTAATTTGAATGCGCCTCAAATGTTCGTACTTTCTCTCCAAATTTACAAACTCTATGTAGATGCCCGAATCTTTCTATAAAGTTAGGCCCATAATTGTGTGATTAACTTCGCATTAGGCCCAATAAAGGAAATATAAGCCCAAAAGATAGTCCAATACATGTTTAAAGGTAAAATGATGTTTATAAAATATTTTCTTAAAAATGATTTGATGAAGATTGGACGGAATGCAAAGTATTTTATTTTATGGCTAAAAGTATACTTCAAATATTTTTAGTCTCCTTTGAGACCCATTTTCGACATATAAAACATTCTAATTTAAAAATGATATCTGAATAAAAGTTGTATCTCTTTGAGTTAGCTTTTCAACGCACTTTGAATCATCTCAATCGGATATCGGGAGAAAAGGTTAAGATAGAAATACTGTAGGCTGTGCAGTGTCGACCGGAAAACCCGAAACCCGCGAATTTTTTGAGAATTAATGGCCACTACTTGCACAACTTAATTACCCTATTTAATATAACCTTTCACCCACCCCAAATCTCACCTATAAATACCCTCTTCACTCATTTGATTTTTCACACCAAAAGCACTTTCAATTTGCTTTCAAAGTTGAGAGAAAAATAGAGAGTTTGGGAGAGAAAAGGAAGGTGGTTTTCAAAGTGTTTTTCCAGAAGTTTTAAGTGTGGAAAAAAATATTCTGCAAGAAGGTTTTTGTGATTTCAAAAGGTGTTTTCAAACAACAAAGGAAGGTCCAAACGTCCAAACTTCGTCAAAGTTTTTGAAGTTCATCAAAGTTTTTCAAAGTTCTTTTCAAAGTTCATCAAGCATCAAATCGAGGTAGGTAGAGGTGCATAAAGTTGTTATACGTGTTTAAATTATAATTTCTAGCAAGTAATATTCTATGTTAAAGGCTAATGTTGTGTGTCAAATGGTATCGTCGGTTCGATATGTGCCTTTCATGTCAAATGGTTTCGTCGGTGCGGCATACATTTAAAGGTTAATGTTGTGTGTCAAATGGTATCTTCAGTTCGTCATGCACCTTTCATGTCAAATGGTTCCATTGGTACGGCATACATTTTCATGTCAAATGGTACCTCCGGGTACGACATGTTTTATGGAAGTTCTAATGTTAATTGTTATGAAATGCTTAACTTAATCACGATTGCACCTATGACGCCTATTGAGTTTTCAACTCACGGGTATCTACCCTATATCTACAGATTAAATGTTGATGCACCGGGTTAGATGATGGAAGGAGATGCAATAAGCCTATGGGAACCCGGTGAACAAGTGATTTAGATTTAAAGTCTTTAACGTTTCAAATGTTATTTCCAACGTTATTTCTTTTGAATATCTTGAACAAGTCATGATTTCATCAAATAAATTATATTTCGTTATTTTGGAAAGTTATAAAGTGTTTTAATTCAATATCCTTCAAAAAGAATGTATGTTAAGATTTAAGCTTCCGCTAAGATATGTACACTTGTTACTAAATCACCGATTAAGTTAAGTAAAGTAAGTAGCGTTCTGGTCCACTAGGGGTTGGGGCGTTACACTCTAAGTAATGTTGAATTATAAGGTCAGGCCTAAATTTCCATCTCTCGAGTGCCGAAATTTAAAAAATCAAATCATTCAATTATTGATTAAGTAATTGAATGCATTGTGCACAAATCAACATAAATAAATTCATGAAAAATTCGAATGGAAATAACATATAGAAATCAAAACATGTCTCAAATAGGTTACATCAAACCTAGATCTAGAAATTTAGTTCATAATTTCAATGATTGACATGATGAAATTCAAACTAAAGAACATGGAGAAGAGTAAAAGAATAAGAAAAACTCTTTTAGCCGCTTGAATTCTTCTTCCAAAATGTTGTCAATCGTCGTCTTGAAATCAATTGCTTTCTTCCTTATGTCTTGAACCGTTTTCTTCTGCAAAAACTCTTTCTCAAGCCTTTTGTGTCTTCTCCAAATGTGTTTTGCCTCTCCAAGTGTCTAACCCTTTGCCAAGTCTCAAAGGCCTCTATTTATACTCTCCCTCTCGTTTCTCCTCAAAATAGGGTTTTTATGGGCCTTTAAAACAATAAAATTTTCGGCCAAAACACGCACAGGGCAATGTCGCGTCAATTTTTGGTATGGCGTGCAGCGCCTGGGTCATGGCGTCGCGGCGCCATGCCTTCAGGTGGTGGCACTGCAGCGCCAAGATGTAGCGCCCCAACACCACCTCCTGAGTAGTCGGCGCCATGGCGCCGCAATAGTGGCGTCGTGATGCCGTTTGTCTTATATAATTTTATGCTTTGACCATTTTGCCCTTTTATCCTTTATTTCTTCTCATTCCATGCCAATAGCCTCGTTTTATCATATTTTCATCATTTTTCACCATCTACAAGACAACATGAATAAACATATCAAAAACGTTCACTTCTCATAGAATTTAGCTTACATTTAAGTCAAAAGTAGAACAAAGCTCGTGAGTAAAACACACTCATCAAATACCCCCAAACTTATTAGATTTTCTAGTCTTCGAGCAAACGAAAAGAAAATAACTAGAGACAAACAAATATTCAGTTAGATAGTTTGTCATTAGGCTCAGCGTTGAGAACATTACATCATATTCATTAGTGGCTTCAAAATTGTAATGCAAGAGCTAAAATTCCACCTAATCAATGCAAAACGGGTATGTGTGTGACAATAATTAAATGTAACGATGTACAATAACAAGTTGATTCAATTCCCGACCTTGAAAGTCAAGTATATCCTTGCATCGCTCGTGGGATTCACACACTCCCAAACTTTTTTTTTTCACTACCCAAGGTGTATTATACATTTGATTTATAACACTAACTTCTCACACCGCTCTCGTTTGGTAGGATTTTACTAATTGCCGTTCAACATATCAACAAACGAGGATTCTCCTTATTTTCGACCGCTTCACCCTAAGATTCAATCACGTTACTAACCCTTTATCAAAGGCTCGATTCTCTAAAACAAGTGTTCAAGGTTTAATCAAAATATTTGGTACGTCTTCTGTTTCATGCACCAAATTTTTCATATATAAGTATTTTGTTGTACAGGCGTCTCTCCATTAAGCTTTCTGAATGACCCATATAGCGAGTTTTAGGCTGATGACTCCCAAATCAGACGACTTTAGGGCATCAGGTTTTAAACCCTTGCAGGCTTAATCACTCGAGTCATAAAGGAAGAAACGTTGTCCTCATTGGAATCTTTTTAGGGTAGCTTCACAACAAAGCAACTTTTTCCCTTTTTACGCAATGATTAGTGCAATACCCTTTATTAAATACTCATTCTTGAAAACTTGACCCCTAACTTAAGGTTCTCACCTGATTTCATCCTATTGGTCTCAGACAATCTACACAAAGTTTAGCATACATGGAATCCACATTTATCTCCAAGTTTTTCGACAACAGTTCAACTTCCCAAACATCTAAAATTTGGTTTAAGGATATGATGTTAAATGGTTGTCGGGTTTTGACATTTAGAGTTTCTAATTCAACCTATAAGCATGAATCAACCTACTCATGTACAACGTCACAATCTAATCACGTGCATGAATATTTTTCGTTTCACATGAATAAGCAGAAATCTCACTCAAGTACACAATTGATCCACAATTCATAAACTGACACGTCCTCACTCATGTTCATCACTACCGGCAAGACTATCTAACTCACACAAGCATGCAATTTTATTTTATTTTGGGGAAAACAAACACACAATGTTAAGTCTCATCACACAAGCACACAAACATAACTAACATGACACAAACACCTAAACATAACTATGAATAAGGGCAATAACAATGAACCCAAATGATGTTTACCCCCTCCCCCTCCCCCCAAAAAAAAAACTTAAGGTACACATTGTCCCCTTGAAAAATACGAAAAAGGGGTAAGAATTCCCTAAGTACATCATTGGGTGTCACTTCCATCTTCCTATAGAGATGGATCCTGGTTGGACGGATGATATAGAAAAGATGGTGGTGGAGGCAAAGGCATATTGGGATATGCAAAAGCCAACACCAAGAAAAACTCATTCTGATATTGAAATTGTGTATACATGGAGTTCTGCAGCTTGTGATACTGATCAGTCATAGAGGACTGTATGTGTTCAATTTGATTCTGAAGCCCGTGGAACCTCTTTTGATTTCTTGATTCCAACTGGTCGTATCTCTATATGAGTTGTAGCTGCAACGCTTCAATCCTCCCCGTAATGTCATCAGTCTGTGAAGTGGTAGGTGGAGGCTCACTGGGGTAGGAAGATTGCGCCTCTATACCCCGTGGGGGAACCTTGCTGGTAAATTGCCAAATGATCTTTTTGGTTATTGGTGGTTTAGGATGCACTATCTCCTCAACTGGAGATGAGTCAATTTCTCCATTTCGACACAGTTCATAGATCAAAGAAGGATAACCCAGATCAGCAGTGGTGGAGCTCTTTAGTCCACGCAAGAAGTTGGTCTAAATGACCATGCCCACATCGACCATCAATCCCTACTAAATAACATAGTTCAACAACGCCCTTTCCTTCGTCACCTCACTAGTATTGCTACAGGGTAATAGTTTACCACATATGAAATAATGCCAAGCTTTGCACTCCGGGTACATGCCCACAGCTGGAAAGTTAGTGAGCTCAGCTTCTGATCATTTCCATGTGACTTCTAGTAGAGTTAACTCATCAATGACCTCATTTGGATCGATCGCCCCGCTTTCACACAAGCAGGAGAAATCATCCTCATCAATGTCAGGTAAACCATAATATCGATTTATAGTGCTTCTGTCAAATCGAATCCATTTTCCATAAACAAAAATTTTCAGATGCTGGTACTCCTTAGCATTTGCATAAAACTTACGCACCACTAGTATAAGTCCTAGCGGTGGTTGTCGTGTAAATACCTCCCAATTTCTTCCTTCTATCATTTGCCACATTGGGCTTCAAGGTCAGCAAAACCCCTCTCGGGAGTTCTTATGCACCACCAAATCATGATACGTTGTTCGGCCTCTGCACTCACAAATTTTGTGTCATCGAAGGAGCTCGAAGAAGAAGCCGAAGCTTTAGATTTCATTTTCGGTGGCATGATAAATTTCAAGAGGTGAAAATAGGAAGTCAAGTGAATGTGCTACCACAACCGAATACTAGCTCATAACCCACGACGATCTGTACAAAAAGAATAGAGTTCCAATTAGCACAAGTCTAGCAAGCAACTAAAGCATTTCATGAGTGCAAATTAACCTATAAGTTACTGCAATGTAATCCAAATAAAGGAGGTAGAGTGAGCAAGGCAAAAGAGTTAGTAGAATTCATGTGGACATTTTATCAAACACCTTATGAACATATTTTTCTTACAATCACGGGAATTGGGTGAGGGTATATTGGACCTATAACTAAATATATAGGGTAGTATATGATATATATATAAACCCAACATAGATAATTTCTTATGCATCCAAGTACACCCAAAAAGTGTTTTATCAATTTATGCATGACATATCATATGTAATCTCGACTCTTGGTGAACGCAAAATACTTGACATACTATATTAAACATATAGTCACACATGATATTCTACATGCTATCAAGTAATTTTACACATTATATCGACCCAAGGCTATGGGGTTTACTCCTTAGGCTTACGGAGTTAAACCCCTTGGCCCAGCTCGCCTCAACATACAAATTTTTATCCACCACATTCTACAGAATACTAAATCATAATAAGCACGTGACACGCTACATATAATTATTAAGCAATTAATGTGTCAATTTTGTGAAAAACATTATTTTTATGCAAGGTATCAATCCAAGGATATGGGTTGACTCCTTAGTATTAGGGTATTAAAACCTTGGCACGCTCATTCCAACCTGCACATTTTTGTACCCTAGACGTGTCCTAAGGCTCGCCAATGTTTTTACTATTTGAGTGATATTGTTAAATTTGATAAGCTTTGTCTATTCACTATTTAGAATAGAAATTAGGAAGTATTTAAACATAATTAGAATATTTATAACTCAAAGAGTTGTAAGAGAATTTTACGATGTTTCACAACTTTAGTATAAAGGCAATTGTTGACCAAGTAAAAAAAAAATATTTATGAATAAATTAGCTTATAATTAGAAATAAATAGTTTTAAAGGATTTAAGTTAAAAAGTTGAAAATAAATAAGTTTCTTATTTAATCGGAATGTAAGAGTTAATTTTCAAAAAATAATTATTTTTTTAACAAAACTATATATGATCAAATATATTTGGAATTAGAAAAATGATTTACGGTGAACTTTACTTATACTTAGTCAAACATGGTCGAAGTCAGAAAAAATATATATTATTTTCTTATTTGCATGCTCGTACATAAACTTCTATTCATTGGATTAGAAAAGAGTGTATCCACATTTGGTTCAAAACCTTTTAGAATCTTCATTGGAAAAAAAATGTAGTATAAATATAATGGTATAAATCTTATTCTGTGAAATTAATTTGAATATTATTTATTTATTTGGCTCATGTTTTTGGAGTCCCTCCTTTTCCCTTTACTTATTTTATAAGTATTTCCATTTTAATTTTGGCTCAGATATTTGGAGGGAAAATTTCCAATTCCCTCTTTTTCTTCAACATCTTCCCTAGATCCTTTTATTAGTCGTGTTTTCTATTTTTTATCCTACCTTTTCCTTTTTGAGTTCTCTGTATTCACTAAAAAAAAAAAAAAATTGGTTTCTTGATACTATCGTGAGCGTATCTACTTGTTATTTTCTTTAAAGATTGTATTTTTTAAAATTTTGGCTCTTTTTTTTTTTTTTTTTTTTTTAAATTTTGTCTGATTAATTATTGTTAATATCTTATTGCTTGACGTGTTCGTTTTACTCACGAGTTTATGCCATTTTTAACTTGATTGTGAGCTAGATTTTGCAAGTATTGATCGTTTTTAATGTGTTGTTTTATAGGATTGTTGAGATGGTTAAAGAAACTAAAAAATTCATCAAATAAAGCTATTGGCATCGATCGAAAAGAAACTATATATGGACAAAAAGGCAAAAGAGGCAAAGCACAACATGGATTGGACGAGTGGCGCCCCGGTGCTGAGTCGCCACAGAAATAAGAGGATGCAAAGTTGTGGCGCTGCAGTGCTACAACACTTCAGAGACCAAGCGCTACGGTGCCACAAGGAAATGAAGCACGGCGTTGCATCCTCGGTGTCGCGGCGCCGCCACCTAATTCCAATTAGGGCGTGGTTTGGCCTGTTTTGAGGTCCATGAAAACCCTACTTTCAACAAGCATGAGGCAACTAAAAATACAATTTTTCTCACACTTTTGAGGGGATTCCATACATTGAAAGGCAAATAAATACAACTCGAGATTGAGAGAGCAAGATCAAAGGGGAGAAAAATGCATAATCACCAAGATCAAAGAGTAAAAGTTAGGGGTTGAAAACTTTTGAGGTTGAAGAAGATTCTTGGTACAAGATCCAATTCTTTCCATGATCAAGATTTTAAAACTCGGTTATGAACTTTGTACCTTTTGTTTTTCTTCAATTATCATGAGTAGCTAAATTATTAATAGGGCGAACAATGTAACCTTTTGAGACCCTTTTATTTCTTTTATTCATGATTCAAGTTCCTTTATGCATATGTGTTGATTTTAATTATATTCTCAATACTTTGAATTCTCTGGCCAGTTATTCAATGATTTCGTGGACAATAATTATGTAGAGATGCAGATTATTTGTTTAGACTACATATTAAAATTCGATAAATTAATATAACATGTAGAGATACCTATATTAATAATTGCGGTCATATATGAAATCTTTGAACCAATATTTCATTTAACTAAGTTTGATTCGGATAAAGATATGGAATTGAAGTAGTTAAATAGGCTCAATGAGAACTTGAAAGGGGTAGATTGAATACAATAGGAGAATTCGATCGAACACTACTTTAGATTTTATAAATCCTGATTTTAAGACTTGAAGATGATCAATAAGTAAAATTTTTTCACCCTAATATCTATTTATTATTTGAATTATCAGTCAATATTTGTGTGTATTCACGTATTGTTAAGTAGTTATACTAAAAATCACAACTGTTCACTATTCTTGTTTATTTTCATCAAATAGAAGTTGAAAATAATAAATTAAGGGGTAATTAGTATAAAACGTCATTTTTGACATTTTCACCCCCTACCTTCACATTTTATTGCAAAAATCATCATTTTCATCCAATTTCTTATGTAAAATGACAAATATACACTCATATTTAATGTTTTTAAAAAATAAAGAACAAATTACAATTATACTCCCAAACTTTTAAAAAGTGCAAACGAGTCCAAATGAGTTATTAAAAGGGTAATTAGCACAAAACGTTCATACCTCATTTGTTGACATTTTCATCCTTATTTTCATCTATTTCTCAATTAAAAGCTGTAAAATAACAAATATACCCTCATTTTTAAATAAAACAAAAATAAAGAAAAGAAAAATAAATAACAAATTCCAACTATACTCCCAAAATTTTCAAAAAAGTACAAATAAATTTCAAATAAATAATTTAAAATTTAAAAAATCACTTTATTTTTTAATTAATTATTTGAAATATATTTGTATTTTTTTTAAAAAAATTGTGAGTGTAGTTGCAATTTGTTCTTTACTTTTATTTTCTTTATTGTTGTTTATTTAAAGAAGAGGGTGTAGCGTTTAATTGAGAAAATGGATTAAAATAATGATTTTCGTAATAAAATGTGAAAATGAGGGTGAAAATGTCAAAAAAATGAAAGATAAGGATGTTTTGCACAATAATATTGAAAGATAGAGACGTTTTGTGCTAATTATCATTTTAATAATTTATTTGGATTTATTTGCACTTTTTATAAAAGTTTGGGAATATGATTGCAATTTATTATTTAATTTTTCTTTTCTTTTGTTTTGTTTTATTTAAAGAAGAGGGTATATTTGTCATTTTACATGAGAATTGGATAAAAAAATGATGATTTTCGCAATGAAAATGTGAAAAGAGAGAGAGAGAGAGAGAGAGAGAGAGAGAGAGAGAGAGGGGTTAAAATGCCAAAAAATAAAATGTGGAGACGTTTTGCACAATAACATTGAAAGGTAAGAACGTTTTGTGCTAATCACCCATAAATTAATTAAGTATTAAAGTGTAGTTCTTGTGAGAACGATAATTCAAACTCATTGGTCCATTATATTACGTGTAACAATCCGTCCACTTACGGGATATTAAAATCGACAATGTCGCTAAATCACAATTTTGTTGAAATGCATTTTCCATGTCATCTTCGTCAATTTTGACATATAGATCATATTGGGGAGAATTTTTTTTTTTATTTTTTTTATTCATCCTATACTTAAAGCCCAATAATACTATAGTAATTCAAAAAGCAAATCATCGTCATTTACTTTCTTCATAACACTTCAATGACAGGTCATCCTCATCAACTTCAATATGTGCATTAGGAGTGAACACGGTTCGCTTTGGACGATTTATGCTATATTTTCAACTCAATCCATTTTAAACAATTTGAAATTTTTTCAAACCAAACCAAACCAAACCATTTTATTTTTCAAACCAAACCATTATTTGTGGTTCGGTTCTGTTTTAATCCGCGGTTTACCTATCGACATTAGTAGTTCCACATTTTTTTGCATAATGCTTATATGTTTGTACACAATAATTACATTCTCCTCTCTCATCTCCTCGAATTTTAAAATGATGCCATACCTCGGACTTTTTGTTTCCCTTTTTACCTTTTACATCCATTGTCATATCTCCTAGATTTTCGTTTGAGACTTTGAGTTGGGTTTTGAGTTGTTCCCTTTTCTCTTTCAAGAATATGGAACCCACAGGGAGGTTCTGTAATGGGAAACTAGCTACTGATATTACTGGTAATTTGATTTAGGCCAGGGACACGATTCTTTTCACTTTAAAAATGAAGTTTCGCATTGGTTAATTAGTTTTCATGTTTTTGTGTAGCCGAGACTCTTGGATTTATGACGTATCCCCCAGCTTATCTTAGCCCTCAGGCATCAGGGAAGAACCTTATCGTAAGAGCCAATTTTGCTTCAGCTGCTTCTGGATATGATGATCAAATAGCCATTGTAAATGTAAGAATTTGGTGGACAATTATAGACTAAGATGTATTTTGAGTAAATTGAGGGTACGTCATCATCCACACTGTTGGTTTCAACTTCCAAAAGCTTTTGCAGAGAATCTAATCCGGTCTTTGTCCTAATTTGTTTCTTCTGCTTTTTTTCTTTTCCTAATTTTGCAAATTTTTAGTAGGACAAATATGACAATTTCTAACTCAAAACGACATGATTTCCAAGCAACCCCATAAAGCTAGGTCGATAATGACTTCATTTTCAATTGGACGGTCTCGTGGCGTGGCAATGTTTTGGGATGTGCTAGACGATAGTCGATCCTAACAAGAGTTAGGTTTCTTCGGGTTAAACGATTTGAAATGTCCAACTCACTTGAATACATGATTTGAATGATTTGGTTTGGCTTTATATTTTTATTTTGTATTTATCGAGATTATATAAATTTATAATTTTACTATATCCCTGTTTAATTTTCATTTTTTTTATAATTCATTTTTTACTCTTTTATTTTAAACCACATTTTTCAATAAAATAATATAACACGCAAATTCAAAATTTTTTCCTTAATTTTTGACCATACATCTCAATCAATTAACTATTCAAAATGTTTTCTTTCCCCCAAAATGAGAATCAAACTGAGAAATTTATATATATATGGAAAAAATAAAAATAACGAAAAAGTGAGAAAGAACAAATTAAAGTGGTAGAAGGTGTAAATTATTACTTTTGAATCAAAGAAAGAATCCTCTTTGTCATCATTAAGTTTAAATAATACGTGCATATTTTAGCACCTTGGAAAGATGCATTACTATAGAGATGAAAAGTCAGGCAATCTTTCATGGCAGAGCCCAAGTAATGACATGGTACTCACGTAAAACATTATGAGAAATTATTTTGGTTTGAGACTTTAAGTTGGGTTTTGAGTTGTTCCCCCCCCCCCCCCCCCCCCCTTTTTTTTTTTGGCTTGAGCTTAGACATAAATTCGAAAATTGAATTTTTGGGTCTACTTTGGAGGTATCATTTCTAATTAGTTTATATTTTAAATTCTAAAAATTATACTTTAATAAAATTATATATGAAAATTTATAATTTCATAAAAAAAATTAATTAAAAAGTGCGGTTCTGTTTGATTTTTTGCGGTTTTTAAAAATCAAAACCTAAACCAAACAATTTTGAAACGGTTTGGTTTGGTTTGAGGAAAAAAAATCGCAGGTCCACGTAGACCCAAACCAACGGTTACGATTCGGTTTGCGGTTTCGCGATTTTTTTTGTACAGCCCTAATGTGCATCATGTCCCTTCATTTTAAAGCTTGGTACGGAGAAATCCCTCCACATGTATGTCATCTTCATCAATTTCCGGATCTCCCAAATAATTTTTTTTGTCGTTCTCATGCTTTCTTTCGTTCCTTGTCAATAAAATCAAGGAAAAAAGTAGATCAATGAAAAAAAAAAGAGAAAAAAAAAATTAAAGCTATAATTAACAACAAATACTAAGGAGAATACATTAGTCTTTGGCAATGGCGTAAAAAACTTGATCATGTAATTTCGTAAGTGCATGGATCACGACAAGTAATAAAGTGAATACTTAAGTCCCAATATCGTCCCACAAAGACTAATTACCTACTATCATTTTTATCCTAAATCTAACTTCAATCTAAATTAATGTGGTGTCAAATCAACTAATCAAGAGTTTATGTTATAACTAAATTATGCTAAATTAATCTAAATCTTTTGAAGCTTAACTAATTTGTGAAGTTTTATAGGATTAAATGATTAGGAATTCCGAATTCACCATTGTCAATTAACATTCATTCGACCCAACATCATTCAACCCCCCCCCCCCCCCATATGTTTTAACAATCAAATTAACCAATATAGCTAACAGTCTCTCTCGAGTAAAACTAGCTAAATTCACATGCCTGAATTTATTATATTCTATATAAATTCGCATACAAATAAACTGATTAATTTATAGGAATTCAATCAAGATTGCATAAACTATAAGGGTATCTCTTCATCATTTATCAAAACTGATGTCAGTTATTGCACGTTGGACAAATATATCACATTTCATTCTCACTATTGTCCCTAAATCAAGCAATTGGCGAACAAGGAATTGAATGTCAATTAAACATATTAAGCAATTAATAAATAATCAAAGTTGCATGAGATCTTTTGAATTAAATAAATAATAAATCTAAACTATGTCGTTCATCCTAACAATAAATTATTTAGCTGATAATATCTATAGAATTAAACAATAAAAACATAGTTTTAGGCACAAATTTTTCGTTCCTAAAATCATGATATCCGTTGCTATTACTCCTTATCAACGGAATATTAGCAACCACAAATCTATTGTTATTTTGAGGGTCGCTGATAGTTACCAACGGATCGCGCCGTATGTAAAGAATAAATCTTTTACCAACGAATTTTCCGTTAGTAAAGTGTGAATCTTTTACCAACAGAATTTTCGTTAATAATAATTTTAACCATTACCAACCGACTTTCCGTTGGTAAATGTCTACCATTACAATTGGTAAAAATCAGTGTTGTAAATAGTCGCATAGGTGTGAGGTGTAGTAAAAATTTTATTTATTTATTATTATTGTTATTATTATTTATTTAATAATTATAATTTTTTTTTAACTTTTAGTGAATTGAAAGGCCCAAAAAATTGTTTAATCACTTACTGGACCACAAATTTATTGAGGACAACTCCAAAGACTTTGGTGTGAACTTTCGATGTGGGATAATACTTCTTTTAAAATTGATTAATATTAGCAATGACAATTCCGTTGGTAATATGAACTACTCTTTATCCACGGAAAATCTATAGGTGAAAGGTTGATATAATTTTTAGAAAAAAGTTAAATTATGCCACCTACGAAAATGCTGTTGGTAAATGGTACGTATATTAAACAATAACATTAGACACGGAATATCCGTTGGAGAAGAGCTACCACTTTTACCAACAAAATTGTATCCGTTGGTAATTTTCGGTACATCACCTACGGAATAGCCGTTGGTAAAGAGATTTCGTCGTTATCAACGAACATTTCGTTGCTAATTATTGTAATTGAAAGTGAATTACTTTTATCAACGAATTATCCGTTTTTAATTACCAACAGATGCAATCCGTTGGTAATATTTGGTACGTCACCTCGGAATATTCGTAGGTGAAAGATCCAAATGTTAAACGGTTACATGAGACACAGAATATTCATTGGTAAAGAGATACCGTCGTTACCAACAGAAAATTTATTGTTAATTATCGTAGTTGAAAGTGAATTACTTGTACTAACGGATAATCCGTTTCACAATCCGTTGGTAATTTTTTTTTAGGTGAAAAACTATTTTTTAGTAGTGTCAATAATTGATATGACCCGTCTCGAATCATCCTAATGAACTCGACACGTGACAGATGCCGATTGTAGATGCATTCCTCTAGAAAGACTCTGTACGGGAAGGCTACTCCTTGAAAATGCCTCGCCCATAGGTTCCTTTGTCGTTGGGACTTACAATTCACCTAATATTTATAGGCCCCAGTTTAGGTTTAAAACAGTGTCCAAAGCTGATAGCAAACCAGAATTTTAGTCGAAATAGGATATCTCAAAACTTCTGGAATTAAACTTTTATTTGGTGCAATTTGGTCCATGTTTCCTCTTTCTTGTTCATAATGAGTCTTTAGATATTGCAATTGAATTCTTTTAGCTTTCAAACGTGTCTATTTGGTCTTCAACTTCCACAATATGTCTAATTTTAATCCTTTTTATTTTATTTTATCAATTATTGGTAATTTTCATCCGTTCTCGTCCAATACCAAGTTTTCTTCTAAAATAATCAATAAATACATAAAGTTAAGTACCTTATTCATAAAATTACTCTCAAATGTCATGTTTTATGTCCAAGATAAGTGTAATATTTACACTTTTCGAAAAGCTAGCTAAATATGTTTAATAACAATTTAGGAGTATGAAAACTATATATAAAAGAACATCCAACAATTGAAAAATGAATTTTTGTCTTACAGAGCTAAAGACAGCATGGCATTTGCATAACTGAATGCACAAAAGATTTCTACAATAAATACTGGTAGTTGCACCTAATGTTAGGTGTATCAATAAATATACTTCAATGATAGTGGTAACTGATTTGCGTTTAACCTCGTATGCTTAGGACCAAACACTATCTGGAACCAATGTTTTGACTGGGATTAAGCCATCTTCAATAAGATAATAATCCTATAAGTTTCTGTTCATTAGATGGCTCGTATGCTTAGGACCAAACACTATCTGGAACCAATGTTTGGATTGGGATTGAGCATCTTCAGTAAGATAATAATACTACAAGTTGTTGGGGAAAATACACCGATAATGTGCATATTATATTCATAGCAAAACGTACCGTGGAATCGAAACGTAATTTCGATTTACCCAATCTGAATTTGAGAAGAAATCATATATAAGAATATGAATTTGTCACGTTCCAAACCTTTCTTTCTTTAGAATTTCTCCTTACAACATAAACATATAAATAAATGAAATCAGATTCTGAAATCACATATGTAAATGGAAAAAGAAATCAAATATAAAAAAATGAGATGTAGATGATGCGATTCGGTCGAGGCAAGTGTTTGACACTTTGTCCTTAAGATGAATTTGTCCCGCATCGGTGCTAACGGTTTCTTGACAATCATCTCCCAAGATACAACGACCACGTCTAGCCATAGGAGCACTCCACATGGCTTAGACCAACGAACTCGAACGGATTCCCTCTCTACTATAACCATGATTTTTATGCAAGAAATAGTCACTTCTACAAAGTATTTTATACAACATGATATGAAAGAAATGATATGGAATTGTGAGATGATCTAAAATTCAAACATATGGGATCAATTTATAGTAGTTGGAACCATACCAAGAGACACATCTCTTGGACTTTATATCTCTACATAAAGAGACATAAATATTGAAAAGTAACCATTCCAAAAGACTTTATACCTCTACATAAAGAGACATAAATATTGGAAAGTAACCATTCCAAAAGACTTTATACCTCTACATAAAGAGACATAAATATTGAAAAGTAACCATTCTTTGATTAATTTCCATTCACCAATTAAGAATTCCAACAAAATTCCAACAATCCCCCACATGAATGAAAATTAATGCAAATTACTATGCAGACACTAGTAGAGAGAGCGGAAAAACACTGCATCGGACGAGGTAGCTTGTGACTTTGAACCTTCCTTAGTGAAATACTATCGGACTTACTCGGCTAACTGGTGAACGTGATGTCTTGAACCATTCAGCCTTTGGTGTAAGCCAAGACAATAGTACTCACACAATGTCTTCCCTAAACCGTTCATGGTTCTCATGATTTGGTTCATTTTGGCCTTGAACCCTTCTTGGTTCTGCAAGTGTTTAGAGAATTTAAGCCTCGACTAATTCTCATTGAAGCGGCCCCACTTCACACTTACATAGGTGACTTCCTATCAAGAGTATTCTGCCATACTCCACTTGACTTAATCAAGATATAGGAATCATTAAAAGATGATCTTAACCTCTATCCACTCTGCAGAAAGCACTTTCGTATCATAGGAATGAGTTAGGAATATAATTTCCTAAGTGCTTCACGGAATCCTTATAACTTAGTTGTCCCTTTGAACCAAGATCTTGGGATCTCCAGTCAACAAGGTAGGGTTACCATTATAAAAACTTGTACACAGTAGGCTTTAAACTCATTCCCCTCGATATGCAGTATTTTTGATCTCTCTGTAAATCTCTTAAAGGTACCACGAGT
The DNA here is from genome assembly GCA_019395295.1 of Osmanthus fragrans. Taxonomy (NCBI): domain Eukaryota; kingdom Viridiplantae; phylum Streptophyta; class Magnoliopsida; order Lamiales; family Oleaceae; genus Osmanthus; species Osmanthus fragrans. Next base: position 19,645,372 of record CM033344.1, on the reverse strand, counting down.
TTACACCATTAAGATCAACTGCTTAACAATATTATGTCTATGACTTACACGTCTAGTTACATGTGACTTAGTATCTTATAGCTAGCCAAAGATCGATTCTTTTGATAGATACAAATTGTCACCACCAATAAATCCTCTCATGAAGTTACATGCTTCTCATTAGCTTTATCTAAAGCTTTATCAATTCCAAACAACATTGTTGGAGGATTTCTGTCAAACACTAGACTAGTCAATCACTTTTTCTAGTGGATTTCATAATCATGGGTATTCAATATCATCACTGAAACATTACAGTGCATTTGAACTTTATGAATATTCTTCAAATATTTCAATTTTTCTTGCATGTCCAAACAAGCGTCATAATCGGCTTTCAACCCATTTCATCCACTTAATGTACGTCATCCTTACAAATAGTATAAGGATTTTCTACATTTTCCCTTCATAGATATCTTTCTATGATTATAAGGTATAGGAAATGTTACCCACACAATTCCTCAATTAGGAATTAATGTACAACTAGTAATGTTGCATCCACACGTTTTGAACTTTTCATATAAGTTCGTAAACATTAATGTTACCCCCCCCACATTTTTGGGTTATACTTGAACTTAGAGTTCATCAACTCTTTCATAGTTCAATTCATTTATCACTTGGATAATATCCATATCGAATGCTTCGTGAAAGTTTAAGTACTTTCGAAATAGTGGTCGTCAATACAAATGAAAAATCATTTTTTCATTTGAAATTGTACTTCAATTAACTATATTAATTTGATCATCCAAATTAAATCAAGGTCATCACATAGACCAGCAATGCTTTCAAAACATATACCAATTTAATTGGTTCCATAATTGAAGTCAAATTCAACATTAAAGAAGACTAAGCATTTTGATTCACAAGAATTGCAACTTCTCCAAATATAAGCAATTTATCACATTTGTGATATTTCACAAGATAGTAGTAGTGCAACCCCCACACGTCTTCCAATATGGTTGGCATCCTACCAAATATTTATACATTCAAGTTTATTCCATCTATAATCGAGACATGTCAATGTCTCATGGAAGTCTTTGTATTTCCATATTATGTTGTCATCTCAAAATATACAAAAGAACTTCTCTTTCATTCAACTTTCCTTGGTTATTCAATTTTGGACCCATAATTCCATATACACTTTACCCAAATCAGAAGAACGAAACACACAACCATTAGTCAAACAATCTTTATATTGACACTACACTTGCCAATGATGTTGTTGTTATGGTTCCATAATCTGGACAAAAGGTGATTCCACATTAAGGAATTGGTCTTTATCGAGACCAACTACACCCTTACATGTGCTCCTAGATCACAATGTGATCGATATAATAATTTTGGCTTTTGACCGAAATATGGTCATCTCTCTTTGAGATAAATATGACACTAGGTCCAATAACTTTACTTGACCAATTTCACATGGTGGCCTGCACAAATCCATCAATTAAATTAACCAAAACCAAATGGTCAACCATGATTTGGTACAAACTTTGAACTAGTCATATTAACTCAATAAACTGTTTTAAGTATTGAACAACGTTCAACTATGTCTCAATTTGCATTCTCTTGTAAGAACAATTTCCTTTTCTAAGAAGAATACGCAATCTTTACAGACCATAATTTTTATCCTTTACAAATAAATGTCATTAACAATCATTATCATCAAGGATATCTAGCGTCATTGCCAACTATAAGCATCATCTGTGCTCTATAAAATATTTTCGTATCCCAATAATTGGGCAATCAATTTTCACTTGATTTAGGCTTCAAATTTATTTGCCATTAAATTTATTTACAGACTTAGTTCGACAAACTTGGCTATTTTGACCAAAGCATCTGTTCAAAATTCAAAACTTTTTTTTTTTTTTTTTTATACATTGTGGAAAGAAACCCCATTTAACCATATGGGTCGACGCCAAAATATGCGTCCTCATGTGAGCAAGTACGAGTAATATTTCAAATATTCTCCAAATGAAGGAATATATATTTCTCTCCATGTACGTACACTTGTCAAAATAGAATGATCATTTGCTTACACAAATAAATTTACAATTGATTATCTCGTGTATTTTAGCATGTCCATGTGACAAATATGCTACCACTAATCACCACAGTGTCATGACTACCAAATTTCCATCAAGTGATTTCAATTGAATATACACCAAATAAATTCACTTATTTGGAGTTCACGTTGCATATGACCGTTGATATCTCCAATTATACAGATGACAATTCAATGTCACATATCATAAAACATGTTTAATGTTCCAGGCTTGTTCAAAAGCCCACAAACTTTTCAATTATTTGTGATTGAATACCGAATTTACAACTTACCGGATTGGTGCATACTGTATATGCAACCTACCGGATTTGCGCATATCGTATATGCAACTTACCGAATTTGCGATAAACTTAGATACCATATTTGCACATACCGGTTCTATACATACTGTATATGCAACTTACAGTAAAAGGTCAATCCTTTCTATTCACTTCAATATGTATAAAACATATAGCATATTGCCCTTTCATAGATGAAGACAGATAGTTTCATGTCATTTCATATACCAAGACAAATAAATCAATGCTATACCATTCCAAAAGGATCACACAATTTTAGAACTAAATAAATAGTCATATTAAATGACAATATTTGCAATTTGTGAAAGTACACAACTTTTCACACTTAAATTGTTGTATAATAATTTGCATAGATTCAAGATTATTCTTCCATATCAAAGGCCATTATCAAGAACTTTCTTAAGTCATTTCATACATTGTTTATGTATCACATTAATGCACAATGTAATAATCATTTAGATTAATTGTGCACAAACTTCAATATGCACATTAACAATAATTTTTCACGGCAGTTATGAAATGAACATGCATAATTTAAAAAGGCATGTATCTTGAATTAAATAGAAACCAAATAACTAATTTCTTTCGGAATTCAAGAGACACCAATTTCCATTTTACACTACCAGTGCACGTCTCCAACTAATTTTCCATATTCCAATAAAAAGGAATAGTCATGAAAGTTCATTACTTTCAACAACTAGTTGACATTCTTCCAACATTTATACATGTCCTTTTAGACCCGTTAATAGGCTGGTCACATAATTCCCCTTAGAAAGGAAATTGATGCCACTAAAACATGTATCTTAATTAAACATGAAGACAATGAACTCGTGCCCGCTCATTTGTCGAAATCGAAAAGACATGAAGAAACTACTTTAAAAGTAGTAAATTAATTTTAGGCATCACCCACTAACTGCCTTCAATGTAGAATTTAATTATCATGCATGACAGTGTTAATTGGAATAAAATCACACAATTATAACCGAGAACTCGACATGCATAACTGTCAGAATAAATTGACTGTAAATGGAAAGGCACCAAACATAAAGCCTACTCGATCGTTTGAATTGTTTCTGCCTTTTCCCATATCTCACACATGCATCCATTTATGCACAAATAAATTATCATGATTCTTATTTTAAAAACTCAATCTCATGCAATGACAAAATTTCTAAACTCAATTCCAAGCTGAAATTATGCGTACATGTGCCAATTATTGGAATATAATATGCAATTTTTTTTCTTGACATATAATTCCAAATTCTTATGCACAACAGATACAAAATTCATCTTAAGATTGTTGGGGAAAATACACCGATAATGTACATATTATATTCATAGCAAAACGTACCGTGGAATCGAAACGTAATTTCAATTTACCCAATCTGAATTTGAGAAGAAATCATATATAAGAATATGAATTTGTCACGTTCCAAACCTTTCTTTCTTTAGAATTTCTCCTTACAACATAAACATATAAATAAATGAAATCAGATTCTGAAATCACATATGTAAATGGAAAAAGAAATCAAATATAAAAAAATGAGATGTAGATGATGCGATTCGGTCGAGGCAAGTGTTTGACACTTTGTCCTTAAGATGAATTTGTCCCGCATCGGTGCTAACGGTTTCTTGACAATCATCTCCCAAGATACAACGACCACGTCTAGCCATAGGAGCACTCCACATGGCTTAGACCAACGAACTCGAACGGATTCCCTCTCTACTATAACCATGATTTTTATGCAAGAAATAGTCACTTCTACAAAGTATTTTATACAACATGATATGAAAGAAATGATATGGAATTGTGAGATGATCTAAAATTCAAACATATGGGATCAATTTATAGTAGTTGGAACCATACCAAGAGACACATCTCTTGGACTTTATATCTCTACATAAAGAGACATAAATATTGAAAAGTAACCATTCCAAAAGACTTTATACCTCTACATAAAGAGACATAAATATTGGAAAGTAACCATTCCAAAAGACTTTATACCTCTACATAAAGAGACATAAATATTGAAAAGTAACCATTCTTTGATTAATTTTCATTCACCAATTAAGAATTCCAACAAAATTCCAACACAAGTTTCTGTTCATTAGATGGCTCATATTTTTTGAATTTTGGGGGCTAATTTATTTTCTTGTAAGGATGTGGATGATATGTTGGCTGCTGCTAAGAATATAGTTGATGCCGACAAGTTGAAAAACTTGTTGAGTATATAATTTTGACATGAAGGATTTGGGTGCTGCTAAGAAGATTCGCAGTGATAGAAAATCTGGAAGGTTATGATTATCTCAAGAGTAACTGTCTCGTTTGACAGACTTTTGGTTTTGCTCTTTGTATAAGTGTTTCTGCAGGAATTTGGGCCAACTTCCTCAGTATACTCTTCTAATTAGAAGTATTTTAGAAAATTATTCAAATAAGTTCAAAAACAGCTTCTTGATCTTAGAGAGAACTTTGATTTTTCAAAAGCTCTACCAAATGAGACTTGGAGTTAATAAATTTGCTTAACAATTCATGAGAAATTGATCATTAGTGTTCTTGTCGCCAAACAATTATAGATATATTTGTTTGATAACAAGCTTGAATAAAACACATTCCTATTCGACGAGAATGTCGCCTCATTTTGAGAAAATACAAGTAATGGTATAAACATACAATACTAGCGAAGGTGAATGAACTTCTAGGTCACATTTGGACTAATGGAATTAAGCCTCTGGAATCGAATTAAAGAAAAAGAAAATACTTCTCCTTAAATTTCAATCCATATACCTCAATTCCAAGTTTCCAAACATGTCACTAATTTGTGTTTGCCAAGATCAACCCCTGGAATCCAAAGCCATTATGGTGTTGAGGTTCTTTGGGTACATGTAAGTTCTAGAGCCATTGAAGATTTGTTGTACAATCAGTCTGTTGGTCCTTTCTGATGGATGGAATGGATCCCAAAAGACATAATCATCTCTGTTATCGCATATGTTGGAGAGCGCCGAGCAAAGCCCGAATCCATTATAAGGTCCTTGCCCACAACAGGCTGTCTTCGATTCAGTAAATCCTGTTCAATCGAGAATATCAAGTCCTTCAATAACTTTGACAAACTCGAGTTTCCAGTTGAGATTTTGATAAAGGGTCGAGAAAAAGAAGTAGAAAAACCACAATTAAATTAAAAGTTCAAAGGAAAAATAAAGGTTATGGGTCTAGAAAGGTTCATACAATAAAGTCACCCTTGCATTCTCCCTGGCAATCTCCCCTATACAAGGAGCTTAACTTAGGACTTGAACCCTCATGAATTTTAAAGTATAAAAATTTTCTTGTTACTTTAATTTCATTGTTTCTGTATTGGCAGAACAAAAACACGAAAACTAAAGAAGAGGACGTACCAAAAGCTTGAGGATTGGTAAAGTAATCCATGTGCATTTCATTGGTATTTACTGCTATGAAAACATCACTGCCAATCTCTTTGTTGAGTAGATCAAGCATTAGAACCAATTGCGAGTTGAAGAGTGATGCTGCAAATTGCAACTCTTCTGCACATTCTCCTGCCTTACTGTGCAATGCCAATTCTGCCGGTGTACACCCTAAAGGCCCCGTCCCTGTCACTAGAACCCTACGAGCACCGAGCTCATAGAGTCTCTAAATGGGATAAAAATAGCAAGAATTAATACATTAATCAATTGCATGTTGTGCTCCTGCTGTCTGGGCTCAAGGTGGACTAATCCCCTGCTATGTGCATGTGAGCTTGTGTAAGTAGAGGTGTAAATTGGGTTGTGTTGTAGAGACTCAAGGTCTCCCCATCTAGCTTTCCACGACCATAACCCGGAATAGTTCTTCAGTTATTTATTATTATTATTTTTTTTTTTCAGAAAATCAACTAAAATTTGTAAAGTGTTAATAGAAAAGATGGGTCAGACCAGCTACTCAAAGGCGGTCTGGCTCGACTTGCTTTACGCCCGTGTGTGCACTTAATAAAGCCACTTAGAGAGAAACTTACCTCTAAAATTTTTTTGTAGTCAACAATGACAAAGGCCACATACGATCGAAGGTCAAATTGGAGAGACCTTAGAGTAAAGGGCATCAAGTAATAGTTGTTCACAAAATCATTGCCTCCTAATGTAATCAGAACAAGTGATTCCTTTATGAGTTTCTCAGTTGGACCTTCTCCAATAAGTGCTTTGACATTCTTCTGATATTGTTGAAAATAATTCAGCTGATCGTAAATTCGAATCATGTTTACCTGCAGATTAATGCAGAGCATTATTTGAAAGTTCCATTACTTTTTCAATGAGAACTGAAAGGAAAGAAAAATGAGAAGGAAAGAATGTAAATTTCTTTTCATAATTTGTTCCAATAAATGATTTTCTCTATTGATATGTAATTTATATTTAGCAAAGTAGTTCTTATTTCTTTAATACATTTATGACATGTTTGATTAGAATATTAGATAATATTAAAAAGACAAAATATTGTCTTTTATAATGTTTTAATCCTATTTGATTGTACGAATTTTTTAGCGTAACAAGCAAGATTTATTGGTTCTACACTCGATTTGTAACCTTTCCACGAATTTCCCCCTATCAAAGCCTCGAAGAATATCCGTCAAATTTGAATCACTCTAACTCTTGTCATACGTTTAGAAGCCCTTGGATTATATCACTAATTCTAGATCTCTCATACATAAGTATAAATAATGCATCTCTTTATACTATATTCCCCTTGTACAATGCAGAATGCTTAATTCATGAGTCGTATAGATGGACTTGTCTCACTAGAAATATACACTAAACCAAACGTTGGTTTCAAAATGGGTGTAAAAGAGAAGAAAATCGACTTCATACAATTGGATGGATAAATTTTCACGTTGTGTTTTCCAATAATTAGTTTTCTCTTTTGTTGGCAAAAGAATTAGATTCCATTAATTTTCTTCACAATAATTTTTTTTTTCTTTTTCTGAAAGGGAAACTATGATTATTGTCTCTTTTATGCTACCTTTAATGCAATGGTTATGTACAGGAACTACAACATATATAATGGAAAAATCATCTTATTTTGCTAGTTGAAATTACTTTTATTTGAGAAAATAATTAAGTGAGAATACAGTAATGAGGAGAAAAAAGTGATTATTTTCAACTCACAAATTGGAAACCAGTGTCATCAAGTATGCCAACCCCAGCAGAAGCAAAGTTGGCTCCAACAAGTAGTTTTTTCCCTGTCAGATTTGGATGCAAGCATGGCATTAGGGGTTCCCATCCCAACTTTTCACCTAGTTAAAATACAAATAAATCAAAATTCAGATGTATGTTTTGTCGTATGATTATCTAAATAATGAAAAGATTTTTCATAAAATAAATAGTATAGGAACTTTACTGATTAGGTCAGCAATGTTAAGACCGTTGGAGAAGCGTCCGGTCGCCAAGTGCGTCGGGTGGTCAATCCCATATGGTGGCATGTCCGCCCGAGCCGTCGTGACCAAGTAATTGTTGTTGCCGATGTCGACCAACGAGTCTCCGAACACAAAAAATGCCTCAGCATTTGCAATAGCACATCCCAGTGCCAAAATAAGTAAAAGAACAAAGCAAACACGGGGGTTATTAACATTCATATTTCCCGTAAAACTAGATTCAAGAAATTTTTTTGGATTTCTCAAGAAATAAAAAATTTTGGAACTCAAGTTTTTGTGTTTCAGATTGAAAGGGATGCCTGTTATAAGCATGATAAAGGGTTGATGCAATTAATAGTAGATTTAACTAATGACCTAATGCAATTAATTAGTAGATAAAGAAACAAAGCATTTCCATTGGCATAATAAATTTGACAGTTGTTACACTACTTGATTCATTCGATCATTGGTTGGATTTTTACAATTTTAGTCAAGATTTAGCTTTCTTTACAAGAGTTAATTATACTTTCTGAGCGTATCACCTTTATATTTATTGCTTTGGTTGACTGAAATAAAAGAAAGCAGGATCTTAATTTTCAACAAAAGTGTGAAAACTTGGGTTTGACTTGGCTGATTTGAGTCATTAAACCCATGTTTGACAACCACTAAATAGGAATAATCATATTTTGAGATTTTTAGGAGAATGTGTGATTATATAGTAAAAAAAATATTTTGTATTTACGTGTAGCATATTTTACTGTGTGAATGTTTGGTTTAAAATGAATATGTAGGAATTTTTTTAAATAATAGTTGTGTAACAGGGGCTAAGAATCATTTCACATTTATCCATGTTTGAATCTCATTAAATTACATTAAAAAAAATTTCTTTCTTATTTTTAGCTACATAATCTTCCACAAAAATAATATTATACGTAAATTGATTTTTTTTTTCAACCACTCGTTTTAAAAAAAAAATACTATTCTATCCATTTTCATTTTCACAAAATGGGGGCGAAACGGGGGCTTTATAAACAAAATAAGTCAAAGTTCCAAAAGAAGGGTTTGACTTGACTGATTTAGAGTCATTTTACATTTATTAGATACACAAAAAGTCAAAATGCGTGAAGGTAGTGAGTCCTAAAAAATATGTAATTATAAAATATGTTAAAGTTCTGGATCTTATGAAACATGTAATGAAAATAAAGTTTGATCAACTTATAAGTAATTATAAACTTTGAAAAATGTGCACATTGATAAGTGCGTTTTACGCACTTATTTAGATCACAAAACATAGACAATTGATTGTAATTATGTTGAAATATGACTTAATTCTATGTAAATTGTGTTTGCAGGGATGAAATATCGTCATTGGTTGAAAGAAGACATCAAAGGGATGAAATATCGTCAAAGTATGATCATACATCAATTTCTAATCGAAAAGTTATGCACCGGTTATTAGTCTTATATTACGACCCATATTTGACATGGTAAACGATCGAATTGGAAGATGATATCTGAATCAAAGTTGTAGATATTTGGGTTATCTTTCCAACTCACTTTGAATCACTTCAATCGGATATCGGTAGAGAAAGTTATGACCAAACTACTGAAAGTTGTCCAGCGGAGAAACAATTTATTTCCATGCGCTCGCATGGAAGAAACTGAGAGCCCCGGGTGTCAATTTCAGTTAACCATGTAGTTGCATTGATTATAACCATGCGGTTGCTTGGTACAATCCCGACGTGAAAATTCTGGTTTCCTTATTTGATTCAACCTCTTATGGAAACCAATCTTTGACCTCTTTTTAACTCTAAACTCGACCAGAAAAAGGGGGCTACGCACTTTTCGAGATTATTTTGACAGTGGAGAGCAAGAACACAAGGAATAACGCGAAGATTCATCAAGCACTTCAAGGAATTAATTGAATATCTACTCGGGTGATGACGTTTCTTCATTTATTCTTTTGTTTTTCTTTCTTTAGCATGTTATGCTAGTTTTTCTTGTACTAGGAGATCGATGAACCTTGTAACATGATATTTTAATCTTTAGTTTTATATGTTTGACATTAAAACACGTTTTTGGATGTTTGAATGATTTATACGTATTTATTCCATATAATTATTGTGCGCGCGTTAATTATATGAATGTGGTGATCTATTTTATGCATTCGAAAAAAGGGAAATAGATTTGACGTAGTATAAATTGTCATAGGGTCCGATAGGGGATAGAAATATACCGCTACGCTCTATGTGAATCTTTAAGTGTTCATAAAAAGTTAATGCGTTCTTTTATGGTTGTATTCGTCATAGAAATATAGTCGGATCGCATGATAGAATAGGTTTAACATTACTCGAAAGAGATTGTTAAATTTAATAGGAACATTGATTATTCAATATTTAATCGTGTTGTCAAATTGTAGAACTAGGATTTAAATGGATTGTTGCATGGGGATTCGTGATCCTAGTGCGTTTTTCTCATATTAAGTAAAACAATTTGCATTCAATTTCATATTGCATTCTAGTATAATTTGCATTTAGTTTAGCCAATTCATCCATAGTAGTTTTCATAATCTAATTCGGTTAGCACTTAGTATAAAACTTATCAAAAATTCATCTAGTTTCGATTAAGGTCGAGATAATTATCATTGAACTACTCAATTTCTGTGGGATCGACAATCCGGACTCTAAAAATCCACTTTATTACTTGTAATGAACCGTACACTTGCGGTGATTTTAAATCGAACGGTATTTTCGTGAACACACATAATTAAACTCGTAAAGTTGTTTACATTTTGCATTGTATTAAGCCCCACTTTCATCCCACGACGAGTATTTAACGCATTCTAGTCTATTCCTAGAATGATGGAGTGAATTTGTCTTAGGCGTCCATTGTAAATAAATGGTCACAAATGATTTAGATTTGTTAGTGTTTCTCAATTGATGTACCTTATGAAGTCTATTGATGGACTTTAGTTCCTTTAGGCTCAAATGAAGATGCTGGAGGGATGAAGTTGAGAAGGTTTTGATTAACTTATGGTCAATGGAAATCGAGACATTTGCTTGATTTTAACTCAGGTTAATCAGCCTACCATACAGTTTATCCATCAATGAATTTATAAGACATCACTGGTGTTATGGAATCAAATCCACAAAATTTTTACTTTTTTTTTTTAAATAGTTGTTTTGATTCATTTACAACCTACTTTGATGCACTCAATACAATATGTCTAATGAAGTCAAAATATTGTATTTTTAATATCATTTTGAAATGCTTATGACCTAATTTTTCGCTCATTAATGGCATGCGAAATGGTCAACCATAGCAAAAATTATGACGCGTCAAAGTAGGTCGTTTCAAACTAGTATTTCGAAAGTTTCGATAATATGCTAACTTTCAAAATTCATAGATGATCATATGCTATCCGAATCCACAAATTACCTATGTCATGTAGAAGTTCGTTTTGAAAACTACATCGTCGTCATATAGAATGATTCAAACAGATATCGAAAATAGTTAAATATGCATTAAAACATACGTCTAAAAGAAAGACGTCTAACTCTTCTTTTCTTTAAAAAAATATTCAATTATTTCATTAGCGTTTATTATTTTTACACCGTAAATTTTTCAATATAATTTATATTACTTTATTAGGAAATTGTACATGAAATATGACGTCCAAAATTTTAGGATCATTACGGATTAAATATAATTTGAATTACTTTCAAATTATATTTGCTTTAATTTTTTTTCTCTCTCTTCATTTATTTTCATAAGGTTTTCTTTGCTTACAACTATGGCTTTGGTTGATCATCACTTATGTCGCAAAAAATTGACCAGTTTTCCATTGTTGACTAAGCATTCGGATCAGGGGCGGAGGCATAGGGTCCCGGGAGAGTCCTAGACCCCCCATTTTTTTGACAATTTTTTTTTGTTTGTTTAAATTGGAAGGATTGGAGAATGGTAACTTTTCTTTTATTACAAATGAACTTGCGAAAAAAAGCTAATATTATTTCTTCCACTTATTTTATGTTAATTCTCAGCTTATTAATAATGTCTACACTAAGGGTGTAAGTGGTCCGATTTTACCGATTTTTGACAGATTTTCAAACCAAACCGTTTACACCGATTTGAGAAAAACCTAAACCTAAACCAAACCATTTTGAACGGTTTAAAAAAAAACTCAAACCTAAACCTAACTGTTTGGTCCGGTTTTAAACCGCCTGTTTCGCCGTATGTTTTTTTTGTTTGTCGTCCGATTTTAAACCGTCGATTTCACCGTATATTTTTTTGTCTGTCTACTTTTATGCTATTAATTTAGGGTGAGCATTTTTTTCTTAGAACCGGTCGATTCGGTTCCAGATTTTCTAAAAAATAATTTGATTTTGGGACAAATTATTAAGAACCAACTGGTTTCGGTCCAGTTCTCGGTTCTAGTATGAGAACCGTCCGATTCTCATAGGATTTTTTTTGTAAAATATATGATTCAATTTCCAATCAATTTTATAAACAATAATAGGCTCCTTTTTCATTTTATATTCTAGCACTGTCCTTCTTCTCTCTTCTTATAATTCTTTAATTAACTGATTCTCAAACCAAATTAGAATATTGGGTAAATCTATACCTTAATAAATTTATTTACAATATATAATTTCATTTTTAAGATCCGATTTTTTTTTTGTTTTCACTTTGATTACATAGTTATTGATCCGATCAAAACTTTTCATCTAAATTTCTACAAATTATAATCGACGGAACCAGAAGTTGCAATAATTTTTTAAAGGATGTCCAATTCAATATAGGATTTTGATTGAAATTTGTTTAATCATTGGAGTACTATGCAGTTTATATAAGTTAATGATTGTTTGGTGATAGTAATTTATATGGAATACAACATGGAATTGTTTGATGAATCGTTTCAGACTTTCAGTTTAAGAGGCTATGGGATATATGAGTCTCATTTAAAAATAAATAAAAAGTCCAATACCAAAGCCTTACAAATTACAACTTAGAAAAAATCATTTTTTTAATTTTTATGTATTTTTTCGCCGGTCCGATTTGGTTTTAAACAGCAATAAAATTTCTCAAACCTAAACCAAACCGTTTTTGACCGGTTTGGCTTGGTTCAAAACCATTTCGTTGACGGGTCCACGTGACATCAAACCGACGGTTTTCAAAATGCGGTTTCGGTTTGATTTTTCGGTTGGCGCGGATTTTTACTTACAGCCCTAGTCTACACTGATGCACTATCCGCAGAAAAGGTAAATAACTCAATTAGTGAGTTTTTGTTTCCTTTCCTCTTTGTGGTTTTCTTAAAAAAAAAAATTCGGGCCGTTGCCCCCCACCCTTTCATGTGTATATTTTCAAATCTGGACCCCCCATTTTCAAGATTCGGATCCATCTCTTATGTCTCGCAATGCTCCGAGACTTTGCTCAAAGGTTACGCCAAGAACTTTCGAAGCCAATACGTCTCTACAATTGCCTTCTCGAGGGTTTTGTTTTCTCCCACAAAGGAAAGGGGATCATGTTGGTGTTTTGATTAATCCTGACATATATTAGGAACAAATTAGTCTGTCAATTTTCCCTAATAGGGCGGGCTATCCTCTCCAAAGGAGAAAACCGGTTGATGTTAAGGAAAAACTTTAACAACATGGAGCCTGAGGCATTAGCGGTTCGTATTATCATGTTCTGCTGCAACCTTGGACTTCAAACTTTAATCCTGCTCATAGTCCACGAACACACAACTATGGATTAGGTTTTACGAACTTAGTTGGGAGTTTTGACATCTACGATTAATTTAAGATATTATACAGGGATTGGGGTTCCCTTACATTTGGAAAAGGCTATGTTGGAGGAGGATTTTGGGCACTTTTCTAGAGTGCTTGCTGATGCTGATTATTCGTCCCTTTCCATCTATTATCTTTTATCTCAATGTATTATGAGAATTTATTCCCGACTTGTTTTTCAATTGTTCATTATGTGGCTCAGTGTATATGAGTGAGTGGCAAAAGTAGTAAGAGGATAAATGCTAAACAAAGTTCCGTTATAGATGCTATGATAACATTGAATCCTATGATTTGATCTTTCGATATTATTTCCACATTTATTTATTATTCTCTTCCAAGATAAAATAAACCTATAATTACCACGGGACGATCATTTTCCTAGTCCGCATTCATAAGGCAAACACGCATTAACGTTTAGGATTATCATACATAATCGCACACACCACAAATATTATTCCTAATATTTATTGCCCGTATGTTTCAATAACAATGTTCTACCTACCGTGAGTTTTCCAACACAATGAATAAGCAACGTTATTATCCTAATGATGCGCAATCATTAAAACAATATAATTATGCATATTACTAGAATCACAATACAAGATTAATAAAAAAAATACTAAATCTCGAATTAAAACTAAGAATCATCCAATTTTATTATCCATCCAATACAAATGGTTTTAGCCTAACATGTTAACGTATAAATTACAAAGAAAATAAGAGAAAGACATCACCTGAATCATAAAATGATGAAGAAAATCTGGAAATCTTCAACTTTTGCCTTCAAATCCGAATCCAAGCGATGAGTTATTTCTTCTTCGATGTAAAATTCTTTATTTTCTCTAAAAGTAGGTTTACAATCCCAAAATTAGGTCCCCCCCCGTCTTTTTGATGGCTTCTAATATAATTATGTCTAAAAATTTTCGTCCAAAAATGTTTCCAAAACAAAATAAGTAAAGTAATTTTTTTTTCGGGATTGAACTGTGCGTGCGCATGGGTCTGACTGTGCGTACGCATAGTTCAATCAAATAAGCTTCAGAAGGTGATTTTTAACTAGGTCACAAATCAAAAATTTTATAGGTCACATTTTACTTCATTGGTCATAAATTTAAAAAAATTATTGGTCACAATTTATCTATTGGTTACATATTTTCTAATTTGATGATCATAGATTATTTTTTGTCATAGATTATCAAATTTTATGGTCACAGTTTATTATTTGGTCACATTTACCAAACCCCGACCCCGATCCAATAATTGATCACAAACACTACCCCACCACACCACTGTCGCTGCCAACAACACCAACACAACCGCTGCCGCTGCCGCTAACACCGCCACCACCATAAACCCCGCAAAATACCTCAACACTGCACCACCGTTATAGACACTACACATTGGCAGAGTCACCACCACTGCACCCACACCACCACCGCACCCAACATCACCGCCACAACCTAATCACAACATCGATCGACCACCACCACCACCACCACCACCACCACCACTACCATACAAATCACCAAAACCACAAAAAAATACCGACCCGAAAAAAGCCAACCATACACAACATCTCATGTACCGAACCAGAGCCACTGCCAAAAAACCAACAAAAACACCCCTAAAAACTTTAGCGCCACTAGATCGCCACAACATCGGCCGGCAAAAGCTGAGCAACAAAGAAGCACGCTCACACCTGTCGTCGTCGTGAGCAGAGAAGCGACGCTTGCACTCTCACGAATTGATACGATCTGTGTACCAACAAAACCATAGATCCACACGCAGAAGCACCGATGATGGAGTTACGCGATGCGACGACTGTGACGCCAATGCCATGGCTCAACACTCAAAGGTGCTGTGTCGCCGGAGAAGAAAGACAGTATAGAGAGAGAGAGAAATGATGAGAAAATAAATGGAAAACTGAACTAGTGTTTGGGTGTGTTGGTTAATTATAATACCTGATCTGTGATTAATTAAACTTTGCACCTGATTTTTTTAAAGTGATCTTTAAACAATTGCTATTTTGTAATTTCCACTTTATTTTATTTTTAGTTGTAGACTATTGATCTTTCCACTTAACCACACCGAAAAGAAAAAAATTTGAAACAAAAATTGACCTAAAACCAATAATCCAAACCTTAATGCTAAACGAAAACAAAGGAATTCCCAAGTCCAATCTGCAATTTTCTCTCAGCCTCTCAACTCTCAATCTCCGACTCTCCGCTCTTGTCCCTGAGTCTTTTGTGACCTCCCCTAACTAGACGCCTCAATGGCCGATGCCTTCCATTGACAAAAGAAGAAGATGAAGAAGGAATGTCCATCGTTCATTCGTTTGGTAAGTGCCAAGTGGTACGGTCCCTATACTCTATATATTTTTATGCAAAATCTGCTCCACCTCCTAGTACTTATTTTTTGAATGTTATTATATTTGTTTGAGCAGAGATTTAATTGTGTGTGTTTGACATCGAGTAGAGTTATTATTATGTGTGTTTGATTTTGCTTTTAATTGAGTGCATGCCACATGCTTCTTTTGCTTTTTATTTTTTTAATTGTTTTTATCATGTAAACTATAAACACAACACAATGCCATTTCTTGACTTCCTCTCGTCGACAGTCGATACTCTTGCGATAACGATTTCGTCCGGCGAGTCGCCATCTCCAACTCTGGACCGATAACGGCCTAATTTCCTGGCCGGCAGCCCTTCTCCTCCCCATTCTCTCCCTAGCTCTCTTTTCCCTTAACTTTTCACACGAACCCTAACTGCAGTCCGCAAGTCATAGGCCTCAATTCGCCATCGCTAGTGAAGAACTCGATATTTTGTTTTAAAAAGGTAAGAGCCTTTGTTCTCTTGGTTTCTAGAGGTTTATTGGGATTTTCAAATTTGTCTATTGATGTTAGTAAGTTACTTTTCGATATTCTAAAAGTACCATTGATGCAAATCATGCATTGAACTCTTCTGAAGCATCATTTTTTAGTCACTAGAATCCTGCGATCTTTTGCTTAACTAAAAGTCATTAGAATTAGTGGGTCATGAATTTTAATTCTAGTGATTGATTCTACTGCTGGTTGGTTCATTGGAAGTTGGGGTCTATCTCTCTTTTTGAATGGTGGCCGAGAAATAAACTGGAAAGTTCTTTTGAATTACCTGGTGATATTCCATCTCGAGATTTACTGATTCAATTTTTCCATTCAGAGCCAAAACTTACACTTTTGAATAATAAGAATATAACTTCTGGCGAAGTATCACAAAATCAATAATTCCCAGAGAGAACAACACAGAGACAATACTTGATTGAAACTTAGAGATGAAAATATGTATGAAGCGACCCACATAGACTCGACATTGCTTGCATTTTTTTGGTAAGTTGTACCAAATAGGCAAATACGAGGTGGCGGAACTAGGCTCACACACCAAA
The DNA here is from genome assembly GCA_019395295.1 of Osmanthus fragrans. NCBI lineage: Eukaryota > Viridiplantae > Streptophyta > Magnoliopsida > Lamiales > Oleaceae > Osmanthus > Osmanthus fragrans. The sequence goes on along the minus strand of CM033344.1, from coordinate 19,628,388 downwards.
TACTTCTTCACACCACTTTTTCAACATATCAAGTGCTAAATTTAAAATTAAGTAAGGTATGGACTAGATGATTGGAGACATGTTTTCCGTAAATTTTAAAAGGTTTTCGAAAGCTTCTAAAGGTAATTTGCTCTCATTAGAACACATTAGAAAAGAGATATGCATACCGAAATTAATGTAGTAGTTACTTGGTAGTGTTTTTAAGTACTTATAAGGCGTGTCTTTCCAATATCTATTGCAATTTGATGTTAATTTTTTTTATTTTAGGCTAAGTTGTGACAGTGGAATTCTCAACGGTGTGATTTCATAATTTTCGTCGAAATTCTTCTTCTTAGGTAAGCAATGACTTGTCCTAACTTGTCATTAAATATATTGGAAATGTTTGAAGCCTTGTAGGCTTATATAATTGTAGCATGTCGGCTTATATGATTGGAACTTGTAGAATCAATTGCACAACGCACAAAGTAACTATATTGAAACTTTAAATGTGAAATAATTGAAATAATTTTTTTAGATTAATCATTAGACATTAGATATAGCTAGTAGACTCATACACCATGCCTCCTAAATGTGAGTCTGGAGCAAAAACGAGAAAAATGAAATGAAATGAAATTGCATTAAATCAAAGTCAAGCAGGGGGATATTAACAAGTATTTCAAAAGCAACAATGTGAATGTATTGAATGAGGATGAAGTAAATGATGAGGTTGAAGAAGTGATGAAATCTGCCTGTGTTAATGAAATGGATGATAAGGAAGAAGAAGAGGTGACAAAACCTGCATGTGTTAATGAAGTAGATGATAAGGAAGAAGAGGGTTGTTTCTCTTTGAATTTGGATGATTTTAGGAATTGGAAATTCGTTGATCAAAGAATGAGGGATTATTTATTGGGTAATTAGCAGAAATGGTCCCTATCGTTTGTGTTCATGGCTAAAATGGTCCCTATCGTTTCAATTTTGACATTTACATCCTCATTTCATACCTTTCTTGCGATAATGGTCCTTTCCGTCCATTGACGTTAATTCCACCGTTAGAATTATTGTTGGCTTTGATAAAATTATTCATAAATTCATTAAAATTACTTTTTTTCGTCTTAATTTTCGGGCTCAATTCGAGATATCAAACGAAGTTGAAATATTACATTCTTAATATCATTTTGAAGTACTCACAGCATAATATTTCATGACATTAATGGTGTGCGAAAAGGTCAATCGTAACAAAAGTTAGGACGCATCAAAGTAGGCCGTTCCAAACTAATATTTCGAAAATTTCTATAACAAGCTAACTTTAAATTTTTTTCGACGATTGTACGCTAGCCGAATCCGTAAATCTTCTATATCCTCTCGAAACTCATTTTGAGAACTGTATCATAGATATATCGAATGATTTAAATGAATATCGAAAATAGTTAAACGGACGTCAAACGCGTGTGTTAAAAAAGACGTCAAAATTTTTTGAATTACAAAAAAAATTAAAAATTGTAACGTCAATTTTTTTTTTTTTTTTTTGAATTCTTTGACGTTAAAAAATTTTAAAAATTTTTGATGTTAAAATTTTTTTTTTGAATTTTTAATTTTTTTAATAAACTAAAAAAAAATTTTGACGTCTTTTTCAAAAAAAAAAAAATTTTTAATTAAATTTTTAAATTTTTTTTATAAATTCAAAAAAATTTTGACGTCTTTTTTGAACACACGCGTTTGACGTTCGTTTAACTATTTTCGACATTTATTTAGATCATTCGATATATTTATGATACAGTTCTCGAAATGAGTTTCGAGAGGATATAGAAGATTCATGGATTCGGGTAGCGTACAATTGTCGAAGAATTTTTAAAGTTAGCTTGTTATAGAAATTTTCGAAATATTAGTTTGGAACGGCATATTTTGACGCCCTGTAACTTTTGCTACGATTGGTCGTTTCGCACACCATTAACGTCGTGAAATACTAGGTCGTGAGTATTTCAAAATGATATTAAGAATGTAATATTTCGACTTCGTTTGATATTCCGTAGTGAGCCCGAAAATGAAGACAAAAACATAAGTAATATATTCAAAAAGACGAGTTATACGTCTTTTTTAACACACGCGTTTAACGTCCGTTTAACTATTTTCAATATTTATTTTAATAATTCGATATATCTATGATATAATTCTCGAAATGAGCTTCAAGAGGATACAGAAGATTTATGGATTCGACTAGCGTACAATGGTCGAAGAATTTTTAAAATTAACTTGTTATCCAAATTTTCAAAATATTAGTTTGGAACGGCCTACTTTGACGCACCGTAACTTTTGCTACGATTGACCGTTTCGCACACCATTAATGTCCTGAAATATTAGGTCGTGAGTCTTCGAAATGATATTAAGAATGTAATATTTCGACTTCGTTAGATATCCCGAATTGAGCCAGAAATTTAAGATGAAAACGTAAGAAAATTATTGAATTTATTAATATTTTTAACGGTGGAATTAACGTTTATTGACGGAAAGGACCATTATCGCAAGAAAGGTATGAAATGAGGATGTAAATGTCAAAATTGAAATGATAGGGACCATTTTAGCCATGAATGCAAACGATGGGGACCATTTCTGCTAATTACCCTTATTTATTTGAAATGGGTCCAAAAAGAGTTAATGACAACTTGTTTCCCAAAGATCGTGGAAGTAGACATTTCGATCCTTCACAATATAAGCGATTATTACCGAATGGGCAAACAATTGATAGAAGATGGCTAGTATATTCAGTATCAACGGACATGATCTTCTTCAAAGATTAGCATAATTTGCATCGGTCTATTAAAAGTCATCAAGGAAGTAATGAGCATTTATGTTGCATGACTAGTTGGCTTGAATTGGAAAATAGGATTCGAACAAAAACTACAATTGATAAAAGTGTTCAATTGGCGATCGATGCAGAAAGAGAACATCGAAGTCATGTATTAACGAGGATAATCGCTATTGTGAAAAGACTCATAAAAAATGCCTTGCTATTTCGAGGAGATGATGAGAGACTACATGTTAAGAACAATGGCCTATTTTTACAAATGGTGGAAATGGTTAGTGAGTTCGATCTAGTAATGCAAGAGCACATTCGGCTGGCTAAAGCAAGTGAAATTTAATATACATATCTTAGCAAAACAATTCAAAATGAGTTAATATAGTTGTTGGCTAATGAGGTGAGAAGTTCAATTGTCAAGAAAGTTAAACATGCAAAATATTTCACAGTTATATTTGATTGTACTCTAGATGCAAGTCACAAGGAGCAAATGTCTTTAGTAGTATGATATGTAGATGAATCAGCTAACTTACCGACAATCAAAAAATATTGGCTTGAATTTTTGAAGGTAGATGATACAACATAACTTGGACTTGCAACAGAACTTCAAAAGGTTTTTATCAAACTTGATCTTGATATTGATGATATTAGAGGGCAAGGGTATGACAACAGATTGAACATGAGCGGGGAGCACAAAGGTGTTCAAAGAAGAGTACTTGACATGAATCCCCGAGCTTTCTATACTCCATGTGGCGCTCATAGTCTGAGTTTAGCATTATGTGATATGGTGAATTGTTGTTCTAAAGATGTATCCTTCTTTGGAGTGATACAATGTATCTACACATTGTTTTCCTTTTTCTACCAAGCGATGAAAATTTTTTCAAAGATAATGTACGAGGTCTGACAGTGAAGCCATTGTCACAAACACGTTGGGAATGTCATATTGAGAGTGTAAAGCCTATAATGGAGCAAATTGCACAAATAAGAGATGCTTTACTTGATATGGCAGAATGTAACGAAGATCCTCAAGTAAAGAGTGAAACCGAGTCATTAGCAACATATGAACTTCAGAATTATGAGTTCTTGCTTGGCATGATTATCTGGTACAAGCTGTTGCATCAATCAATATTGTCAGTGAATTTCTTCAAAACGAAAATATGGATATTGATCATGCTATCGTCCTCTTGCAAGGACTTGTTTCATTTCTTGAAGAGAATAGAGAAATTGGATTTGCTACTGCCATGGATGAAGCGACAACAAGGGCAAGCGAAATGAGAATTGAAGCTGTATTTCGAGAAAAAATGCTTAATTTGAATAAAAAAGCAATTTGATGAAAGTGGCAGTGATGAGGCAAAGCAATCAGCTGAAGAATCTTTTAGAGTTGAGTTCTTTGTTTTTATAATTGATCGAGCTCTATCTTCTCTAAAAACTCGATTTGAACAATTCAAACAATATAATTGCACATTTGGATTTTTGTTTAATTTGAAGAGGTTAATGGGTGCAACTTATTCAAGTTTGTTGAATTCTTGTATGAACCTTGAGAAATATCTCGAGCATAACGGGCGTTCTGACATTAGTGGAGATGATTTATTTTCGGAGTTAATAATATTGAAGAGCTCTATACCAAGTAAAGCAACGAGAGCAATTGAAGTGCCACAATATTTACAGTTGCATCTGCAGAAAGAAGTTTCTCCAAATTGAAGTTGATCAAGACTTACCTATGATCAACTATGTCACAAGAAAGATTGAATGGATTGACTATGTTATCAACAGAGAAAGAAATAGTTGAACAACTAAATTATTGATATTTGATTAATGTTTTTGCATCTAAAACAGTAAGCCGAATAGTATTTAAGCTATTGTTTGAAACATTGTTAGTTTTGTTATTTTATAATATTAATCTTTCGTATAATATATTTGTTTATTGTTTTACTATTAAGTTTAAAGTTAGCAATATGTTGCATAATACACTGTTTAATTTTGCATTTATGTTGATTTTGGGGGCCTACTTTACGGAATTCGCCTTAGACTCCGAAAATCACAGGACCGACTTTGGGGGGGTGTAGATTTTTCTTTTTGTAACTTGAATTGAGGTTAGATTTGGCTTTCTATAACTTGATTTTGCTTTCAATTAACTTGATTTGGGCTTAAAGTGAAACTATTCTTTATAGAATATATGAATTTGATAAACTATGTCCATTCATATATTCTATTGTTGGGCCAAACTTGGACATACCGACTACTTTGCTTTGTAGGGAAACAAAGACGACAATTTCAGGTGTTCACAAAGGTTCTACCTTCAAGCAGGAAAAGAACTTTCTAAGCTGATACTTATTTCATTGGAGATTATATTAACAATCCAATTTCTAGGTTCAAAAAGCATATGAAATATTCCAGTGTTAATCTGACTGTCTCTGTGTAACTTAAAACATATGTAGGTGTAAATGCTAGAAACATTTGCAACACAAAAAGTGGCCTAATGAAGAAGGCAAAGCCAAAATTCCCCAACAAGTACATCAAATCTACAAATTGTGCCAGTACTAAATAATATTTTGGGCTCCGCCCCTGTCGACAATCATATAAGACGAGAGATCTCGAAATTAATAAAGATAACATGCTTATGGGAGATCAGTTCGTCCTGCAGCAATTTTTAATGAAGAAATATATGAAATTGTCGAAGTTTATGAAGATGACATGTCATTGGGAGTATTATGGGAATTATCATTCTTCCAAATACATGGTGTAAACGAAGTTAATGAGGATGATTTACAGTTGATGTACTATGGGGATTATAGCTTCCATGTACATGATGGATATGTCTCCAAATTAATGAAGACAACATACATTTGAGGGATCTCTCCATCATTCAATTGAAGAAAATAACTAATAAAGAAGAAGATCATGTAGAGAATGAGAAATTAATAAGAAGCTAAATGAATTAGTGACATTCAATGAAGATGGAATTAGCTTATAATTCTCCGACTTAAAGTTATTTTGTGATTAAAGTCGACGAGGAGATTAAAGTATTCTTAGTTAAGTTTGATTTGGATTTTGTAGGCAAGTCACATTGTTTTGAGAAGAGCAAATTCAAAGATTGGAGAATAGCTAAAGTTTGGTGCAAAGTCAATGTACACAAACCAAGCAAGACCTCTAAAGCCAAAATCAAAGTGTTAGGAATATATAGTCACAAAAATTCGGGCTAAGACTAAAAGCTAACGTTTATTGGGAGATAATCCAAAATTTCTAATTTTTAATATTGCATGTAGTGAGTTAGAATTGCATTTAGTACTTGTTTATCTTTTTTTTTTTTTTTAAAATTATTTCATACTTAGAATAGTATTCCTAGCACAACAATCATGTCAATTTATTATTATTATTATTATTATTTTGATGTCATTCCACAAGAATTAGCTTTAACTCTCGTGTGATTGTGTTAATAATTAATTTTCTTTTCTCTTTTCGCTTATTAGGGACATATTCTGAAAACCAAGCAAATGAGAGAAAATGAGGATAAAAGACCAAGTTTTAATGTAGAGGAATCATCATATGACACAATAAATATTACAAACCTTACATTAGGTTTAAGTTGTGCTCAAATTGTGGACAATGTGTATTTTTAGTTTGGGGATGTATTTTTGTTAGTTTTCTTTGTTTATTTGTGTGATATGCCTTAAAAATTGAAAAACAAAATTTCAATTTTTTTTTTAGTTTTATGTGTGCTTGTATAAGTTGGATAGCTTTGTAAGCAAATAATGATGATTATTAGAATTTTTATGACCTATGTATTGTGTCTAGGTGATGCAATTTTTTCTTAAATTTATATTTATCCATGCTAGAGATTGTATTTTATGAGCACTAGACTCATGATGATCAACGTGTATTTTTGGACTTAGCACATCGTTAGAATAGGTTGAAGGGACTTGGATTGTCAAAACCATAATCATATTATGTTACACGATTAACCGATTGAAATGGACTAGTCTGGGAGTGGTTAATCCGGTTCAAAACCTATTTAGATAGATGTTGAATTCGTGCTTGTTGGAAACTAGTGTGGGGTGTTTTTGGATAACAGGTATAAAAAATAAAAACACAACAAAATGTTTTAAAGCAGTGACAAAACGACTATAAGAACTTTTTCGATCCGGCTAAGACATGAACACTTAATTCGAGATCTAGATTTCTAGTTTGGAGATTAGCCTGGATGATGCTTGAAGTTTGAGATACTCAAATCAAGAGAGAATCATTACAGATTGAGATAGTTACATTAATTGGTGAAAATTAACCAAATTTGAGCATGAAAAGAATGAATATTGTGAAATCAATCTTAGAATAAGTACATCGGTTGTGAGATTGAAATTGGAGATGTGTATCTCATGAGAGAGAGGAAATAAGTGGCTATTGAGGATTGGTAAATTGCCAACTAAAAGTTTGTGGAATGGATTGACTATGCACACACACATTGATCAATGATTGAATAAGCGAAATTATTTTTGGTATGAACCTTTTATGAATTGTCAATCAGTTTCAATATGTAAGGAAAATATGGCAAGTTATCTAATGCCTTGATTTATTTTTTTATTTGCTTGTGTGCTAAGTATTGCTCAAGACGAACATGAATTTAAGTTTGAAGATATTAGATAAGTGCATTTTTTACACTCATCTAGGCTTTTTCACTTGACTATTTATTACGAATTGAGTGACTATCTTTATAATATAGTCTAAATCATATTATAAATTTGTTACTTATAGGTAAAACCTTGACTTGGATACAATTGGACTTAAGAATACAACTTTGAACTTTGCTGAAGTTGATTTGGAGCAATTAAAGATAATTCAATTGCAAGTGATTAATTAGAGGAATTAAGAGAGCAATCGAAAGAAATTCATAAATTTAGGAAATTAAATTCGACATTGGAAAGTTTCAAGACTCAATTGCAAACCTTCAAAACTTGAACCGATCAACTGAGGATGAATGCACAAATAAGGAATGACTTGAGCTAAACCAAAGGAAGAAGTCAAGGAACAACTTGCATTAAAGTTATAGTTTGATAGCAAGGAGCAATATTTCACCTTGCAGCTAAAAGAGGAACACCATGCAACTACGAGGATTCTAACCATGCCATCATATGGGTATTGCCGACAGATCTGATTGTGTTTCTTAATTTGATTCAACTTTTACTTGGAAAACGATTAAGGCACGGGTTTCAACCTAATTTTGGTGGCTATTGTTCGTGTGAAAATTGCCGACAGATCTGATTGTGTTTCTTAATTTGATTCAACTTTTACTTGGAAAACGATTAAGGCACGGGTTTCAACCTAATTTTGGTGGCTATTGTTCGTGTGAAACCTGTAAGTGTACGGGATCATTGTACAAGTAATAAGATTTGTAAGTTAAGAGTATTGTTCCCCCAAATAATAATGTCTAATTTATAGTTCAATAACTACTATTAAATTCGAAGTGATTTGACATCAAGAGTTGTGACTTGTTTGCTATTTATTCTAATTCTACTCTGAGAAAGCAATAAAAAGTGAATAAATCTAATGTGAATATGCTTGTATTTGATTCATGTATCCCCCTATTTCCATCTATTTCAATTCTCAATAATCATTCTATTCAATTCATGCATTTTGGCAACCGATAAAGCTAATATGTTAAGAGTTCTTTTTCAAGATACATTAACCTATAACTAACACGAGACGATCTTATTCTTAGCCCGAATTCATATGAAAGTCATGCATTTAGTTTAGATTAACAATAAGATTGCATGTGCAAAAGAGATTATTCCTAATTCTAATTACACTTTGATTTTATCACGTTCTGGACTTATTGTGAGTCTTTCTATGCCACAACAAGCAACTAACTACTTAATTAGTGATTAAGCAATAAATAGTGCAATGAGTACGTAAAATTAATCAAACAATAACACGAAAGTCATAAATTAAAGTCTTGAACTGAAATAAATGAAAATAGGGTTCAATCATTCATCAATACAATTGAAAAATCAAGCCAACCATCCTAATTATTAAATTATATGGGAAATAATGAAAAGATATCCCCGAATCGAAGAAATATGGAAGAAAGTTTGAAATATTGATTTTGGATGGATAATCTTCACGAACTTGGCACAACTCCCTTGATGTTGATGATCTAGTCTAGTTCGTCACCTCCAAAATAAATGAAATATAGGGATTTTTCGGTTTAGGGAGGCTCTCCACGTTCCAGACGGATTATGGTATTTAAAGGTGCCCAAAAGATTGTTACTAAAGTAGAATTTCAATTGGAAAATGAAACAAAATCTCGCCTCGAAAATTACTATATGGTCGCGTAGTAAAAATGGAAGTGGCCGCATAGAAGACATCATAGCTAGACCTGGGGAGCTTTGGAGGCTTAGATGCAGACGCATCTACTTAAACTTATGCGGCTGCATAGGTATAATTTTTTCCGGCCGGATAGCTTTAAGTATTTTTGTCATATCTTTCTTTCTTGCTATTCGATTGTAGTGATTCAAAGTGAGTTAAAAAGCTAACTAAAAAAGATACAATTCTTCCATAATATAAAATTTTCAATTCAAATGTTTACTATGCCAAAAATGTGTCTCAAATTGAGACTGAAAATCTAAAATATGACTCTTTCCCCTGAAAGTTGATATATGACAATACTTTGGATATATTTAATCCATTTGACTTATTTCCTCATCCAATTGATTCCTAACACTATCGAATCTTCATTGTAAGGTTCGACATAACTTTTGAATATTTTCATTTTAGTCCCCGAACTTTGAATTTGCTTCATTTCAACCCCTTTCTCTTGTAATCTTGTTCCTTTATCCTCCAATTGTATTCAATTAAATCCTTGACATCTTTGGTCTTCATTTTGTCGCCCATCTCATCTATGAATTGTTTACAATTTGGTCCTTGACTTTTTGATTTCACAATTTTTTTTTCACTATTTTTACACTATTTTTTTCAAAATCTTCATCAAATATTGAGTTTTACCTACAAAATGTAATATAACACAATTTAGGTAGTATTTGTTTTCCAAAGAGCAGTAAAATATCATCATTTAGGATATCAAATAAGTGTATAAGCTTCATTTATCATATATAAATACTATCTTCATCTACAATTGAAGGATGAGGCTTTTGTGATATTATATATATACTAGTGAGGAAAACGTACGTTGCACGTTAGTTGGTGAATGTTAAATATAAGCGTATGGTGGTTGTTGAACGGATATGCATGCCAATACTTTATAAAGCGCGTATATATAAGTAGACATTAGAAGAGATGTAAGTGTTTGAGAGAAAATAATGGGTTTTATATTTGTGTACGGAAGTTTTTTGTTGTTTAATGGAGGTTTATATAAGATGAATCTTTATTGTACCTATGAGACAAATGTGATGGTGCAATGACGGTGTGATAATTCGAAAGAAAATGAATGTCATGCCCAACGAAGAAACGGTGCGGTACATCTATTTTATTAGATATGAATGAGTTGAAGAGATTGTTTAATTTTAAAGAATTAAAACTTACTTAAAATTTGTATAAAATAATCAATTAGGCGATAATATACTTCAATGTATGTAAACAAGAAAGCAAATAGATTTGGAATTAGAAATAGCATGAATAAATTAACAACCAAATAGGATGAATAAATTAACAATGAAGATCATGTGATAATTTTTTAATATATAGGGAAAGAGAACTCTTCCATAGCTAAATAAAAATTTAAAAGTTCACGGACAAGTTCGACTTCCATTAGTGTCGTCTTTTCCGTAGACCCTAAATATTGGGGGTTCGTTATTTAGTAGTTCAAACACACACGTGTCACTCATTTGTAATTCTTTCTCTCTAACATAATCTACACAACCTATGGTGAGACATCGTATTACACCATTTGGTCTTAAGTTTGTAGTAACATTCCAATTGTGATGTGAAGAGTTGTGGACTTGAACATTGTGTACAAACTTTGGAAAATTGCATCTATCAAAACTTCTAGGAAGATACTGCAAAGTAAAATGATAAATCAATGAATCATTGAATTTGAAATTATCAGGAATGAATGATAGATAACTGGAGTTAAAGAGAACTTACAATTTTCGCTGACCGTCGTTATTAGTCGTTAGTGTCACTTCAAAAACAAGATTATTTGTATTTATGTAGTTCTGTAACTCTTTGAAAACCCTGATGCCAACCATGCTCACCGTTGGGAAATAATAGAGGGTATTGGAAAGGGTCATAACATCCAAAATAATAGTGTACCTTATGTTTATTACCAAAATGAGCATAAATAGATACATCACGAGTTCCAATATTTTCTAATGGTTGATCATCCACCCAAATAGCAGTAACTTGTGACGTTGTTGGAGCATTATAAACTCTTTGATCCATACTTAAGCTAGACATAATTTGTATATGACAACTTTCCAAATCAGGAGTATTACTTAAACTTCGAAAGAATTTTGCATAAGGATTAATATCTAAGATGCGAACTAATTTCTCAATAATTGATCTGATATTTGTAATCGATTCTGTATTTCATTTTCACTGTCGTAAAAATAAAGTTGTAAATAACATGGCTTAGAATCTATTGGAAGAAGTTCATTCAAGTAATGATATATCTATCCGTAAACTCTAAGTATATATTCTTTTGTTCATTCGGCATAAGTTTTCATCATATTTGACACCAAATAAAATAAATGAAAATTTACAATTGTAACTTCGAACAGAAGTCCTAAATGCAACTGATTCATCAATGGAGATGTAAATAAATGATACAATTCTGGAGGTATATCATTCATTTTTAGTTTAATGGTTCTATCTGAATAACAAAAACCTTTTCTTTCTCTTTTAAATTTCTGTGCTCCATAGAAATCACAAACTATCGGCAAATGTAACAAATAACACTGTGTTGAAATTTGTTGTAAAATGTCTGACACTACACTTGACCTACTTTCTAATCTGAGTATTTTGGGTGAGGCAGCAGTGCTTAGCAAGGAAATATGAAATTTATAAACTTTAGTGTGAGCGTGAGACATCAATACACAAAAATTGAAAGAATAGGTTACCTATTTCTATTTCTTCTTCAATATTATGAATACTCGTAGATGGCTCAAATTCATAAACATACACAGGATCGCCTAAAGAAGCTATTTACATAACTCTAAGAGGAAAGATTAAAATTAAAGTGCATCAATTAAATTACTGCATAATGAAGAAGGAAAATTCTAAATTCTGTACAAATACCCCCATATGCTTTTCTTTGCTTTCGTAGATCCTGATAATGTTGAGATCTAAGTCCTCTTGTCTGAACATACGGTTCAAGTCGATGCATTTTCCGTAATTCTCGTGCCTGTGCGTGTATTCTCGACGCCATGAATTTCGAGATTCATTTGATTTAGCACAGCTTGCACCACTGCAATCGTCATCGCCAGGATCCATAAGACAAAGATCTAAATAGAAACCAGCATCCAAAAAAAAAATTGAAAAAAAAAATTGAAAATCACAGAGGTAGAGAGCAGAGATCTCTTTGCTAATCTCCGCGCAGCGCAGCACGACGCGAAGATCAGTGCACCGAGAAATAATAGCGTACTTACATTGGAGTGACTTATCAACCACAATAGTATATGCAATCTATTGCAAATTCGAAGTAAGAGATTTTAGTTTTTTGGAAAGAAGGGGAAATAAGATGAAGAAGAAGAGATTTGGGAAAGGAGATGAAAGGGAAAAAAGATGAAGAAGAAGAGCAAGAGTGAAGAGTGGCAGGTCGAATGAGTAGGTTGAGTGGAGGTATTGAGGGAAAGGAATAGGTTGAGTAGAGGAATGGAGGGAAAGTACAAATGGGTAGTAATAACCTCACACTAGCTCTTATATATATATATAAAAGAGATATTCATTGAAGCTTTAGAGAAACATTTGATTCAAAACACATATTGACAAGCAATTTACATACATCAATTACTTGGTTTGAAGAAAAAGAATCGCGGAGATTGATCGAGGAACCATTGAAGAAATTCAACAATCCAAGATCATTTTTAATCTTCTTTCGATGCTTCACTTTCATTGATGCTGTATCAGATTAATTCGTGTATTCATATGATGCTTGGCTAATTATATAGATTCTTGGATAACGTTTTGAAATTAATTTCCAATTTTGACATTAAATACTTGTTTGGCTTTGAATGATTGTTAGGAGTTCAATCTTTTTATAATACTTTATCATTTTTTTTTTTTTTTTATGATTTCTATTGACATCCAAGAGAAGGAATATAAATTATAGCTCATAGTAACAATCATTTAAAATCCAATAGGGGATAGAGATATATCACTATACTTTACATGATCTTATGAATGTTCTTGTGATTTAATGCATCTTTTTGTATTCCAGTCCTTCATAGAGATATATAGTGGGGTCATATGTGATGATAGATTTAATTCAACTCAAGAGAAATTATTAAATAAAACAGGAACAATTATTTTCTAGTCTGAAAGTGTTGTCAAATAATGAAATTATTATTAAAATGGGTGAATGTAAGGGGATTCGAAGTCTTAGAACTTGCCCTTAATTAAGTATTCATAAATGCTTCACAACCAATTAGGTAGGTAGTTAAATTAGTTATAGGTTTTGGATGTTGGTATAACTTATCCATCAGATTTTGCTATTCGAATAAAGTTAGTGTTGATTGAAGCTAAATTAAATACTTAGTCCTCGTGGGAATGATAATCCATACTTTGAGGTTCACTTTATTACTTGCTTATGATGCCTTCCACTTGCGATATTTTAGTGCAACATGAATATACTGTCCAGTGTATTTTTGGGTCTTTGCCTTCTGCTAAATAACAAAGGGTAGGGAATGGTGTGGACTTCCCTCGTGATTGCGGAGCCCATAGCTGGTGACCTCCTTGTTCATAGCCGAATTATCTGTTGTAGCTAAATATACAACAGAGAGGTTACTAACCAGTACTCCAAATTTACAGATTTCTGATCATGAATCAGATCTGGATGCTGTAAATTTCAAAAAGCCAGCCCACAAATTGGCAATTCTATTCCAGTAGGAAGATATTGCAAATATATCCCTGCTCCGAATAACTCTTAGCTAGCTGCATACAGTGAAATGGATATGGTTCCTATCTCTACAAAATCACCGAATATTATGCACTTAACTTATATTTATCGTAGGATACAACTAGTGTGAAAAAGGCTATTTAGAGCATAATTGGATTTGATTCATAGCAATTAAAGATTAATTGGATTGTAAGTGATCAATTGGAAGTATTAACTGAGCATTCGGTAAAAAATTCTTAAGTTTTGGGAGTTAAATTCGCTGTTTGAAAAGTTTGAGATTAAATTACAAACTTTCAGAATTTGAATCGAGTCAATTAATAATGATTTTGGAATGAAGAGACTTAATTGTAAATACTAGAATATGAATTCCTGTCTTCTTCCAGTCACTGGGTGATTCTGTTCCGGCACTCTCAGTTCAGCTGCACAGCTGCAGTTCACGCCGCTGTATCCTGGGAAGCAAGCACTCGCAACACTTCGTAAGAGGGCGAATATTGCTTTAAGGACACTGTGTTGAACACAGGTCTCGGCTCCTCCAAGACATCCATTTTTATTTTCTGTACTTTAATTAATACGATCTCTAAATGAATTCTTAGAAATTTAAGGCATTTAAATAATGTGTATCTACATATACGGAATTGACTCAATTTACGTCTTCGTTGGAGGACAATCATAAACATAAGAACATTTAGATAATGACAATAATGAACTTTCAAAATGATAGTGTTGTCTCCACTAGGTCTTGTGAGTTGATTATTATTACGAATTGAACGAAAGATAATGACAATAATGAAATAAACAAAAATAAAATAAGAATACCAAGATTTATGTAGAAACTCAAGATGAAAAAAATCACAAGTAGAGGAGGAGAAATTCACTATAATCAATAGTAATTGTGCTTACAGAGATCTCAATACTCTCAATTAAGATCTAAAGTTGTAACACCCCAATTTTCATACATTTTGACGTGTTAAAAAAAAATTCTTTAATTTTATTTACTTAAGAGGCGGAACGATAAAATATAAAATTCTTTAATAAACAAAATATTGAAACATTCATAAACTTAAATTTAAATCATGAAATCGTATTTTTAAAATTTTACATTCTCAACTAACTAATCCAATAATAATATTTGAACAAATCAAACTAATAAATCAATAAGCACTAAAACTTAATGTTTTTCGCATATAGAAATTCCTTAACAGTCCGCTGCACCATTCCGTCACAGTTCCAATAGTTCCGAACTAACCTGAAAAATTATAGTAAGAGTGAATATTTTAAAAAATACCCAGTAAGGTACGTGCAGTTTTCATACGCAATTATATAACAATAACATAGACAATTCATACCACTTTTTTCTTTATGTTGTATATCGGTGACCAAGCGAGATACCCATCATTTCTCATTTTGAATTCCCGAAGGAATTCACTTTTCGTTACGTCGAACCCGAAGGTCCACTGGAAATTCATGCATAAATTATTATACATAAAAGTATACGGAAACATACCACTTGCCCAAAGGTATCTTACCTCGTCAAATGAATTTTTGAACTAAATGTGAATTCACGTTTCAAATTCTCTTCCTAAATCTCTCTCTGCTACCGTGTTAATTTGTGGGTACTATTTATTTTTGTGTGGTGAATAATGAGGCCTATTGCTTTGTATTTATATAAAGAAAAATAGAGTTTTGTAAAATTGAAATACGTATTCCATGCAAATTTGTTAGGATATGTTTCCATATGTAGATAAAATATAACTATCACATCAAACTTATCAATTTGTTTGTACCTATCCAAAGCACACGTGACAGTCAAACATTAAATGGTGGTGATATCTAATCTAAATTAAATATTAGTGATAACAACTTCTATAAACATCAATATCTTGAGCCTAATTTATCTAAATTAACTTTTTCTCAAGCCTAAAGTACATAATTAAATTCGAGCTGTCAAACGAGTACAATATTGGTATACTTATCACCACTCTATCAATATCCAAATATTTGACTAAAAAACATAAAAATTTAAAACACATTTCACTTTAGTCCCTCAACTTTCAAAATAATAAAATATAATATATAGAACAAATAAATTTTTATTCTAAAATTATAATGAGTATTGGAGTTTTGGTTGAAGTGGTCTACAAGAGATCAAAAATTATGGACCATAAGTAGGCTAGCTGGACGCTCGAGTGACTCTTGCATATTTTCTCCAGAGACTTATTGCAAGCCTATCGCTGGCACATCACTCGAGCAGATTCATCTAGAACTTGATTTTTAGGGTTTCATATATATATAAGTCATGGCTTGTATTGTTTACATAACATTCACACACAAAAAATTGTTAAATTAATGATAAACACCAACTAAGTTCAAGCAATGCTCAAACTTAGGAATGAGAAGCGATTTTGTCATCATATTAGCAAGATTATCCTTGGTATTACCCTTGCTCACTACAATATCACCACAAGCAATCACATTTCTCACAAAAATGATACCTCACATCAATGAGCTTAGTCCTCTCATGGAACATCTGACCCTTAGTCAGAAAAACAGCACTCTAACTATCACAATATACTGTAGAAATCTACAAGGCTTCACTGATTTCACTAATCAATCCCCTCAATCACATAGCCTCCTTACATACCTATGTAATGGTCATGTATCATGCTTCTGTTGTAGACAAAACTACTGTATTTTTCAAAGTAGCTTTCCTATTGATAGCACAGCCTCCAAAGGTAAACACATACCATATAAGCGATCTCCTCTAATCAAGGTCTCCTAAATAATCTGAATCCACATACCCAATGACTCTGATGAGTATATTTCACTCATACTTTAGATACCATCTAAACATGATATTTAGATCATTCCTATGAGTATTAGAGCATTTTAATGTGTTTTTTGATGTTGTAGAATAGGTTGATGAGATTGAAGGAAATAAGCAAAAGTTGGCAAAATTGGAGAAAATTGCTAAGTTGTAAGAGATCCAATGTTTGGGGACAAACATGCAAATACTCAAAAGTTATGTCGGACCTCAAGATGAAGATTCAAGATTCAATTGTATAAAGAAAATGTCAAAGGGATGAAATATAATCAAAATATGATCACACATCAATTTCCAACCGAAAAAATTTATGTACCAATTTTTTGTTTCACATTTAGACCCATTTTTAACATAGAAAATTATTGAAATGGAGAATGATATCTGAATAAAAGTTGTATCCCTTTGAGTTACCTTTTCAACATATCTTGAATCGCATCAATAAGATATCAGACGAACAAGTTATGATAAAAATACTGAAAGATGTGCAAATTGCCATTTCACCCAATGTGGGCGCAGCGGTGCCTTCCTTGCTCAAAATCAACAGAATACACTGTGTCGCAGCTCCGCTACAATATCTCCGAGGCACCGCCCATGCGAGAAAAGTTTTGATTTTTTAATAATATTTTTGGATTCTTTTCTTGGCCAAATTCAAACCCTAATTCATCCAAGACCTCAAAACACTATAAATGAAACATCAAAGACCTATTTTCAAAGCACAATTTTGAAAGGGAAATTCAAGAGGGCGAGGAGGAAAAACACCAAGAGATTCAAAAACAAGACAAAGAAGAACAAGAGAAGAAATTGAATATCTATAATCGAGTTTTTTTATATTCTCTTTCCTATGTCTTCTTATATGAATTTTAGTATTTCCATAGATTATAGCATGAACTAAATTCATTATCTAGGGATTGATTATAGCCAAAACATGAGATTATGGTTTCATTTTATTATAGTTACATATGTTTAATTGTGTTATGAAATTAACGCTTTCAATTAATTGTCCACTAATTAAATGAATAGATGCTAGTCAATTCCAGCACTGAGAGGGAAATTTAGGCGGGATCATAGGATTGACCCAACGTAGATTTTATGGGCTTCAAGAGGAAATAAAGGATAAATAGAGCTTACTCCATAAAAGAATCATGAATTTGATAAATTCTTGACTTTGATTCGGAATAGAGATATTGAGATCGAAACCTAGGATTAATTTCTAGCCGACACTCGAAAGAGGGGAGAGAAATACTTCAGGATTCTTGCTTTTAAACATGAAAACTTGATTAGACAGCTGGACTTAATTGAATCATAATTGATAGTTATGTGAAATATTCTATATGCATTTCCGTCTTGATTAAATTCATATAATTTGTATCCATTGAATTCCCTCCACATTCATCACGTTAATTTAGATAAAATCGTTGATTTCAATTTTCATTCGTCTAGATAAAATAAAGGCTATATCATTATAGTACTTAGTAGAAATTGAATTACAATCCCCGTGGGTTCGACATCCTAACTTTTTTACTATATCACAAATTGACACCGTACAATTGTAGCATAATCATGTTATAGAAAATGATGACAAGTTTTTTGTGTTGTTGCTGGGGATTGTTTAATTTGATTTTTACTAATATTATTACTAAGTAGCTTTTGTTTTAATTTAAATTTCTGTACTTTTAAGTAGTTTACTTGGTTCTTGTTTCAGGTTTATACGAAAGAATGATGAATCTTCAACGACTACCCATTGATCCTGAACCAGAACATACTTTTCATTTTTTAAAGGGCTTACAAGAAACGAACGTGAAGTAATGATAGAACAAGTAGCAAATCAAAGCAATCAACACCGGGTCATAAGAGATTATGTTAGACCAGTTGTCAATGACAACTACTCTGTGATTGCACGCCAAGCAGTGGCTGCAAATAACTTTGAACTGAAGCCCGAATTGATACACATGGTACAACCAAACCATTTTGGGAGTTCTGTAACTAATGATCCAAATGTTCATCTTGACTCATTTATTGAGATCTGTGATACTGTGAAAATGAATAGCGTTATTGAAGACGCAATCAGACTCCATCTATTCTCCTTCTCCTTGAGGGATAAAGCCAAAGCATGGTTCCCATAATTGCCTCATAGATCCATCATGACTTGGGAAGAGTTACCTCAGAAGTTTCTCACAATTTTTTTTTCACCTTCTAGAACAACTCAATTGTGGAGTGAAATTGGGCAGTTCAAACAGTTAGATTTCAAACCATTCTATGAGGCATGTGAGAGATTCAAAGATCTACTTAGAAGATCCCTCATAATACTTTTCAGAGTTGGATGCAAATCAAACTCTTCTACAACGGACTGCATGGTCAAACAAGGAGAATATTGGATTCTGCAGTAGAAGAAACTCTGATATCCAATACTTCAAATATGGCTTATTCATTGCTAGATGAGATAGCTACTAATAGCTACCAATGGCCAAGTTAGCATTCAAGTGTAAACAAAGTTGTTAGCCTTTATGAGTGGATCCTATTACAACCCTTGCAGCTCAAATGTTATCTCTCACTACTCAAATCGTTGCATTAGCATCATAGAGAACGCAAAAGAAATCAAAGTTTATTATGGATGCATCTACTGCACACCAAAAGGCTGAAAGGGAGATTGAACAAGCTCAGTATGTGAACAATTAGAACTTCAATCAAAGGTAAAACTATTCAGGAAACAACTACTATTAGGGGTTCAATAATCAGGCATTTGAGAAGATGTTTTGGGAACCTTCATTTCAGAGACTAGATCGAGGTTCAACAAAAATGAGGCAAGACTTGACAACATCAAGACTCATATTACCAACATGAGGGCCACAATGAATAATCTAGAAGTACAGATTGGTCAAATAGCAGCTACAATACAGTCCCAACAGAAAGGAAAATTTTCCAGTGACACAGAGATTAACCTCAAGGGAACACTGCAATGCCATCTTCCTAAGAAGTGGTAAAGAAATTTAAGAGAGCTAATCGAAATAGGCTATGGTGCATATACAGAATCCCATACTTGTGGAGGAAAAACTGGTTGAAGAGTAGAAAGTTGAGACAGAGGCAACAAAGAAGATTTCAAAGCCTAACTCAATCTCATTCCCAGATAATCCACCAATTTTGAAGACACAATTTCCATATCCACGGAGATTCTTGAAGAAGAATTTTGATGAGCAGTTTGCAAAATTCCTAGAAGTCTTCAAGAAGATCCACATCAACATACTGTTTGCAGATGCCTTGGCCTAAATGCCTCACTATGCTAAGTTCCTGAATAAAGTGATGTCAACGAAGAGAAAGTTGGAGGAATTCGAGACAGTAAAGGTGACAGAGGAATGTCGTGAAATTTTCTAAAAGAAGCTCCCACAGAAATTGAAAGATCTAGGAAGTTTTACAATTCCATGCATGATTTGGGAGTCTACCATTCACAACGCTTTGTATGATTTGGGGGCTAGCATCAATCTAATGTCCCTTTCTTTGTTCAAAAAGTTGGGTCTTGGAGAGGTAAAGCCAACCACCATCTCGTTGCAACTAGCAGATAAATCCGTTACTTGCCTACGAGAGATTATTGAAGATGTATTGGTAAAGGTCGATAAGTTCATCTTTCCAATGGACTTTGTGGTGTTGGACATGGAAGAGAATGAAAAGTTACTAGTGATTCTTGGTCGACCTTTCCTACCTACTGAAAAAGCATTGATTGATGTACAAGAATGAAAGTTGACATCGCGGGTTAATAAAGAAAAAATACATTTCAACATCTATCAAAATCCTCAGAAAAAGTCAACACTTACCACATGGTCCAATCAATTGACGTAATGGAGAGTAAAAAATTCAAAAGAATTTTGTTTTATGACCCTCTAGAGCAGTACTGATGTGTTATATGGAAATCAGTTACTCAAATATTGATATGGATGCTACTGATAGCTACACAAGGACCAAGAAAGTGATGGATTTCATCTTAGCTCAAGAAGCATATCCACCTACAGAAAGAAAAACTACATTGAAGAACATGTGAAACCTCCTAGAATCATCAATTCAAAAGAGGTTTTGAATGCCATACCGGAGTTGAAGCCGCCTCCTAATCCTAGTGGTCATACTATATTAAAGAAGAGCTCAAAGCCAAGGAACAAGTTTGGTAACATGAGAAAAGTACAACTCGAACTTAGGCACTTCAGTTATATCAAGCTAATGATGTTAAAGAAGCCCTTCTTGAGAGATAACTCAATGTTTTATCTATCTACATCTTGTTTTTTTTTATGTTAGTGTCAAATTTTAGTTAGTAATGAGTTTTTTTTTTTTTATAGGAAATCTCAAGTTGGGGGAGAAGATAGAAGAAACATCTATCAAATTCAACGTCACAAGCACCAAAACGTCATGGGTAATACAGACAATTCAAGGAAGTTCTATTTTTTTTCTTTAATTTCACATCAAGGACACTGTTTAGTTTAAGTTTGGGGAGTGAAATATAAATTTTCTAATTGCTTATTTAATTTTTATTATTTTGTGCGATTTGTGTGCATTTAAAAAAAAATTACTGGTTTTGCATGCTTGTGCAAGTTAGATAGCTTTGCCGACATTGATGTATATAATTGAGAACATGTGTTGGCTTATGAATTGTAGATAAGTCATGTGCTTAAGTTAATTTTTTGCTTATTGATGTGTTGAATGATTAATTTTATTCTTGTTATTTTATGGGTTCGCGAGCTCTTAATTTGTTTTGGACCTACGAGTCTGTTATTATTGTTATTATTATGGGCTTGTGCGTCCAATTTCATTTAGACCTGCGTGCTTACTAGTATAGAATGCATGTTGTAGTTGGACTAATTGAAAATGCAAGAAGATGAGGAAACCATGGAGATGGTGCATTGATACTAATTCAATGCAATACTCCCTAAGAATTGACCAACTAGTCTTCTAAATGGCTTGGGAACGCTAGCTAGAATTTTATTTATTTATTTACATGCTAGATGTATGATAAAAAATGTAATTACTACAATGAGACCTTTGCATGTAAAACCTCTCGTTAAAATATTAAGTCATATCTATATTTGCCTTCCATCATCCCTATATATTAAAGGAGTAACTTTATGTTGGCAGTATTCCTATGAATGTGTGCCAAGTTACTATTTGTGTGTCTCTCTTTTTTTTCTTCCAAGTTACTGTTTTGCCTTTTATTTTTGGGACCGGATACACTCCTCCGTTTTTTTTCCTAACCGCAATACGATTTTGTTTAATTCCTCATTTCATTAAAAAGAAAACAACGTTTTGGTATAATTTTTCCTTTTAAAACCATTCCCACATTAAATGCACTATCTGAATTGTCATACATGTGCTTTTTATGAAGATAATTATTACAATGCAGAAAGGAATTCTGATCCTTAGTGTATTCACGTGATTATGCTTGATGAAAATTGATGCTTAACACAATTATTTTCTTATATCTACTCTATTACATTGTCAACTACACTATGACACGTGCATTGCTTGCATCTCACTAGCTATAGTTGAAAAATCAGTGTCCTTAATCGATCTCAGTTTGTTGAGTACACTTAAGGCTAATCTACTGTGATATGTTTGATACTATAAAATATTAGATATTTCAGAATGATGAGTTTGACTTAACTGAAATTTATCTTTTGTTGAGTACACTCAAGGCGATAAATTCTAGAGGTATGTTAAGTTAACACTTATGATGTATGAAGACAAAGATTTGTCAACTTAATGATCTGGAAGTTGTATGAAGATACAATTGATAATAGTATCTACCAAAATATTTTATTAAGGCTTGTTGAGTACACTCAAAGTTTTAATATAACAAATGAGATCCCAACCCACTAGGAGTCAAATATGGATTCCATAATTTTATGCGAAATGGTCATAAATTTGAGTTAAACAGTAGGAGAATAATTAATTTAATAGCAGACCATGTTAAATTAATTGATATATTTTATATATTATTGTTTTACTTTTTGTCATTTATATATATTATTGAATTATAAGTAACCATATGTATTTGAGAGGCATATTGGATGCCAGCAACCAAACCAAAATTTCTTGATGGACACCACAATTTGAGAATTGTTCTCAAGCATGAGAAAATTAGTTATGTCCTTGAGTGGCTCTTTCTAGAGACACCTATTGATGACTAGACTAAGATAGAGGTGGCTACTATAATAACACAGTGACGACGATAGTATTTCAACATGTGTGATGCTTGCGACTATGTCACCTGAGTTACAAAAGCAATACAAGAATATAGAAGCTAACATATGATGATGCGAACCCTGTAGCAACGGTAACTACGAAACCCACAACGAGATTGATGCGGAACCCAAGAACGCCAATAAAACTCGGGTTGGACTTAAACCCAACACAGTGAACCAAAAAATCCAACGATAATGATGATGCGCTGAACCCCTTGATTACACATATAAAGAACTCGCGTACCGATTTTGAACACACAAGAAGTGATCTTGGAAGTTCGATTTGTTGTTCAATGAAGAATAGAGGAAAAGCAAAGCTTTCAGTTTTAATTCAATATGTCAAAAGTTTTTAAAATAACAAAGTGTTTAAGTATTTATACTAGAGCCCTAAATCTAGTAAAAATGTGCATAAGACAACAAATAATGCCAAAATATGGAAATAAAGTAGAATTCTAAGGAAACTTGGTCTCTTGCCAAAAATTAAAAACTCGCTGAATTTTATAACCAAGCGGTCACTTGGTTATATTCCAAGCGGTCGCTTGGAAGGTCTCTTTCGCCCCCTTTGAGTTTCGGTAAGGTCTAAACGGCCGCTTGGCATTTTACCCTCAGCGGTCGCTTCACTTTTTCGGCAGAACTATTTCTTCGGTTGCTTGTATCGTGTTGATCCACTTGGTTCTCGGCCTTGACTCCAACATGAAATTTGCTCAATTTTGTGTGTCGAACATAGTTTCATTAATAGTGGCTTTGACGAGCATCCCCAACGCCTCTTTGACTCGTTTTGCTCTCGATCGCGTCATTGTCCCTTCCTCGATAATCAACGGGTCTCGGCTTGAGCTTGCAATGGACACTCCCACATCCTGGCTCATATCATCCCCTCCCTCTTCAAAAGGATACGTCCTCGAATTTGTATCTGCATCAAACAGAGAGAGATCATCAACATTAAATCTAGCTGACACATTATACTCACCTGGGAGATCCACTTGGTATGCATTGTCATTGACCCTCTTAAGGACTTGATACGACCCATTTCCACGTGGCTGCAACTTAGACTTCCTCTGCTCCAAAAAATGCTCCTTTCTGAGATGTACCCAGACCCAATCCCTGGTTCAAATATCACGCGCCTCCGTCCTTTGTTCGCTTTCTGTGCCACAAGCTTCCCTTTCTTTTCAATCTATTCCTTGACTTTCTCATGCAGGAACTTGACCAATTCAGCCTTCCTTGTACCATCCAAGCTACCCTGTTCATTCATAGGCAACGGTAACAAATCCAAGGGTGTTAGTGGATTAAACCCATAAACAATTTCAAACGGTGAAAATGTAATAGTAGAGTGTACAGCCCTATTATAAGCAAATTCAATAAAGGGTAAACACTCCTCCCAACTCTTTAAGTTCTTATTTATCACCGTACGAAGTAATTGAGTCATGGTCCTATTGACCACTTCAGTTTGCCCTGATGTTTATGGGTGACAAGTCATAGAATACAACAGTTTAGTGCCTAACTTATTCCACAGGACTTGCAAAAAATGACTCAAAAACTTAACATCCCGATCTGACACTATACTCTTAGGGACCCCATGTAAACGGACTATTTTCCTAAAGAATAAATCTGCAATATTGGTGGCATCATCGGTTTTGTGACATGGTATAAAGTGTGCCATTTTACTAAACCTATCTACCACAACAAATATAGAATCCCGACCCCTTTTTGTCCTAGGTAATCCTAACACGAAATCCATAGAAATATCCACCCAAAGGCTCACTAGGTACAGGTAAAGGAGTATACAAACCATGAGGTAGAACCTTAGACTTAGCCTTTTTACAAGTTATGCACTTCCCACAAATTTGTTCTACATCACTTCTCATTTTAGGCCAGTAAAAATGTTCCCCTAACATGTCTAAAGTCTTTTGTACCCTCAAAATGTCCCATTAGGCCCCAATTGTGTGCTTCCCTTACCAACAATTCGCGTATAGAGCAATTAGGAACACACAACTTATTTTCCCTAAACAAATAATCTTCATGTTTATAAAACTTATCAATAGCACCTTTATTACATGATTCATAAATGTCAAAGAAAGCAGGATCACTTACATACATGCTCTTAATGTGTTCAAAGCCAAGTAACCGTGCATGTAGGGAATTTAGCAATACGTACCTTTGTGACAACGCATCTGCAACCACATTTTTCTTACCTTGTTTATACCTGATGACGTAGGGAAATAACTCTATGAATTCCACTCACCTTGCGTGTCTTTTGTTCAACTTACCTTGACCCCGTAAGTGCTTCAACGACTCGTGATCAATGTGTATCACGAACTCCTTGGGCCACAAGTAGTGCTGCCAATTTTTCAATGCCCGAATAAGCGCATACAGTTCCTTGTCATATGTAGGATAGTTTAAGGCAGCTCCACTCAACTTCTCACTGAAATAAGCTATGGGTCTGCATTCCTGCATTAACACCACTCCAATACCTATTCCTGATGCATCACACTCAATCTCGAAGGTTTTGTCAAAGTTAGGTAATGTCAAAACAGGTGCTTTACACAATCTATCCTTAATAGTATTAAATGCATGTTCTTGTACATCACCCCATTGAAAACCTATGCTCTTCTTAACAATTTCAGGTGAGTGGTGTAGTGATTGTGCTAAAATCCTTCACAAAACGCCTATAAAAACTAGCCAAGCCATGGAAACTCCTAACTTCAGTTATGCTTTTAGGTGTTGGCCAATCCCTAATAGCCTTAATCTTCTCTTCATCTACTTCTACCCCATTAACACCCACCACAAATCCTAGAAAGACAAGTTTTTGCATGCAAAATGTACACTTTTTTAAATTAGCATACAACTGTTCCTTCCTAAGTACCACAAGCACACAATTCAAATGTTCTAAATGCGCATCTAAGTTTGTGCTATAGATTAAGATATCATCAAAATAAACAACAACAAACTTCCCTATAAAAGCACGCAAAACATTATTCATCAAACGCATAAAAGTGCTCGGTGCATTAGTGAGACCAAATGGCATGACCAACCACTCATACAACCCATATTTAGTTTTAAACACAGTTTTCCATTCATCACCCTCCCGCATACGAATTTGATGGTACCGACTTTTAAGATCTATCTTACTAAAAATACAAGCACCATGTAATTCATCAAGCATATCATCTAACCTATGTATAGGGTGACGATACTTTACCGTTATGTTGTTGATAGCCCTGCAGTCCACACACATCCTCCAAGTCCCATCCTTCTTGGGTACTAATAGAACAGGTACAGCACATGGACTTATGCTCTCCCTCACATATCATTTGCTCATCAACTCCGCCACTTGCTTTTGAAGCTCCTTTGTCTCCTCGGGATTGCTTCGGTAAGTTGGTCGGTTCGGAAGGGAAGCTCCTGGTATGAAGTCAATTTGGTGTTCGATGCCTCGAATTGGTGGCAATCCACTTGGCATGTCTTCTGGAAACACATCTTCGAATTCCTGTAACAAAGTGTAGCGACCGAGAATTTTAATTATGTTTCTTGAAAAACGTGTCGCTAAACCTTAAACCCGAGTTTTAAAAATAAAAACGCGTTCGTCTAGCCGTTGTTAACTATTTTAAATTTATTAGAAACGAACCCAATTTCGAATATTTTAATTTATTAAATTCCTTATCGTTTAAATTCGAAATTAATACGATAGATTATTATTTCGGGCCCAATAATCCATTAGTCCAATTAGGGTTATTCTAAGCCCAATTCCTTAAGCCCAATTAGGCAAATCTCCCAGCCCAAATTTCTGGTCCGTTTATAGCCTAGGGATTTGTGTCCTAGACTTTTCCTACTGTATATATATACCCCATCTCTTCCCCCCTCAACCTCACGCAGCCACAACAGTAGCAGCCTAGGTAAGAAATTCAATTCCTCTCCTCCATGCAGTCAATACCTAGCCTATTCACGTGTGATGCTGGAAAACTAATTTCTAGCATCAACACCACCACCTAAAACCTACAGACCGTGCACACAGCCACTGTCCATCCCAGAACCACCACCACCCACACCGACTGCAAACCCACGAGCTGCAGCCACCACCTCCAACGCCACTGCAGCCACCCACACGAGCCACCACACCAACATCTAAGCCGCAACCATCACCCCACAATGACCACCCCCTGCAGCCTCCACCCATCGACAGCCACCTCCCAGACAACCCAAAATTAACCCCAAATCAAAACCAAAATCAAGGAAAAAGGAGACCCATAAACTTACCTTATACATTGACCCATCTTCCAACCGGTGCACCGCCGGAGAGTCCAAGAAATTTCACCTCCAAGCCTCGGTCTCGCCTCCAACCCGAATGCCAAAACCTCCAATCATCACCCCCTACACCCCCGGCACCACCGCGCGACGCCGGCGCTGGCGTCGCCGGCCGGAAGCGACGGAAGGGTCGCAGCCGTCGCCCCTCCCGTCGCCTCTCTTCCTCTCAGCTCGTGTGAACGCGAGAGGATGAAAGAGAGAGACGTTTTTTTTTTTATTAAATTGATTTTTCAAAAATTATTCTTTTAGCCCCTAGTTTAGAAGTTAGTTTAATTTAGTCCCCCAAGTTTTAAAATGTTTTATTTCAGTCCTAAAGTTCGTTTTTTTAAAGAACAGCTCAAATTTATGTTTTAAAAACAAATCAGCCCTCAGATTTCGAAAAAGTCAATTTCAGTCCCCGAATTCTTAATTTCAGTTTTAACCAATTCCCAATTTAGTCCCTATTTTAGAAAAGTTCAATTTTAGCCCTTAAACTTTATTTTCAGTTTTAATAAATTCTAATTAAGTTCCTAAACTTTATTTTTATTGTTTTTTTTTATCTTTAAAAGATTTCGAAACACTAATTCAAAATTTATTTTCTATTTTTGGCTAGACGAAACGTACGAACGATTGAGGAACTGAGATTTTTCTTCCCGCTCCACTTTTTACGCAAACCGAGATAGATTGAGGTAGACTCGCCCCCATTAATTAGTTTAGATTATAATTGCATGTATTATGTGATTTTATGTGATTTATATGCTTGATTGCATAAGATGAGAATCTCTTATGAGATAGATTATGTTGTTATGCTTGTCGTAACTTATATGCTTAATTGCATGAGAAGAAAGAGGATCTCTTATGAGATAAGATGATGTTATGCATAACTTACTTGCTTAAATGCATGAGACAGACTACCCACACCCTATGATTTTAAAGAGCCTATGATTTTTCAAAGAAAATAAGCCCATGAGAATATCACTGTATAAGTTGCATAATTATGTGTTCAATTATTCTGTAAATTAATTACTGGCGATGAGTCTACTGAGTATTTCTTCGAAATACTCATTCTACTATTTTAACAATATTTGCAGATTTTGGAGACGGTCGAGTTTGATGAGCAGTGGTGGCATGAACGAATAATAATAGTTAATTGTTTTTAATTTACTTTTAAATTTCACTCATTTGAACGTTATGAACTTACCTTGTCGTTTCCGCTATTTCAAACTTGAGTTTCGAAGTTTAATAAATTTTCTTTAAATTAATTCTAATGAGGTTTATTGCCGTTAACGTTCACAAATTTTAAATGTGATGTTTTTTTTAAAAGTTAGTTATTCCGCCAAACTTTTCAATTAAATTAGGGCAAAGAGAAGATGACGTAGCGTTCCGGGTCCACGGAACTCGGGGCGTTACACAAAGACTCAACCAAACTAGGGAGGGGTGTGTTAGATTCCTCAAAGTTGAGGATTGATTCCTTATACACCAACAACAACACTGTTCTTTTATCAGTTATAGCCTTTTGCAACTCACTCCCACTAGCAAAGAAGTTCACTTTCGGCTTTTCTCTCCTCTCAACTAGCTCATTTTCTCTCCCCTCATGTGGCCTCTCTCTCTTCTCCCCACTCTCAGCCACCTCTCCATTTTCTCTCTTACTCACTAACTCACTGTTTTCTCTCTTTTTTTTCAGACTCTCTTACTCTTTTCTCTTCAACTTCTCTCAATTGAATTTGGTCTTCATAAACTTGAGCCGGTGTTAATGATGCAAGAGTAATAGACCTTCCATCCTTGACAAAGCTATACTTATTTTTATACCCATCATGGATAACCTTTCTATCATACTGCCATGGCCTACCCAACAAAATATGACCTGCCTGCATAGGTACCACATCACATACAACCTTGTCACTATAGCTCCCAATTGAGAAAGGAATCAACACTAGTCTATTCACCCTAACTTCTCCACTATCATTTAACCATTGTAATTTATAAGTAGTAACCCCAATTTCTCAACTAAAGTTGTGCTAGCTACATTGGTACAACTACCTCCATCAATGATCATACTACATACCTTATCATGGATGTGGCATCGTGTATGAAAAATGTTCTCCCTCTGCTGCTCTGTATGATCTGCTTTGACTTGAGTGTTGAGAGCCCTCATTGTGACCATTAACTTCGCAGCAAGAGCAAATTCCATTGTATCCTCATGCTCACTAACATCTTCCAACGGAGGCATGTCTTCAAATTCATCCTCATTGTCAGTCTCTACTTCTTCATCGCATAGAATCATGGTCCTTTTGTTTAGACATTGAGACGAAATGTGTCCTTTTCCCAAACACCTGAAACACTGGATATCTCGATTCCTGGTTGGCTGTGAGTCTGCCTTTGGTGTTGTCCTGCTAGTACCTTCAGTTCTCCCTTTCGACTCAACCCCATCCCCTTTGTTATCCCACCTTGGTTTTCAGTTTGAGTTGGAACCCGAATTACCGAAGGATTGTCTAGCTGTCCCCTTCCTCTTCAACTGTTTCTCAATTTTCATGGCTACATGCAACATGTCATCCAGCTCTACATAATGCTGCAATTCCACCACATTAGCAATCTCTCTGTGCAACCCATTCAAGAACCTAGCCATAGTAGCTTCTCGATCTTCCTCTACATTTGCTCTAATCATCAAAGTCTCCATCTCTTTATGGTAGTCTTCCACACTCTTCGTCCCTTGATATAGACTTTGCAGTTTCTGGTAGACTTTCTGGTAATAATGACTAGACACAAACCGTTTCCTCATTACTGCCTTTAGTTCATCCTAAGTATTGATAGGATTCTGCCGATGCCGACATCGTGAAGTAACCATTTGATCCCACCAAGTGATGGCATAGTTCGGTGAATTCCAACACAGCAACTTTCACCTTCTTATCCTCAGAATAGTTATGGCATTCAAAAATCAACTCTAACTTCTTCTCCCAATCTAAATATGCCTCGAGATCACTTATACCCTTAAATTGTGGAATAACCATTTTTACATTCCCCAAACCTCCATCAACTTCACCTCCATAATCATTCCTACCCCGTCGTTCAAACCTATCTCCTCTATGTCTTATTCGTCTAATTTCAACTCCTTCGCCCTCATCTTCTCCCCATTCGCTACCTATCTCATGTTCATCCATCCTAGGGTCCCGCCTACCTATTCCCCAGGCAGAAGGTACTTCCACAGGTTGTTCTCTATTATTATTTACCATCGAAGTTCTCAATTTCTTCATCTCCTCCCCCATATCTATCAATAATTGCTCAAACCTATCCATCCTATCATTCTGTTTATTGGTTTGATTACCATACCTGCTGGAATTTGAACCTTCCATGTCAGACATTCTCTCGATTTCTGCCTCACCAATTTTCACTCAAAAACACCCAATTGGCTTTTACCCTCTAATAAGCTCACTCTCTGCCTTTTACCACTCAATTTCTCTTCCCAAGTGTTTACAAAGTCAACAAAGAACTTACCGGACCAAATTTGTGAATTCAAAACAAATACGAGAAGGAATGTGAAGCAAGAGTAATATGGAAACTATAATTTGGAATGAAGAATTTAAGGAACTAGATGAAAGATTTAGATAGTGACTCAAAACGTGTAACAAATAGAAGGTGTTGCTAGCAACTCAATCAAAGAATTCATTTTTTTTATTTTTTTTACTGGTACGAATGAACAATAATTTTTTTTTCACCAACTCAAAAATTTGATTATGAGAAGGACAAAACAGACGGAAGTTGATTTGATCTCAAATTGAGCACAAAAACAACTTTTGAATTTTTTTTTGAGATTTTTCTGGATTAAAGACTCAAAATAATTTACTGGACACAAAAATACGAAGAACACAAAAGAAAGGAAAACAAAGACTCAACAAGAAATAAAAGATAGAACCTGATTAGATTGGAGCCTTTACTCTGATACCAACTGATACGAACCCCGTAGCAACGGTGACTACGAAACCCACAACGAGATTGATGTGGAACCCAAGAACGCCAATAAAATCCCGGTTGGACTTAAACCCAACACAGTGAACCAAAAAATCCAACGATAACGATGATGCGCTGAACCCCTTGATTACACATATAAAGAACTCGCGTACCGATTTTGAACCCACAAGAAGTGATCTTGGAAGTTCGATTTGTTGTTCAATGAAGAACAGAGGAAAAATAAAGCTTTTAGTTTTAATTCAATATGTCAAAAGTTTTTAAAATAACAAAGTATTTAAATATTTATACTAAAGCCCTAAATCTAGTAAAAATGTGCATAAGACAACAAATAATGCCAAAATATGGAAATAAAGTAGAATTCTAAGGAAACTTGGTCTCTTGCCAAAAATTAAAAACTCGCTGAATTTTATAACCAAGCTGTCGCTTGGTTATATTCCAAGCGGTCACTTGGAAGGTCTCTTTCGCTCCCTTTGAGTTTCGGTAAGGTCTGAATGGCCGCTTGGCATTTTACCCTAAGCGGTCGCTTGGCTTTTCCGGCAGGACTATTTCTTCAGTTGCTTGTATCGTGTTGATCCACTTGGTTCCCGGCCTCGACTCCAACATAAAACTTACTCCATTTTGCGTGCCGAACATAGTTTCATCAATAGTGGCTTTGATGAGCATCCCCAGCGCCTCTTTGACTCGTTTTGCTCTCGATCGCATCATTGCCCCTTCCTCAATAATCAACGGGTCTCGGCTTGAGCTTGCAATGGACACTCCCGCATCCTGGCTCATATCATATGATTTTTCATTTCAAAGAGTTGTATGATAATAATTATGTGTGGAAGGATATGAAACTTCCAAGCAACTATACCGGTGCAAAATGACAAAGGAATCTTCAGTCAGTGCTCATGTACTGAAGATGATTAACATTAAAAAGTTGTGTCAATTAAGTTCAATCATGAACCGTGAACTAAGTATTTGACTTGGTTATGCAATCTCTATTAGAGAGGGCTATTCATAATTAATTATGAATTTCACATGAATAAGCTCGAATGCACTATCATTGAGTTGCTAAACATGCTTAAGACTATGAAGCCCAATATCTATTTTTTTAGTGGGCAAATTTTAATCATTGATTCCTCTAAGGCTTGTAAGAAGAAGTCTAAAGGATGCGTTTGAAAAGTATCCAAAATGGTTGAGACGGTCAAAGCGAAGAAGGACAATACCAAATCTAATGACCCTTGTTATCATTTTGGAATAATTGGTCATTGGAACTTGGAAGAAAAATTGCAAGACTTATGTCTACTTCATTAGTCTTTTGGGTATTAGGTATCGGATATGAATCTCATATTTGTATAAATATGTAGAAACTAAATAGAAGTAGACCACTATAAGAGGAAGAAGTTGACCTACATGTTAAAAATGAGCAAAGATGTTTGATTAGTATAATTTTCTTTCTGGAAAATATAATATTTTTGGTGTCTGTTTGACTTTGTTTTTCATGAAAATTGTCAATTAAATGAATAAATTTTCTTACCATTGGGGACAAAAATTGTTTAGATTGCCAAAAAATAAAAATAATAATTTGGAAAATTTTTGGTATTCGTTTGACTTTGTTTTACATGGAATTTGTCAATTAAAGGGATAAATTTTTTTACACTTCATCTTAGAATTTATTTCTATTACTAAAAAAAATAAAAAATAAAAATTTTAAAAAATGTGGAATTTCAATTCCCACCAAAGTGGTAGGAAAAGGAATTCCTTGAAGTCAATGAAAATTTCAAAAGTTGGAAAATATTTTTCATGAAAAATTTGGCCAATCAAACAAGCCAAAAGTGGAAGTTGGAATTCGAATTCCAACTTCCAGAGAAAATAACACGCAATCAAACATGCCCTAAGTAAATTTCATGTTTGAACATGAACTATTTTAATGTTAAGAATAATTGTTGTTCCATTTTATCTTGATAAAATTTTATGGTTATAGTGAATTATAAAATGACATTTATATTCTAAATAATGAGTATTCTATAGTGAGTATAGAGATTGAAAGGCCAAAAAGTGATAACCTGAATAACACTTATATTTGGCATTGACAATTTGGTCACATAAATGAAAATGCAATTCCAAAATTACATGGAGATGTATATTTGGGGTAAGATGATTTTGAATCATTTGACAAGTGCAAATCATGCCTGTTAGGCACAATGACCAAATCTATTTTGCTTGAAAAGGAGAAAGTTCTGCATATTGTTTACCTAATACATGGTACTGTATATGGACCCCTGTCAATTAATGTTGGATGAGATTTCTCTTATTTCATCACATTTACTAACGACTATTTCAGAAATTTTATTGTATACTTGATGAAATTCAGGTATGAATCTCTTGAAAGGTTCAAGGGATTCAAACTGGAAGTAGAGAAACAAATAAGTGAAGGTATTCTTACATTAAGATTAAATCGAGATAGAGAATTTTAGATTGTCTAAAAGAGAATGTGATTCTATCGCAGTGGACTCATCCACGTGCACTGTAACATAATGGTGTATCTGAAAGTAGAAATCATAAACAATTAGATATAGTGCGATTAATAACAAGCCATGCAAACCTCCTAAAATAGTTTTGGGGTCATGCCCTCATTGCAGCGCTACACACTAAATCATGTCCCATCTAAGTCGGTTGACAAAACTCCATAAGAGTTATGGAAATGCAGCAGTCTTAATTTATCTTACATGAAGTTTGAGGCTATGACGCTTATGTGAAGCGCATTGAATCGGATAAACTTAAGTATATATTCGATAAATACATATTTGTGGCATATCCAAGACATATTGGATATCAATTCTATATCTTGTTGACCACCGAAGTCTGATCTCAAATAATATGTACTTGGCAGTAATTTCTTCCACCTGGCAGTTCAGTAATATTACCTCAGTTCAGTTATTAGTCACAGTCCGGTCGAATGACCGTCGTTATCCGAGGGAACATCATAATTACTTTTCTTTATTACCCTGTCGAATCAATCAGATACATTTGAAGGAAAAAATAACGGCACTGCCCTTATCACCCAATGAGCTACCTCGACGATGAATCCCATGCAGGTCATGATTGCCTGATAAAAGACAGGATTATAGGGATTTGATGGGAACCGACCTCGTTGGCCAATCATAACAAAAAGAAGCGACACACAAAACTAAGCTCGGCTTGATGATTGAAGTAATTTATTAGACTTATTTCTTATCATTTTTTAGTCCAATCTCCCTATAAAAGGGTCAATCCCCTTTGTTGATAGGGGATATAGACAAGAAACACAAAAAATCGACCTCACACTTATACTTTCAAGCACAATTATCCAAGGCAAATTTCACTATTTCTTCTTAAAGTTAGCTCAAAGTAATATTTACTTTTTTTGACATCAATTGTTTGGCGCTAGGAGGGCCCTATTGTGAAAAAATAGTCTCTTTCCCCATAAAAAGCAAGAACAATAAGTCACAATCTCACCTCGAAAAACGAATCCTACGCTCATCCCAACGAAACTAATATCCCACACAATTTTCAAAGGAGACACGACCAAACTAATGTGGACAGCCCTCATATGATTGCCATGAGGGAAGCCATCGAGAGGTTAACTAACACAGTCAGCAGACTAGAAAGAAATTAGGCCCCTACTTCCCCACCCATTACCGATGTAGGATCTCCATCTAGGAGAAAAACGGGACAACTTCCCAGCAAAAGGTCCCTTCACTTTTCCAAGGGGGAGTCTTCCAAAAGCCACACAGACGAAGTAAGGAGTCTACCCTAAAAGGGAACTAGCTACCAAAAGGACTGGTAGCGTGTTCAGCAGATTGGGTTCCGAATACTTGCTGACACCTCGGATGAAGCACATCAAACCTAACTTAAAACGCCCATTGGAACCAGAGGGACCTGAAATAAGCGCTTTAAAAAAGCGTATTGCCAACCTAGAGGCCAAAAGGTAAAAGTGCAACTGAGGAATACTTCACCAAACGCCACTCCCCCTTCTCGGAGGACATCCTGGCCGAACCTCTACCTGAGAAACTCAAGATGCCACAACTAACTGGGTATGAAGGGGAAGGAGACCTCCTCAACCACCTAGATAAATACACTTCGTGGATGGAGTTACAAGGCACAGGTGATGCTATCATGTGCCGAGTTTTTCCACTAACATTGGGAGATAAAGCATAAAGATGGTTCAAAAGGCTGCATTAAAGGTCAATAAAAAATTGGAACGACCTGGACACAGCCTTCCTCGCTCAATTTATAGGTTCTAAGGCCATGACGACGCCTAAGGAACGATTGGTAAGTATCAAACACGGAAAAAGTGTGTCACTCAAAAGTTACCTCGGTAGATTCAACAAACAATCTATGGAAGTTGAAAAGGTCTCTGACGACGTTGTATTTATGGAGTTATCTCTGGGTTAAGACCCAGAACACGATTATGGTGGTCTGCACATGAGGACGGACCTAAAACTTGCCACGAATTCCTAAACGGAGCTGAAAAACACATCAGCGCGGAGGAAGCTACATCGGACCAAGAGGATGTTAGAGCCAATCCATGGCCTACTAATCATGACAAAGAAAGAAAACAAGATAAGGGAGTCCTATATGATCAAAAAAGAGATCGGAGAAGCAATGACCGATCTAGACCTAAACCACGCAGATTCCATGATTATCATCCATTAACAACCACTTTGGAAGAAGTCTTCATGCAATCAGGAGAAAAGAAAACATTTCGCAAACTTGCGTTCCCAAGAAAGGAACAAGCTGGAAGGGGCCCAAGAAAGTATTGCCGATATCACAAATCAGTAGGGCATAACACTGACGATTTTCGAGACCTAAAAGAGGAGATTGAGTCCTTAATATGACGAGGTCGTCTCCAAGAATTCGTGGCTAAACCTGTGGAGCCTAACCCATCACATCCTCAACAGCCAGGCCAAGGAAATCAAGCTCAACCGGCTATCCCTGACCGAAATCTTTCCTCAGGGCGGAAATAAGAATGATGGTTGGCGAAAACCAGTACATGGAAGGATCCAGAAGAGAAAGATGCAGGCATGCTCGAGGTACACGCGCGTGGCAAAACTATGAAGTAAAAAATCCAATACCTATTTCTGAATGGTTCGGATTTTCAGAGGGAGATTCTCAAGGAGTCCTGCAGGATCAAAGTGATGCTTTGGTAATCATCATGCCCATTGCAGGGGTACATGTGCATCTCACACTTGTGGACAACGAGAGTTCGGTAAACATACTGTATTCCCGAACTCTGAGGCAGCTAGAAATCTCAGAGCATTACCTCTAGCCATACCCCAAAAGGCTACAAATATTTTTCGAAAATCCTATTGAAGCCAAATGGCAGACGTCCTTATAGTAGAGCTGGGCGAGGTCCCCTGCCAGAGAAGAATTATGGCCGATTTCATGGTAGTTGACCTACCATCCAATTACAATGCAATACTGGGGAGACCCATATTGCATGAACTCAAAGCTGTCACTTCAATATATCACTACTGTATGAAGTTTTTCACACCTTATGGAGTAGGGAGGGTACATGGAAATCAAGCTGAAGCTAGTGCCTACAACGTCGACCTGTCCCAACTAGGACTGTCAATGGATTGGATTTTGATCCGAATCCGATGAAATTAATGGGAGATAGATTTAGAATCTCAATCCGATAACCGGATTAAAATCCGAATCCGATAATCCGTTAACTAAATGGATCAAATATGGATATAGGTCAATCCAATCCGATAATAATCCGATCCGATTTTTTATAATAATATAATATATTTTATAAAAACATGCTTTTTATTTTTTATTTATTTTTTACTTTTTTTAACTGCTAAATGATTTTTAAAAAAAATACAAAGAGGCGCTTTGAAAATAGTATAATATTATTATTTGGGATATTTATAGAGTTTTTGATTTTTTATTAATTAAAATAAGTTAGAAAAATAATTATTCTAATTAATAAAGTAAATAAAAAATTAAGGGATAAGGTAGTTTTATTTTGTCCCACATCGGATGTTTACTACAAACACATGGGAATTGTAGTCTATAAATAAGTGGGTCATTAGTTATTAGGTAGTTCAACCTTTTGGGCCTTTTAATTTATAAAACAAGTCAAAAGGGTTTAAGATGTTTATTAGTTTCTAATATTAAAATTTTAAAATTTAATCGAAAAATTCGGTTTCGGGTCATCCGATTTTTGGACAAATCGGTCATTTGGCCGATTTTTTACCGACTTTTGATTAAGTGGGTTTTTAGTATTAATCAAACCAAATTTTGATTCGGATCGGATTTTCGGATCGGATGTTTGATAATATAGCAAATCGGATATGGATTTAACAATCAAATATCCATCGGATTATCGGATCGGATCGGATCCCATTCTTATCGGATCGGATCGGATATGGGTAGATCCGGTCCATATTTGATCCATTGACAGCCCTAGTCCCAACCTCATGTCTGCATGATGAGAGAGGAGCAGAACACTGGAACAAGAGAAGCAAGACTAAAAAGACCCATTGTGGCTGACCTAACTGAGATCGTCATTACTGCAAAACACCGTAGGAGGCCGTTGGATGATCAACTACCATTCAACGACAATAAGGTAGACCCAAATCCTTATCCTGGCGTCCTAGTAGTCTCAGTGCCTATAGCTGAAATCATTATACCCAAAGTATTGATTGATATCGGAAGTGCACTTAACATACTTTTTACCAATACACTGAAGTGGATATGAATCCTTTTGCACTTCTTACAACCATATCCAAATATGGTGCAAGGACTGAGTGGAGCTATGGTTAAAGCAAGAGGATTGATTAAGCTTACTGTTGAAGCTGGGAAGCCCCGCAGCATTAGAGGACTAATGCTTAGTTCGTAGTCCTAGATTCCATCTCACCCTATGACCCTATCATGGGGCAGACTTTGTTATTCAACCTTCGAGCTGTGATATCTCCGTTTCACTATTCATTCAAATTCCCTACACCTTATGGTGTAGGAGAAATCAAAGGAAACAGGAAACTTACTAAAATGTATCAAAGGACAGCTCGATCTCAGATGCATCACAATAACCGACCTCCACTAACCACGTGCATGATGTTCGACCTCGGTCCACTAGATTCCCGTGTAAAAACCAAAGGGGGAGAGCCAGTGGAAGAACTGGATATGGTGTCAGTTTGTGGAAGCGACCCCACCAAAGAACTCTGAATAGGAAGAGAGCTCTGACCTCCGGTCCGAGGTCAGATACTAGCATGCCTTCAAAAAATCCTGGATATCTTTGCATGGAGACATGAAGACCTGAAAGGAATCGATCCAAAGATCGGCTGCCACAAGCTAAACATCAATCCAGAAGTTCGGCCAAAGCAGCAAAGACGTCAACCTTTGAACCCAAAAAGATACGAGGCTCTCAACAAGGAGATACAGAAGCTGCTCCGCAATAGATGCATTCGCGAAGCTTACTACCACGAATGGGTGGCAAATCCAGTTTTGTGAAAAAGAGCAACAGAGATTGGAGAGTGTGCATTGATTTCACCGACCTGAACAAGGCATGTCCAAAGGACAGCTTCCCATGCCAAGGATAGACCAAATGGTCGATGCTACTGCTGGACACGAACTGCTCATGTAACGCCCCAAAATTCTCAAAAATTCGAAGTGTTAAAAATTCTGCTCTTCGTTTGACCTCTTAGATGCTAACCAAAATAAATTTTAATTGAGATAAATTTTGGAGTTTGAAATATATAAAATTATAATGGAAGATATATGTCCACATAGACTTTAGAAAATCATGGTGTAAATTTATTTATTATTATTTTTTTTTTTTTTTTGAAACAAGACATCTCATGAAAATTCAGCAACTTGCGGTTGTGTAGCAGCGGAAAGAAAATCTATGTTTTGCCTAGTAAACGTAGACTAAAAATTATGAAATTTTAACAGAGACTATGACACTCATACACATCCATCAAATAAAAATTTGGGGTCTCGATGATAATGTTTGAAACATGAAAATATTGTTCGACTATGTTGTACTGAAAATTTGGAACTGATTGGACGCAGTTTACCAAAATGGACATAACATTTTCTCTAGTTATTATTTTACAGTAATTCTAAAAACTACTATTATAAGACTCATAGTGATTTCAAACCCCACTGATTTCACTCAAAAAAAAGTGCACCGTAGCCCAAGTTATACCATTTTTAAACAGGTAGACGGAAATTGAAATTCATTGCAGCATTAAATAAACTTGATACGTAATCATTCAATCGTTTCTAAATTTTAGTCGACATGAAATGTAAATATAATTAAGACAAACAGAAAGTTAAACATATTATAAGTGTTTTCTAAATGTTCATAAGAGATTTAAACCAATTAAAGTTTTACTAGAAGGTTGAATGCATTCTAAATCACCGAGCACTTGCCACCACACCATGCCACTGCCACACTTTCATTTAACTTGAAATTTTTGTATGTAGCAGTGAGTATCACAAGTAATACTTAGTATAAAAACACTTAAGTAAACAAATAAAAATAACATGTTTTCTAGAATTGCGATTTGGTTATTTTTGTCACTGTCAATTTCAAAACGAACTAGTGATCAGGCAGTCCATTTACTCTTATGTTTTAACAACCCCTTTCTCTTATGAATCGAAATTCATCTCTTTATCTCTTATTGGAACCACCAAAGAGTACTTCCATTCCCTCATGAGTGACACAATAACACGTTAATGCAAATTGAAAACAAACAATTTTTACTGTACTTACAAAAATATGAGAAACACCCCTACCTTGAATGCTTGGAATTTGAATATCTTTTGCGTTAAAAAAAATACATCGTTCTCTTCACTTTCTCTTTTAGAAAATTTCCCGATTCAGGGTGCCTTAACTCTATGAAAAAAAAAATGGGCGAACAAATTTTTGTCTGAGTATCTTAGTTTGGAAAAGAAAACATGGCCTTAGAGGTTGAAGGAAATTGTTGCTTATCAAACACAGAATGCAAGTGCAATTGGCAAAAATCACTATGGGAGTAAAAAAATATAAGTGAAATATTACTTGGTAGATTTATGAGGTAACGTGACTTTTCAAGTACGTGGCAGTTTCCTTTCCTTTCTTTTTCATAATTATCATTATGAGTTTTAATTATTATAAGGAAATTAATGTATTAATCATGTTTAAGTTATTAAAATGTTTCAACTTCCTAACCGTACATATTGAAATTAAGGTTTTCTCTTTTATTATTTTATTTTATTTTTTATTAATAAAATATAGAATTTTGACTACTTTTCTACCAACCAAGCAACTCGAATATAAATAGTTCAAAATCATTTCTTCTCAAGTCCAATTTATTTTGTTTAACACGAGCTTCAAAATGAATATAATTTATGATATATTTTATCAACTTCTAAAATGCTTAGTTGTTCGACCCAAATAGGATTTACAATAAATTCTATACAAATACATAAGAAATAAATATTTTATGCAAATAAGTGCGTGGAGCTTATTTTTAACTTTTGGACTTAAGATATGTCATCACAACTTTAAAGTAAATAAGTTTTAAGACAAGTACGCACAAATTTACTATCATGACAAAACTTTAATTTGAACTCTTAGGAAAGGTCGTAGCGACTCCATAATATAATTCAAATTATTTTCGAGTTCTACAAGAAATATTTTTTTATTTGAAAACTACATACGATTTTTTTCCTCAGCCGCTACAACTCTCTCCGCTTAAAATATTTTCGTCTTCGAAATTTAACTTACTTGTTTAAGGAGGTCGGGATACTTGACAAAGATGTCTTCTTCCCTTTCCCAAGTAGCCTCATCCTTACCATGTTTATCACATTGGACTTTGACTAATGGAACCCTTCGATTTCTCTGAACATGCTCATTTCTCTCTAGAATCAATACAGGAGCTTTTTCGTACGTCATGTTGCTCTGGACATCAAGTGACCGAACATTCACCACGTGGCTAGGAACCGGGATGTACTTT
This sequence comes from Osmanthus fragrans, assembly GCA_019395295.1. Lineage (NCBI taxonomy): Eukaryota > Viridiplantae > Streptophyta > Magnoliopsida > Lamiales > Oleaceae > Osmanthus > Osmanthus fragrans. Next base: position 19,587,293 of record CM033344.1, on the reverse strand, counting down.
CTCAACCTAGAAACCTAAATTATGTTGAGCATTGCTGAAAGTTCGGGTGGCAATGCTAAACGATATGCCACATTCCCAATCCTTTCAAGAATCTCAAATGGACCGATAAATCTAAGACTCAGTTTTCCTTTCTTTCCAAATCGTAGTATTCCGTTTATTGGCACCACTTTGAGAAACACCTTGAGAAATACTTCTCGGCCGCTACAACTCAACTTTATGAATGTTTTCTCAGGGTACAATCAAATATCCATGCATGAATCAGACCAAGAGCATACATCATTCATCACTGGCTGAGGTCTCTACTGCTACCGAATGATGCCCTTTGGGCTCAAAAATGCCAGAGCCACTTATCTGCGCTTGGTAAACTCCATGTTTGCCCAACAAATTGGAAAAATCATGGAAGTTTACGTCGATGGCATGCTAGTGAAAAGCATGAGAATCAAGGATCACCAGCAACACCTTGCTGAAATGTTCAAGATCCTTAGAAAATACAGAATGAAACTCAACCCAAAGAAGTGTGCTTTCAGTGTAAACTCGGTTAAAGTTTTGGGATACATCGTCAATAGACGAGGGATCGAAGCCAACCCTGAAAAATACGAGTTGTTATTGACATGAAGGCACCAACAAAGAAAATTTGAATGGACATCTAAGTGTCAAAACGCATTTGATGAGCTGAAAAATCAATTGGCTCAACCACCAATTATGTCCAAGCCCAAAGTAGGAGAAACTTTAATGGTATACCTTACTGTATCAAAACATGCCATCAGTTTTGTCTTAGCAACGGAAGAAGAAGGAATACAACACCATGTCTACTATACCAACAAGGCTCTTCACGAGGCCAAACTCAGACACTCGCCCCTTGAAAAATTGGCGTACGCAGTTATCACAGCTGCTAGGAAGTTGAGACCTTACTTCCTAGAACATACCATTGAGATCCTGACTAATTCTTCGTTAAGACAAACCTTACAGAAACCTAACACATCAGGACGGATGCTAAAATGGGCAGTCGAGATAGGACAGTTCGACATAAAATACAAACCTCGCACTTCTATCAAGGGACAAGCCCTTGTTGACTTTGTAGCTGGATTTAGTATGGAACCAGTGGAGAGAATTGTGTCAGGCCTTCCTTGGAAGCTCTATGTAGACAGATCTTCCACTGAAACTAGGTCTCGAGTTGGGGTAGTGCTATTTAGTCCTGATTGCCAGCTATTTTGTTAGGCTTTGCCTTTTGATTTCAACACTTCCAACAATGAGGCTGAGTACGAAGCCCTGATAGCTGGAATAAGAATGGCTCAAGAGTTGAGAATCACGAACTTGATAGTATACAGTGATTCCCAACTAGTGGTTAATCAGATCAACGACACTTACTGAGCCAATGAGAAAATGATGAACAGTTATCTCCAAGTCGTGAGAAAGGAGTTCAAAAGTCTTCGGACCAAACATGTTAAGCAAATCCCAAGGTCACAAAATGGACATTCTGATGCTTTAGCTCGGTTAGCGACAAGTGAAGGAATAGAAAAGTTCAACAGCATCCCTGTGGGGAGGATCTCACAATCTGCCATGGAAAATGAGGAAGTCGAGTCCATGATGATAGATCCTAAGCCCACTTGGTTTGACGAAATCAACCTTTACTTAAAAATCAGGGTATGTCCTGGTGATCCTGTGGAAGCAAGATGGCTATGAATCAGATCGGCCTAGTACACCCTAGTAAACAACACTCTTTACAAAAGAAGATACTCGACCCCCTTGCTAAGATGTCTGAACAAAGAGGAGACTCTCTACACCCTCCAGGAGATACATGAAGAAATGTACGAAAACCATTCCAGAGGGCAATCCTTAGCTCACAAAATCATACAACAAGGATATTTTTGGCCCACCATGAGAAAAGATGCACTTAAGTTCGTGAGAAAATGTGACAAATGTCAGCGCCTTGTTCCTTTTACCAAAGCTCCCCCACAAGAGCTTAACTTTGTGGTGGCCCATGGACCTTTGAAACATGGAGGGTCAACCTAATTGGCCCAATGCCCACCGGACGAGGAGGAGCCAAATACACCATAGTCGCGGTTGATTACTTTTACCAAATGGCCCGAAGCTGAACCGTTCGTAAAGATTATCGAACAAATGACCACTGATTTCCTATGGAAGTTCATCATATGCAGGTTCACAATACCTTACTCTATTGTCACCGACAATGGCAGACAGTTCGATAACACCCGCCTCATCAACTTCTGTGAAGAACTTGGCATTAGGAAATACTTCTCCACACCAAATCATCCCCAAGCTAATGGTCAGGTCGAGGCTATCAATAAAATCATAAAGCACACATTGAAGGCTAAGCTTGATGTCCTCAAAGGCAGATGGGTGGACAGACTCCCCAGCGTATTATGGTCTTACCACACTACTGCAAGGACAAGCATAGGTGAAACGCCATTTTCTTCAAACCTTTGGCGTTGAAGCAGTAATCCCTTTGGAAATGGGGATAACTTCATTTCTAACTGCTATTTCTGACCCCAATTGGAAATGAAGATACTCTTAGAGGAGAGCTGGATTTGTTGGAAGAAAGAAGGGACGACGCTGGACTTAGAAATGCAGTGTACAAGCAAAGGAACGCTCTTTATTACAATCAGAAATACAAAAGAGAAAATTTGAGGTAGGATCTCTAGTCTTGCGAAGGGTTTTTATTGCCACAAGAGAGATCAGATCAGGAAGTCTAGGTCCTAACTGGGAAGGACCTTACATTGTAACGAAAATATTACCAAAAGAAGTCTATGAGTTGAAAGACATGGAAGAAAGACCTATGCCCCATCCTTGGAATGCAGAGCATCTCCGCCAGTACTACCAATGAAATAGAAGGTCTGAAAACCTATGTACAAAAATTACATCATCAATAAAAGATTGCTTCTTCATTCCTAAATGTTTATCGATGAATCAAAACCTCACTTCTTCAAGTGAACCGAACTAAGGTTGTACGTGCTGCAACAGTTACACAGATTTCCTACAATGAAAATAATTAAAGCATCACTTATTCAAGTAGGTTGTATGTGCTGCAACACTTAAACAGATTTTCTACAACAGAAATAATCAAAGCCTCACTTTTTCAAGTGAGCCGAACTAAGATTGCATGTACTGCAACAATTAGACAGATTTCCTACAATGAAAATAATCAAAGCCTCACTTCTTCAAGTGAGCCAAACTAAGGTTGCATGTGCTGCAACACTTAGACAGATTTTCTACAATGGAAACAATCAAAGCCGAACTAAGGTTACATCTACTGCAACACTTAGACAGATTTCCTACAACGAAAATACCCTGAATCTCACTTCTCCAAAAAAGTCGTGCTAAAATTTTCACCTAACTACAACGCTTAGGCGATTTTGCTTTAACAAAAAAATAAAGGCCTTACTTACTCAAGAAATGCGGACCAATGTGTACGAGGCGCCACATATGCAAGCTTTATACTTAAAACAAGTTATTCGATAAATAAAATATTGAAACTAGAAGCTTTTGAAATCATATTTCAATTAATAACTGGAAGTTTAGTACAAAACAAGGAAAAACAAAGGCTACAAAACTACGCAAGTACAAAATGGAAGATAAAAGCTAGCAGAACCAGGGAGCCTTGTGGGGTGGAACATCTCGCTCAACATCTTCATCAACTGGGGAAAAGGCGAACTCCTTCCAATCCGAACAAACGCTCCAGCTCTTTTTTTTGTTCTTCCAATGCTTCTTGAAGGAATGTTGTGTCAGAACCTGGCCTCTCATTGCGGATGTATTTCACTATTTCCTCCAAGGCCACTAGGCATCTTAAGAAATGGCATCGAACTCAGAAGAGGCCCTCCAAAGGTCCACAACATTGGCTGCCTTGGCCTCGGTCTCTTCCACCTTCTTCCTAGCTCGGGCCTGCTCTTCCTTAACCTTAGCCTGCTCCATCTCAAGCAGAGCTTGCAGCTCCTTTGCTCACCTCTTCTCTTTTATCTCCTTCTAGTTGGCCTTCTGCCCCAAGCCTACAAGGCCGCATTATTATCCAAGAGTCGGAGCTCTGACCCCGACTTTGCCTCCAACTCTATGCCCATCTTGTTTAATCTGTCCTCGTATCCCCTCCTCTCCTTACAAAAGGCAGCTCTTTCAATCTCCATCTTTTCATAATGGCCCGTGGCCTGATCTCTCACCTCTAGCATTTTATCTAGCTCGTTCTTTACCTGCACCAGCAAAAGAAACTAAGTCAGGCCCTAACAAAAAAAACTAAGTCAATAAACTAAGTGTTGAGCTCGAGATATTGTACCTTTTCTGCCACAGACATCATGTACATGACAGACCTGTGGCTGTAAAGCAGCACAGTAACTATTGCCTCCCCCACTGGCATCTCCGCCATGAAGCCCTGCTTTTTTTAATTCCATCTTCGAGTGAGTAAATTGGTAGAATCTCTGAGGGGAGGATGGAGTGCGGCAGTAGACTCTCTCGTCGGAGATGGAACTTGGAGGTAGTCTAGGAAGATATCCCAGCGATAACCGAGCAAGCCTTCCAAGTTCAGTCGGCCTCTGTAGATCAAGGCACCTCTCCTGTATCCTTGAAGATTCGGTCTCCATGGCAGGCAAGGAAGATGTAATAGGAGACAACCTCTATGGGATAGCCACTAGAGAAAGTAGCTCAACTGTAGTCACCGGAGCACGGTCCACAATCCGAGGTGTCCCAGTGTTCATTTTCTTCAGAAGTGGGAGCTCATTTTCCACCTCGAGCCTCTTTCTTTTGAGGCTGGACAACAGTTACTGCGAGGGCATCCTTTCTTTTGCCCTTCTTCGCAGCAGTTTTCTTCGCAGCCTTCAAACTAAGCATTTCTCGTTGATAATCTACACAAAGAAAAAAAACATTAGTATACAACAACAACAACATGAAAAGATAACGAGCTCACAAAAGGACTTACTGGATGCAGTGGGGAAGGAAGACGATGCTCCAACTGCAGAGCTCACAGGAGGGATCGAAGTAAACCAACCCGGAAGAGGTTATCCTCTGAAATCAAGAATCTGCAAGACCTCTGCCCCTTAGATAATCCTCTAATTGCTTCAGCTGATCTCTTATCATTCGAGCTCAAAATCCCAACCGGGTAATCTGCTAAATAAACAGAAATTGTTAAAGAGTTATTCTCTTGAGTTCGGCTAGAGACATAAAATACGAAACTTACGTAAAGGGTGATACAAGGCTGGGATGATGTCTTCCCTATCCTCCTCGGCAGGGTGGAACTGCCAATCTCCAAAAATGAAGAAGAACTCATCATTCCACCTTTTTATCGAAGATGGGGTATCTAAAACTAAGGAACCCCCCGTCCTCGGCCTAATGCTGGTATACCACCAGCCTGAGTTCTTCCCATCCTCCTTAAAGGTAAAGAGGGAGTTGAACTGTTCAATACCCATCTCGGGATTCTCCATCCTATTCCGTAGAACAAGGGTGGCAATAGAGTTTGCCACCCATTAAGGCATAGTTGGGTGGGAGCTATGCCCCAAAAGGACACAAACCTACGGATGACCCTAGGAAAATGGAACCTAAGTCCGGCATCTAGGATTGGCAAGTTCAGAGCAATATACCCCTCTGGGGAGCGTTAGCTCGATCAGATGGTTCTGGGACCACCATTTCTATCGACCTAGGGATGCAGTACCAACCTCGCCAAGTCGCTAGCATGTCTCTCGTTACCACCGACCTATATGAGCTCGCCGCCCATCTCCATACTCATCTCCCCCACTGCCATTCTGAGAACCTACCTCTTCGGCCTTAGAACCTTCGCCGTCAAAATTCATACCTCTAACTTGGCCTATATCTAATGGGTTAACTATGTTAAAAGGGATCGGAGTAAAAACTTCCCTACAATCTAAGAAAGACGAAGAAGATGAAGGAGAATGGATGACTGACTCTTCTTGCTGGTTACCCCAAGACAGAACCCTGGACTCGTCCGAACTCATAAAAGTCAAGACCGAAAGAAAGAATCGAGAAATAAACATATTTCTAAGGAAAAGGAATACCTGAACTAACGACCTCATTCAACTAGGGCTAGAAGAACTAAGAAGGAAGTGCTACCTTGCTTGGGAAAGAAAACTTGCGAAGAAAAGTACTAAAAATGATAGGAAAAAGTATTTAAAGGTGAGGGAAGACCAAATGTCTTCATCTGAACCGTTAGATCAAGAAAATGAAGAAAAATAAAGGGCCTAGATTCACTAGTCCAAAACGACGTTGTTTCAAAGTGGCTTCCAGAATTTCGTTAGTGCATGACAGCTCTGTGCCACCTGTCGCCTTCTCTCTTCGTCTTCATAATTAAAAATAAATATCTTAGAAAGGCGTGCCTATCTGACTAAAGTCAATCCGTCTATGATAGACGAACTGACCTGGGGGTAACTGTTGACCACCGAAGTCCTATCTCAAATAATATGTACTTAGTAGTAATCTCTTCCGCCTGGCAGTTCGGTAATATTACCTCAGTTCGGTTATTAGTCATAGTCCGGTCGAATGACCGTCGTTATCCCAGGGAACATCATAATTACGTTTCTTTATTACCCTATCCAATCAATCAGATACACTTGAAGGAAAAAATAGCAGCATCGCCCTTATCACCCAATTAGCTACCTCGACGATGAATCCCATGCATGTCATGATTGCCTGATAAAAGACAAGATTATGGGGATTTTACGGGAACCGACCTCATTCGCCAATCATAACAAAAAGGAGCGGCACATAAACCTAAGCTCGGCCTGATGATTTAAGTGATTGATTAAACTTATTTCTTATCATTTTTAGTCTAATCTCCTTAGAAAAAGGGTCAATCCCCTTTGCTGAAAGGGGGATATACACAAGAAACACAAAAAATCGACCTCACACTTATATTTTCAAGCACAATTATCCAAGGCAAATTTCGCTCTTTCTTCTTAAAGTTGGCTCAAAGCAATATTTACATTTTTAACATTTTTTGAAAAGAACGTCGCAAGCCATGTTATATTCCATTGAAAGTGATGAGAATAGATCTTGAAGGAATTCAAGAGATGAAGATATAGTTGACCAAGTAGATGAATCTGAGTTTGATCCCACAACTGTTAAGAGGCATACTCTTAACCATGAAGTAGAGACTTTCGAGGAAACGTCAGCTCCGTGTAAATCAAGTAGGATCATTCGACCTTCATGAAGGTGAGAATCCATGATTACTAATCAGACATCACTAATCGAGGATGATAAACCTACTAATTGCACAAAACAAAGTTTAGTGTTGACATAAAGAGATGACAATAGGTCATGGAATTCGAGATGAAATCGATGTCTGTGAACAAAGTTTAGACCTTGATCGACCAACCTGATGGAATAGAACACATAGGTTATAAATGGATTTACACAAAAAGGTCGGCATAGATGGAAACTTTCTTACATACAAATATAGGCTAATAGCAAAAGGTTACAAATAAAGACAAGGAGTTGACTATGAGTTAGGGTAAAAGGATGTCAAAACTGTATTCCCTAACAGGAACTTGCAAGAGAAAGTGTACATGATACAACTCGAAAGTCTTGAATCAAAATATGCTTACAAGGTATGTAAGCTTGATAAATTCTTATATGGATTGAAACAAGCCTCTTGGAGCTGAAATCTTCGATTTGATGAAATTTCAAAAAGAAGATCCATGGGTTTACAAGAAGATAGTAGAGTGTAGTTGTATTCCTGATAACATAAGTAGATAATATATTAATAGGAAACAACATCCCCATGTTTCAATCGTTGAAATCATGGTTGTCAAATAATATCTTCATAAAAAATATGGGATAAACAACTTGATCTATAAAGATAGATTCAGAAGATTGCTTAACTCTTCCCAATCTACATAGATAAAATTTGGAGAATATTTTGTATGGAGAACATGAATTGAGAGTTTATGGATTACATTGATACTAACTTCTAGTCAGATTATAATGATAGCAAATCTCAATCAAGATATGATTTACTTTTAAATTATAGAGCGATTAGTTGGAAAAGTTCCAAAAACATGAAACAACCATTGATTCAATAGCAGAAACCTAATACATGATTACTTCAGAAGCAGCAAAGAATTGTGGTGTGAATTAAGAGGTTCATTAATGAATTTGGAATAGTTCCTAACATTGTTGATCACGTGCCTTTATATTGTGATAACAATATAACCATTGCACAAGCGAAGGAACTAAGGTTTTATCAATGATCCAGACATGTATTAAGGCGTTATCATCTCATCAGATATAATACAAAGAAATGACGTAAAGAAGGAACGAATTCTCACGATTGATAATATTACAGATCCACTGACAAAAAGTTGTCGTAGTATAAACATTACCATCATTTAGACTTTTATGATATTAGACATATAGGTGATTGAATCTAGTGCAAATGGGAGTTTGTAAGTGTCATGCCCTAGGTTCAATCAACTTTGGACATAAGCACTTTTAATATATAATTATTGCAATTTTATGGTAGATCTATTATTTAATTAATATTCAATCAAATTAATTAATAGGGTCTGTAGATTCAAATCCTAGTAATTTGTTAATCACAAGGAGTTGTGATTGTGAGATACAAATTATATATGATTAAATCTTAAATCATTCATGGTTGTAAGTAATAACGAGATACATATATCGTTATTACAGATATACCATCACGAGTGACATTTCTTACGTATGAAGTAAGTAGTTGATCCCACAAGCTAAGGTGTGGTGATACTTAAATGAACACGTAAATATTTTGTTATAGCCCAAAACATTGGAGACCCGTTGGGAGGATTCCACATGAATAACTATCTGAGTGTTAGTGGTTAATCACTAACATTCGGTAGTGAAATTGGTCCTTCAACTTGAGGTCATCATAATATCTTAAATGAAGAGCCGCTAATACGGCATCTTGAGTGTTAGTGATATTGGATATTGCTTTGCTAAGAGCCGCTAATACGACATCATTTGGATATATCAAGAATCATATGAAGATTGTGAATGATCAATAGAAGATTCGCCACTCTTAGATAATAAAATATTATGATCTACATTTCATCCAGTTAAGTTTATAATGAAATTCATGGCCAAAGTCTACTCATAAGTTGATAATGAAATTCATGGCCAGAGTTTTCGACTTATATTGACTTAGTAGTGAAATGAAAGAAATGATCGATAATTGAGATTGACACATATTCATAACTCATAATTGATTGGATTATATTGACGAAGAAATTATAGTTTTACGGTAAACGAATAAGTTTGATTTTGTCATACCACGTGACATTTTTCATCACATATATTGCCCTGCAAGATGTCAATCTGAGACAACGGATGTGAATTAGTGATAAATTAAAGGGGGTGTTTTAATTTAATCGATTTTGATTAGATCAAAATAATAGTTCACGTCGTTAGACATCGTGATTGAGAACCTAATGAGTCACACACAGAAAGAGAACTAGAATAATGAGATTTATCAAATAATTAATTAACAAGTGTTGGATAATTAATAAATTGAGTTGCTTATTAATAGCCTAAATTAATTATTTTGATTAATTAATTTATAGACCAAATTTAATTAATTGAATTAATTAAATAGTGAATCATATTAAGTTATGAGACGAACTAGGTCCATTTTGGCCTATATAAATAAACTGCTAGGATTTGAAAACTGGGTAGAGAAACTTAATATTCTTGTTAGTACAAGAAAAGTAAAAACTCTAGTTTTTTCAATCTTATTCCCTGTGTGAATTTTCATTGGAAGCTGGATAATTGGACAGCTATAGATTGCAGATCGTGGTTGTTGGAGTTCAAAAACACAAAAGAGTTTGCAGAATTCAACAAATGTATAATTTTTATTACAGTTTCTATCTAAACATAAAGCAAATCCTTGATGAGAATTGAAATCTTGATTAATTTTCGTTGTGCATGTTAAGTAAATTCCCAACAATATTAACTAAAGGTGAATTCAGGCATTATATTTCCAAATTGTAAAAGTTGATCCACTAATTTTCCTTTTTCTCTTTTCATGAAAGTAATGACTTTCTATTGCATTTGTCTCAACCAACACCTTTGTAATTAATAATGCAAGTACACTGTAAAAACCGAGAGTGTAAGAAAAGGACTTGTGATGACTGATTTATTCTTATTGTTGTTACATAAATAAATTAAAAGACTACTATGGAACGAGTTTGATATATATAAATATATTTATATATATATATATATACACACACACACACACACACAGAGTATTTTTTTTTTAAAGGTAGAAAACAGCAACATTCATTGAATGTTGCAAAAATAAGGATACAAGCATAGATAACAAGTAAAAAATAGTTGCAAAAATGTTATTAGCAACACTAAAAATACATTGCAACATTTCAAAAGGGTTATTAGTAACATTCAAAAAAACGTTGCAAAAAGATTATCAGTAACATTAAACAAATGTTGTCGTATCTTTATACTCAACGACAACATTAATTAAGGTTTGCAATATATGTCCGAACGTTGTAAAATGTCTTTGGCAACATTTTTTTAACGTTGCAAAAAACAGTTTTTGTTGTAGTAGTTGAACATTACTATATTGTGGGAGATAGTAAAATTAAAATAAAAAATAAAAAATTTAAACTTATATGGTGTGGGAAATCAAAAGAAAACCAATCGTTCATTGAAGATTACTCTATTGAATGCATGATTTCACGCATGATTATATCTGACGGTTCAAACGTTTCACGTATGGACAGTATGGTGGTTTTGAATTATTGACATCAACATAATTCATCACTTTTTTGAATTTCTATCACTTTTTGAGTTTTTATCATTTTTTTTTTTTTTTAATTTTAAGCACTTTCTATTATAGGGTGTTGTGTTCCTAAAATGTCATTATAGCCCATGTTTAAGTAATGGAAGTGAAATATAGTCACTGTTTGATGGGGATTAAAATTAGATTTTTAATAGATTTTAAAAAAAAATGTGTTAAAAAATATGGTTGAAAAGTTGTGTGACCCATAAAAAAGATGTGATTATTATTAATTGTTTGACTTTAACTTAAATTAAAATCTTATTTAAATCAATAACAAACAGGGGCATAATCACAAAGAGATAACATGTAAAAGAAAATCAACCATCTCTGTATCTATTTATAGATTTTGATTTGTGCTTTTCAATTTTTTTTAAGTGTTCTTAGCTTCTTCTTTTTTTTTTTTTTTTTTTTTTTTTTTTTTTGGTATTTGTCAATTTTTTTAATTTTCGTCATATTTTTGTTTGAATTTTTTTCACTTCCAACTTATGTGTTGTGTTCATAAAATAAAGTTAGGTTTTATGTTTAGTTGAAGTGAAGCATAATCACAGTGAGACTATGTAGAAGAAAATCAACAATCTCTGAATCTTAGAAAGTGTTTTTCGCTTTTTTGAGTGTTTGAGAATATTTGTCACTTTATTAAATTGCTTCCATGTTTAATGCCATATAAACAAAGATCATTTAATATTTCTGAAGCATGTTGTGTCACTTTATTAAATTGCTCAATGTAAGTAAAGTCTTCATTATAGAGAAAGTGACATTGTACTTCACTTTTTGATTTAAAAAAAAAAAAAAAAAAAATTGACATACAATGTAACTTTTAATAAAACAATGTCACTTTTAATAAAAATGTGACACTTAACTTCGTATAATATTTTTTACTAACAAAAAACTATTCATATAATTTTTCAAAAGATTTCTAATTTTAAGGGAATTTCTGCAAGTTCACCAACTACAATTCTATCATATTTTGTTGAGTTCAAGGAGCTGTACTTATGCATATATATAATGCCTTTTAACTAAAAAATGTTGTAAGTCCTATTCAACAAATTATACAGGCAATATGTACATATATGTCAATTAAATCTTCTAATTTTCTTCTGGAAGTGACAAACTTATGTCTCAAAGAAAAACATCATATAAAAGTCCAAAAAAATAAAATAATAAATAACTGGCAATTCATTTCAGCTGGAAAATGGTCTGATTAATCAAATGCACCCTTTAACAAGAAAAATAATAATAAATAACAAAGACCACTGCCTTTCAGGTGACAATACATACAGTACAGTATTTATTGACCATGCATGCATAAAAATCTTAATTTTTTGGAAATATGCATAAGATTAATTAATTCAAATCACAGCTTCTAAAACTGAGATAGAAATATCAAAACAACTTGAGTTAAAATACAAAGCATGGTGAAGTGGCGGATAAAATGGCAATAGGATTCATTGCACTTGATCATTAGTTCCTGGAGTCCAATGCTAAAATGGTACTGAGATTCATGGGATTCATGTATTTGTTGTCACCAGTCAGTATCTGTTGCACAATAATTCTGTTGGCTTTCTCAGATGGATGGAACGCATCCCAGAATGCATACAAATCTCTATTTGGGCACAAGTTGGATATAAGAGTACACAGTCCAACCCCATTGTATGGCCCTTGTCCACAGCATGCTATTTTTGATGTAACAAATCCTGTCCGATCATATAAATATTAGGTTTTGTTTTGAAAGAACTAAAATTAAGTTTGGTGACTATTTACTTGTTTTGATTTATGTATTGAAACTTAAGTTGAACGTAAAACATGTTTCTTTCTATAAGATGTTACTTACGTTGATAATAAGGGAGTTGGATTAGTTTCAAATAAGTAAGTTATCTATTTTGACCGTCGAGCAACGAAAAACATCTATATTTTACACCAAACTGGTCCGAAAGTTACCATTCGGACTCTCTTGCTATAAACAAGAGAACCAAGTGGTCAAAATCAGATGTACTATGCTTTCCATAGAATTATTATGGTTAAAGAAATTAAGAGAACGATGAAAAGTAGTTGAAGCTTTAACTCTTTATATTCCCTTATGAGATGCTCTCCACCTCCACCCCTCCACCCCAAAAGAAAGAGTCGTATAGTCGGACGCGCAAGTTGTAATAAATAGTAGATTATATACCGTAGGCCTGAGGATTTGTGATAAAGTCGGATGTCATTTGCCTTGTGTTAGCAGAAATAAAGATATCAGATCCAATTTCACTATTTAGACCGTTCAACAATTGAACCAGTTGTGGATTGAACAATGAAGCAGCCCTTTGTAACTCCACAGCACATTCACCAGTTCTGCTCCTTTGGGCCAATTCTGCTGGCACACAGCCCATTGGTCCCGTTCCTGTCACAAGAACCCTTCTAGCACCCAATTCATAGAGCCTCTGCCATAATGTGAATTATTTATTTAATATTCACTTCCCAGAATTTGGGAGGGACAGGGGATGGGAGTGTTCTAGTCAAAATATAACCATATAAATGGGGTCTTTTCTCGTAATTCATGGATAGAAAAGTTTACACATTATGTGAAAACATTACCGTTAAAACCTTGCGATACTCGGAAATAAGGTAGCGGACATAATCAGGCAGAGAAAATTGTCGAGATCTAGCAGAAAATGGCACCAAGTAGTAGTTGTTGACAAAGTCATTGCCACCAAGAGTAATGAGCACAAGGGCTTCATTCACTAGCCTTTGAGTTTCTGCAGGTCCAATTAGCCCACTAACACGAGTCTGGTACTGTTGAAAGTACTCTAACTGTTTTGCAATTCTAATGATATTCAGCTGCCAAAAAAATAAATTCAGTGTAATATAATTTTCATTCATCTAATGTTGAGCTATTTTTTGAAGTTTAATGCTCTAACAGTCTAGCTGGATCCAGTATAAAGGCGCCACAGTACATATATAATTGAAAATGACAATAAATTTTCTAATGTCTTTTCCCCAGATTTAAAAGAAAGATTTTAAATATGATACTGACATGTAATTAATTATTGGAGGTTCAACCATAATAGCCAGAAAGAAAGCCTTGTGCACAATAATTTGGAGTTAGACATATACGTTTACTAAAAGATTTAGGGCAAATACATCCTTAGCTACATACGGGCCATGTTAGGTCATGTGAGGTTCAACAAGAAAACGCAGAAATGGGAAACATTACGGTACTGGGTTTCCACTAGGAGCAAAGAAAAGACTGGAGATCATATTAAAGAGAGGGAGTTATTTCTTTCAACCGGGTGCTAACAACTCAGTTGCTCAGAATTGATATATAATGCGGAAAAGGATATTTCAAAATGTCATTAAATGGAACTGAAGTAGATGAAATGAACATACAAACTGGATTCCAGTGTCGTTGAGGATTCCAACCCCAGCAGAAGCGAAGTTGGCGCCAACAAGAAGATTGTTTCCCTGCAGCAATGGATCAAGGTATGCCCTTGGTGATTCCATTCCCATTTGCTCGCCTGGAAAGTGCACATTTAATACATACTGATCATCACGCAAAACGGACAAATATAATTCATCTCATCTAAAAGTTTAAACTTTATTCCAAATGACAAACTTGTTTATCATATTGTGTGGCCCTTCACATACAAGTCCGATTATTATTTTAATATAAAAGACCTGATATGTGTACAATTATCACAAAAACTTGAATTTAGAACCTGTTAAGACTTAGAGTTCATCTTAAAATGTCAACATTGTTAAAAGAAATAACCTATGATCTTATAAAATTGATCTATATTTGTATCTTTATTCGATGTAGGATTAACATTTTAAGATGGACCTCCAAGTTTTAACATGATATCAAAGTCCATTAAACTTTAACGAGCGATTCGATTCGTTTAAGACTCAAAAAAGAGTACACGAATTTCAAAATTGATATACTCAAAAGAGCCATAATCTTGCGGAGACATGTTAAGGGATATAATCTCACATTGAATAAAGATAAAAATATAGATCAATTTATAAGGTCTTAGTTATTCCTCTTAACATGGTTGACCTTTTAAGATGGACCCAAATCTTAACAAAACCCACGTGTCATACTATGTTGGACCCAAAAATCGGCATCAAATAAAAGAAACTTGTATGAATTTGACTATAATGTTAAAGTTGTAGAGTTTTGAATCCTACTGATAATATCTGGAATGTTGAGGCCATTAGAGAAGCGGCCGGTTGGACGGTGAGTTGGATAGTCGATGCCATAAGGGGGTGAGTCTGCACGAGCACTGGTAGCTAGGTAGTTGTTGTTGCCATTGTCAACCAGTGAATCGCCAAACACGAAAAATGCACGTGCATCGGCTCGAGTTGCCAAGGCAGACAGTACAAGAACAAGGCTGAAAGCTATCCATAATGCAGAAAAAGAAAAGGAGCGGCCCATTATATGTTGTAATGTGGAACCCTGGGAATATTTTCTTGGATTTACACACTTCTGCTCTGAGGAATTTAGCGTGTAAGATCATGGCCTTATATAAGCTGGAGGAGAATATCGAACTCCAGTAAATGGAATGCTCTACCAAACCCTCAATGGAGAGAGAGAGAGAGAGAGAGAGAGAGAGAGAGAGAGAGAGAGAGAGAGAGAGAGAGAGAGAGAGAGAGAGAGAGAGAGAGAGAGAGAGAGGACCACATGGAAACATCTTAGCAGTATTACAGCTATTATGAAGAATACTCGAAATGGGAGTGGAGGGATGTTTACTTTAGGCGATTCAAGAAATTTGAATAAAGAAATGGAGGGCTGTATGGATTGTTTTGGAGGCTTGATTATATTACTCCCTTTTCCACCTTTCTTTCTTTTTTCTTTTTTACTGGCTACATTAATTGATTCTAAAATTTCATTATTTTTGCTCAATAATGCTATCACTTACTTTGTGATAATTTGAGTTTGTTATTAACACTTCTGAGCAGTGAGCAGAAAGCATTGAATTCATAAAACTCAGTTAACAATACCAAACTTGACTATTACAGTGAATTTGATAAGTCAATGAGTGCATGGATGGTGCACTATCACTTTAGAGATTGGATAAATGTATTAATTCAAATTTATCTTTTAACACGTCCTTCTTTACGTGAAGATCATATTTACTTTTCACAATAAGTTTTGACGCATGTACATTTTCAATGAAAATTAGAATTGAATTCAGAATTTTCGTATACTGTGACTCTATTTTAAAGTTAACTAAAAACAAGACGCATTTATTATATAAAGTTCTCATCAAATGCATGATTATTACAGCAAATAAATGTTTTGAATCAGCAATAACCAATAATATTTGTAGATTTAAAGCCAAATGAAATCCTGTTACATCAAAACAAATCCCATTTGAGACAATCGGATTGCTAGCTATAGCTAGCTTTATCAAGCCTGTTACTTTCATTGGAAAATTCAAAAAGTTCCCAGCAAAACCATCCAAATGTATTATATATGGGGGACAGTAATTCAAACATGTACATAAATGTGTCACCTTTTATTTCAGCATCCTTCTATCATTATCAGAAAACGAAACCCTAATCTGAATAATGCTTTAGATTTTGTATCTCATGGTCTACACGTTGGTCCATCTTTAATTGATTGAATGCAACCCATTGTTAAGAAAGCAATTTTTAGCACGATCACCTAACATGAATCGTTCGCATATATGATCATTGAAGCACGTGGTGTCTTGATTATTGAAGCATGTTGCTTAAAAGATTAAGTTTTTATAAACTCGTCAGTATGTGAAAGCCATATTTAGAGAACTAATATCCTTCGTTCCGATATTATTTGTTCTAAAACTTAAACCACTATTGAGTGATTAATTTATTTATCTAAAATTTGTATTCAAGATTAGTATTCCTATATATTAAAAAAAAAAAAAAAAAAAAATCTTCTGAATTTCTTGTTTCTCTAAAAGATCATATTACTTGCCTGAAATGAAAAAAAAATAAAAATGAAAAAAAAAAAAATGGAGACGGCTTGGAGTTATAACAAAGATCATAAAGGACCCCCATGTGGTGTAAATAAATGGGGTGGGCCATTTTTGAGCTACTTTAGCCAGCCTGGAATTGCATTTTCTTGATTAAGCTTTATTTTCTAACCGTATAGAATTTCAAGTTGCTCAATCATGTAGCCCTCCAAGTTTGAAGTTTATTTATTTTTGCATGTAAGCTGTACTATGTTCATGTATCATCATGCTTAAAAATTACAAGACTTTCGAATCAATGAATAATGGGTTACTGCATTGGCCGCGACTAGAGGTAATTTTGACTAAGCATAAATACGTTTGAAATGATAAGCAACACGATCTGAGTTGCAAACAAGTCCTTGCACCATAAATATAAAACATACACTCTTTTATCGGCTACAGTTCCAAATTTTTAGAATTATGTATATTTAGCCATTGTTTGGTACAAATTTAATTTTATTTTTATTTTAAGTAAAAGTCAATTATTAATTTTAACTAGCCTCCGTTTAGCCTCCATTTGTTTTATAAATTTTAATGATTGGAATGATATTTTTTTGAAGAATGTGTGATTGAAAAAGAATGAAAAATTTTCGATTTACGTGTAATATTATTTTATGAAAGATTGTGTGGTTAAAAATAAAAGAGAAAAGAGAAAAAAAAAATAATGGGGGCCAAATGGAGGCATATATTTTATAAGTACCATATTTTTCAATCACACATTTCATCAATTTTTATTAAAATTTACTAAAAATTTAATTTTAATCTCCAACAAATAGGGGTTAAGTAGTTAACATGAGTGACAAGACGATATCTACGAGAAGACTTGACATCTACAAGACATCATATAGGTAACAATAAAGACAATGACAGATGATGCAATGAATTAACATTTCTTATGTACGCATCAATTAAAATTCATTATTGAGAATTTGTTTCAATGACATATTCATAGTGTATCTAATTTTTCAGGCGCTTTAATTCGGAGCCACAACTGTTCATGTTACACTCATGAAGTACAAAATTTTGCAATTTAGTGATCAAAGTACAGCATCACCTACTATTTTATGTTGAAAATATTTTCAAAATCGTTCACTGAACATGCCAGAGGCACCCCATTCGAATCGACATTTAATTTTAATAAATTGAAGGTCGGCTACATAGCTTTTAGGTTATTGAGTCGGTATCATCTCAACATCAATCAGGATGTCCCATGCAACTATGACAACTGTTTTATCATTATGCTCGACTCATCACCACTATATATATTTATTAGGATGTTTAATAAAACCACGTTCAAAACATTGAACTTGACAGTGATTGATGCAACAAGGGTAGTGACAACCACAATCTTGAAATCAATCTCAACGTTGTTGAACCACTTTATTTATAAGCTTAAATTGCTAAAGAAAACATGTTGAATTATTTAAATTTAACCTTCCACGTCTTCTTACATATTGGATAAATTCATTTTTTTATTAAATGCTTACAATTTCGTTAATGGGTGATACGATAATTCGATATATTTGTATATTCTTATACTATGTAGAACTAGTGTCAGACGCAGACATTTAGAGTTAGTGGGAGTACAATCAAAATTATTTGAAAGTTACAAAAAAATTATTTATTCTAGACAAAAATATATACAGTTGATCACTATCACATATACACAAATCTCATATATATGATAAATAACAATTTCTAAAAATTTTCAAATAATCTCACATATATAATGAATAATAATTTCCAAAAATTCTCAAATTAAATATCATGAATGACAAAATAATCTCAACTCTCATTCTCTCAATTGTTCAGTCATCGCTGTAACTCTATTCTAATAAAAAAAACAGTAAAACTACAGTTACTACCCAATTCTAATTTTTGGCAGTAAAATATATATATATATATATATATATATATATATATATATATATATATATATATATATCTTGAAGCTGGTGGGTCACTTGACCCACCAGGACCTTGAGTAGGTCCGTCAATGTGTAGAACAATTCTCATTTAAAAGCTTTAGGATTAAAAATAAGATGCATTACTGGTACAAGGCAAAGGACAACATGTGACCTACATAATGCGGACAATCAAAGTGACTTTTTAACCTGAAAGCAATGGAGCACAATTATTTAAAAGCATACTAGAAAGAAATTGAAGTGTTTTAGGATTGTTAATGCTTTGAATATTGCTGGGATTGAATTTGTTGAGTTCTGCAAGGTCTTGTGTCAATTTTACCAATATGATATGTACACAAACACAATTATGGGCTCTGATACCATGCAAAGATTTGGGGGTCCATCTTAAAAGATCAACCTTAAAAATTGGTCTATGTTTTACATTTTTAATCGATGTGGGATTATATCATTTAACAGTATGTAGAGTATTTGTTCGAATTGAAAATAAAAACTTAGAATGTAGCGTAGAATTAACATGACCACCAATCAATGATAATACAGTATTGGGAACTAAATATCTAAAGAAATTAGTTTTATATTTTTAATGTTTCTTCACCTCATTATCATGGATTTGATAGAGAAATGATGAGAATTGAGACAAGTCTAAAACTTTCATATAAACTAATCAAAGTGGTCCAACAATGCGAACCGTTGTACTGATTCTAAAGAAATCCCTACTAAAGTGGGGGAGGAAAAAAAAAAAAAAGGAGAAAAAATTGAAAAAGGTCACGATGAAGGGCTTAAGCTCAAACCGTGTTCCATCTTCATCAATAGAAAAATATATAGATTCCATGATATTTATGTCTAATAAAAATGTAATAACATTTAAGTTTATGGCAGTCATTATTTATTTTATATTTATAATTGTTTCCGATGGTAACAAATAATAAGTAAAAAAAAAAAACCATACAGTGACAAATCGGGAGCACATTTAATTGGCCATCAAGTAAATGAATGCATGGAGTGGAGGTTTGTTGATCATTTATTCATGAAATTAAATAGACCGGAAAAATGGTTGGAGTCTACTGAGAGATGATGGATGTTTCACGTGGTAAATAATTGGTGTGCAGAAAATTCTTCCTATAATTTGGCAATTGATTGCTACTTGTTCTTTATATACTTTTTTTTTATCTACTCTCTCTCTCTCTTTCCATTTTCCTTTTACTTTTGAAGGCCATCTAAAAGTATTCCGTTAAATCAAATCATAAATAACAAACTGCACAAGAACCACGTTCAACCTCCCTCATCAACGTACCAATATATTGTAGGCCAAAGCCACATGGCCAAGCTCTGGCGTCCTATCACTTAGTCTGACATTGAGCTTGACCTCATAATAGGGCTCTTGTCTTGTAAATCCACTCCGATATGTGCCAACAAAAAATCAGATTTTATGCCACGGACATCAATTTTTCCATTTTATTTCTAGAGTTAAGTCTAACTTTTGAAAGACCATGCGATAAAATGATTGAAGAGGAAATTACAGTGGATAGCACTTTGACTAGTGGCATTTACAAAAATGTCACAACTTTAAAACATGTACAAGAATGTCACTTTTTGACATTTATACCCTTGTAGAGAAATTAATTCCCCAGTAGGTACATTATTAAATAAGATTGACATGGGCTTGAAAATTGTACAAAAGTGTTGTACGTGTCAGACAAAACTGTTGTACGACTGTCAGGGAATGTCCGTCGCTACAGTAATTCTCGACAAATGGATAAATCTCGACAGATGAAATGTCGTTTCCAACAGATTAAATGTCGTTCCCGACAGTTTACTTCAATAATTCTAGACAGATGAGTGTATAAAAATAGATAAAATTTGACTTGTCAACCATATGGGTGCATAAAATCAATCAACATTACAGTTAAATAATAATTTAATTGTTTATGTATATTAATTGTTTATTTAAATAATTATTTAAAAAGTAAAGAAACAATTAAATTAAATATGAAATAAATAATTAAAATAAGTAATTAAAATAAATAAATAAATGAAATAACTAATTAAATATTAAGTATACATAAACAATTAAAATAATTGATAACATATTTAAATAAAAATGAAATTAAATATTAGATAAATAATTAAAATAAGTCATTTAAACAAATAATTAAATAAAGTAATGAAATATTAAGGGAATAATATACGTAAACAATTAAAATAAGTAATGAAATATTTAAAGAAATTAAATTAAATATTGAATAAACAATTAAAATAAGTAATTAAAATAAATTAATTAATTAAATGTGAAGTAAATCATATACATAAATAATAAAAAATTAATTAATTAAACAGTAAATAAATAATATATGTAAACAATTAAAATAATTAATGATATATTTAAATACACAAGTGAATTAAATAATAAATAAACAATTAAAATAAGTAATTAGTAGCGCTAACATTTCAACTTCTTTTATATATATTTTTTTTTTGTATTAACAAAATTCAAATTAGACAATATAATATACATATATCTAATATAAAGTGCATTAAATGGGAATATAATATACATATATACAAGTATAAAATATTGAAATTAAATCATCAAATCAACCAATTAATTACATTCAAATCATGCATTAGATGCTCCTAAAAGGTGTTTGTGAGAATAATTTGGACCTTTCACAAAACAAAGTTGACATTTTTGAACAATTTTATTACACATTTGAATTTTTGATGGATTTATCAATTTGGTGACATTTATGAAAATTCCCCTAAAATGAATGCAGTAGATAAAACAATTTATATAGCAGGTTTCAAATTTTATGGACATCAAGCTTGTTGTACCAATTTAAGCCACGCCTACACTAGCAATTAGTCTATTTAAAAAAAAAAAAAAGTTGAACCACAACCTTGAGGGTCCTCATCACCCTGTCCCTAGAACATTGTGGAGGAGGTAAATTGCGAGATGTATCTCAACAAAATAGGGTACAAGAGTTGTCATACTAGTACCCAAAAAGAGTCCAATTTCGTACCACGGTTAGTCTATTACTCAAATACACCTCGTATTGTGTTAGTGTATCTATTGATACTATCCAAGGAGAAATTAAGGACCAAGATAAACTTGGGAAAGACTTTCACCCCAACGTTGATCTATAATTTGTTCAATTCAATTCACTTACTAATGAGTTGCTGTGTGTGTGTGTGTGTGTTTATCTACATGTTCTGGACTGGCTTCCACAACATGTCCACATCAAAGATGGATTTATTAAAAAATGGCATGATACCAAATATGTAATACTAGTTGAAGTTAAATAACTTAACTCATCACACATTTTATATGGTTGAATACTTGTAGTAGTTTTTTTTTTTTATCTTGAATTTGGGGTTCTACAAGAAAACACTTCCTGGTGCCGAGGCGCCAACAGCATTCTTTCTATTTGCAGTTGCCAATATTTATTTTTTGGCAGTATGTGTTTTGTTGACAAGTCAAAACATAAAAAAATAAGTGGACTAATTGAGCCTTCTACGACTTACATGCCTCAACTGAAGAAGAGAAAATAAGGATGACCGAGTCGGAATATCTATTTTTTGGCCGTATGTGTTTTATTGATAAGTCAAAACATAAAAATAAGTGGACAAATGAGCCTTCTTCAATTAACATGCCTCAACTAAAGAAGAGAAAATAAGAATGACAATAAGTCGAGTCGAATTGGCTCTATTCTTGCCCACACAAGCTCAACTCGTCCAAGCATGAGCCGAAAACAAGCTCAAGGGCCGAGCTCGCCCACGAGCCTCACTTTTTTATTTTTTTATTTTTAAAAAAAAATTTAAGAACCATCCTTTTTTTGGACTTAGGACAGACAATTTTTTTTTCTATTAAGAGGAGTTAAAATTATATATGAACAACTTGTTACGTATACAAAAAAAAAAAACAAAAAAACAAAAAATTGAATATTATTAAGTAAATAACAAAGTATGACAAACTTAAATATCATTTACTTGATCAGATGCTTTTTGGACATATTAATTTTGGACTCGATAATCGGCTTCTTGACAATCCTTTAAATTTCTCATGCCTTTTTTGAGACATGATCTAAGTTCAAACAAAACTCGGCTATCTGAAGTGTTAATAGATCACGAGTTATGGAAAAACAAAAAGTTACTAGTTCGACCCTAAAATCACCTAGAGGGGTGAATAGTGCGGAATTAAAATTACCAATTAAAAGCAACAAGTCATTTTTTAATTGTTCTAGATATTTAGTCAATCAACTTAATTTTATCTTATGTTGAATTGCCACTATAGTCAATGAAGCAGCAAATAACACAACAATTAATTTATGTAATCTCCAAGTCTCCCTAGAACGTGCTTCACTCAAACCTGCTTCTGATCTTCTGGAATTGTCTATCTCATGTGAATCACCAAGAACACCTTATTATTACACTCTTCCTTTGCTTCTAGTCCAACCTCCTTTAATCTTCAACAACCTCTGAAAACTATTGAGAAAGTACCTTCCTGATTATATTTTAGAAGTATGTTTTTTGGATTATGTGGTTTTGATATTTTTCCCAACTTGTGGTTAATTGATCTCAATATGTAGAATAGTTGTTTTCTCTCTTAGGGTTTCTCGGGAAACGCTGTCGCTTAAGCGAGAATCCAGCAACACGTGAGCGATAAGCAGGTGGTAGGCTAGCGACAATGTTACTGTTTTGGATGCTCAAGCAACAGTTTGGCGGTAGACTAGCATAATTTCGGTAACTTTTTCCTTTATTCCATAGACGACCCCAATGACTCTTAACTCACCTGTACAACTTACCAACAGACTCATTGACTTTTACAACTTTTTTAATAATAATCATTTTGTCTAAAGAATAGCCAATGCAATTAAAATCTAACAAACTCCCATTTTGACATTCTGTGACAAAATTATACAATATAAGTCAAGGAAGTAAAAACAAAATTAATCTACCCAAACTCAAACTGAATGTCTTCTCTTGTATTCCTTGTTAAATTTGTTTCTTGAAATCGACAACTCAAATATCCCCAGTATAAAAGCACGAGAAACATGAAATATAACAATTGAAAACACTATCATAAATATGCTAGTTAGATTGAGAAGTAATACTAATTTTAATCAAAACACCAACTGAAGCATTAATATCACAAAACATCAAAACTAAAAAGCTAGGTATTATGATGTGTTATGATATGGAATGTCATGAAATATTATCATCTCCCCCTTATTATGAACTCCCTAAAATGCCAAAATGTCACTCAAAGAAAATGTCATCATCTTTCCCACTTTTTGTCACAAATGATGAAGGAAATTATATCAAATGTACTTATCAGAAATTGAAAACAATACAGAAGAACTCAAAGATGCAGTTGATAGCAAGTACAAGTATAATCAATGATTAGCAAACTTTTACATATACACAGTTCAAGTTAAAATGAAGTAAATTGTATAAGTGACCCATGTGTGTAAAGCGTCACTAATCTTTTGTAAGCAGAGCTCGAAACTTTAATTTTGTGAGAAATGACATACTAAACATCACTGTTAATAAGTTTATCCCTCTACTTATAAAGTCAAACCAAAAATATCATATTAGGACATATAACAAAAGCTCAGTTTTATGTATATTCTTCTATACATTTTTTTTAAAATTTTGAAGCTCATCAATTTAGTTTTCTCATCTTATGTGCAATATCTTCTCCATTAAGTGACTAAAATGACCCATGTAATGAGTTTTGAGCTGATTAACCCAAGTCAGATAACCATAGCAACAGATTATAAGAAACCCCTTAGACTTAATTGCTTAAGTCAAATAGACTCCGAAAAAGAGTTATAAAATATTGAACTTTTTCTTTCATGGAAATATACTTAAATTTAGGTTCACTAAAATAATGTCAATTCATATTCAAAGTCATCTTACCAACACATAACTGTCATCTCAAATTTCACAAACGCGGTCAAGTCTCACTTATAATATCATAGTGTGTGCAATGAAGATAGTACATGAAGAAACTTATACTAAGTACTCCATAAAAATTTAAAGAAGTAATGAAAATATGCTACAACACATCAATTAAACTCATACTTGGTCACACCATACATGTTCAAGTAACTTATATATCATGATGCAGTGAATATAAAATTTCCTTTTTTTTTTATTTTTAATAGATAAAACATGAATACAACACACAAAATATATAAAAATATGAAACACACAAAACAAAAATTATGTTCATGTGCCAATCCAAACACAACGAGATGCATGCTAATAAGAATAAGTATAATGAATAAGCACAAGCATGCACGAAAAATACCAACTCACGAAGACATAAAATTGTTCCACCTTTGAAGAGCATCATCACATAGAGCATCTCTCTGATCATAGAGATCGTTCTTCTTAACCCAGACTTGCCTAGTGGCAGACTTATTCTAAATCATCTGTGTCATTAACTCAGTCAATTGACTCATCTAATTAGTAAGGAAGTCAATCCGACTATCAAAATCATAATTTCTATTTCTAGTAAAATTTTGATTTCTATTTCTATTCAAGAATTTATGACAAGTAGGCTTTATATGTCCTAACTCACCACAATTAAAACAAGTAGGTATAAACCTACGTTCGAAATTATGAGGTCGCTGATATTTATTCTTAGGTTGGTAGGTCTTATGTTGTCTAGTAGACCTTTGTCCTACGATATCTTATTGTTTAGTTCAGGATTAGGAATATACTTAGGCACATTGGTGGCAAGGACAAAAATGCTTTTGGAAGTACTATCCTTATTATGATCGGTCTGTTTATATCCTAGATCTCCCTTTTTCCCAGTAGGTTTGTTTAACCCTAAAAGACTGTCCAATTTTTGAGATCCACTTAAGAAGGAATCAAGTTGAGTATTGGATTTCTCAAGGTCGCTTGTTAAGGTTTTAACCTTAGCGTCTAAGTTCTTATTGACTAATCTTAACTCACTAAGACTTTTGGTTGACTCCTGAAGTTCATTTATAAATCTCTTTCTTTCTAGCTCAAGTGCATTAACCTTCTTAAGCAGATCTTTATTCACCTTCTCAATCTCAAGACTCTCCTCAAATAATTGATTATAAGCCTCACGAATATCTTCATCATCTTCCTCAGAGTGCTCACCACTATCCACTTTTTCAATCTTCTCACTGTATTTATCAGATTCACTCCTAATCATAGTGGTGAAGGCCATAAACTTCCCACTTTCATCATAAGTGGACCTCTCATTTTGATTATCCAAGCTAGACTCGTCATTAGTGAGAGCTACATTCATCGTTTTACCCTAATTTCTCTTACTGTTAGGACATTTACTCCTATAGTAGCCAAAACATTTACACTTATGACATCTCACAAGTTGAGATCTCTTTCTAGACTCATTGGGAGCACCTCTATGTCTCTCTTGAGGATTCTTCTTATTTCTGAACTTTTTAAAAAAAAAATTCTTAGCAAAATTAGCTATCTCTTCATCATTAATAGTTTATGTATCAGTAGGGTCATACTCTTCTTCCCTAACAGTGTTCAAGGTTATAGACTTGTTCTTCTTAGGTTGAAATATTGTAAGTTCATAAGTTTGGAGAGATCCAACTAGTTCTTCAATCTTAATCATATCTAAATCATTGCTTTCCTCGATAGCCGTAATTTTAAGCCTAAATCTCTCAAGTAAGGACCTAAGAATTTTTTAAAAATCTTGGACTCGGGAATTTTCTCACCTAAGTTGAAGCTAGAATTTACAATGTTATTCAAGCTCGCATAAAAGTCATCGAATCAAACTTAGTGATCAACATCTTTAACTTAGAGTTCTTATCAACTTGAGTTCCCTCATTGGTAGTCTGCAAAATATATCAAACCTTTTTCTTAACCTCACACATAGACACATGCCAAAATTCTTCTTATGACATGACCATAAATAAAGCATGTAAAGTCTTACCATTCCAATTACACTCATCTAAATTAATCTTTGACCAATTAGCCATAGGAGTGGAGGTGACAACACCATCAACGGTGGTAGAAGGGACAGTCCAACCATTTATTACGCTCAACTAAATATTTTTATAAATCACTTAATAAGCAATTCTTTTTCTAGTGAAATAATCAATATAATCAGAACAAATATTGTTTCTACATATTGGAATGTACCTTGGTTGAACTTGACCATTACCTCACGACATCTTTTTCCTGAATAGATCCATGTATTGAGTGCACTAGAACTAGTACCGAGAGAAAGAGTACCAAAATGAAGTTGTGTTTGTGTTTGATCAATAACTCCATGATTGGTCGAACATTTCTTGTAATGTCGGTTTGGTGGGTAGTTCCATTTTCCTTTTACCATGCTAATTTTGTTTGGCAGTACTTACATAAAACTTTAAATTCTTGCTTTCCATCTACTAGACAATCAATGGATACAAAATTGAAGTGTTCCCAACATTAGACATTTTGTTTTTTTTTGTTTTTTACTTGCCCGTACCACTTGTACCTACTACTTCAAGTTCTTATTGTTCATCAATCATTGAATCAATAGTACTCACATGAAAATCTTCGACCCCCAAATCATTAGGAATTGAGATGTTATTAAGATAGGAAAAATCATTAACGAAGATAGGAGACATGGATTGTGGTGTCGTTAGTGTGTTACCAGAGCCAAACATAGCCTCAAAATAGCAAAAAGGAAAATGAAAAGTATAAATAGAAAATGATAGATGAAGAATTTAGTTGAACTTGAAGTGAGCAAATATGAAATAAAAAATAAACAATTGAGTAACTTGTATTTGTATGAGTACTATTGAATTGAATAATAAGGAATTGAGAAATTTAAATTGTAAAACGTAGACGATAGAATATAGAGAATTTGTGTGAAATAATAAATTAAAAGAGTGAGTATCTATAGAGTTTAAAACAGAAAAATAAATAAAGTCAAAATGAAAGTTGGGGACCCCAAAAATTTTATTTTAAACAATTTGACCTTGTGGTCACATTTTCAACCATACCCAAGAATGAAAGGCTCGCGGGCTCAGCTGACTTAAATTTTTTGGGGGATCGATTCACAGGCTCAACCTTAAACGAGTCCAAGCAGTTCAATAGGCTGAACCCAGACTAGCCAACGAGCTACTCTGTCCATTTGCGACCACTAAAAATGTCATGAAGATATGTATCTACATCTTTTAAAAGAAAATTGAATTTTACTGAAGCATTGTTGATCTAAATGGGTTCAAATGCTCATTTTTAAAAACTTCACAGTTTAGTTATTGTTTGATTTGATAAAAAAAAAAAAAATGGTAAACATTTAATTAAGCTAAAATTAACTATTAACTTGAAGTATAAATTTTATTGAATTAACATTTTTTTATCAATTTTTATCCACATGTTTATCAATTTTTTTTTTATCGAAATTTACTAAATATATGATATTTTAACATAACCTCAATAGAGGTTTAGTAATATTTAAGTTATTTTATTTTCAACACTTGATAAAATAGTTTAGATTAATTTCTCACTCCTAGGCTTTCACAATCGACGACCATTGTTGATCACCGTTTAAGCATTTAGACGAAATTTGACTCACTTCCCAACCAAGCCGCATAGTGCAAGGATAAATCTATTTGTACATCATAATACACGCCATGGTGTACAGCCCCCTCACATGTTGAGGGGGCCCACATGAATAAAATAATTGTGGGCCCCCTCATTGTGAAGGGGCTGTAAAAGTGTACAACACTAAGTGTTGTACATTAAGAAAGGTTCATAGTGCAACACATTTGTCGGCTTCTGAACCTTATCCGAAAATGGTTTAATTTAGTTCTTAATTACTTTGACTTTCATTCTTTATCTCATAAATTAAACACTTACCAATATAAACCTACAAACTTAGGACTCCAAATATAATATAATTTGTTCTGCGAAGGAAAGCCAATTTAGAATCAAAATCATATATTTGCAACATGAAATAGTAGGAGATTCATCGGACCATTTCCCTCCATAAAAATGGAGAAATTCTGGAAAGCCATGAGACTTTTTTCTACATGCTTCGAGTCAGTGGCGGATCCAGGATTGGATATCAGCTAGAGCGGTCGTTGACCGTAATAGCGAAGTCAACTAGGTGCATTCCGTGACTAATAGTGTTTTAAACCCGATTGAATCTAACATAGCCAAGAACATCGCAGCCCCCATCATAGACTCTTTGAGAAATTATCCTCATTAACCCAACACTTCCTCCCCCATGCACCAAGTCTATCCTTTTTATTAGCCTACCATCAACATCCACAAAGCATAAAATAATTAGCGTAATAATCAAGTGAATCCCACTATCGAAGTAGAACCTTGACAAGAACGAAATCATGAGATGGTAAGATTATGCCCTAATCTCAATAGTAAACTTTTAATTTTAGACACCATAATAAGAAATGCAAACAAAACCTACAAAGAGATTCTGTGAACATGTACAATATTCAACAACATATAAAAGCTAAAACCATTTGACAAAAAATCAAAACACTAGAATCCCAGAAGCAAAACGCAAAAGTCATTGTTTTGACATCAAAACACGGAACAATAAAACATTATTGTCAATTGTTGTTAAGTCAAGATCAAAAAAATCAAAGACTGACTAATAGGAACCCACCAATTCATTACCCAAATCAATAGCATTATCAATGAAGACTTACTTGTGACCTCGATGGATTCCACAGAACACAAATCTTATTGTATTATTTTTTTAGTACACAACGGAACTACTAACTACGGTGAGAAAGAGATAGGGTTTTCCGGTTTACAAATTGCATTTCTTCTCTGATAAAAATTATTGGGCCAATTTAATTTTAACCTTTTAGGAACAAGAGGACCAAAAGAAAAGGCCCACAATTTAAAAAAATGCTCAATCCAAATTTTCATCTTTTCAGCTGGAGTCCCAGTGTCTGCCCTTCAAATTTATTCACGAAAGCCACTGACAGTGACTGACTGACTGTAAATTTCGGCGGATCCAGCACGTAAAACCGCCCCTCCTCACTTGGTGTTGGATCCTCTACTGCTTCGAGTACATCTTTTTGCTCCATTCTTGTATAAACTTCTCTTGGTCTGTCAGGCCAAATCTAGCCTAACAGACTATGATGATAAAGGGGTCTAACTTGTCAAGTGGGTTAGTTTCTATTGCCAGATAATTTCATTAGTTGGCCCAAAACCTAGACCTAATAGAAATGGCTTAAAATTGCATTTCTATATTGCAACTTTAGTTGTTTTGGTTTGTGGATTACTTGTCAATTGTTCTAGACTGTTGATCTTAATCTAAGATCAATGGTGATGGTTGAGGGTATTTTAGAGTTTTCTTTTTCATTCCAAACATCTGATTTTCTTGAGAGGAGATATCTCTCTATGTTTTGTACGTCTTCTCTACTTCGTCTTCAACATCCGGTTGGATATTTTTTGTGAGTATTTTGAGTGAATCCTTAAAGCGTCTTTGTTATTGTAAAACTTTGTTTTCGAAACCCGATTATTTAAGTGGAAAAAACATTTTTTATACAATTGATGTCCACTTAGCACACATTCATTGGTTGATTTACTTGACAGAATCTGTGTTTGTTATTGAATGATCTAGACCATTGATCTCCAATCAACGACAGAGTCTTAAATGCGTGTTTTAATTCTTGGGCTGAACTGGCTGTTTGATGGATCATTCTTCCTTTTTGCTTTCATTTTTCATACACTCCGTTCTCTCTCTAAAAAAAACCTTGTCGAGTTCTTTCCCTTTCAAGGCTGATAGTTTCTTGGCTATAAATCAGATTTGCATTCTGATTTCTAGTGCTTAGTGTAGTGTATAGCCAGATTTGTGTTGTGGCTTATGTATAGTGTTCTTTTACAGAAAGTTTTTGTGCCTTTTTTGGTCTGATTAAATTGTATAGAACAGAGCTACATTTTAGTTTTGGTCTTGAGTCAATTAGGGGTTAATTTTATGAGATCTTCACAAATCGATGATCAAGTCTTGATGTCTAATTGTTGTACTTTGATTTTGAACTCTCTCTTGGGTGGTTGTTTGCACATAGTGACAGGCTCTTTGTGAAGAAAAGAGCTTGCCACGCCATGGCGTGGCCACCCAGTTGGAGGGAGGCAAAGGCAAGGGCGCCATGGCGTGGCTCTTGGGTGCCATGGCGGCCCACCCGGCTGTATATATATTGCTGTTTTCTCACTTGTTCCTTTAAGTCCGAAAATTAGAGAATAAAATAGTGAGCTTTGGAGAGATTTTTACAAAAAAGAGGTTTTTCTATCTTGGGTCATAAAATCTAAAACTCCATCATTCTTGGTGATTAATTTGAGGCTTATTCAAGTAATTATAGGTCTTCATATATATTGGAAATTCATTTCTTCCCCAAAATTTTTATCTCTTCTTCCATTTTACAAGTTCTTGGGATTATCACATTACAAGTTATTCTTGGGCAATACCGGTTGAGGTATCTAGGAGTCATTTCCTAACACTCTTACCTCTGAGCCCCTTAGAGTAGGTTTTGTCGAACTGGGTGACCATTTTCTTATGTTGGTTTCATTGTTTTACGTGGTTAGTGCTTTTCGATTTTTCTGATTATTGAGTATATTGGTGAAAAATCCTAGCAAAACTAGTATCAGAGCCTCGTAAGGCGTGGGAAAGGTGTCTGTGAAATTTTATTTGAGTTTTTTTTCATTGATGCATTTTTTTTATCTTTGTAGTACCAACAACTAGAACTGAACAAAGGTTATTGGAGGCTTGGGTTTGGAGTTCGATTCTGAAATCAGCACTGGAGTTTGGTTGAATACTGTTATACACAGTATTTGGTGAGACTGTTCCAATGCAAATTTACAAAAATTGATTTGCATGATTTAGATGTTGATATGTGAATCTATTGATATTGTGATGTGATTTATTCTAGAATTGGATAAATTGTTTTAATGTAATAGGAGCATGTTTAGGATTTCAATTTTCATAATCTGACAGAGTGGTACCATCTGTGAAAAATCTGAAATCGATTCTTCTTGTTGCCATTGCAATCTGTGCATATTATATTAGTGTTTTTTTTTTATTATGAGATCAGCTTACTTGTCAATAATTGCAAAACCTATTTTTGAGAACTTTTTCTACCACTTAAGTAATTCTCAAATTTATAATCATTTATGTCCACAAGTAATAGCCACCATTTTATAGAACCTGCAATGACTTCGAATGTCCAATTATCATAATTCGATGGAAATGAGGATTACTTCAACTGGAAGCAGAAAATGAGGGCCATATTATTTTTTTTGTAACTCGGGTGTCCGAGCTACGCCCATCTAATCCTGATGAGTTAGGACCTTCCCCTTGATTCACCACTCAGGTAAATCCGGATGTG
The DNA here is from genome assembly GCA_019395295.1 of Osmanthus fragrans. NCBI lineage: Eukaryota > Viridiplantae > Streptophyta > Magnoliopsida > Lamiales > Oleaceae > Osmanthus > Osmanthus fragrans. Next base: position 19,555,252 of record CM033344.1, on the reverse strand, counting down.
ATCACGGCTTATATGTCTAGAAAATGAGGGTCATATTGGTCCAATAAAGGGTTGCTAAAGCCTTGGATAATCTTGAAACTTTTTCTGCTAAATTGAATGCTAAGCCTAATGAAATTCTAGATATGAATGAAATGACATATAGTTTTATCATATTGCACTTATTTGATAACATGGTAAGACAAGTAGAATATGCTAAAACTCCTATAGCCTTATGGACCGCATTAGATAATTTGCTTCTGACTATGACATTGCCAAATAAGATCTACCTCTTAGAGAAACTCTTTAGTTTCGAAATGGATACCGGGAAAGATTTGGAAGCTAATTTGAGTGATATTAGCATCCTAGTTAAAAGCCGTGCTCATAATGACAAAAAATTTGAGGATGAGGACCTTGTGGTAATCCTCATTAATTCATTACCTAATTCTTATAAGGATATCAAGAATGCGATAAAATACTCAAGAGATGCCCTAACACATACAACTGTCACTAATGCTCTAAGATCTCGGGAATTAGAGGTCAAGAGAGAAACTAGAACAAGTTCAAGAGATGAGAGTATATTTGTAAGAGGAAGAGCTGAGAAGAAGAAAAATAACTTCAACAACAAAAGATCTAAATCAAAATCTAAAACTAGATTTAAATTAAGAGATAAAAGCAATAAGAAGTGTTACCATTGTGGAAAGTTAGGCAACTTTAAACGGGATTGCTTTATATGGAAGAAAAAATTAAAGGATCAAAATAATTGAGAATTGAATAATTCTACCGTTGGTTCTGAATTAGACAGTCTACTTGTAATGACTGTTTCTAATGAAGAAGTTGATAGGGACTGGATCTTGGATTTAGGTGTACATTCCGTATGTGTCCTAAAAAATCTTGGTTTAATAATTACAATGAAATTGAACCTAGAAAAATGTACATGAGTGATAATAACTCTCAAAGTGTTCTTGGTATTGGTGACATTGCCATCAGGATGTATGATGGTATTGTCAGGCAATTGAAGAATGTGAGATATGTCCCAAACTTGAAAAAGAAATCTTATCTCATTGGGAATTCTCGAAGATGAGGGACATTCTTTCAAATATAAAAATAATACTTTGAAAGTTATAAATGAGTCTTTGGTAATTTTCAAGGGACCAAAAAGAAATCGATTTACTGCCTTCTGGGAGAGATAGTTACCCCTCAAGATGCTAAATCTTTGACTATAACTAAAAATAAATATGAATTATGGCATAATAGAATGTGACATATATTGACGAAGTTTACAACGGGCTTATCTGAAAAAGAAGAAGAAAAGAGGAAAGAGGAAGTGGACCATTTTGCTCAAGTTTACTTCCCTATTCTGCTGTAACATGAGGTATGGAATTTTAATTTTATGGAATAACTCTCTTTGAGCCAGTAGTTGGTGGAGTTGGAAATATAAATATAGCCATAGGAGAACATGAAACTGAAGGGAAAAGTTGGGAATGAAAAGGTAATGTATGTTTGTGTTCCTTTTGTAGAGAAATCAATTAAGAAATGGATTAGTTTAATTTGCTTATGTGCAACCACCATTTGATTAAATAAGATTGTGAGATATATAAAGAACAAAGATAAAAAATGGGAATGGACATTAATTTACATAATGGTAGACATGTAAGTAAGCAACAAAAAGTGGAAATTGACTTGTGTCTGGAGGAGAAGAAATCATATAGAGTATAAACTAATTGAAGAGAAAAGGGAGGCACAGAAATGAATTTGATTTGGTAAGCATATGGGTAATATGTTTTAACGAATAGAGAAGGCAATAAAAATGGAATAAAATTGAAACAAGAAAAGAATTGAGTAGTGAACTTTAGTGAACCGAGTGGAAATTTCTTTAAATGGGGAATTACATTAGATGACTACTCATTATTTAACATGATTGGTTTTGATTTGAGTAATTATATCGTCAATTCAAGAGATGGGTGTAGAATTGGGAAAAGCCTACAAACCTAGCTAGTTCATAGTTGATAACTCGATGAGTGGAAAATTTTAAATATTTATAAATTGATTATATTATTGCATTATGTGCGGTTATGTGAATTATTTGTTCAATTACATGATTATTATATAAGGTTCATTCAATATGATATATATGAAATTTAATAATTGTATATAAATTAATTGTGAATTAAAATGTGAGCCATTGATATTGACATCGACAAAAAAAGTAGAAAAAATCTATAAGTACAGGGGGGTGGGGTACAGGGGGCTACCAGGTCCCTCACTGTAGCAGCCCCCCCAAATGAATAAAAAAAAAAAAAAAGGTAGGCGGCGGGCCCCACCCTCTGAGTTACCTGGCAGCCCCCTGTACCCCAGCCCCCTGTACGTGTAGAAGCGCCCAAAAAGTACACATGATTATATACTTCTTCTAGTTCATAGAGGGGCCCTGATCATGTTCTATCCTACACGGAGGGTTCTTGACCGTGTACATATAGTTCATAGAGAGGCTTTAACCGTGTTATAGAATTGATTATCAAATATCTTTGAGACTCACTTTCGTTCATAGAGGAGGCCTAAGGCCCCGTGACGAAAGTTTTTAGCCCAAGAGACACTCTACGTGCGTAAGACCCAATTATAGATATTAGTAAGAAAGTACATTTTTGGTGGATTGTCCAATGTATATTGATATGATGAGATTTATAGTATGGATTTCAGTGGATGATTATATCATGATTATGAGATGATATTTTTCAATATTATGAGAATGTCTCACATCTTGATTATTATTATTATTATTATACGATGTTATATTTTAAACTGTAAAGTGATGTAAATTCTATTTTTGATAAATATGTATAAATGAGAATGTATAATTGTTTTCGAAATTCTCCACTCACTGAGCTATCAATTCATATATTTTTCCACGATTTTCTTACAGTTAGGAATAGGTTCTTGATCGTTTGAGGAGCCTAATGATTTCAGAGTTCTAGCCACACGACATAGACTTTCCTCTAACATTTTATTTGCGCCAGCCATAGTTCCAGACCTTTCAATGTAATATTATATTATTTTTTCAATAAATAAATTAAATAAATAAAAAGAAAATAACAATTCATCTTCTCCTCTCCACAAACAACCCCCACTTCCCAAAAAATCAACACAAACCAAAATCCAACCACCGCCACAACGTCGTTGCAGCCTTTACCTAATAACGGTAACACCTTTAACCTAAAACCAAAAGTATGCTACTACGCGCACTCCGACATGCAAGCACCACCACCACTACCGTAACCAGGGGCGAATCCAGAACTCGAGTCCAGCTAGAGCGGACCGCGAACATTGAACGCTTACTGTCAACGGTGAACGTCTGTGATAGCGGTGTTGTTTAGTAATATTTAATTAACTAATATTCAAAAAATCGTACGGATAAGAACTAGAAGAACTAAATACATCACTAGAACTAGAATTAGGTACCAACTTTTATTTCGGATGAAAAAATCGTTTTGTAAAATATTTTAATTTGTTTTTTCAATCAAACATACAATATATATATTAACAAAATGTCAATATTCAGTTTACAATTAAATTTGATTAAAACCAAACAAGCATTATTTTATATTAACAAATTTGAAAATTATTTATGAGTTTATATCAATTTTATGTGCTTGAATGATTTCATGTTTTTCCGTGATCAAATTTTTGTGAAAGAAAAATCTAGTAAAGGAACTTTCTATTAATTAAATAAATTTTGTTGAAAGACTCATTATGACACTAAAGCAAATTTTTTTTTACAAATTCATTCGCCATTAATTGATCAAATTCTCAAATAAATTGATTAAAAAAAATCAAGAAGAGGGACAAATAACCGGTTACTTTCCAAAATGTTTCTATTTGCAATAAAATCGGTAAAATGAACATATATTATTTTATTTCATTGAGTGTCACAAATCAATGCTTGTCATAATGGTCAAAAGTTATCAATATTCTTTAGCTAAGGTCATGAGTTCAAATCTACTTTATACTTGTTTTTGATAAATAAAAAATGTTTACAAAAAATATATAACATATTGCCATTGGAAGGTTTTGAACTCAAAACCTCTAGTTTGATAGAGGAAGCACCAACCAAACTGAGCTACAAATGATGAATGTAAAAATAATGAATTTGATAGAATATAGCATAATATATGTTTTTAATTTATCTATTCTCAAAAAATTATGTGTAAAAAATTAAAAAATTAAAAAAAAAAAAAAAAAAATCTTCCAAGCGGATCCAGCTAGAGCGACCGCTCTAGCTCGCCGGTACCTAAATCCGCCCCTGACCGTAACTTCATATGTTACATAACAACCTCATTCCCACCTCACCATTTCTCGCCCCTTCTCTGGAAACACTATTGGAAGCCAACATTACAAAGGCCAAGAAATCCTAAACTAAATTTGACGAAAAAGACCGACCCGAAGAACTACAGGTTACAGCCATAAGTTCTCTGCCTTTTCAAACAAGAGCCATCATCTCCAACCTAAACAAAACCAAAACCCACAACCGCCAAAGCCAATGCCTCTACCCTACAGCACCATAACCCGCCAGTCACCAATCGCCATCGGCCAAGCCACCACATCAACCCATAACCTCAAGGCCAATGTCCACCCCGGATATCCTACAAACCACCACAGGTCTGTTGTTTTGCAGCACAAAATAGAAATATACACACCCTTTCACAGTTACATTTTCAAGAAATCAGTAAGTTGGATGAAAATGTTTCTACTCAACTCTATATGTGAAATACAAACAAGAATACTTCACGGCACCACAGACTCTTGTTTTTCAGTATATTGAGTTTGCAAAGAGGACAGATACAGTGGGCTAGCACTCTGAACTAAAGAGGGAGTCCAGATTTGTTGTGTGTTCCTATGAGATGGGCAATTTGTGTTATTTTGGTAAAGCATAAAAATGGCAAAAGAAAAGATTCTGATCAAGAAAATCGACAACACCTCTGTAGGTTACAGATTTTGTTGGTTAGTGTTTGAAGTGGTTATGGGGTGGGGTTGCGAAAGAGGAGATTCAGATCAGTTTTTGTTGAAAATTTGAAACCTGCTCCGGTGTGGAGGCGACGGTGGAGGCGGTAAATTTTGGGAAGAAAATGAAGTTTGTGGGTGGTATGTGTCGGGTGGGGATGACGTAGGGTGGCGGTGCATATATCACTTTTATTTTTTATTTTTTAAATTGTTGATCAAATTATTATAAATGTAGTATTTGCGAATATCTAAATTTACCACTTTACTCTTTAAATGTTGGTCAAATTATCATCCAATTCAAATTTTTAGGTCAACTAACAATCAAATGAGTCCATCAGTCCTCCTCCTGCTGCAACGAAGTGAAAGATTTGTGTAAAGTTTACAGAAAAAAGAAAAGTTTGAAATGGTTAAGTGCAATTATCCCTAGAATCTATATGATGTTATTTTGTTTTTTAAAGAATGTGACATACACTCTAAAATAGAGAAGAAACACAATAGCACGTGTTTAATATCACGTGTGCTTTTACGACCAGAAAAAGGATAAATGAATGAATGCACCATTGCTTCTTCAATGTGTGAGACCCCATTGTTTATTTAACCTCATATATAATTCTTATAACTTTTGACAGTTTCTCAAAATTTATTTCAGTGTTGCTATTTTAGCATGTTACTAATAACTATTGTTGATTCAATTTAATGGGACATGTTTAGGAAATCAACTAATTTAAAATTGAAGAATTCGAGTAGGAAAAGAAAACAAATTTTAAACATTTCTAATTGTATTCACTGGCTAACCAATTCGATTTTTTGACTTTTGTCATGTTTGATATCAATTAATAATATTTCTTAGGAATTGATTTTCCTAAAATAGTTGTGCGTGACCTGTTTTCCTCACTTTTAAGGAATTATAATTCCTTTGTTGTTGGTGGTAATTGGTTTTTCAACTTCTTTTTTTTTTTTTTAAGCAATTGAAAAAAATTATAAACCCAATGATTAAAAAATTTATCACTTTTACTGACAATTTTCATACAAAACAAAGTTAAAACAAATGATACTAGGTATGGTAATTTTTTTATTTTTTTTTTTTTTGGGTAATTGGAACAATTTTTAAACCCAATGGTAAAAAAAAAATGTATCACTTTTATTGACAATTAATTTTCATACAAAACAAAGTCAAACGGACATCAAACTTTCAACATTTTTCAGATGAAAAATTATATCAGTCAAACACAATTAATTGCAATTCCTAGTAAAAAAAATACTAAACAATTCAATTCCATTTAATTAATTTTTTTTCCACCCAAATTCTACCTTTGTAATCAAACGGATCCTTAAAGTTTAAAATACAATTGTGAATTCAAGGTTACAATGTGAAGTTTAAGTATGTTTCAAAAATATTCAAGGGGTCAAAAATACTAGAATTAGTCTAGAAAATGAGTTTGAAATATAAGATGTGATGTTCTTCTAGTAAAGTTATTATATATTCCTAATTGGTTTATAGTACCGTGAGATCTAATATTTACTCGTTGTGGCACAATGTATTTGTCATATGAATCTTTATGAGATAAAAATTGAGAATGATCTAATTTGTAAAATTAGTTATTAGGTATGGTTCGATTCAAGTGCATCATGCATGAGAGCGAGATGCTCGAAAATGGGTCGTAGGTTGCACATGTGGGGTGTCCCAACTTGCCAGTCATTGAAGTGGATTGAAATGAATGGTTTGAAGTTGGAATTCAAACTTATAACTTCTCTCAACTCATCGACTCCGAAGAACTTTCATCAGTGACAAATCCAGCATCTGGTGAGAGAGCACAACCCCAAGTGTTGGAGTTGTTTGAATGAATTTTACAGGAGAAGTCTAGTCAGTTTGGAAGAAACAGCTGTCGTCGTGGATGAGCTCGAAAGGAAGAATGACTGTATAATGTACTTGGCCATTTTTTTATTTCGTTTTTAAAAAAATAGTGGGCATTTCATGTTTGGCCGATTGTTTTTTTTTTAAATGGTTGAATAGAGACTATACAACATAAATATACATTTAAAACAATTGCAATTCGTTTCAATCGTAAATCTAATACATCCTTGTTGTCTAGACTAGATTCTTGCACCAGGCTCCAGCTGTAGCCCGCCCTAGACCTCTGACATGATCTCTGGTCTTCTCCTTCAAGCCACTTGTTGCTATCACACTAGGCTTGCTCTGGCCAATCTCTTTTTTGTGATGTGATCCAAATAACGAAGGCAAGTTTAGGCAAAGATCAATTGATCATTGAAGAATGATCGATGACTAGGTAGGGAGTGAAGAAAGTCAAAGAAGCGATGAGATTACTTATTAAAGATATGTTGGACGAAACATTAATCGTTGCAAGCAAAAGAAAAAGTTTCATGTTGAGTTCGGAGGAAGAAACGTAGTGGATCAACTTGGTTCAAGCACGAGACGAAGAAGGACAATCAGATAACTATGTGACCGCATAGTTACCCTAGCTATACGATCGTATAGCTCATTGCAGAAACCCAGATAGAGCAATTTAAGTCTTCTATGCGACCGCATAGATTAAAACTGTGACGCATTTTTTCAATTTTCCACGAAATCTTTTAATTATGTTAAAACTCTAATTTTTGTACCTTTTGTAATTTTTAGACTTACATTCCATTTAGACTAGGGTTTACATGGGTTTTCTATGAATAGAACTTGTTATATCATTGTAAAAAGAACTAACATTTTTTTTAATGATAGAGAGATTAATTTTTGTGAGCAATTTTGTTTTCAATCTTGTGCTCTTCATTGAACTAATTTTGTGAACTTATCAAAAATTAATTCTTGTAGCGTTCAAATAATTAGGATGAGATTTTTGAATCTTATGATCACGAGGTCAACATATTGTCGACGATTGTGTTGGTTCTTTGGTTCAATATTTTGGGTCAAACTTGGAACATTAATTTTTGGCTTTCTTGGGTTCGATGTAATCTCTTATGGGTTTTGTAGTTGTTATTGTTACGTGGGTTCACATCAATTGGTATCAGAGTTTGGACTCAAAAATCAAGGTTATATCATTTTTCTTTTTGTTTGAGTTTTTTTTGTTTTTTTTTTCTTTTCATTCTTCACACACACACACATATATCAAAAGTCGTTTTTGTTCTCATTTGGCATCCAAATCCATTTTTTTTTTTTTTTTTTTTTTTTTTTTGCTGGTACCGTAGTTGAATTTTGAAAAAAAAAATATGAATTTTGAAAAAAAATTTATTATTATTATTATTTATTCCGAAAATTGCCAGCAATATATAATTTCAATTTTTTGAGTCACAAAAAAAAAAATTTATATCAATCGTGTCCATCCCAAAATTCATGAACCACTTTGTTGAATTAATATCGTTTCCATTCAAAGATGTCAAAAATTATCTTTTGCTTCTATTTTTTCTTTCCTTCTTGAGTCTTCTAAATTACAAGTTCTCACTCACATCTTAGTTTGAATTTTTTGAAAATAAGATGTGGTTGAGTTCGAATTAATTCTTTGAAGCACTTGGGCTAAAGTATTGAGTAGAAAAGACAAAGTGGTAAGACTAATAGAGGAAAATGTCAATTTTAGTGATACACGAGCATACACACGTAAGGCATATATTACTTTAGATTTAGGATGTTTGATAGGGACAACTCTACTTCAAGCAGGAACAACAATCAAGTTAACATATCGAAGGAATTGATACAACAGTTCTAGAGGTTTGAAGGTGTGAGGGTCAAGTTAGATAGGCAAGAGGCATAGATGGAAAGGTAAGACCCATTACTTGCCAATTTACGTAGGGATCAACCTAAGGGAGTCCCAAATGCAAGGAGACAAGGTAGACATGAGCCTAGGGTGGAGAATCGTGTGGAATATGAAGCTACTAGTGACATTGATGAAGGGACGTTAATGGATGTCGAGATAGGAAGAATGAGAGATAAAAGAATTATGCATGAAAGGAAATGTAGAGATCTTGTTGGAGATGGAATTAATGGAAGTATGTGTAACATCAATATAGGAATGAGTGATTCGGAAGCCTACTTGGAGTGGGAAAAGAAGATAGAATTGATATTTGATTACTACAACTACTCGAAGGAAAAGAAGGGAAAAATTGCAGTGCTTGAATTTATCGATTATACTATTACTTGGTGGGATTAGTAGTGACATCTAGGAGAGGAATTGTGAGAGACCTATTAATATATAGGAAGAATTGAAGGCTATCATGAGGAAAAGGTTCGTGTCTAGTCATTAGTATAGGGAGTTTCATCAAAAATTGCAAAGCATCTACTAAGGTTCTAGGAGTGTGGAGGATTATCATAAGGTGATGGAGATTGCAATGATTATGACGAATGTTGAAGAGAATATGGAGGCCACCATGACCAGGTTTTTGAATGGTCTGAATAGGAAAATAGATAATGTAGTGGAATTGCAACATTATGTGAAATTGAAGGATATGATACATGTGCCTATGAAAGTGGGAAGATAATCGAAGAGGAAGGAGACAGCTATGTATCCATCGGGTTCTAATCTATCTTGAAAATCGAAATGAGACAACAATAAGGGCAATGGGGTTGTTCCGAATGGCGAAACTGAAATACCAAAAGGAAAAGAAGAATGTGCTAGCAAGGTCATATCCAAAGCATAATCTCAACCATCTAGGAGTCGAGACATCAAATGTTTTAAGTGCTTGGGGTCGGGACACATTGTTTCCCAATATCCAAACAAAATGACAATGATTTTGCGAGACAATGGTGAGTGATAGTGAGGAGGACTATGGTGACATGCCGGAACTGGAAGAGGCTAGTGATGGAGAAAATGTGGAATATACAGTGGGCAAAGTATTGGTTACGGGCGAGCTCTTAGTGCTCAAAACAAGGGGGATGACTTGAAGCAACAAAGGGAAAACATATTCCATACAAGGTGTCATATCACTAACAAGGTATGTAGCATGCTTATTGATGGGAGTAGTTGTATTAATGTGGATTACACTACACTTGTTGAAAAATTGGGGTTAACCATGCTAAAACATTCTAAACCTTATAAACTACAATGGTTGAATGAATGTGGGGAGGTTAGAGTGAATAGGAGAGTGTCAGTGAATTTCTCAATTAGGAGTTATCATGATGAAGTGATGTGCGATGTAATTCATATGCATGTCGGCGCCCATTTTGTTGGTATATCATGGCAATATGATATGAATGATGATACATGATAGGTACAAAAATAGGTATAGCTTTATCAAGGACAGAAAAACTATTACTCTTGCACCACTCACACCGTCAAAAGTGTATGATGATCAAATTAAATTAAATGTGAGAAAGAAAAAAAGGTTGAGAGAAATAGAGAGCAAGAGAGAAAATGGTGAGGTGACTAGTAGTGAGAAAAAATAGTAGAGCCATAAGAGGAAAAAGAGAAAGAGTCTTCTGAGAGGAGAGAAAAGTAGAAATTGAATTTTTTTGCAAAAGGGAGTGAGTTAAAGAGGGTAATAGTTGAGAGGCAAACAATGATCTTGTTGGTCTATAAAGAGTCACTCCTTAATCTTGAGAAATCTAACACACCCCTCCCTAATTTGGCTACTTCTTTATTGCAGGAATTCGAAAACATGTTCCCGAAGGACGTGCCTAGTGGGTTATCATTCATTCGAAGCATTGAACATCAAATTGATTTCATACCTGGGGCGGTCATTCCAAACAGACCGACTTACCTAAATAATCCCGAGAAGACCAAGGAACTTCAAAGGCAAGCGTAAGAATTGATGAGCAAGGGATATGTGAGGGATGTTATGAGTCCATGTATCATGTCAGTGCTACTTGTGTCAAAGAAAGATGGAACCTAGAGGATGTGTGTGGATTGTAGGGCCATCAACTTATAACGGTAAAGTATCGTCATCCTATTCTTAGATTGGATAACATGTTAGACTAATTACATAACTCATATATATTTAGCAAAATTGATCTTAAAAATTGTTATCATCAAATTAGAATAAGGGAATGAGATGAATGAAAAACTGCCTGTAAAACTAAATATGATTATATGAGTGATTGGTTATGTCATTTGAACTTACTAATGCACTTAGCATATTTATGCGATTAATAAATCATGTTTTGTGTGCATTCATAGGTAAATTCATAGTAGTTTATTTCGATAACATCTTGATTTATAATAATGACTTAAATGAGCATATGAAACATTTAAGATGTGTGCTTGAGGTTTTGAGACAAGAACAACTTTATGTTTACTTTAAAAGTGTACAGTTTGCACGAAAAAAGTTATTTTCTTAGGTAAGTGGTTAGTGCAAAGGGAATAGAAGTAGATGAGGAGAAAATCAAGGCTATCAAGGAATGACTAACACCTAAAAGCATAACCGATGTAAGAAAAGTGTGATTTAAATAGGGCGTTAAACAAGAGCATGCATTTAATACTATTAAAGACAGGTTGTGTAAAACACCGATTTTAGTACTTCCTAACTTTGACAAAACTTTTGAGATTAAATATGATACCTCTGAGATAGATATTGAAGCTGTTTTAATGTTTGATAGAAAATCAATCGCGTATTTCAGTGAGAAGTTAAGGGGAGCAGCTCTTAATTATCCTACGTATGACAATGATGTGTATGCACTTGTTCGAGTTTTGGGAAACATGACAGTACTACCTATGGCCAAAGGGGTTCGTGATTCATACCGACCATAAATCCTTGAAGCATTTAAGAGGTTAAAGTAAGCTAAATAAGAGGCATGCAAGGTGGATGTAGTTCATTGAGACATTTTCATATGTCATCATCTGGTATAAATAAGGTAAAGAAAATGTGGTAGCGGATGCATTATCAAGAAAGTATGTGCTTTTAATTTCTTTAGGAGCTAAACTGCTTGGATTTGAGTATTTTTAAGGACATATATGCTAATGACCCAAATATTTTTCGATATATACGAATCATGTGATAAATGTGTTGTAGATAGATTGTAATAGCCCCAAAATTTTATATAATAAAATTTATTTATCCCATCTACTATATTTTAGACTTTGAAAGTGGGTGGACTAAAGTGATATATATATATATATATATATATATATATATATATATATTAATTTCAATTTTTATTTGGATCAGATATTTAAATATTGATAGAGATTAAATAAATATAAATATTGGGCCCGTTGGATAGCTCGTAATTAATCATATATATTGAGTTGGACAAAAGTTTAAGGGAACACCACATAAAATCTACATATAATAATTACTTTTCAAAACTAACAAAGTTGTCAAATTATTTCAAAAATTAGGTAATAAATAAAATTATTAAATTATAATATAATATATATTAATTATTTCCACCTCATGACACCTCATCCACCCCATCCTATTACATCACTACACCACCTTCTCTTCTTCTCTTCATCAACTCCGGCAATCGTTTCGGCAACCGCTCCGACGACAACGACTGCTCCGGCAGCAGCTTTGGCGATTTTTTTTTTTACCAATGACCCGTGATTAGTTCTATTGGATTTGTAACCTTGCACATTGTGACATATGAAATATGACTTGTTATATATATATATGAAGAGGTGGTGGTGCATTAATGATGGCTGTACATTATAGGAGATTTTAGAACGTTGGAGTTTATATGCGTGGTGATGGTTGTGGTCATGAGGTAGCAACTGCGTTTAGAACATAGATTTACGTGGCAATGGTAATGGTGCATTGCAGATGATGATCATGTATTGGAGTTTGTGTGGTGGTGGTGGTGAGGTGGTAGTAATGTTTTGGGTACTGTATAAGTTATTATTGTTTATGACCATATCTATGTTATCCGTGACTAATTGTGATCAAATTTGTATCCAATATGACTGTTTGTAACAAAATCAATCTAATTTGTGATTGTATGTGATCAAGTCACAGTTAATTTGATCACGTACAATGACTTGGTCACAACCAGCCACAATTAAGATGAATTTGATAACAGTCACAATTAAGATGAATTTTGGTCACTGACAGCCGCAATGAAAATAAACTTGTTCACTCGTGTGGTGGTGGTGAGATGGTAGCAATGTTTTGGGTACTGTATAAGTTGTTATTATTTATGACCATATCTATGTTATCTGTGACTAACTGTGATCAAATTTGTAACTAATGTGACTGTTTGTGACAAAGTCAGTCCAATTTGTGACTCTATGTAACCAAGTCACAGTTAATTTGGTCACGTACAATGATTTGGTTACAACCAATCACAATTAAGATGAATTTGGTAACAGACAGTCACAATTGAGATGAATTTGGTCAAAGACAGTCACAATTAAAATAAATTTGATCACAGACAATCACAATGAACACAGACTTGGTCACAAAAAAGTTACAATTAACATACAAATGATTACAGGTAGTGGTGTCAAGGGGCGGCCCACATGGAGGCGAACAGGCCCGCAATTCGGCTCGTTAATCGAGCGGGTCGAATCACGGGCCTAAACTTTCAAAAATCAGTCTGGGTCGAATTTTGAAAACCAAGCCAGCGACGTTTTTTAAAAAAAAAAAAAAATTTGAAAATCTGCTACAGACGATGACCGTTTGATGAAAAAAAATTTATTTATTTATTTTTTTTTTGTTTTTTGATTGAAAAATAGTAACGATCATTTTTTTTCTTATAAATTGTATATTTTTTGCTTTCATTTCATTTTGTGATTTTTGTGCAAAAAATTTTTTTTTCTCTTACAATCTACAATTTTGAAATATCTATTTTCTCATTCTCAATCTCTCTTAATATTTTCAACAAGTATTTTTAATATTTAGTATTTTGTGTTTTTTTAATCTTATTATTTCAAAAATATTTGTTAAAGTGTTATGGATTTTCACGATTTTTCTTCAATAAATTTCAATTTACATGATAGTTGTTCTCCAATAAATTTAGAAGATGATAATGATCCAAATATTGGATCTTCTCAACAGCGAAAAAATAAAAAAGCAGACATTTGATTTTTGAGACATCTTTATAGTAGATGAACCAAACAAAAAAACAATATGCACTATTTGCATAAAGGTTTGCATGGATTAAAGGTCAAGGTACGGGCACATTGCGAATACCCACGGAAATAAACACATGAATGAAAGAGGGCATTTAAATACTAAACAAGCTCAAATTACTTCTTTTATAAATACTAGTGGATCAGTTACTTTTTCTAATTTTTCTTATTCCCAGGATCGAATGAGAGCAGTAGGAATGTCTGAATTTTTTGCAGCAAGGAAGATGCCTTTTACTTTCGCGGAAGATCAATACTTCGAGGAGTTTATGCAAAAGTATGTTCAACCTGCTTATCGAACTGTAAGTAGAAATACTGCTCGCTCAGATATCTTGAAATTATTTTTTACAAGGGCTGAAAATTTAAAAACTGAATTTAAGAACTTTGATGGAGTTATGTGTTTTACATCTGATTGTTAGTCTAGGACGTAATCACAATGGTAATGCATGTGTCACTGCACATTTTATTGATAATAATTGATTACTTCACAAAAGAATTATTGTTTTTCGCTTACTTGAATATCCACATAATGTAATAAATTTGTGTGAGAATTTATTACAAGTTTTTAATGAATTTAATGTATTGAGCAAATTATTTAGCATTAGTTTTGATAATGCTAATGCAAATACTACATGTATTGAATTTTTGAAAATGACACTTAATCCCTCATTTGACTCTAAATTATTTCATATGAGGTACGTTTGTCATATATATAATTTAGTAGTGCAAGATGGTTTAAAATTAATAACACCACAAATACATAAAATTGGAGAAGTTATTAACTACATTTCTTGTTCAGATTCTAGACAACAAGAATTTGGAAAATTTTGTAAAAATCTTGGATTGAGGAGAAGAAAATTCATTGATGTTTGAACACACAAGAATTGATCTTGGAAGTTCGATTTGTTGTTCAGTGAAGAACAAAGGAGAAAACAAAAGCCTTTCGATTTAATTCAATGTCAAAAATTCTAATAGTTACAAAAGTGTTAAGTATTTATACTAGATCCCTAAACCTAGTAAACAAAGTGCAAAAAGGCAACAATTAAAGTCAAAAATATGGAAAGAAATAGAATCCTAACAAAAAGGAAACAAAATCGCATGAAATCGGCGGTACCGGACGTCCGAATTCCCAGGACATTTCTATCGGACGTCCGGTTGAGCGACTCGTCCGATTTGGCAAAGTTTTCATGTTTTGGGCTACCTGACGTCCGGTTGGTGTGTCCGGTTGCGTTCGGTTGGGTTGCGTCTGGTTGGCCAGGGTTTTCTTCGATTGACTTTATCACGTTGATCCAAATCTTTTCGACCTTCAACCCCAACATGAAACTTGCTCAATTTTGCGTCCTGAACATGGTTTCATCAATAGTGGTTTTGACAAGCATCCGCAATGCCTCTTTGACTCGTTTTGCTCTTGATCGCGTTATTGTCCCTTATTCGATAATCAACGAGTCTCGGTTTGAACTTGCTTTCATTACTCCCGCATCCGAGATCATATTACATGGGCTCAGCTCGGGTAAAACAAACCGAGCTTTTTTCGGGCTCGTGCCGAGCCGACCAAAAACTCGTCCAAAAAATTCAGGCTCGGCTCACGCATTTACAGGTCGAGCCGGGCAGGCTCGTTTTTTTCCCTTTTCCTTTGAGAGGTAGCACTTTTGTTTTTTTTGGCGAGCCACAACTCGGGCTTAGCATGTCACCCCAAAAGTGGGGCTCAGCCCGAGCCGGCGGGCTTTTTTACCATCACTACATCACTTCGGTTAATGCAAACCCCGTAGCAACAGTAACTACGAAACTCACAACTGGATTGATGTGAAACCCAAAAAGCCAATGAATAACCCGATTTTGGATTTGAACCCAACAAAGTGAATCAAAAAACTCAACAATAACAAAGATGCGCTGAACCCCTTGAATACATAATGAATAATCCATGATCCGATATTTGAGCACCACAAGAATTAGATTTTGGAAGTTCGATTTGTTGTTCAATGCAAGAACAAGGAAGAAAGCAAAAGCCTCTCAATTAATTCAATGTCAAAAGTTTTTCATGTAACAAAAGAGTTAAGTATTTATACTAGAGTCCTAAATCTAGTAAAAACGTGCATAAGAAAATAAATATTACAAAATATGGAAAGAAATAGAATTCTAGTAAAAAAGGAATAAAATCAATTGAAACAAGTCGTACCGAATGACCCTTCCGGACGTTCAATAAGTGCATCCAGATGGACAGAAGTATTCTTCCGGACATCCAGTAGAGCGCGTCCGGTAGGGCAGCTCGCGTCCGGTTTGGCAGAGATTTCAAAGCTTTGACTACCGAACGTCCGGTAGGCCTTTGTGCGTCTAGTTGGCCAAATTTTCTTCAGCCAGCTTTATCACATTGATCCAAGTCTTTTCGACCCCAACATGAAACTTGCTCAATTTTACGTCTCAAACATGATTTCATCAATAGTGGCTTTGACGAGCATCCCCAACGCCTCTTTGACTCGTTTTGCTCTCGATCGCATCATTACCCCTTCTTCGATAATCAACGGGTTCTCGTTTGAACTTGCATTCGTGACTCCCGCATCCTGGATCATATCATCCCCTCCCTCTTCAAAAAGATTCATCCTCGAATCTGTACCTGCGTCAAACAGAGAGAGATCAGCAACATTAAATGTAGCTGAAACATAATACTCGTCTGGGAGATCCACTTTGTATTCATTGTCATTGATCTTCTTGATGACTTGGAATGGACCATCTCCACGCGGCTGCAACTTAGACTTCATCTGCTCCGGAAAATGCTCCTTTTTTAGATGCACCAGTTTGGACCCAATCTCCAGGTTCAAATGTCACGCGTCTTATCCCTTTGTTCGTTTTCTGTGCAACGAGCTTACACTTCTCTTCAATTTGCTTCTTGAACTTCTCGTGCAGTGACTTGACCGATTCAGCTTTCCTTTTACCATCCAAGCTACCTTGTTCATTTACAAACAATGATAACAAATTCAAAGGTGTTATTGGATTAAACCCATAAACAATTTCAAACGGTGAAAACGAAGTAGTAGAGTGTACAGTCCTATTATAAGCAAATTCAATAAATGGTAAACACTTTTCCCAACTCTTCAAGTTCTTATTTATTCCTGTACGAAGCAATTAAGTCATGGTTCTATTGACTACTTCAGTTTGTCCATCGATTTATGGGTGGTAAGTCGTAGAAAATAACAATTTAGTGCCTAACTTATTCCACAGACCACGCCAAAAATGACTAAAAAACTTAACATCTTAATTTGACACTATACTTTTAGAGACCCCATGCAAACGTATTATCTCCCTAAAGAATAAATCTGCAATATTAGTGGCATCATCGATTTTGTGACATGGTATAAAGTGTGTTATTTTGCTAAACCTATCCACCACAACAAATATTGAATCCCGACCCTCTTTTTTGTCCCAGGTAAACTCAACACGAAATTCATTGAAATATCCACCCAAGGTTCACTATGTACAGGCAAAGGAGTATACAAACCATAAGGTAAAACCTTAGACTTGGCCTTTTTACAAGTTATGCATTTCCCACAAATTTGTTCTACACCACTTCTCATTTTAGCCTAGTAAAAATGTTCTCCTAACACATTTAAAGTCTTTTGTACCCCCAAAGTAACCCATTAGACCCCCACTGTGTGCTTCCCTTACCAAAAATTCACGTATAGAGCAGTTAGGAATACAAAACTTATTTCCCTAAATAAATAATCTTCATACTTATAAAATTTATCAATAGCCCCCTTATTGCATGCTTCATAAATGTCACAGAAATCAAGGTCATTCACATACATGCTCTTAATGTGTTTAAAGACAAGTAACCGTGCATATAATGAATTTAGAAGTACGTAACTTCATGACAACGTATTCGCAACCACATTTTCTTTACCTTGTTTATATCAGATGACGTAGGGAAACGACTCTATAAATTTCACCCACCTTGCGTGCTTTTTGTTCAACTTACCTTGTCCCCGCAAGTGTTTCAACGACTCGTGATCGGTGTGTATCACGAACTCCTTAGGCCACAAGTAGTGCTGTCAAATTTCCAATGCCCGAACAAGTGAGTACAGCTCCTTGTCATAAGTATGATAGTTCAAAGCAGCTCCATTCAACTTTTCACTGAAGAAAACTATAGGCCTGCGATCATGCATCAACACTGCTCCAATACATATTCCTGATGCATCACACTCAATTTTGAAGGTTTTGTCAAAGTTAGGTAATGTTAAAACAGGTATTTTACACAATCTATCCTTAATAGTAGTAAATGCATGTTCTTCTGCATCACCCCCAATGAAAACCAATGCCCTTCTTAACAATTTCAATTAGTGGGGTAGTGATTGTGCTAAAATTCTTTACAAACCGCCTATAAAAATCAACCAATCCATGGAAACTCCTAACTTCAGTTATGCTCTTAGGTGTTGACCAATCCTTAATAACCTTAATTTTCTCTTCATCTACTTCTACCCCATTAACACCCACCACAAATCCTAGAAAGACAAATTTTTTCATGCAAAATATACATTTCTTGAAATTGGCATACAGCTGTTCTTCCTAAGCACCAAAAACACATAATTCAAATGTTCCAAATGCTCATCTAGGGTTTTGCTATAGATTAAGATATCATCAAAATAGACTACAACAAAATTTCCTATAAAAGTACGCAAAACTTGTGCTCGGTGCATTAGTGAGGCCAAACGGCATAACCAACCACTCATACAATCTATATTTAGTTTTAAATGTTGTTTTCCATTCATCAACCTTCCACATATGAATTTGATGGTATCCACTTTTAAGATCAATCTTAATAAAAATACAAGCACCATGCAATTCATCAAGTATATCATCTAACCTAGGTATGGGGTGACGATACTTTACCATTATGTTGTTGATAGCCCTGCAATCCACACACATCTTCCATGTCCCATCCTTCTTCGGTACTAATAGGACAGGTACAGCACATGGGCTCATGCTCTCCCTCTCATAATATTTGTTCATCAACTCTTCCACTTGCTTTTGAAGCTCTTTTGTCTCATTGGGATTGCTTCGGTAAGCTGGTCGCTTTGGAAGGATAGCTCCAGGTATGAAGTCAATTTGGTGTTCGATGCCTCGAATTGGTGGCAATCCACTTGGCACGTCCTCCGGAAACACGTCTTCGAATTCTTGCAATAAAGACTCAACCAAATTATGGAGAGGTGTGTTAGATTTCTCAAAGTTGAGGAGTGACTTCTTATATACCAACAACAACACTGTTTTTTTTATCAACTATAGCCTTTTTCAATTCACTCCCATTAGCAAAGAAGTTCGCTTTCGACTTTTCTCTCTTCTCAACTGGCTCTTTTTCTCTCCTCTCATGTGGCCTCTCTCTCCCTTCTCTCCACTCTCGGTCACCTCACCATTTTCTCTCTTACTCACTAGCTCACTGTTTTCTCTCCTTTTTCCAAACTCTTTTGCCTTTTTCTCTTCATTATTTCTCAATCTAATTTGGTCTTCATAAACTTGTGCCGGTGTTAATAGCGCAAGAATAATATACCTTCCCTCCTTAACAAACATTATACTACATGCATTATCGTTGATGTGGCATCGTGTATGAAATATGTTCTCCCGCTGCTGCTCCGTATCATCCGCCTTGACTTGAGTGTTAAGAGTTCTCATTGTAACCAACAGCTCCCCAATAGCAGCAAATTTCACTGTGTCTCCATGATCACTAACCTCTTTCAACGCCGGCATGCTTTCAAAGTCATCCTCACTATCAGTCACCACTTCTTCATTGCGTAGAATCATGGTCCTTTTGTTTAGACACTGAGAAGAGATGTGTCATTTCCCCAAACACCTAAAACACTGGATATCCCGATTTCTGGTTGATTGTGATTCTGCCTTTGGTGTTGTCCTGCTAGTATTTTCATCCCTTCCATTTGGCACTTCAGTTCTCCCATTTGAATCAACTCCATCTCCTTTGTTATCCCACCTCGATTTTCAATTTGAGTTAGAACCCGAATTACCCAATGGTTGCCTAGTTGTTCCCTTCCTCTTCAACTGTTTCTCCACCTTCATGACCACATGCAACATGTCTTCCAACTCCACATAATGTTGCAATTCCACCACATTAGCAATCTCTATGTGCAACTCATTCAAGAATCTAGTCATATTAGCTTCTCGATCTTCCTCTTCATTTGCCCTAATCATCAAAATCTCCATCTCTTTATGATAGTCTTTTACGTTCCTCGACCCTTGATACAAACTCTGCAGTTTCTGATGGAGTTCCATGTAGTAATGGCACCGCCTTTAATTCATCCCAAGTACTGATAAGACTATCCCGATTCCGACACCGTGAAGTAACCACTTGATCCCACCAAATGATGGCGTAATCAGTGAATTCCAACACTGCAACCTTTACCTTCTTATCTTTCGAATAGTTATAGCAATCAAAAATAAACTTCAACTTTTTCTCCCAATCAAAGTATGCTTTGGGATCACTTCTACCCTTAAATTGTGGAATTGTCATATTTACATTACCCAAATTACCATCAACTTCACCTCCATGATTATTTGTACCCCGTCGTTCAAACATATCTCTTCTATGTCTCATCCGCCCCATCTCAACCCCTTCATACTCATCTTCACCCCCATTCACTGCCGATCTCTTGCTCATCCATCCTAGGGACTCGCCTACCCGTCCCCCTATCATGAGGTACATCTACCGGTTGTCCCCTACTAATATTTGTCATCGAAGTACTCAATTTCTCCATCTTTTTCCCCATATCCAACAATAAACACTCAAACCGATCCATCCTATCATTCTGTTTGTTGGTCTGATTATTGTACCAACTGGAATTCGAGTCTTCCATATCGGACATTCTCTCAATTTCTGCCTCACCAAATTCGCTCAGAATCACTCAATTGACTTTACCCTCTAATAATCTCACCATCTGCATTTAACCACTAAATATTTTTACCAAGTGCTTCCAAAGACAATAAAGAACTTACCGGATCAAACTTGTGATGAGAAGGAATATGACTCAAGAGAATTTATAGAAATTGAAATTATGGAATGAAGAATGTAAGGAACCCAATAGAAATTTCAATTTGAATTTCGACACAACTTGGATGGCTAGATCTAAGTGATGAAATCAATGTTGTAGGCGTGTTGGTAGCAAATCAAAAAAAACTAAAAAAAAAAAATTACTATACAGATGAATAGTACCGTACGTGAACATTAATTTTTTTAACATAATATTGTACTACCAACAAAGAAATATGGATCTAGGAAACCAAAAAAATCGAAGAACGACTCAGGAACTCAAGAAGAAACTAAGAAAAATTGAAATTTAAGACTCAACAAAAAAAAGGGATATAACCTGATTAAATTGGAGTTAAAGCTCTAATACCAATTGATGCGAACCCCGTAACAACGGTGACTACGAAACCCACAACTAGATTGATGTGGAACCTAAGAACACCAATGAATAACCCGATTTTGGATTTGAACCTAACGAAGTGAACCAAAAAACTCAACGATAACAAAGATGCGCTAAACCCCTTGATTACACAATGAAAAACCCAGGATCTGATGTTTGAACACCACAAGAATTAGATTTTAAAAGTTCGATTTGTTGTTCAATGTGAGAACAAGGAAGAAAGCAAAAACCTCTCAATTAATTCAATGTCAAAAGTTCTCCATGTAACAAAAGAATTAAGTATTTATACTAGAGCTCTAAACCTAGTAAAAAACATGCATAAGAAAATAAATATTACAAAATATGGAAAGAAATATAATTCTAGTAAAAAAGGAATAAAATCGCGTGAAAACAGGTAGTATCGGACAACCTATTCGGATGTCCGGTAAGTGTGTCTAGATGGACAGAAGTATTCTACCGGACGTCCGATAGAGCCCATCCGATAGGCCAGCTCGCTTCTGATTTGGCAAAGACTTCAAAGCTTTGACTACCAGACGTCCGATAGGCCCTTGTTCGTCCGGTTGGCCAAATTTTCATCGTCCAACTTTATCACGTTGATCCAAGTCTTTTCGGTCTTCGACCCCAATATGAAACTTGCTTCATTTTGCATCCCAAACATGGTTTCATCAATAGTGGCTTTGACGAGCATCCTCAATGCCTCTTTGACTCGTTTTGCTCTCGATCACGTCATTGTCCTTTCTTCGATAATCAACTGGTCTCGATTTGAACTTGCATTCATGACTCCCGCATCTTGGATCATATCATCAGTTCTTAGTAATTTTTTTATGTTTGTTGTTTAAATGTTGTTCTAGGTATTTTATGATTTAATGATTTATGAGATATGAATTATGAATTATGAGTTATTTAAAATTTTGAGAATACATGATGTTAAAAATTAACATGAGTGTACTGTGATTTTTGAAAATGGAAAATGATCAATTGGGACATTTATGATTTGTTATAAATTGGTGTTGAAAATTGGAAATTGTAACTTAAATCATTTTTTTAAAATCATGTGGAGAAAGAGATTTTTCAAAAGTTGAGAATGAAGCAATCTTGCAAGGATTTCAAAGTACGAGATTCCGGAGAATGCAATTTTTTGAACTTATAGTTACAGGTTGAAGTTGTCTAATGTAATTTATATTTTTATTTTGATATATTGAATATATTTCATTTTTATTTTTTACGTTTTAACGCATTTATATAAAAATAGAAGAATTTTTAACATTATTTAATTTAATATTAATAAAGGACATCGCTATTATGATCGTTGCCTATCGATAGTCAACGAACGTTCTAGCTGAGCTGAAATTCTAGATCCACCCCTGACTTCCATAAACTTGTCTTGCACAACATGAGAGAAAATGGGTTGCCGAAAATAGTGTCATGTTGGAAAATACATCAAAATTGAAAAGGCCCTGGAATCATATTTTTTCAAGAAAACTCACGGATCTTGGCACTTAGATCATGGATAATGATCTCTTTCAATTGTGATTGAGATTGGGACTATAGGAGTGCAAAAGAGTAAAGATTTTGGGACATGGAATATCAAGGTGATTTAACATAAAGATCTTGGAAATTCTCCTTTTTTCAAGTTAGAATTCTTGAACCGAAATTACGTTCAAGTATGGTGCAATATCCTTTCAATACCTTTGTTCAGACAGCAACACAAAGCTACTCACGGAAACTACACTGACCATTCCTCTTTTTATCGAATCTTGAGAAGCGAAAATATTAAGACGACGAGCAATGCAGCTGTGGCCATGTTAGTATTATCAACCCTCGACTCAAATAAACATGTTATTATGAAATCAGGCTCTAATTAAGCCGCTGATCATCCTCGTGGAAGAAGGGCATCCATTGGCAGGAAAGGATATGCTGCTGCAGCAATTTCTATGTTTATGCATCTGTTTTGGAAAATAGGGTCAGGGCTATGTCTTTAGTGGTAGACGGGTAGGGTAGTCACTGTAGTCACAAAGAAGCTGAGGGAGATCTGGGCAGTTGAAAGTGCTCGTGAAACATTATGTAACGTTGCACAAGCAGGGACTTCGTGAGCCAAAAGGAAAGTAATGGCATTCTTGAGAGGCTGAATATATTTTCTTTTATTTCAGACAAAGCTTAAAATTGATTATTCTCAAAGCCCTGTACATATTTAGCACACATACCAACTTCTTCGTGGTTCAGCATTGCTGAATTATTTTTTAATACTTTTGAAAAATATGGATAAAATTGTTTTTGCGCAGATTTCTTGTCAATTTCAGGCTTCTATGTGATTGAAGGTCATTTATAAATATTCTCACAGAATTTGCCATTCACAGTTCATTGAAATTTTGAAATTATACTAATGTTTGAGTAAGCTTGGTCAATTTGTAAATATATTCAACAAGACAACCCGACCGATGCAAATATAAAACTAGTCTACATAAACTAACTGCAGTTGATACCATGATAAATTCAATTCAATCGTAGTATCAATAAATAGAGATGCCATTAGAATTTCATGTTTACCTGATCAAGATCACTATCCTGATATTCATACTGAATGCATCCATAAGATTTGCGGATATACAAAAATGACCATCCATACTATCTCACCGAGTCTCTCCAAAATGGTAAACTGATTGTTCAATATGATTTCTTGCATTCTAACTCATGCTGCACAAGGGGGAGCAATGCACAGGGAAAATAATCCCAACATTTTTTTCTGCATTCAAGCAAATAGGGCACACAAGTAAGAGAATATGATCGTTGATTTTGCATCTGTTTAGATAATTCACTTATACGGTAAACTTAGTAGGGATGGGCACAAAATAGATAGGACTTACGTGCTTGGTCTTGTGAAGAAGATCGGGAGGAATTTTGTAAAGATCTTCGTCCACTGGTTTTGCAGAAGTACTTATGGATTGTCGAGGGATAAATTCTGCAGACTTGGTAATATGCTTCGGAGAAGAAGGCTGACGTCTCTGCTGCTTGATTGCCTCCCGCGCCTTAACTTGCTTTCTCTTTTCCGCGACATCTGCATAGCGCTTGGTATTTCCCCTTGTCTGCAATGTTATGCATGTTTAGTCGCTTTCAGAAATACATAGTTCAATGAAGATTCAGTTATTTATCATTCTGCTTGTCAGCAAAAGGTACAAAATGACGCATAATTTCATCCATCTTAATAGGAATTGAAAATGGTCCTCTGCATCAACTTCGCGAGAATTATCATTACACTTAAACTGAAGATTTGGAAAGCAACGTCTAGTTTTCAATGTGAAAGAGAGAACAATAGTCTACCACAAATTTTACAACAGAAACAGAATAATACTTGCTGAAATGTCGTACATACACAGAGATGGATTTTACAGGCAATGAAAGTGAGTCGTAAATTTAACGAAGAATGGCATAAATTCATTTCAAAGGATACAACAGAATATATTACATACATACTAAATTCTAAGCCACAAACTCCACCTATATTTTTCATAGACGGTCTGAGCCGTAGGTTGACAGCATTTAATTAGGAAATATTATGATTCTCTAAAGATACGCTCTAAAAACAAAAGCATCTCCATTTTAAAATCATTATTTAAAATAAAAAATAGGTGTGTTCGGTATAGATTAAAATCGGATTAAAATTGAAAAACTAGCCGTTATTGTTGACTTTTATTAGACGAGTGGGACCCAATAACGGTCATATTTTCAATTTTAATTGAATTTTAATTGTTACCAAACGGGCTCTATAATTTTAATTGAATTTTAAACTTCAATAGACCTTTTATTCTAATTTTTTATTTAAAATAAAAAATGGGTTTGACTCTTTGACAACGGGCGTAGACAAGGGATGGCTAAACCCGAAATCATTTTATGTCTAAAAAAATAAGATTTTTTTTCCTTCAATCTATATTTTTTTATAATAATAATTGTATTTAATAAGTTACACTATTTTTAAAATTATTCAAATTATATTTGAATTGATTAGCCATTAACATATAAAAAAAATATATTAAATAGAACATTAGAAGAAATCGACAAATGTGTTTGGAAACAAAAGAAAAAAAAAAAAAAAAAAAAATATTGTTGGAGTGTATAAAAAATATTACCCTCTAGTGATATCATGAGCCAACAATCAGGACTAAAGTACAATTATACAAAAATCCTTAGCATGTGTTAGATCTTGATAAAATTATGAATCTTATATGCTTTAGACTGGAAATATATTGGGTAGAAATAGAAAGACCTTTCGTGGAGGAACACCATAAGCAACCCGAAACGGAGGTTTCTCGTACTCAACAGAGTAAAGATCAGTGGCGGCGCAGCCCCAAGAACCACCATACGAAATGCATTCCGCCGAACAGTTGCACCGCCTCAGCCCCGCCTGCCTCGCACACTCGAAATACTGAGTAATTGGAAGCTCATTCGCCTTATCCCAGTCACCAAATGTCGGAATCTGCCCACTCTTCCAGCTATATTCCTGAAACCACAACCCATTAAGCACCAAATTCATTTTAACACTAATTTCAGTACAGAAAATGTAGAATCCCAGAGAAGAGATTCAAGATTTAGAAAACAAACTTACCACACCCATAATTTGAGAGTTTTCAGCAGATGAGAACTGAAAAAAGTTGAACTCTTTATGTTTAATTAGAAAGTACTGTGTTGTGGGAAAAAAAAAAAGGAATAGGGACAGGAGTCTTTTGGAGTCGTGTGGAATGTGGACTTTAAGAGAAAACTCTGTAGTCTGTGCCAATGCCGATAAAGAAAACTTTCTTCCTTGATTTCCGCTGCAGAGTATGACCGTCTAATTTTCAACTCTTTAGATCTGGGAGCCTGATTGACTTGGAGTTTCCCATTGTCTTGTCAACTGTAGTTTGAACATGTTTAGTCACACTTGCCATCTGTGGTTATTATTATTATTATTATTATTATTTAAGGGCCAAATCAGAAATGTAGAGGAGTCTAGATGACTAGATCGGACCAAACTGCCTTTCTAGCTATTGGCCCGGCTTTGACTTTTAGGGCCACCAACTTTGACCGTGTTTTAGAGATTTTTTTTTTTTTTTTTTAATTGTATGAACAGTCGTTGGCCCTATTTAAGCCCTTTTTTTAAAAAAATTTATATTTTGAAATAATGATTTTTAAAAAAAAAAAAAAAAAAAAAAAAAGATATAGGAACAGATCGTGGGACAGGATTTTGTTGACCTCCTATTGGAGGGGGCGCCTGGCCCAGAAACCTGGCCCATGTCTGGGCCAGGCGCCCCCTCCAATAGGAGGTGCATGTCAATAGGCCATATCCCAAGACCTATTGATGTAGCAAAATTCTTTTTAAAAAATCGTTAAAAAATAGAAAAAATGAAGAGAATATAAGAGTCAAAACTCAAGTGTGTATTATTAAGAATCAATGTCCTATATTTATAGGGTCCAAAATAAGAGTTACAATTGGAATGAAATAGATCTTATCAAATTAGATAAGACTTATATATATATATATCATGATAATATTAAATAATCATCAATAATAATCTCATTATTTACAACACTCCCCGTTTGATGATTATTTGTACAATAACTGTCTCGTTAAAACCTTTTTTTATACAAACTTAATGGGACAAAAAAAATCAAACGAAGGAAAAAGAGTACAGTTATTTTGAAAATATTAAAAATAAGTATTGCCTCATTAAAACCTTGTTAGAAAAATTCAGTGGGATAAAACATATGCGAAGGAAAAGGAGTACAGCTACTCCCCTTGATGTTGATTATTGAAAATCTTTGAGTCGACGCATTCCAATTTCATGAACCAATTTCTTGAATATATATGTTGACTTTGAATAAATCAGTCATATTGTCACTTGAGCGAATTTGTTGATCATCGATGTCATCATTCTTCTGAAACTCATGTGTATGAAAGAATTTTAGAAAAATATGCTTCGTCCTGTCACCTTTTATATAATTTCATTTGAGTTGTGCAATACAAGCTGCATTGTCTTTCGTACAAAATTTTTGGACTATTTTTTGTTGAAGTTAACCCTCATGATCTTGGATATGATGGGTCATATTCCTCAACCATACACATTCTCGGCCTGCTTCATGGATTACAATAATTTCAAAATGATTTGAGGATGCTGCTGTCAAGGTTTGCTTCACGGATTTCCATGATATAGTTATTCATCCACGTGTAAACACATATCTTGTTTGTGATTTAACTTTATGTGAGTCGGATAGATAACATGCATCTGCATATTCCACTAAAGTAGATCCCGATTTTTGAGAATAAAATAATCTCAAATCAATAGTACCCTTTAGGTAACGAAAAAATATGTTTAACATCATTCCAATGTCTTTGAGTTGGTGTAGAGTTATATCTTGTAATGTGATTTACATAAAAAGTTATGTCGGGTCGAGTGCAATTTGCAAGATATGTTAATGCTTCAATTGCACTAAGATATGGTACTTCAGGATCAAGAATCTTTTCTCCATTTTCAAGTAGACGAAATGGATCTTTTTTTCACATCAAGTGATCGAACAAACATAGGTGATGCCAATAGATGTGCATTATCCATATAAAATCGTATTAAAACTTTTTCTGTGTATGTAGATTGATGAACAAATAATCCTTTTGAGAAGTCTTCAATCTGCAACCCGAGACAAAAAATTGATTTTTCCTAAATCATTCATCTCAAATTCATTTTTCAAATAATTAGCAGTTTTTTTGAGTTCTTTAGATGTTCCAATTAAATTTAAATCATCAACATAAACTACCACAATTGCAAATTCAATGTTTGTTTTATTTATAAAAACACATGAACAGATATCGTCATTTTTATAGCCCTCCTTTAACAAAGATTCGCTAAGACGATTATACCACATGTTTTTGAATTGTTTCAATCCATATAATGATCTTTACAATTTAATTGAAAACATGGTTCTCGAACATGTATCGTTTCGTTCCTGGTACTTTAAGTCATTCGGAGACTTTCATAGATATGTCACTATCAAGTGAACCATATAAATAGACAATTATTACATCCATAAGGCACATTACAAGTTTTTGTGATACGGTCAAACTAATTAAGAATCTAAAAGTAATGGTGTCCATTACAGGAGAATATACTTCTTCATAATCAATTCCTGGACTTTATGAGAAACCTTGAGCTACCAATCGGGCTTTGTAACTTGTAATTTTATTTTTTTCATTTTTTTTTCGTACAAAAATTCATTTGTATCCAACGGGGATTACATTTTTAGGTGTTCGAACTACAGGTCCAAACACTTTTCATTTCTCTAAGGAATTCAATTCCACTTATATGTCTTCTTTCTATTTTGACCAATCATTTTTATTTTGACAATTTTTAACTGACTGTGGTTCATGATCCTTATTTTGTATAATATCAAGAGCCACATTAAAGGTGAAAATATTGTCTATAACAATATTATTTCATTCTCATAATTTATGAGCTAACATATAATTAATTGAAATCTCATTATTTTCAGACATTTGTGGTTCTTCATGAACCATATTTTGAATATTTTATTGATCTATCTTTTCTAATGTTATTTTCTTCTGAAATTTTTGGTTGGTTTTTCTCTTGTATTTTTCTTTTTTGAGGTACAAAATTTTTTGAACCAACTGATCGATCATGCTTATGACGTATGTGAAATTTATTTGTCACATCAGATTGTCCTGCAGAAACTTCAATTTTTGCTGAAATATTTTTTACTGGTATATATGACTTTGTCACTTTTCTCGTGCAACAAATATATTAGGTAATTGATTTGCAATTTTTTGCAAATGAATGTTTTTTTCAATCTCTTGTTTACATTGATTGTTACGGAGATCAAAGTGAGAAAAAGTTGTTTCATTCCAAGAAATTTTACTTTATCTTTCAGAATGTAATTTTTCCTCTCCCAAAATTGGGATAGTCATTTCATCAAAATGACAATCTGCAAAACGTGTAGTAAATAAATCACCCGTTAAATGTTCAAAATACTAATAATTGATGGTGAATCAAAATTCACATAAATTTCAAGTCTTCGTTAGAGACCCATTTTAGTACGTTGTGGAGGTGAAATAGGGACTTGAATAGCACAACCAAAAATTTGTGAGTAAGAAATATCATGTTCATGATCAAATGTAAGTTGCAAATGTGAATATTGATAATAGGCAGTTGGTCTTATACAAACCAATGATACAGCATGTAATATGGCACGTCCCCAAACAGAATTTGGTAGCTTTGTTTTCATAAGTAATGATCTAGCAATAATTTGTAGACATTTAATAAACGACTCTGTTAAACTATTTTGTGTATGGACATGCGCGACTAAGTGTTCAATTACAATCTCAATTGACATACAATAATCGTCGAATACTTGTGATCTAAATTCACTAGCATTGTCAAGATGAATTGTCTTGATTAAGTAATCACAGAATTGCGCTCGTAATTTTATGATTTGAACAAGTAGTCTAGCAAATGCTACATTCGTTGTGGAAAGTAGGCAAACATGTGACCATCTAATAGAAGAATCAATTAATACCATAAAATAACGAAATGGTCTACGTGGTGGGTGTACTGGCCCACATATGTCTCCATGGATTCTTTTCAAGAAAGTTGGAGATTCAATATTGACCTTTGTCATCGAAGGTTTAATGACTAACTTATCTTGCGAACAAATTACACATGGATAATCATTAGGTAAAAAAATCTTCTAACTCTTTAAAGGATGGGTGAGTTGTTTATTATTCGACGCATCATTATAACTCCTGGATGTCCAAGTCGATCATGCCAAAGTATAAATTTTTTTCGGTCAACGAACTTCTGGTTCGTGACATGATTCACCATTTTTATAAATGTATAACACATGTCAGATGAGAGTTCATTGAGTTTTTCTTTTATCTATTTCTTGCCAGATACAAAAAAGTCATGCAAAAATATTCAGCACTATTTTCTTGTATCGTCTCAATATGATATCCATTGCAGCGGATATTTTTAAAACTAAGCAATTTTTTTTTCTAAATTTGCTAGAGTAAAGCGCATCATTAATATATAATTTAATATTATTTGGTAAAATAATACAAGCTTTTTCGGAGCCTTCAACGATATTCGATGCACCAGATATCGTATTAACATTATTTTCTGCTAATGTTAAGTCCCAAAAATATTTTTTGTTTTGAAAAATTGTATGTGTAGTTGCACTATTAATCAAACAAGTATCTTGACAATCCATCATGAATCTTCTTTAAACTTTGAAAAATTAAGTTTTCGTGTTGATAACCCGTTATAAAAGAGAGAAAAAAGAAGAGAATATAAGAGTCAAAACTCAAGTGTGTATTATTAAAAATCAATGTCCTATATTTATAGGGTCCGAAATAAGAGTTACAATTGGAATGAAATAGATCTTTTAAACTAGATAAAACTTATCTATATATCTTGATAACACTAAATAATCATCAATAATTATCTTATTATTTACAACAGAAAAAAAAATTACATGTAAAATTATTTTATAGTAAAATGTATGGCTAAAATAAGTTTTAGAAAAAAAAGAGTTTTGAAAAAAAAAAATTAGCTCAAACATAGGCACAAGTTTGAAATGAGTTGTTTTGTAAAGTTTTTGATAAAAAAAATTTAATAGATATAAATAAAAATTCATGAAATATATGATTAAATATCAATACAAATTATGAGTCTCATAAAATATATAATTAAAATTTGATCAATTGAAAAACTAATTTAACAAAATTTTATCAAACAAGCACTAATAGTGCTCACTTTTGAAAATGGTTATTGGGTAAAAGATAACCATATAAATGAAAACAAAAATAAGATATGTGTCTGTTGGTCTCTGCGAGTACTGAGCCAAATGTGGTCCCACATGACCTACATGAAAAAGATGAGGGATTCGTTGAGAGGTAAAAAAGTAACTTAACCCTAATATCTACTCTACTGTATGGAACTAGTGAAAGTTTTTAATTATCCTCATAACAAAATTAGAGAAAATTATAACAAATGAAAAATAAAAAAAAAATTATATGTAAAACAATTTCCACGTTCAGGTACTAGAGAGTTGAGTTGAGGATCAAAAGGAGGCTAGCCGTAATATAACTTTTTAAGAGGAGAAAGTGAACTCGACATCAGTCGTCGATTGTAAATGAGTCATAACTCGACATACAACTCTTAAAACTTTAATTTTGAGAGCACTCTTGCCCATGCACGTGATTTTATGCACACACAAAAAAAAAAATCAATTGAAATAAGAATACGACAAACACTGCGGACCCAGGGTCCGAGGTCACTTGACCCTAAACTTCTTTTTTTTTTTTTTTCCTTGGATAAAATCATGTTTGGTATTGATTGAAGACTAATTTTAATTTAAATTAAAGCTAACAATTAGTTTTAGAGTAATGCTACTCTTACAACTTTTTTTTACAATTTTCTCTTACAATCACACATGGGGAGGGGTCCCACAGTGAATAAAAAAATCCACTGTGAGTGATTGTAAGAGAAAGTTGTAAAAAAAAGTTGTAAGAGTAGCATTGCCCTTAGTTTTAATAACATATTTCATGAAATTTCCAATTTTTTAAATTTTTATTAAAATTTATTAAAAATATGATTTTAATCCCCATGAAACAGGGGCAAATTTACAATAAATTTTATTTTTTCTCTTTTCTTTTGCTCTATCTTACTCTCTCTTTTTCACTACCTTTTACCAAAACCTTAACCCTTCTAATTTTTTAAAATTCGTCTTTAATTTCTCTAAAAAATATTATATCTACTACAAATTTTCACTTTCACTCAAATTTTCAATTAATTAGAACCTGAATTTTCATTTTCTCATATCCTATTTATGTATGTAGAATGTATTTGAACTGATTATATCAAATTTAACTTATAATTAATGAACTGTGTTTATTTGATTGATTATTAGTATTAAATATTGGCTATATATTTTTCTTTTCGATTACTTGAATTGATTATTTGTATCAAATGCACTATAAATTTAAAAAAAAGTAAATATGCATTTTCTTTGTGATTAGCAAAATGATTTTTTGAAATCAAAATTATGAAAATTATGAGCAAAATATTAATGAAGAATTATTTTTTAAATGTAAATCTGTATTTTCTCGGGTCAAGTATGAATAATTCAAAATTCAAGAATAAAGTATTCGATGTGTACATATTTTAATTGTATCCCCTAAATCAAAATGTCTGCGTCTGCCCTTAACGACAAACCATTGAAACTTAGAAGACCTTCGATGCATTCTATAAATTATTATTTAGGTAGTAGATAAATTGAAAGACTTTCTATCGACAACGTTGTACTGATATTTAATAAATTCAAAATCAATTTCCAATGAATTTTGTTGATCTCGAATTTTTGGCTGGATAATGTGATCAACAAATCTAAGTTTTACCTCCGTCCACGTGTCAAGTTTTTACACACTTAGACAAAGTAAGATGCACATGCCATCTCCGAGGTAGGGAGGAGATTTCGAACACTCCGAAAATCAAATCGATAAAGTGTAAATTGCTTTATATTTGAATGGCATCAAATTTAAGCTTTTATAGTAAAGGAGAAATGGTGGTCACATTGGATGGATTATACGTGGTCTCATCTTGATAATCGATACATCAACCAAGATAAATATTGTCCTAGGTTAATGTAGTTTTAAATGCATTAAAAAATGGTCACCATATGTCTAGGCCTGTCATTTGAAAAGTTGATAAACAGAAGTCTGTTTCAGATGTGAAGAAGATCTCTCGAACAAGACAATGCTATGGAAGATACCTTGTGGAAGAAAGGTTAATTGTTTTCGAAAATGTGATGGCATCTCGCTTCGAATATGAAGGCTCAACTTCTACATATCACTTCGATTGATGTACTTATTCACTTTGACTCCCTTTGTTGATGGCCTTTGTTAGGTCAGGTACACAAAGTTTTGTGGAGTGCAGGTTTTAGGTGGCTTCCTACTTTTTCTAACTAGCTGTCCGGTGGCTAGTCTCTTGAGCAAGGCATAACAAATTTTTATTTAAAAATGTCGTCTAAGTATTTTTATTTTTCAAATAAAAGATACCACATCTAGGTTTGCATAGAATTATAAATCTACATAAAAATTAATAATTTTGCTGAGTTAGATTGTGTAATATACCTTTTGAATCTAGACTAAACTTTAAACAATGTCAATTTTTTTTTAGCACATTACTTCAACATGCTTATGTGACAACTTGTTCTAGCAATACACTATTGCATTGGAGATTTGAAAAATTAAAAACCCAAAAAAAAAAAAAAGAATCATTCTCCAACTCACTCCATATATGCTAATTTCAAGATCAAAACAACTGCAAAATTCAATTACAAAAATAAATAAGTACATAAAAACCCCTTTTAGGAGCCGTGCACCAAAAATAAAAGTTCAATGAGTTAAGTTTCGGGAAAGGACATTAAGTGTCTGTTTGATTGCATTATAGGCAATTGAATTGTCTAGAACTTGTTTTACTGAAATTGTCAATTAATTGTGTTGGATTGATATAATTTTTCAACTGAAAAATGTTGAAATTTTGTATCTTTTGGTATACGTTTGACTTTGTTTTTCATGAAAATTGTCAATTAAAGGGATAGAATGTGTTACAATTGGGGATATAATTTGTTTCAATTGTCAAAAGGGAAAAAAATCGAAAATCGAATATCATTTGTTTGGCTTTTTTCTTCATGAAAATTGTCAATTAAAGGGATATATTTTTTTACCATTGTAAAAAAAAAACCTGAAAAATGAAAAATCACAAAAATGGTGAGAAAACCAATTCATAAAAAATGTGGAAAAATGGGTCACGTGGGTGGGGGGGGGGGGGGGTTGGGTGGAAAAATAATTGCCAAGAAAATTTGGCCAATCAAACATTCAAAAAGTGAAAGTTGAAATTCAATTTCCAACTTCCATGAAAAATAATGGGTTATCAAGCAGGCCCTAACATTTAATCCCTATTTGATTGGGATTACATTTTTAATAAATTTTGATAGAAGTTAATAAAATTTGTGTTGCAAGTTTGTGGATCCTACAAAATATATAATTAAAAATAATTAACTGTTGATTTTGATTTAAATTTTAATTTCTACTAGTAAGTGGTCTAATTTACGACCAATCAAGAATGCATTGTCAAAATATGACAATTTTTTCAAACTAACTTTTTCATTAGTCAAAGGGATAATCAAATTCAACATCAACCATAGGCATTCAAACTAACTTTTTCATTAGTCAAAGGGATAATCAAATTCAACATCAACCATAGGCATTGCAAGTGTACTAATTGATGCCGTAACGACAGGCGACCGAAATACAAATAAAATGCAATATTGATCTAAAATTATTTAAAAAGAAAAATCTAATTCATTTTGATACTTCTCAACGTTTTGGTGATTGCCTTCAAATTTCCATCTAGACTATCATGGTCCATAGACAAAAAAATATATTAATCCCTCTTTGTTAGGACATGTTTGTACTTCCAATGTCAAGATTATCTAATATTGTACTATGAGTTAATATTAAAAGAATTCTTACACATTTATCAAATCTCCATTTGATAAATTTATAAATAATTTATACAAAGGATTAATATAAATCCCATGAACTTTTGGATATTAATGAGCAAAATTTTTAAAAGGCGCTTAACGTGACAAAACATGTAGGTTAAGCCTCACACTTTAAGTCTAGAAGAAATAAGGCATTTTCTATTTGAATTAAATGTGAGTTTTTTGTTTGACATATTGCTATAACTTAGCATTTTGTTAAGCTGGATTTCAAAACTAGAAAAATACTATTTGCTAGAAAAAAGAGTGAACCTTAGACCATCTCCGACGATAAACCGAATTTGGTTCAATTTGGCGTAAAATGCTCTCCAATGAGTAAGTGTAAAATTTGGTGGAAGGAATAATGTTATACCACTTACACATTAAGAATTTTTAATACCCATTTTGCCCTTCGTTCTCCTTTACAATAAATATTTATTCCATCTATATCCCTTTTTATAATTTAGAAATAATAATTTATAATTGTTTTAATGTGATTTTTTATTTAATATTTATTTTTAAATTCTAATAAAGTAATAAGTAATATGTATTGATACAATAAATTTTATTATAAATTGTTTGTTTTAATTTATTAATAAATACAATCATTTTATTTCATTAAACATAAATTTTGTATTTAACAATTTTAGAAATAATATAATTTTTAATTAAATAATTTAAAATAAATTGGGTATAAAACAATCTCCAATGATCTAGATCAAATTTGGTATAATAATTGAAGATGTTATACCAAATTCGATGTAAAATTACAACAAATTTGCTGTTCCTCAATGGAGATGCCTTTAATTGGTTGGTATAGAGTCGAATCTCTGGTTTTTATTATACCAAATTACACCAAATTCGATGTAAAATTACAACAAATTTGCTGTTCCTCAATGGAGATGCCTTTAATTGGTTGGTATAGAGTTGGATCTCTGGTTTTCTCCTAGACCTAGTGATGATAATGGGTCGAATTGAGTCGACTCGATTCGTCGTCTTATAAGCTCGGCTCGTACTCGAGCTCGTGAAAAACGAGCCGAGCCAAGCTCGACTCATAAAAAAAAGTTGAACTCGACTCGACCCATGAGCTCATGGGTCGGTACGAGCCGAGCTTCGGCTCGTGAGCTCGGCTCACGAGCTCGTCAATTTTTTTTTTTTTTTTATAAATAATATATAAGGCACATTTTCTAAATTTTTCTTTTTAAAAAAAATTTGACGAGCCGAGCCGGACTCGACTCATTTGAAATTTTCAAAGCTCGGCTCGTGGCTCGGGCTTATTTTTTACGAGCCCGAGCGACTCGTAACTCGTTTTAGACGAGTCGAGCTCACGAGTCCACGAGCTACTCGGTTCGATTGCCACCAGCAGGTCTTTTAGAACATTGGTAATGAATAGTAAGAGGACTGATGGGCATTGATCCCTGTTTAGTTTAGATAAATATTGAATATTTAGTATATATTGATAAAAGTTGTTGAAATGTGGAAATAAAAAATTTTGAATTTTATAAAATATATAGATAAAATTAATTATTAATTTTATTTTTAATAAATTTTTTCAATGACACAAAGAGGGACTGAATTTATAATTTTTTTATCCAAACATAATGGCTAAAAACATAAGCTCAACAAGGCAAAAATATAAAAGGACAAGATCACAGGTAGTTTTAGGTGAGCTGATAGTTGTAATGTGAATGTTCGATTTTTGTCTCTTACAAAGTTTAAAATTGAACTTTTTGTGGACATCAATATGACAGTTCTTGTATCCTAACCTGTTGAGGCACATTTCGTAATTTATCTCCTTCATAATACTCTAGGAGCGGTACGGTGGAGGATTCTCAAAGTTGAGGTTCAACCTTTTTAAAAAAAAAATAAATAAATAAATAATTATTAAGACACAAAGCACGAGGGAAGAAAAGTCTTCACCTACGTAGGCTTTTTGAATATTTTGTCCTTTGGACTTTTTGCCCTAAAAATGAAATTCTAACTATTGATAAAAGGTGTTTTAACCCTAACGAGAATAAGCCCTTGATTGATATTCATTAAAATGAGTTTATTATTATTTATTTGTTTATTTGAAAAAATGAATTTTAAGATAATAAATTTTTAAAAAATGTGTGATTAAGAGTAGAATGTTATAAACTAGAGAAGAAG
This sequence comes from Osmanthus fragrans, assembly GCA_019395295.1. Classification (NCBI taxonomy): domain Eukaryota; kingdom Viridiplantae; phylum Streptophyta; class Magnoliopsida; order Lamiales; family Oleaceae; genus Osmanthus; species Osmanthus fragrans. The sequence goes on along the minus strand of CM033344.1, from coordinate 19,518,129 downwards.
AAGAAGAGAGAATTAAGTCAATAGACTTGTGTGCATTTTATTAATGACCAAAGTCCTATATTTATAGGTAAGAATCAGGGATACAATGGTAATAATTTCTAGGGCTACAGGGGTGTAATTGTCATTCACTACAAACCCTAATAAACTTTCCTTTTACAACACTCCCCCTTGAATGACACATTACAAAATATCTGCCTCGTTAAAACCTTGTTTGATAAAAACCTAATAGGACAAAAAAATCAAACGAAGGAAAAAGAGTACAGTTATTTTGGAGTATTAAAAATAAACGCTGCCTCATTAAAACCTTAATAGGAAAATCCAGTGGGATAAAACCTATGCGAAGGAAAAAGAGTACAGCTACTCCCCCTGATGTTGATCACTAAAAATCTTTGAGTCGACGCATTCCAATCCCATGGACTAACTTCTTGAATGTAGATGTTGGCAGTGCTTTTGTGAATAAATCGGTCAAATTGTCACTTGAGCGAATTTGTTGAACATCGATGTCGTCATTCTTCTGAAACTCGTGTGTATGAAATTTTTTTGGAGAAATATGCTTCGTCCTGTCGCCTTTGATATAGCCTCCTTTGAGTTGTGCAATACAAGCTGCATTGTCTTCATACAAAATTGTTGGACTATCTTTTGTTGAAGTAAACCCACATGATGCTTGGATATGATGGGTCATGTTCCTCAACCATACACATTCTCACACTGTTTCATGGATTGCAATAATTTCAGAATGATTTGAGGATGTTGCTGTCAAGGATTGCTTCACAGATCTCCACGATATAGCTGTTCCTCCACGTGTAAACACATATCCTGTTTGTGATTTAGCTTTATGTGGGTCAGATAAATAACCTGCATCTGCATATCCCACTAAAGTAGATCTCGACTTTTGGGAGTAAAATAATCCCAAGTCAATCGTACCCTTTAGGTAACGAAAAATGTGTTTAACACCATTCCAATGTCTTTGACTTGGTGTAGAGCTATATCTTGCAAGGAGATTTACAGAAAAAGTTATGTCGGGTCGAGTGCAATTTGCAAGATATGTTAATGCTCCAATTGCACTAAGATATGGTACTTCAGGACCAAGAACCTTTTCTCCATCTTCAAGTGGACGAAATGGGTCCTTTTTTACATCAAGTGATCGAACAATCATAGGTGATGCCAATGGATGTGCATTATCCATATAAAATCGTTTTAAAACTTTTTCTGTATATGTAGATTGATGAACAAACAATCCTTCTGGGAAGTGTTCGATTTGCAACCCGAGACAAAATTTGGTTTTTCCTAAATCCTTCATCTCAAATTCATTTTTCAAATAATTAGCAGTTTTGTTGAGCTCTTCAGGAGTTCCAATTAAGTTTAGATCATCAACATAAATTGCGACAATTGCAAATCCAATATTTGTTTTCTTTATGAAAACACATGGGCTGACATCGTCATTTTTATAACCCTCCTTCAACAAATATTCGCTAAGACGATTATACCACATGCGTCCGGATTGTTTCAGTCCATATAATGATCTTTGCAATTTAATTGAGAACATAGTTCTCGGGCATGTATCGTTTGCTTCTGGCACTTTAAGTCCTTCAGGGACTTTCATATATATGTCACCATCAAGTGAACCATATAAATATGCAGTTACTATATCCATAAGGCGCATATCAAGTTTTTGTGACACAGTCAAACTAATCAAAAATCTAAAAGTGATGGTGTCCATTACGGGAGAATATGTTTCCTCGTAGTCAATTCCTGGTCTTTGTGAGAAACCTTGAGCTACCAGTCGGGCTTTGTATCTTGTAATTTCATTATTTTCATTTCTCTTTCGTACAAAAACCCATTTGTATCCTACAGGGATTACATTTTCAGGTGTTCGAACTACAGGTCCAAACACTTTTCGTTTTTCTAAGGAATTCAATTCCGCCTGTATGACTTCTTTCCATTTTGGCCAATCATTTCTATTTTGACAGTCTTTAACTGACCGTGGTTCAGGATCCTCATTTTGCATAATATCAAGAGCCACATTAAAGGCGAAAATATTGTCTATAACAACATTTTTTCGTTCCCATAATTTATGAGATAACATATAATTTATTGAAATCTCATTATTTTCGGACACTTGTGATTCTTCAGGAACCATATTTTCAATATTTGATTGATCAATCTTTTCTAATGTTACTTCTTCCGAAATTTTTGGTTGATTTTTCTCTTGTACTTTTCTTTTTCGAGGTACAGAGTCTTTTGAACCAACTGGTCGACCACGCTTCTGGCGTATGTTAGATTCGTTTGCTACAGTAGATTGTCCTGCAGGGACATCAATTTTTGCTGGAATATTTTCTGCTGGTATATATGACTTTGTCACTCTTTTCGTATCAACAAATACATCGGGTAATTGATTTGCAACTCTTTGCAAATGAATGATTTTTTCAATCTCTTGCTCACATTGATTACTACGGGGATCAAAGTGAGAGAGAGTTATTTCATTCCAAGAAATTTTACCTTATTTTTCAGAATGTAGTTTTTCCCCTCCCAAAGTTGGGAAAGTCATTTCATCAAAATGACAGTCTGCAAAACGTGCAGTAAATAAGTCACCCGTTAAAGGTTCCAGATACCTAATAATGGATGGTGAATCAAAACCCACATAAATCCCAAGTCTTCGTTGGGAACCCATTTTAGTATGTTGTGGGGGTGAAATAGGGACTTGGACAGCACAACCAAAAATCCTTAGGTGAGAAATATTAGGTTCATGACCAAATGCAAGTTGCAAGGGTGAATATTGATAATAGGCAGTTGGTCTAACACGAACCAATGATGCAGCATGTAATATGGCATGTCCCCAAACAGAAGCTGGTAGCTTTGTTTTCATAAGTAATGGTCTAGCAATAAGTTGTAAGCGTTTAATAAACGACTCTGCCAAACCATTTTGTGTATGGACATGCGCAACTGAATGCTCAATTACAATCCCAATTGACATACAATAATCGTCGAATGCTTGTGATCTAAATTCACCAGCATTGTCAAGACGAATAGTCTTGATTGAATAATCAGGGAATTGTGCTCGTAATTTTATGATTTGAGCAAGTAGTCTAGCAAATGCTACATTCCTAGTGGAAAGTAGGCAAACATGTGACCATCTAGTAGAAGAATCAATTAATACCATAAAATAACGAAATGGTCCACATGGTGGGTGTATTGGCCCACATATATCTCCATGAATTCTTTCCAAGAAAGTTGGAGATTCAACATTGACCTTTGTAGTCGAAGGTCTAATGACTAACTTGCCTTGTGAACAAGCTACACATGGATAATCATTAGGTAAAAGAATCTTCTGGTTCTTTAAAGGATGTCCATGTGAGTTGTTTATTATTCGACGCATCATTATAGCTCCTGGATGTCCAAGTCTATCATGCCAAAGTATGAAACTTTTTGGGTCAACGAACTTCTGGTTCGTGACATTATTTGATTCAACCATTTTTATAAATGTATAGTACATGCCAGATGGGAGTGCATGAAATTTTTCTTTTATCTGCTTCTTGCCAGATACAAAAGAAATTATGCAAAGATATTCAACACTATTTTCTTGCATCGTCTCAATGTGATATCCATTGCAGCGGATATCTTTAAAACTAAGCAAATTTCTTCTGAATTTGTTAGAGTAAAGTGCATCGTCAATATATAATTTAGTATTATTTGGTAAAATAATACAAGCTCTTCCGGAGCTTTCGACGATATTCGATGCACTAGATATTGTATTAACATTATTTTTTGCTAATGTTAAGTCCAAAAAATATTTTTTGTCTTGAAGAATTGTATGTGTAGTTGCACTATCTATCAAACAAGTATCTGGACAATCCATCATCAATCTATAAATACAATAAAATACACATGTTTTAATAAAGATTTGAATTTATAAATTTAAAGAAGTAAACATGATTCAATAATATGAAATTGACGATACATAATAAAGTTTTCCTTTTTTTTTTTTGTGAAAAATAAAAACATATTTCTAACTAAATTTCTAAAATAAAGTGAAATACTAGAAGCATAGAAAATAAATTAATCTATATCTTCCATCACACCACCCCCAATCAAGTGGTCAATATTTCCATTTGGATCGGCAAAGAAGTCAGAGACATCCAAATGAGTCACATCAATCGGACCATCATAATTAGCGAAATTTGTCTCAACTTTTCATTTTCCCTTGATTGATTTTTGATAAAGATCCACAAGGTGTTTTGCCGTACGACAGGTACGTGTCCAATGCCCTTTCATTCCACATCTAAAACAATTTTCTTCATGCACCTTTTTGGGCGTGCTACTTTCGTTTGCTTTGTATCTTTTGAAATTGTTGCCTTGCTGATGATAACTTTGTTGATTATTTCGTCCATGATTTATTCCACGTGCACGTCCGCGTCCACATCCAAATCCGTGTCCACGTCCACGTCCACGTCCTTGTCTTGATATTGCATTTACTTCAGGAAATGCAGTACCATTTGCTTCAGGCAATGGTACAGAACCAGTTGGACGTAACCCATGATTTTTCATTAGAAGTTCATTATTTTGTTCAGCAATAAGCAAACAAGATATAAGTTCTGAGTACTTTTTGAAACCACGCTCACGATATTGCTGCTGCAGGAGCACATTTGAGGCGTGAAAGGTAGAGAAAGTTTTCTCCAATATATCTTCATCGGTGATTTTTTCTCCACACAAGATCAATTTTGAAGATATTCTAAAGAGTTCAGAATTGTACTCACTTACAGTTTTGAAATCTTGCAAACGAAGGTGCATCCACTCATAGCGGGCTTTGGGGAGAACTATAGTCCTCTGATGATCAAATCTTTCAGTCAATTTTTTCCAAAGAGCATGTGGATCTTTCTCAGTGAGGTATTCAATTTTCAACCCATCGTGAAGATGATGGCGAAGGAAGATGAGTGCTTTTGCACGATTCTGCAGGGATTCTTTGTTTCCTTCTTTTATTGTCTCTCCTAGACCCTTTGAGACAAGGTGGATATCGGCATCGAGTACCCATGATAGATAGTTTTTGCCAGATATGTCAAGTGCAGCAAACTCAAGTTTTGTGATGTTTGCCATTTGATTAACTACACAATAAAAAATACAATTAGTTTCGAAGAATACGAAATAATTGATTAAGTAGTCAATATTAACATGACATAAGTTATGTGTTTTCCTTCAGGGATAAACACTAATATAAAATAATATGTTCTTCGAAACATGTGCTATTTCGGGAGCACATTGTATTTTAATATTGCTTCTTCAAGAGCGATATATCAATATTCTTCTGGAATATTAAAAATTATAATTTATACTCTTCAAGAGCAAATAATATTCTTCTAGAATATTAATTATAAAATTGTGCTACTTCAGGAGCAATAACATAATAGAATATCATAATAGATCATCTAAAAATATTTAATCAAGTTAAGGATAGAAAAAAAAATTCAATAATCATTACAATAAAGAAATTTAATTTCCAAACATACATTAAGAAAGAAATCTTGAAAAGAAATGCTCTAAAGTTATTTTTTACCACATAGGAAATTATTAATTACGATACACGAGTTATTAAATTGTCGCATGAATTACCAAATTGTGGTATGAATTACCAAATTGCAACGTGAATTAAATTTGGCATGATATGTTCATATTAATAAAACGTGAAAATAAATCATATTATACAGGCAAAGTTGAAGCCAAAAAAAAGAAATCATATTATACACCAAATTGCAGCCTGAAAAGAAATCATACATACAGGAATCATGCATACTAATTGATTGTGATAGAATTAACAAATTAAACCAAGACTAATTTGTACAGAGCATGATTAATCAACGAAAATTAAAGTATAATTAATTAAGGTAGAACCAAAAAGTTGGTCACAAAAAGCTAGTACATGTAATGATTTAATAATCTATATGATTGCAAAATAAATCTGCCACAATCAACTTGTGAATAAATCAACCGCAATCAATTAGCGGAAAATTCACGAGGTGGATTATTTTGTATAGGCAGAATATTATAAAAAAAATTCACACGTCACCAAATAAATTTTGGTACATGTGACAGATGATTATGCTAAAAAAAATTACTACCTTCACTAAACTTTGAATAATTAAGCTTTCGTGCTGATAACGTGTTATAAACTAGAGAAGAAGAAGAAGAGAGAATTAAGTCAATAGACTTGTGTGTATTTTATTAATGACCAAAGCCTTATATTTATAGGTAAGAATCAGGGATACAATGGTAATAATTTCTAGGGCTACAGGGGTGTAATTGTCATTCACTACAAACCCTAATAAATTTTCTTTTTACAACATAGAAACAAATTTTAAATTTATATTTTAATATTTTATCGTGTAATTAAAATTGAATTTCTGAAGAAAAGAATTTCATAATTTAATGAATGAACAACAATGACGTACTTGTACCAAACTTTGAAAAACATGTCAGGAAACTATGAAAATCACTGTGAATAAGATAATTCCTACTTTGAATACACTATGTCGAAATTGACTGGCGACTCAAGTTTTAAACAACTCATCATTTTAAAATAGAGGAAATTGCACCTAATAATCAATTTGACTATTGTAATTATCAAAATATCACATTTTGAAATCATGTGTAAGATTATCACTTTTTTACTTTTTTGTCCCTGCAGAGAAATTTAATTTCTGACAGGTACTTCTGAAATAATTGTTGTAATGTCAGACAAAAAACTGTGCGTTATCAGGAAATATCGTTCCCGACAAATGAAATATCGTTACCGACAGTTCACCTCAATAATTCTCGACAAATGTGTGCATAAAATTAGTTAAAATTTGACTTGTTAACCAGATGAGTGCATAAAATCAATCAACATTACAGTTAAATAATAATTTTAATTGTTTATGTATATTATTTGTTTAATTGTTTATTTAAATAATTATTTAAAAAGTAAAGAAACAATTAAATTAAATATGAAATAAGTAATTAAAATAAGTCATTAAAATAAATAAAATAAATAATTAATTAAATATTAAGTATACATAAACAATTAAAATAATTGATGACATATTTAAATAAAAACGAAATTAAATATTAGATAATAATTAAAATAAGTAATTTAAACAAATAATTAAATAAAGTAATGAAATATTAAGGAAATAATATACATAAACAATTAAAATAATTAATGAAATATTTAAAGAAATTAAATTAAATATTGAATAAACAATTAAAATAAACAAATTAAAATAACTAATTAAATGTGAAGTAAATAATATACGTAAATAATTAAAGTAATTAATGAAATATTTAATTAAAATTAAATTAAATATTACATAAATAATTAAAATAATTAAACAGTAAATAAATAATATATGTAAACAATTAAAATAATTAATGATATATTTAAATAAACAAGTGAATTAAATAATAAATAAACAATTAAAATAAGTAATTAGTAGAGTTAACATTTCAACTTCTTCTATCTTTTTTTTTTTTTTTTTTTTTTTTTTTTTTTTTGTATTAACAAAATTCAAATTAGACAATATAATATACATATATATTACTATAAAATATTGAAATTTAATCAAAATATCAACCCCATTAATGCCATTCAAATCATGTCATAAGTTGTCAAAATGTGTTTAAAAGGGTAATGAGGACCTTTCACAACATAAAAGTGACATTTTTGAACAAATTATGTGCAAACAAAAAAAATTAGTGCATTTTCTATTTTGGTGACATTTATGAAAATTCCCCTTTAAAATATTGGAACACATATTGGTGTTAAAACTGACATTCATGTACATTCTTAAAGGTTGAACCCAACCTCCAGGATTCTTTATTGTTTCGTTCTTAGAGTATTGTGGAGAAGATTCGTGCGATATGTCACAATAAGTTATAGTACAAGAGCTGTCATATAGGTTCACAAAGAGTCTAATTCTATATCTTGTAAAAGACAGGAATCGAACCCTCACATTACGACTGTCAGCTTAGCCAAAACTACTTCACTCATGTCATTTGCACCACTGAGCTTATATCCCGGGAGGCGCATTCATGTACATTCTTGTTTATATTAAGGATTTGTTTGATTCACATATATATATATATTTTTAAATATATTTTTTCTTCCTTTTATTTTCAACCACATTTTTCAATAAAATAATATTATATGCAAATTCAAAAATTTTCTTTATTTTTTAATAATACATTTTCAATCAAATCACTATTTCAAAATGCAATTTTTACAAAAAAAACATTGGCATCAATCAGGCTCTAAATTTCGTATCCTAATACATGGTATCCATCATAGCATTAATTTTTTCAATATCCTTTCATATTATTTGTCAGATTTTGATACATAGGGAGAAATGTCAACAATAATGTAAACAACAATGTACATATAGCTTAATTTTAAAATTGATTGGACGACTCAAGCTCAAGACAACTCATAATGTAGAATCAAAATCAGGTTGGTCCGATACGAGATGATTCATCAGTGAGTTTGCAATAATGGAAGAGTCATATTGAGTTTGATATTTTAACTCAATGACCCACAAGAACAAGTTTAACTAGCCTGATTGTATTAAAAAATTAAATTAAATTGTTCTTATTTCAATACACCATTTTCACACAATTTCTCGTTGACTTTGTTAGAATATCCTTATACTATAATGATACATTTTATTATTGCTAATAAATTCTACTTTAAATTTTTTAACGATGTAATTTCATACACGTCTATTAGAATATTTATTTTTTCATTATGATTTAATTTTAAATTCTAGTAAATTTCTAAAAAATAAATAAAGATAAAACACGGTTCAATTTGCAATATTAGTAGGTTTGTGGGTCATTTTGGTATTTAGATTTGGAAAATGGCCCCAACAGGTCAATACAATACTTTTAAATAGGCTAATTCAGGCCTGCAACGGTCTTTGAATCAGATCTAAATACATATAAGTTGTCCAAGTCAACCTACCTAATTTTACACATCTACTTCAATGGTCTTCCTACTCGTATTGTTATGAGGTGATGTCTTTCGGACTTAAGAATGCTAGAGAAACTTATCGACTATTGGTCAATCGAACATTGCAGACTAGATTGGAATGATCATGAAATTATGTGTAGATGATATGTTAGTGAAAAATCCCAAAGGCATTGAGCACATAGCTACCTCGAAAGCACGTTCAACATTCTTCGATACTATTAGATGACGTTCGATCAATTAAAGAATGCGTTCGGAGTCTGCTCATGCAAGTTTACGGAGTTCTTAGTTATGAAAGAGGGACCGAATGAAGCCAATCTAGAAAAGATTAGACCTTCTTTTAAAAATGAAATCTCCACAAAAATTGAAGGAAGTACATAGTCTTACTGGAAGGATAGCAGCCATTAGTAGCTTCCTCTTAAAGTCTACAGACAAATGTCTCACTTTCTTCAAAACTCTTAACGCAGAGAAGAAGTTTTAATTGACTCCGAAGTGTGAAGAGGCCTTCGTGGTCCTGAAGAATCAACTCCACTATTGTCCAAACAGTCCAGGAAAAAGTCTTACAAATCTATTTTCCATGTCGATAGGGGCCACTAGAGCTATACTTGTTCAGACCGAATCCTGAAACAGTTTCTAATCTAGTCAGTGTGTAAAGTTCTTCAGGAGGCCAAGATGAGATATTTGGACATGAAAACATGGACTCTTGCCGATGAGGACATCTCTTTTGAGCTAGTTCAGTGTTTTTTCTGGGGGAAATTTTCATAAATAAGAATATAACTTTGGCCTATTTCAATAATAAGAAAATAAATTTCAACTTTCAAAAATCAGATTTTTATTAATTTTTATTTATAATTTAATTAATTAAATATATTAATGTCACAGATCTATATAATTTAGTCACAGATTCATAATTTAGTTAATCACATATTATTTTTGATCAAAATCAGAAATTTTAAATGTCAAAAATTATTTTACGTCACAATTCAAAAAATTTATAGGTCACAATTTGTTTATCGGTCATACATTCACAATTTAATTAGTCACATATTATTTTTGGTCACAAATCAAAATTTTTAAATGTCACAAATTTTTTTATTGTCACAATTCAAAAATTTTAAAGGTCACAATTTGTTCATCGGTCACAGATTTACAATTTAGTTAGTCACATATTATTTTTCGGTCACAAATCAGAATTTTTAAATGTCAAAAATTATTTTACGATCACAATTCAAAAATATTAAAGGTCACAAGTTCTTCCTTGATCACAGGTAAAAAGTCGCAATCTTTATCAATCATAGATCACAAATATCACAAGTCACAACTTAGTAAATATTAACCAATTATCAAAATATAGGTCACAATTAATAATTTTTTTAGGTCACATGTTATTTTTTGATCACAGTTCATCTTTTTCATTGGTCACATATTAACCAATTTAATGGTCACAATCGACCAAAAAAATTGTGACCACCTCAACTACCGTCGCTGCCTAAACCATCACCGCCACCACACAAAATATTATCACCACTGACGTAAACCAATATTGACAGCAACACCACTGTTGCCGCCAGATCCGCAACCACCGCAACACCGCCACCACACAAACACCGTCACCACCATCACATAAAATGCCACCACCATCACGCCACTGCATCAACCACAACCACCTGCATCAACCACAACTACCTGCATCACCAAAACTATCAAAATTCTCACCACCGCAGCCCACATCGCAACCACACCACCTAGACATCACCAAAGAATTATTTCCAAAATTATCACTGCACCGCCACAACCAAATTGTTGCAGTCACAACCATTGCCACCGCCACACCACGGCCACCATCCCTGACCAAAACATCACCAAATAGCCGTCGTCACCACGAACGCCACAAATCGAACAACCACCAAACATTTACAAATCCACAACCACAAATTCACAAATCTACAAAATTGTAACAAAAATCACTGAAAATCACCACAGAACAACACAAAACTGCAGCAGCGGCGAAGAGCCTATCGTCACTCAATTCGCCGCTGAGCATCGCGGCTCAGATCACCGGCCTCTTGGCACCCTACTTGTTGCTCCAATTGCCGTAGAAGGTGGCGGCGGCGAAGGACCACCGATTTTCGTAACCTTTGGAGGCTCGCTGCTTCGATGGTGGTGCTCTGAGCATCGTGCAAGCAACGGGCGGGCTATTACTCGCCGCCTCACGTAGAGAGGGTTACCTGGGTGAGAAGAGAGCGAGAGGGGAGAGGAGAGTATGTAATTAGATTTTAGGGTTTGGGAGGAGGGTTAATTTTGTAACAAATTATTAATGTAAAAAAAAAAAATCTGATTTTTGAATTGTTAAACTTTTCATCTGATTTTAGAATGTTGAATTTTTAAAGTAGGGTATAGTGTAATTTTCACTTTTTTTATTATTATTATTATTATTATGTTTTGCATTGGGCCTGTTTTGTATTGACTCAAGTCTTTTATATTTGTGGATATATATTAGTTTTGTGTAAGTGGAAGACAGATTTGATGAAATGAATTGATTTGTATGTTGCAGACGTCTTTGTCTCCTCCCTTTCCCTCCCCTGTGTTTTCTTTCTTCTCCGGCCCCCTCCCTCCTTGCTGCCGTCTGTTTCTTTCCCTTTTCTTCTCCAACTACATCTTCTACCAAAGAATACAACCCAATGATTACTTGCCTTGATCAAAGCCTCTAGGAAATTGAGATAATATTTTCGGGCCCATACCAATTAATTAAGGTATTGGCTAATTTCCCATTGAGGCCAGTTCTGCAGAAGCTCGATGCATCTGGAAGATTAATGTTATGGGCAATTGATCTCACCAAATTCAACATCCAGTTTTGATCAAAAACTACTATCAAAGTTCTAAACCTAATAGACTTTGTCGTAGAATTCACTAAGGGACATATAGTGTCCATAGATGTCGAAGATTAATGGTATGGACAATTGAACTCCCCTAATTAAATATTACGCGACACCATTAAGTGTCAATATATCACAAATAGTGTTATTTATTATGTCAAGTTAGCAAAAATCTTTATTAGAACAATGAGTTTACCGTACTATTTAAATCCAAAAATCTACTAAAATTTAAGTTAAATTACATTTTCTCAACTCAACTAGTTTAATCCTCAATTCCTAACTTTTCAATTTTTGCTAAATTGATATAATAATTTGCACCGTTTGGTGACACGTTGACACATAATGACCTCACGAAATATTTTACATTATTGTTTCTTAATAGAGTGAGCATCATTATATGCTTTAGAAACTTGAGAAGAAAACAACTTTCAAGATGACGTAAAACTCATTGATTTTTATATCAGTTTATTAGTTAACAACTATAAGCCCCTATATGATCTGGATTAAAATCATAATTTTAGTAAATTTTGATAAATATTGATTAAATATGCAATTGAAAAATTGATAAAACTAAATATGTGGTTAAGAATGAATTTAAGGAAAAATGAACCCTAAAAAATAGGGATCAAACATGGTCTAATATTCATCATGTAACTGAATAAAGTTGAAACGTTTTTTATTATTATTATTTTACATCTGGATTTTGACTAAATAAATTACTAAATCATGGCTAGTTTTAAATTTTTAAAAAACTCCTCATTGTGCAGGCCAGAGTCATTTTTGTTTGAATACTAGTGAGATATAGTTGGCTATATAATAACGTAGACATAAAAAAAATTATTTGTGTTAAGCATTTGTTGGCACATATCCTGAAAAATCAACAAGAGTCATTAATTACTAATGAATAAACTTAACTATAATGTTAGGAAAACAGATGGTACCTTTCAAGTTGCAGTTGAAGTTCTAAAACATGTCGCCTCCAATTAAACTGGAGTACAGAAAATGCTTGATTGGATGAAGTGATATGGAAAAATAAAGGAAAATGTTCTAAAAAATTTAAATCTCAAAATAGGTATTGTTTCTCATATAGCAAACAACAAAGAGTGTAGGTTATATGAGAACTGAAATATGCATTTTTCATCTGGATTCTTTATCCTATGAAAATTTGCCAAGATCTCAATATCAATTGCTAACTGGTAGGTATGCCCTAAAATTATTTCGATTAAAGGAAATTGACAACTTTTCAAGATTTCACTTTGAAGATAATACCTTAAACATTGAAATAAAGTTTCTGCAGTAGAAGCCTCTTGCATTGCTTCAATGGGCAGCCATTTGCGCAGCATCTCTATGCATCAAGACATTCTGTATATTTTGGAAGTAGAGCTCTTCAATTATAAATCTCACAAGTTCATATCAAAAGAAGTAAATGTATCAAATATATAGAAAATCATATAGTAAATGTCAACAAGAATAATATCCATATGAATATTTCTTGCAATAAATAAAAATGCCCAGCATTGTTTCCACCATCTACATCATCACAATAGAGATAAATGCTCATTTTGTTATAGGTTTAAGATATGCATAAATTTCATACTTTCTTGAGTAAAGTTAGTGACAATATAATATTTTTTTCTTAAACATGAATTCAGCAATTGCTGATTTAATGAACTGACTGTATGTATAAATAAGAGATTATTATTAAAAGTGATGTTAAAGAAATTTTGACTGCCAAAATGAATAAAGACCAAGGTAACTAACAAAAGTAGTTAACTTTTTCGGCTTCCTTCTTAATCAAGGGCGGAGCTAGGAATATTTTTTAGCGCGGGCACAATTTAATGCCTAACTTTGAGTTTTTGACTATAAATTTAATGATGATAAAAATATAAAACAATATTGTGACAATACGAAAAATGACAGCATTATTCTATAAAAAATGGTTATCAAGAAAGTTCAATATAAGCCAATCACCTTGCAGTTGGCAGCAGCATGCTTCTCAAGAACTAAAGCCTAGGATTTGTATATGAAGACATTCTTTGACATCACATCTTTCTTCTCCATGCCTTCTTTCCTGGGCCTGCAATGTTGAATCCATTGCAAAACAACATCAGTTGATTCAACAACTGATTTCAATAGCATAGTAGATAGATATAATTTATCCACTTTTAACCCATATCCCATCTGGCATACAAAATGTCAAAATACATGAAACTATTGACGATTATTTTCACTACGCAGAAGTAAATTACTGGCTTAGAGCACATTTTCAGTTTTTTGTTCGCAACAGAATTCAAACAATGTATGCATTTCAGTGGAAAGATTCAAGAAATTTCCCTTAGCAATTCACAACATCCAATTACTAGAAGCAATTCAATTCACAGAATCACAAATACTGGAAGCAAAAACAAAGCAATTCACAAAAGTAGTAATACTGGAAGCAAAAGCAATTTACATTTCACAGAGCTAATTGCTTATACAATACAAAACTAATACATGATTGTAGATCAAACACAATACTCAAGAAAAGATAAATAGGCATCTAACTCATAAAACAATATTAAGTTCACTGTATGTCACCAAAAAATAAAAAAAATTTGAAAGTTTGAAACATTAAACAAATCAAAATAACAAATAAATAGAAAAAAGAAACAAGATTGCTTTCGGGGCTTCACCTTCTTCTTTTGCTGTGCCGTCGTCAGTCGAGTCGCCGATGGAATCGAAGGAGTCTGGCGACTGCCGTCTAGCGCTCGAAAACGAAGACAATCGCAAGAGATTCCGAGATTGAGTGAGAGTTTTTGAGAGGTTGCGAAGTCGAATGCGGAGTAAGCAGTTCGTATGTGTCCCAGAAGTTGAATGGCGGAGCGGAATGAGAATGAATGGGTGAGAACTGAGAGCTGAATGGTATTGGGTATGGGTTGGTTAATTGGATTAGATTGGAAGATGAACTTGCGTCTTGCCGTGGTTAATGGGAATTGGGATATGAAATTTATTTGGGCCAATGTAATGTTTGGGCTCTAACTAAAAAAAAAAGGCTTTATTTTTTTGGACCCAGAAGCTCAATGCAGGCCTGGCCCTATACTGGCTTCGTCTCTGTTCTTAATAATGACAAAAGCCAGACGTTTGTCTTTGAGATCATTATGGAAGAGTTT
The DNA here is from genome assembly GCA_019395295.1 of Osmanthus fragrans. Classification (NCBI taxonomy): domain Eukaryota; kingdom Viridiplantae; phylum Streptophyta; class Magnoliopsida; order Lamiales; family Oleaceae; genus Osmanthus; species Osmanthus fragrans. Next base: position 19,503,115 of record CM033344.1, on the reverse strand, counting down.
ATCACATCAAAGACTCGTCATTTGGTGGAAGCTATCATCATCTTCCAGTTTTGAAGCATTTGCAAGTTCATTTAATATTTTGGACAAATGAGTAGTAAATACACTCTCTAAAATACTACAACAATTTCAACAACAATAGAAGTCATACCACCAAACTCTCTAAATAACCCAATACTATTTTTTTCTTTTACAGCCAAGATGCGTTCAGCCTCCTCTGTCGTGGGGATATTATACAAAGCCGGCCTATCATCTTATTCACCCAATTAATTATAGCATCTCTATAACATAAATCATGAAGATGAGCAATATAGTCTAATGTAACATTCAGTTCTAACAACATACGAATTCATAAATTGAATACAATTTAAATAATTCATTCTACTTTAAAAAGTGTTAGTCTCTAACATTTTATAGAACTGTTAGATGTAGAAACTAAATAAATAAGATTAAAATAAAAAAGTTACTGCCTTCAGAAGGGGCAATCTAGTATTTCAAATTATGATTGACATTTTTCTAATATTTAATCAATCCTAAATTCTTACCATAGTTACATCCCTAAATGCACACAATCCAAATCAAATTATCCACGAAATAAAACCATGTTTATCCATTTATCTTCATGCATGAATGGGATGTGCGTCGGAGGAGAAGTGCCAAAATATTTAAGTAATACAGCGAGAAGAATGAGAACGAAATGCCAAATGGAAGACGAAACTCCGTAACAAGAATGAAAAAGGTGAGAGTTATTGGTAAATGGAAGATAGTACGTTGCTTGCCAAATAGAAAACAAAGACAAACGTATGGCTATGAAGAAAATTAAATAATTTGAATTTTTAACATGCATTTCCCTTCTTACACGCAAAGAAAAGAAATTACAGTGAAAAAAATTGAATAATTTCTGACACTCATCTCCTTTCTCAGTTCTCACGCGCAAAGAAAAGAATGAGAATGTCAGTAAACAATAATATAATATAATTTAATAATGACAGGTGCAAATAAGTAAAAAAAAATGGCAGTAAGCAAAGAAAAAAGAGGGTTGAAAAGAAAAGAACACGGCTCGATAGTGGTGGCAAACGAGCCGAGCGGCTCGACCGTTCGACTCGCAAAAAAGGAGTCATAAGCGACTCGAGCTCGTAAAAAAGACGAGCCCGAGCACAGCTTGTGGCAACGAGTCGAGCTCATGGGCTCGTCAAAAATTTTAAAAAAATTTAACAAAAAGGCTTTCAGTTGCCAAGAAAAAAAAGTCGTGGGCTCGGAACGGCTCGTAAACTCACGAGAGAATGGGCCGAGCAGAAGCTCGGCTCATTTTATAACGAGCCACGAGCCGACTCGACTCATTGCCACCGCTACGACTCCTCTCGGCTAATCGACTAGCTCGAAAATGGCTCGACTTATGAATAGTAACTTCAAACTCCCTCTTTTATTTATGTAGGAAAACTACTTCGACATTCATTTTTGACATCTTGATTAACATTTCACGATGTGTAAAAAATTTGACCATTAATTTGAATAACTGTTATTCAAATAAATGATCAGATTGTTTGTCACATTATGAGATGTCAATCAAGATATCAACAAAGAAGTCAGTGTAGCAAATTTGTTTTTGTTTCTCTGTATGAGATAAAATGAACATGAGTGTGTGAAATAACGCTGAAATTACAATAACCTCTAAATAAAAATCAAATAAATATGCATATTTTATTGTGGATTTTTTTGATACACACACACATGAAAAAGACAAAGGCATAGGAAATGAGGGGAACATAAACCTAACATCCAAAAGGCAACAAAGTAACAAATATAGTAAACACAGTTAGAAAGCAGTACGCGATGAGTACTCCCAGTACAACAAAAGTAAATGAGACCTAAATTACAAACTTCTAAATCTATCAATCCACACAAGTGCCCTAAATCGACGAGGAAGGTCATGTGGTCAATATCCTGGTAGTAATGATTGTCCTAACCATTTGAGGCAAGTGAATCGACAACTTGGTTCCCCTCACGGAAGATATGAAAAATAGTATCAAATCAAAATACAAAAGGTGTCCAATATGTTTGAGAGCACCCTTAATTGCACATGGTTTTCCAACCCTAGTGATATAGTGAACAGTCACAGTCGAGTCAACCTCAATCCAAATACCTGAAATTCCAAGTAGTCTGGCAAAATGAATCCCATAAAAGTTACTTTTTAATCACTTTACACGACGATAGATAGGAAAATTAAGTCACTAAAATAAGAAAACAATTTAAAAATCTAAATAATCAATGTATTTTTCTTAATAGTTATCTAGTTTCAACATAGTTTCTCGTCCATTACTCCATATCTTTCAAGTTGAATATTAACGATTTATAAGATTGACAAAAAATCATTAATTTTCCAAACGATCTGGATCAATGTATTGGAAAAAAAAAACATAAAAGTACAATGACTATCAATTTTTTTTTTTTTTGAATTTCAGTAATTATTGAGAAATAAGTTTACAGTATGGTTACCATTCAAAACCTTTTAAAGGTTAGTGCGGCTGAAAATAACGTTGAAAGTACAATAACCTCTAAAGACAACTTTGAAACACAGTGATTATTTTAAAATTTTAAAATTCAATCGTTGAAAAATAACTTTAAAACTGTGGTAACTACTTTAAGGATGGTAGTAAAACAACTATGAAAGACCAGTAGCCAATTGGATTTTTACCCTACAATACCTGCTAATGAGATAATCTTTGGAAACATCAAAGGTTTTCTGGACAATTACTATATTTTTGCATACTTTGTTTTTGTGCTTGCCAACGACAGCTTGGATGCATGATGTAAAGACGTTATTTACCATGCTGAGCACAAAACTAAGCAAGAAATACATATAATATAAGAATATCCGAATACGTTTAAGGATTCTAATCAAGATTATGTTCTATAAATATTATACATACTCTGCGTCTTAAAAAACAAAAGATTTTCAAGAAATGAAGGTTTTCTAGCTAGATTTTGATAAATTGTTCGTCTAAAATCAGCTTTTACAAGGAGAGAAATGAAAGCAATAATCACGAAGTACAAGATAGCCTCTTCGTTTTTCATCACTCTCTTCTATGCTCAAGCTTTTTCACAGCCATTACCAGCCTCACATGTAGATCCAGGTATAAAACGTAATCTTCCTTTTAACACTCAAGTCAATCAAACAGATTGAATTTTACTATGTTCCTGTTTGACCTTCATTTTGTTAGAAATGTCACACAATTGACAACAAAAAATGATAAGAATCAAACAAGTGATAAGGAGACCAGAAAGTATTGGAGTGATAAGATTGCTAAATTCAAATTAAAGATAAATACAAATTGTTAATTTGTTATTTGTTATTTATTTTTTAGATAGACATTAGTCACAAAATAGTGGAGAGTTGTTATTCTTATTTTATTATAGATAGGAATAAATGTGTGCTAGGTGTTTATGACCTATGACCATCATTTAATAATATTATAATTAGTTTTTTATTTATTATTCGCTTCCTTTTCGTTTTTTTTTTCTTGGTATCAGAGACATTATAAGGATTTGACACATTAGAAGTCATTTATTCCACTATCACTTTACTATCCGTAAATATTGACAACTTCTTTACACACATTTGCTCATTAATTCTCATCCATCAAATACATTCCACCAAATCCAAACAAAACAATAGAAGCAGCAAATATCACACCAAAATTAACAAATGCACTGCCTTGTGAAAGTTCGATCCCCTCATTCATGGTTGGATCATCTCAACAGTTTGAAGAAACCCTCAAACTCGTTAAAGACTTAAACACAACCCATGCAGTATGGGAAGCATTTGAAATGCTTATATACACATGACATATCTTCACTAGAATGAAGATAAAAATCATTGTTGGCTTCTTCACTAAAACAATGTCCATAACAACTCTCATTTTTTCAAAACAAATTGTGCATTCAACCCCAGTATAGTTTGCGGGAGGATGTTAGAAATGTCACACAATTGGCAATGAAAAATGATGATGATCAAACAAGTGTTAATGAGATCCAAAAATATTGGAGTGATAAGATTGTTAAATTCAAATTAAAGGATAAATGCAAGTTGTTAATTTATTATTTGTTATTTATTATTTGGATAGACATTAGTCACAAAATAGTGGAGAATTGTTATTTTTATTTTATTATAGATAGGTATAAATGTGTGCTAGGTGCTTATGGCCTCTTGACCATCATTCAATAATGTTATAATTAGTCTTTTATTTATTTTTCGCTTCTTTTATATATTTTTTTCTCATTTTTCTAGAACTCATTTTTTACCGCACTTCAAAAGACCCACAATTTTTATCAAATTTTCGATCATATATTTTATCAACTTTTATCAAAATAAACTTTGTTAGGGGACCAGACTCAATGCCAGACCCCTAGTAATGACTTCCCCCTATTGGAGGGGGGCGCATTGCACTTGGCCTAGTGCCTTTCTCCTATCAAAATCTACTAAAAATGATTCATTTGCTGGGCAAACCAGTGTTACCATCGACAGGCCAAGTGCCTTTATCCTATCAAAATCTGCTAAAAATGATTTATTCGCTGGGCAAACCAGTGTTACCATCGATGTGTGTCGATTTCATGCTTTGCATACAACATATTTTGACAGTCGGCGACTTCTGAGGTCAACGCTCTTCTTTTGATTATCGATGTAGGCAAGAATTTTCATAATCGGATTAAAAACATGCAGCTTGCAGGTTGGATTTCAGTTCATATCCTTACCAGCCAACTGGTGGATGCAGTAGTGTAGAAGAAACGGTCAAGGACTGGAATAGTTTCCCGAAAACGAGTTGCTGCCAAAATGCCCTCAAAATGTTTTCACACGCATTAGCCCTGCACGCACAAAATGATTCATTGGGAAGTATCTTCGTCCCGGAAGATCAGTGGAAAAACTGTAGCAGGCCCTTTCAGCTTCAGCCTGGTGTTTCTGTTGAAACCTGTGGCTTTGATAAATTCTTCTATGGAAATGGAAATGGAAATTGCTCTCTACTTCAATTGTCGAACATCTTCTCAGAAAACCAATATGTCATATACCAGTGTTCTCTATTCAATTCTTCTTCATTTGATGATGCCTGTAGAAACTGCACCACTGCAATATCAAATGCGAGAGATTCTATGTCGGCCCAGGGAAACGAAACTGACAAAGCTACCTGTCTTTTGGCTCTTATTGTCTCAGTAATAGCTAAGAACATGAATAATGCTTCTACCATAAATAATTTCGACAGATGCTTGCCTGCCTTGGCTGTTCCAGGTACACAGATTTTGTTCCTCAAGAGCATATATTTCTGCCTATGGCTACTATTTGCAGTTCTGATGATAAACTAAGATGCTAAATACGCTACGGTGTGCTAATTGCTAATGGTTTTTGCTATTTGCTTGTGCAGAGTCTGCAAAATATATTAAACTCAACTGTAAGTATAAATTCATTTCCTCGTCTATTCTTCTGTTAAATAAAAAAAAATTACCATATAAAGGAAACACTCATTCTGATTGACATATAAAATGTATTAGCTACACTGGCAGAAGCAATATTAGCTATTGTTTTAGGGATCATTGGGCTAACATTGGTCATTATGCTGATAAAATGTGGAATGAAGAAAGGAAATCAGAAGAAAAAACCTGTTCAGACAACAGAGATTACTTCCGCATTGTCTGGTCTCTATAGATTCTCCAAAGCTGAGATTAACAATGCACTTCATTATGGCGCTGAAAAGAAGTGCCTTGGAAGAGGCAGTGCAGGGCAGGTTTACAGAGGGATGCTACCCAGTGGACAACTCGTGGCAATTAAGCAAATATATAAGGGTAATAAGAGCAACACTTCAGATTCTTTCTACAGAGAAATCGAAGGTCTTTCAAGAGTCAGGCATCCAAACCTTGTCAGCCTGTTTGGTTGCTGCATAGAAGATGGTGATCAGTACTTAGTCTACGAATATTGTTCAGCAGGAAATCTAGCTCAAAATGTTCTAAGTACACTACATTCCTCTCCAATCACTGTAGTTTGATTACTTTATGTCCATTGGAACACTATGATTAAGACAGAATTGGTCTCCTAAGCACCAGGTGACGTAGTACACTACAATAGGTGGTGGGAGATAAGCTAAGCACCGTTGTTTAGGAGATCAGTCCTGATGATTAAGATGTCTAATCCTATTTATCTATGTTTAGGGAAAGATACTGTCCTAACATGGGATAGAAGGGTCAAAATCCTAAGGGACTGCGCATTTGCTCTCAAATATCTCCATAATCATTTAGATGGCTGCATTGTTCACAGAGATATCAAGGTAAATCAGCAAATTACTTGAAATTATTATGATATTTTGGAGCCAGGTCATTCGAAAAAGGAAGACAGACATCTATCTCACTGATAAAATACTTCATAAATCCGACATATTTGCCTCGATAACTAATGATGATGCTATTTTGATAATGTTTCTTGCTTGTTGGTTTTGCAGCTGACTAATATTCTTTTGACTAAGAAGTTTGTTCCTAAGCTGTCTGATTTTGGTTTGGCCAAGATGCTAGGAATGGATGAGACTAAAGTATTTACAGATGTCCGGGGAACCATAGGTTATATGGACCCCGAATATATGAGCAATGCCAAATTGACTAGTGCTAGTGATATCTACAGTTTTGGCATTGTTATACTGCAACTTTTATCCGGACAAAGAGTAATCGAACTCGATTTGGAGGCAAGAGATCAACTCACAAGAAAGGTACCATTTGTTGCTCAAAATGCAAATATATTTACTGAAAATGCACACATCACCTGTTTTTTATTTCTTATGGTGTAAGTGTACTACATGAAAGAAAGGGAGTCTTTCGAGAACATCAAAGGTATTGATTCATGAAAGTCATGCAGGCGAAGGATGTGAACATGGGGAAACGTCCATTAACAGATTTTCAGGACCCTAGGCTGAAAGGGAGTGTGAATACTCTAGATTTTGAATCCATATTGCAAATTGCAGTACTTTGTGTAGCAAGTTCGAGCAGAGGTCGTCCAACAATAGATTTGGTTTTCGAGGAATTGGACAAGGCCTGTGGAAACACAGAGGCGGAAAAGGTTGGTTTATTTTTCATGTACGTTAACTTTTACACAAAACTGTGGGCATTAGCTATGCAAGTCAAATGATTATAGTCGTGTGAACTAATAATGTTTGGTTCACTTGCAGAAAGCAAAGGAGAGACACTCACCGGCCAGAACACCATCCAAATCACCGGAACTGATTCACGTTTGAAAATATGACTATGAGATACAGACTTAAAGTAGTATCTTCTTTTCTTTTTTGTTTTTTGTTTTTTGGGGTACTTTTTTGAGATGCTTGAATAGACCATAGTAGTGTGAAAATGTATAATCATCCACTGTAAATTGTTCAAATTTCCATTTCTACATTCGTCATTTCTTCCCCACTATGAGTTTTCGCTTTGCTTTCGATTCTGACTACCAAAGCTGCTTGAGAAGCTAAACGTTGTCAATTCATCTTATATCAATCTAAACTAAGACAAAGAAGAAACAATAACTTTCAAATCTATGGTCTACCTTTATTTGGCTATTACACGTAAGGGAAATGTTTTTTTGTATACTAAGCTTTGTGGTGTACAGCCCCCACACAATAGGTGGGCCCACGTCCAATAAAAAATTCGTGGGTCCCCCTATTGCGAAGGGGAAAGTACACCAAGCTGGTATACTTGAAGCATTTCCCTACGTGTAAAAGCTAAACCAGCTACGTTTAGAGATGATAGAGTTCAATTCTCAAAAGACTTATTCGTCCAAATTTTTTTTTTTGTTAAGCAAGTGTTTGGTTCAAATTATTTTGAAAATACATTTTTTTCTCTTATTTTCAGCCACACATTTTTCAATAAAATAATATTACACATAAATCTAATTTTTATTTTTATTTTTTAACCACATATTTTCTCATCAAAATACTATTCCAAAATGCATTTGGAGTAAAAAAGGGACTCAAACTGACTCTAAATATATTAGTTTTTTCTTAAGGGTAGATTAGTCATTTTAATTATCAGTTTCTAAGACTATTTAAAGCTTAGTTTTCATTACGCAATTAACGAAGAAACCATAGTCACTTTTTCATTATTTTCCCAATATTTTTTCTATTACAATTAAACATGGTATCAGAGCCACTACTTCATGAAAACCTGTTGATCTTGTTGAAGAACGCCATATCTCATCCACATTTCTCGCGGATCCAACTAATTTTTCAGCGACCGTACATTATTTTTGGCTTCCGCTAATTCTCTTTCGATTTTGGTTTGATTTCACATCTCTATATTTTGTACTTTTTATTGGTAATTGTTTGTTTATTTCAAAATGGATGAAAGTCGGAATAATACTCTTCAGTCCATTAGTCTGCAACTAGATGGGAATAATTATTCTTATTGGAGTTAAGTGATGATGAATTTTTTGAAGGATAAAAATATGTCGAATTATGTTTTGGGCACTTGTGTTAAACCTAAGAATGATAAAGTTATCAATTATATAGAATAGTCAGATAGTTGGAAATTTGATAATTCAACAATTATTACATAGATTAATAATTCTGTTGTGCAATTAATGGGCATGCAATTGACTAAGTATGATATTGCTTAGGAAGTTTAGGAGCATCTAGCTATACTTTATATGCAGTCTAATTTTGAAAAAATAGTATCAATTAGAAAGATATTCGCGTCCTTCAGTAGAAGAGTATGAGTGTTCAGGAGTTTTACTCTGACATGACAAATTTATGGGATAATTTGCACTAATAGATTTGCACAAATTACAGGGATTTGCTCCTTATATCATTTGAAAGGAAGAACAACGATTGGTACAATTTTTGATGGACCTCTGTGATATTTTGACGGACATCGTGCAACGATCTTACATCGCAATCCTTTTCCTCCTGATGATTTTGTAGTCAGTGAATTATTGGCTGAGGAGATACGCTTCAAATCTCACGTAGACAAGGGAATTGCTCAACCATCTATTCCATTTATCTTACCAACTCTTCAAAGATCACGTGCTAATAATCAAAGTAGGTCGCCTTTGAATGTTACTTATGATCAATATAAACAAAAGGGTCACTAGAAGGTGCAATGTCCTATATTGTTGAATAAAGCTACACAACAAAACCCTCAACAATGATAGCAACAACGACGACCAACAACAACAACAATGGTAGATTTTCCCACCAAGTCAACATGGCAGCTAGTCCAATCGGGTAGATAGTTTTAGGACTCATTTTGATTACTATGAAGCTTCATTCTTCCTATTACAGTTTCATTCTTTTGCTGGAGACTATGACATGATTTGATTCTAGTAGATATTGTCATACAAATGCGCATTTGATGTCATTTAGCCTCTTGATATCAGTGTTGTTATGAGATTGAGACCATAAATCACATTTTCATAGGCAGTAGCATCTTCGACCATGTATGGTATCATTTTGGGGGCATTTTTCAGGTACCTGATAGTAGCACATTTATTACCATTTTCATCCGCTTATATTTGTATTTTCGTGATTAATTAGTGCCTAATTGTTCTAAATACGTTTATATCTTGGTTTATGTCACAAATGGATGAAAACAATGGAAAATTGGAGAAAAGAGCGAGAAAGGATCAAAACGAAGGAAAGTGAAAGTTCAAGGGCTAAATTGTAAATATTCAAAAGATGACTCTGAAGGCAAAATAAAGATATGAAGATTTGAGAGTGCTTGGCATCAATTGGATAAGGAAAGAAGCCAAAAGGGTGAAATATAGTTAAAGCATTATCACACATGCTGAAAGGTTTTGCACCGACTTTTAGTCTCATATTGAGACTAGTTTTTGACATTGAAAATGATGGAATTCGAAGATGATATCTGAATAACATCTGTATAACTTTGAGTTATCTTTCCAAAGAAACTGAATCACCTCAAATGGACATCAGGACAGAAAGATATCGTCAAAATATTGAAAGCTGTTCGGCGAAAAATTGGCAAAATCATGCGGTCGCATGGTTATAAAGACATGCGACCGCATGGCTATTACCGAGAGTTTCAGGGTTGAATTACTTTGTTTCATGCGACCGCATGAGTTTATACCATGCGGTCGCATAGGTATAAACTGGGCCAAAATTCTTTTATTTCCAAAAATCAACCAAATCAACTATGGAAAGTTTTTGGACGCGTTTTTCTCACCCTAAAGTCGACCAGAAGAAGGGAATTCGACCATTATTCATCTCCTAGACCTCTCAAACATCTCTTGATCTCAAGAACTCCATGGAAGGCTAATCTCTTTGGTGAAGCAAGGAAGGATCTCGATCGGGTTTGAGGATTTTAACACCTTTTCATTCATGAACGTGCTCTTTATTGTCAAATAATTCTGGAATTTAGATTTTTTATTCTTATGGATATATTTTGAAGTTGGTTTAGTTTATATTAGATTCTCATGGATTCAATCACGTTTTCTCCATTGAATAATTGAAGTATTTATTGAATTCCAATTTCAAAACCCTTATCGGTGTGATCCTTTACCATTATATGCTTGATGTATATGATTGTTTTTGGATCTAATTTCAATGGATTAATGTAGAAATATGTTGTGGAAGAAATCTAGATTTGGTATTATTGTGGAATTAAATTGATCTAGGGTTTTCTTTATAAATTGGTCTTGAAAATGGTTTAATCTTATTGAATTCTTCATAAAATTAGTCATGCTCTTTCTATAGTTTGATCGAATAGTTACTAAATCATAATTTCAATTAAACTCAAGATTAGCGTGAGAATTTACTATAGGAGCCTAAAGTTTTGGTAAGATGCATGAATGACTAATGTTGATTGATCCAACCCGAGAGAGTGAATTCCAAAGCTTCACTACCTTAATCTATTGAATTTTAGTTCATAATTTTGAGATCAACTTGTTTGATCAACAACCGAACTTTCCTGCAATTTAAAAGGATAGATCACCCCTTTTGGAACCTTTGAATAATTTTCCATTTTCTTGTGGATACGACATCCCAAAGCTACACTAAACACCGCGTAACACTTTGGGCGTAATCAAATTTTAGCGCCGTTGCCGGGGAGACAGTACAACAAATTGAAGGATCTTCTAGCAAAAGAGTGACTTCGTTCCCCTTTTTCATTTTCATTTTTTTTTGTTTTGTTAGTTTATTTTCTCTCGTTATTATCTCTTGTTTTTCACATAGTTCCATTTTTTTTTCTTTTGCTTGTGTTTATGAGCAGGGATTGAGGCGATATAGGAAGCTCTACCGAAAAACTTCGTCCAGTGTTTGAATCTCTTTCTAACCCTATTTTTGACACTGCATCTATTGTCACGACCACCACATCACGTAACACAATGTCTGATAGTGAGCATGCACCTTACAGAACTTTGCATGATTATCTTCACCCTACACGCACATCTATACCATCATGTATTATGTTCCCAACCAATATGCCACGTGTAGATTTTAATCCTGGAATGATTCAACTTCTTCCAAATTTTTATGACTTGAAAATGAAAACCCGTATGTGGATATTAGGGAATTCGAGGAGGTAGTAGCAACCTTCCACAATCAACATGGTATAGTGGATGCAAATAGGCTTAAGTTCTTTCCATTCTCCCTTAAGGAAATGACAAAAAACTGGTTGTATTCATTGAGACCACGTTCGATTGGCATCTGGGATGAATGACTCAAGCCTTCTTTAATAAATACTTTCCCCACCATAAGACTAACGCACTTAAAAAGCAAATTTCTACGTTTAGTCAAAGGGATAGTGAGACCCTATATCAGGCCTGGGAAAGATTTAAAAAACTACAAACCCTTTGCCCCCACCATGGTTATGAGAGTTGGCGTATAGTGAGTTTCTTCTATGAGGAATTATCACCTAGGGAGCGCCAATTCGTAGAAATGATGTGCAATGGTGAATTTTTACGGAAGGATCCTGACGAAGCCATGGAATACCTAGATGAACTAGCTGAGAAAGCTCATACATGGACCGGACCTAGTGCCACTGAGAGTACTAATAGGTCATGACCCGCAAGTAATCCCACTAGCATAGGTATATATCACCTTAGAGATGAGGATAGCCTTAGAGCAAAGGTAGAAGCCCTAACTAAAGAACTGGAGACCTTACGTGCTAGAGACTCGAAATCTATACAGAGTGCATCCCGTGTTGAGTTTAGTGGTAATTGTTTTGTGTGTGGAGGAAGTGACCACCCTATGCAAGAGTGCGCTACTTATGCTGCGATGAGGGGACTTTATGAGGCATACTATAATACTTTAGGCGTATATCAAAAGCACCATACTTCTTACTCCGAGACCTATAAGTCAAGGTGGGAAAATCACCCTAATTTCAGCTGGAAATCTGAAAACCAGTAACCTGCCCAATTCAATAGAGCTTACACTGTACCCTCACATCAACCCGCATCATCTAGGAATTCCTTAGAAGACACTCTACATGCATTCATCGAGGCACAAAGTAAAACAAATCAAAAGTTTGAGACTATGATTACTCAAATTGTTGAGGAAAACAAAGAAATAAAAAGTTACATGTCTAAACTGACCAATGCCTTAGCTGTAGTAGAGCATGGAAAATTTCCTGCTCAAGCGCAACCAAATCCTAGGGGGCAACACATGGCATAAACTTCAGGACCACATGAGACCAATCTTAGGGAAGTGAATGCCATAACTACACGTTCGGGGAAAGTCTTAGAGCCAACTTCCAAACCTAGGAAAACAGAAAAAGAGTCTAGTGAATCGAATGAGAATAGCCCTAGTGAGGAGGTAGTGGAACATTCAGTAAGAGTACCTTTCTCTCAAGCTCTAAAGTCCCCCTCGATATCTGTTGGCCATCATAGCGAGACTTTAGAGCACCTAAAGCAAGTGAAAATCAATCTTCCTTTCTTGCATGTGATTTCACAGGTTCCTACTTATGCTAAAGTCCTTAAGAACTTATGCACTGTCAAAAGGAAACATCATGTCAAGAAAACTGCCTTTTTGACTGAACATGTGAGTGCTGTCATTGAACAAAGGACACCACCAAAGTATAAGGACCCTGGTTGTCCTACTGTCTCTTACATCATCAGGAACCATGAGATTGAAAAAGCTCTTCTTGATCTAGGGGCTAGTGTCAATCTCATGTCTTTTGCTATTTACTCGCAGCTAGGATTAGGTGAGATGAAGCCTACCTTTGTTGTCCTACAATTAGCTGATAGGTCCACTATTAAACTTAGGGGAGTAATTGAAGATGTCTTAGTTCAATTTGACAAATTTTACTACCCCGTTGATTTCTTGGTCGTGGATGTAAAAGCTAATGTGACTGTTGCTTCTAAAATTCCTATCATTCTTGGTAAACCATTCCTTGCTATTGCTAATGCTTTGATTAATTGTAGGAATGGTCTCATGAAATTATCTTTTGAGAATGTGACTCTAGAGGTCAACATTTTCCATATCACTAGGCAGCCAGAGGAGGACGATGAGTGTTAACAAACCTACATGATTGATGCACTCACACAAGAAGTAGCTGATAATATGTTCATTGGACCAGCACAGGAATTTCCAGAACCAAATGGTTTGGACATTGTTGAGAGGATAGATCACGAGATAGGTAATAGTCCTTATTTTATATCACCAGTTTCTAACAAGAGGACTTTACCTTCAATATTGCAGGCCCCCACTCCAAATTTCGAGCCCTCTCCTGGTGACACCACACACATATCCAATGGAGGTGGAGGAGTAGCACTGACAATGGTGTCCAACAAGATTGGAATGCTGCAAGGAAGATGGGAACATCCCTGGCTAGATGCGGGCTAAAAATGGAAAATATTGGGTTGAGCCAACGACAATAAACAAAGGCGCTACTTGGGAGGCAACCCAAGGGATGTCATTTTTTTTTTTTTTTTTCTGTTAGTTTGTATTCATATTTTCGTATTTTTATTAGATTTCTTTTCACCATCATCCTTGTAAGCACTTTCAGGCTTTCTATCCTTCATATTTGTGTTGGTTCACTGCAATACCAAGGTGACATCTTTCCTCTCATATTATTTGGTATACATGTTAATGCATTGATGCCAATGCACAATTTAGTTGGGGGGAGGATCTATGTGGATTCTTATTGAAAATTGCATGTGAATAGCATAACCATGGACATTTTATAGAATTTTTTTTATTTTTGAGCCCCTAATTTGCTACATGTTGTGCTTTTGAATGACAAATATGCCACTAAGAATCAATTTTGTTTGTGAAAGTCTAGATGTCACGACACTTGCTGAACCTTTCATGCACACAAGCATTGTGGTAAGATGATTGTTTAATACATGTAGTTAGAGGATTCTCCTGTTAAAGTTTTCTTGTGAGAAATTAGTGAGGATTGAGAGCCCAAACACATTAAATTGGTAATAAGCGTTTATTGGATTTGTGAACTGAAAACTTCTTGTGAGATTAACATTACATGGTTTGTGGTAAGATGGTGGATTACTTGGGAGATGATAAAGGTCAATGTAGGATAAATGTTTGAACATTTCAAGCCATTTCTTTTCAATAAATATAACCCCTAGTCTCTACTTTGAGCTATATACACATATAACGCATTTTCCTTCATAAGTATTGGATGTTATTTGTGAAAGAATATCAGCAAGGAAATAGCAAGAGTTAATATGTGATCAAGTAAGGCACCCCATATGTCAAAAATTGAAAAAAAAAAAAGAGAAAAAAAATGGAGAAATGGATTGATTTTAGGGATTGAAATGTCGACAATTGATATGTATTGAAAGATGTGATTGATTAGAAATGTTTGATAAGGTACTTGGTTACATGCTTGGAAGTGCTTAAAATCTTATATCTTTCTGTTCATATAATTCAACCCAAGCCACATTACAAACTTTTATATTGACCGTTTTGATCCCAAGTAGGCTGTGGTAAGAAGTGATGAATTCTCATTTGATAGTATGCCTATCACAGAATCAATGTTTGCTTATTACTTGTGCATAATTGTTTAAGCCCCCACGTTTTGAGCGTACCTCATTCTCAACTCCATAGAGAGAAACCCCGCACTAAACACTTTGATACCCGTAAGTTATGGAGTTGAACCTTTAGCTTGAGACATACTTGATGCTACTTGTGTTAGGGTTGGCGGTAAGATGGTTATGGCTTGACACACACTCACACATTTGGCATGTGTTTTTGACATCTTGGTAATTATAACACTATTAATGTCTTTGTGGTGTTGAGTTTAAAGGGAGCATGTATTGTGGTAAATTAGAACTTGATAATTGACTTGCAACGTTGACTAGTCTTTGATTATTTTATTTTGCACTAAATTACTAGGGACTAGCAATGAGCAAGTTGAGTGGTGTAATAGTAGCATATTTATTACCATTTTCATTCGCTTATATTTGCATTTTCGTGATTAATTAGTGCCTAATTGTTCTAAATACGTTTATGTCTTGGTTTGGGTCACAAATGGATGAAAACAATGGAAAATTGGAGAAAAGAGAGAGAAAGGACCAAAACGAAGGAAAGTGAAAGTTCAAAGGCTAAATTGCAAATATCTAAAAGATGACTCGGAAGGCAAAATGAAGATATGAAGATTTGAGAGTGTTTGGCATCCATTGGATAAGGAAAGAAGCCAAAAGGGTGAAATATAGTCAAAGCATTATCACACATGCTGAAAGGTTTTGCACCGACTTTTAGTCTCGTATTGAGACTAATTTTTGACATGGAAAATGATGGAATTCGAAGATGATATCTGAATAACATCTGTATAACTTTGAGTTATCTTTCCAAAGAAACTTGAATTACCTCAATTGGACATCAGGACAAAAAGATATTGTCAAAATACTGAAAACTGTCCGGCGAAAAATTGGCAAAACCATCCGGTCCCATGGTTACAAAGACATGCGACTGCATGGCTATTACCGAGAGTTTCAGGGTTGAATTACTTTGTTCTATGTGACCGCATGGGTTTATACCATGTGGTTGCATAGGTATAAACTGGGCCAAAATTCTTTTATTTTCGAAAATTAACCAAATCAACCATGGAAAGTTTTTGGACGCGTTTTTCTCACCCTAAAGTCGACCAGAAGAAGGGAATTCGACCATTATTCATCTCCTAGACCTCTCAAATATCTCTTGGGCTCAAGAACTCCGTGGAAGGCTAATCTCTTTGGTGAAGCAAGGAAGGATCTCGATCGAATTTGGAGATTTTAACACTTTTTCATTCATGTAACGTGCTCTTTATTGTCAAATAATTTTAGAATTTAGATTTTTTTATTCTTATGGATATATTTTGAAGTTGGTTTAGTTTATATTAGATTCTCATGGATTCAATCACGTTTTCTCCATTAAATAATTGAAGTATTTATTGAATTTCAATTTCAAATCTCTTATCGGTATGATCCTTTACCATTATATGCTTGATGTATATGATAGTTTTTTGATCTAATTTCAATGGATTAATGTGGAAATATGTTGTGGAAGAAATCTAGATTTGGTATTATTGTGGAATTAAATTGATCTAGGGTTTCCTTTATAAATTGGTCTTGAAAATAGTTCAATTCTTATTGAATTTTTAGAATTAGTCATGCTCTTTCTATAGTTTGATCGAATATTTATTAAATCATAATTTCAATTAAACTCAAGATTAGCGTGAGAATTTACTATAGGAGCCTAGAGTTTTGGTAAGATGCATGAATGACTAATGTTGATTGATCCAACCCGAGAGAGTGAATTCCAAAGCTTCACTACCTTAATCTATTGAATTTTAGTTCATAATTTTGAGAAGGACCAACTTGTTTGATCAACAACCGAACTTTCTTGCAATTTAAAAGGATAGATCACCCTTTTTGGAACCTTTGAATAATTTTCCATCTCCCTGTGGATACGATACCCCAAAGCTACACTACAACACCGCGTAACACTTTGGGCGAAATCAGTACCTATGACATTGGAAGAGAGCGTCAAACAGAGATTCCAGAGACGACGTTATTCTGGACAGTATGTACGAGGTGGACATACTCACATTATCATCAATTTACTAATATTCTGGATCATGTGGACTGAGAGGAATGATTCGAAGCACATGGAGATCCCCATAATGCCCAGACGTATCATCTAAAGGGTTTACTGCATAATCTCTTTCCTTCACATGGAAGGATGGTTTAGAGCTTTACATTGACGGGGAAATTTGACTCTTTCACCCATCTTTGGTATTTCTATGACTCTGTCTCTCCCATCACCACCTATTTTCATTGTGTTAGAACATCAGTGGGATCTTAAAAGATCAACACTAATGGATACGTCAAGGATGGATTTGCTAGTGATGGAGGCATTATTAGGGACCATGCAGGGCATTGCATTAGGGCGTTTTCCTCATCATATGGCCCATAACCGATTTTCGAGGTCGAGCTAAGAGCTATACTAGATGGGATTTTGTAGGGTAGAGGACTTGGTATTTCATTTATTTGGGTTGAGACAGATTCGATTGTGACTATTTATTGCATCATTAGGGGTGGAGGACTATAGACGATTAAGAGTGTTCTTAGATAGATCAAATCTCTCATCTCAATCGATAGAGACACGATTTCCTACATCTACAAAGATGGAAACCATGTTTTAGACTCGTTTGTTTCAGAAGGTTGGGATCAGCGCTGCTATCAAAAGTATGGATCACTTAATCGACCTTGATAGATTGGGGTCCATAGAGACGAAAACTAAGTTTAGACTCACTTGTTTCTGAAGGTTAGAATCAACGCCGCTATCAAGAGTATGTACCACTTGACCTACTTTGACATATTAGGGCACTTGTGCAGATTAATGCACATGGACTGCCCAACTTTAGAGGCTTATAGACTAGTTCTCATTTTCATTTACTTTCTTTATATGTGAGGTAGTTCTTTCCCATTTATTGCTTTCCTTTTACCTTTTAACATTTGTTGCTATTTTGCATTCATCGGTTAAGTTTATGCCTTCTCTTTTCATGTATACTAGAGATAGAATTCTAACATTGTGTAAAGACCTAAGGCCAAGAAATAGTCTCAGGTAGATAATTTCTATCGGGCGTAGGCCTCCCAAAAGATAACGAAGGAATGCAATCCTTGATGGAACCAGAAAACTTAATAAGCATGTGTGGATGTGATGTGATCCAAGAGTCGAGTCCGATGAAGTCAAGCCCGAACCAAGACCCTTTGTTTATCGAAAAAGGTCCGATGACGCGATTAAGGGCAAAACGGGTAAATCAAGCAATGAGACTACTTGTGCAAGCAACTATGGATGACGTCGTGGTCTACACGCAAAAAGAGACAAGTTTCATGTTGAGGTCGAGGTCGGAAACCAATTGAATCAACAAGATACAAGCGACCGAAGAAGGAGGTCAACCGAACTTCTAAGCGACCACTTAGAAGAAATGGTCAAGCGGTCGCTCAGACCCTTACCAAGATTTCAAGGTAGCCAAAACTTTCTTCCAAGTGACCGTTTGGAAAACAAGCGACCGCTTAGAACAAATCTGAAGATGAGTTTTCTATTTTTGGCGAGAATCCTAGTTTTCTTAAAATTCTAATTTTATTGATGTTTTACTATGTTTGGGAGATTAGGCACGAATTTTATAGGATTTCTAGCATTAGTATAATTTCATCATTATTGTAGAACCTTTTGACAAATTATTAATTAAAGTAAGGCTATTTGCTTTCAATCTTGTTCTTCTTAGAACACCGTGAACTTATCAAGATCTTCTTGTAACGTTCAACATCGAGTGAAGATCACAGGTTTTGTAATCAAGAGGTCTTTCAAGCGTCGTTCTTGTTGGGTTGCTTAGTTCAACGTTCTTGGTTGAATCTTTAAATCAGAATTATCTTTGGGCTTTCTTGGGTTTTCAATCTTGTTGCGGGGTTGCGTAGTATTCGTTGCTACGTGGTTCTCATCAGGATGTCTTTGCAAAAAATAAAAAAGTATTTCATTTTCCGATCTTTTGATTTAAAGTCGCTATTTCAAGTAAAATCAAATGGTCGATTATCTCATGCCATGTCTATATCCGTTTCATCTCCATGAAGAACGAAAGTATGACATGCATAATCTTGAACTCTTCTACTGAAATTGTATATTGGAGTTGCCGCCCTTGTCCCAAGCACCCTTGTAGTAGGATGACCTACTAAATAAGGTGTATGAAATGATTGTACATTGACATTAAAGTCATAAGCTGCGTGAGACCTTTGTACTTGATTTGCTCAACTCTAGAGTAATTTGTTGGCTTCTACGTGCAATGTAAAAACATCTAGACTCATACAATCAATATCATTTTTAGTTATCTCATGTACTTTGTCTTAGCTTTGTTAGTCGTTCTCTTGATTAACTCTTGAGGAAAAATCTTTCTTGGCAAAGGAATTTTTTGAACCTCCTAAGATAATTACCACCAAATTATCTACTGCACTCTAAAAATTGGTTGTACTTTCATGCGATGACTTTTGAAGTTTAAAGATTCCTTTTTGATCGACCCTTCATCCCATTTGGCAAAGACGCCCTCATCAACAATCAGCACATCAGTCCTTAAACTTTTAGATTTTTGCGCTCAAATGTTATTGGTTCTACCGTTCGGTCCCTCTAGTTTCTTAAACAGGAAAATCTAACTTGTGGTTTCTAGAATCCACATAATGGCTTCATTTTCACTTTTCATTGCTTCTGTTTGTATATGTAATATGTTGATAAGCATCCTTAGTTGCCTGAATGCCTTCTAATATTTTGATTTTAATATGCTCGAAACGAAAATAAATTAATACCTTTTTTCATGGTGTTTTACTATTTTATTATACGATTTTCTTCACAATATATATGAATAATAATTGATTAATCAATAATTTTATATGCGATGTAAATCTCAGATTGCTTTGCTTGGGATTCTGGTAAAAGGCTGGGGGGGAATTTCTTTTGTTAATTTTTCCCCGAGGATTGTCGAAATTTGAAATAGTTATGAATTAGTCCTCACCTCCTGATCCCCATCCCGTGACCATAGGTAATGGTTTTGGCATCAGATTAGAACTGATTTCTGTCTCTCATCTTGTTTGTTTGAGAGGTTAGTTATATTTATTTTAGCATAAACAAAAACTTGACCAATGCTATTGACATCCACCAACAATAAGAGAAGTAAACTGTAAATATCAGCATAATGACTTAAATGTCAGTTGTTTAAGAATGAAGAGTCTATATGTTTCTGTGTTGTCTTCGAATATTTGGCCATTTATATAGTTATCCCTAAATAAGAACACTTTCTACTGCTTTACAACCAAGATTATTGTTGGGTCATCCTTAAAACTCAAGGGTAGATAATGACATTTGCCTTCTACTGCCGTTTAGATTGTGACGGATTCAAGAAATTCTCTTTATTTGTTTGTACCAGTAATTTTTAGCGAGGAATATGATATTCTTGCTATATCACGTAGTTTGCAAAAAATGCATATATAAGAATCTCTTTGATGAGGAAATGAAATACTGTCCAATATGCAATATCCATTTACGATGTGTTCCATTGGAAAAGTTGAGGTACATTTCCTAACTTGTTTTTGTTTATATCCACTCTCTCATACGTGCACACACAGAGAAGTACATATACAAATTGAACAAATATTATAGTAAAATGAAATTTATATCTCATATTACCTCCACTATCAGCGTAGTATTTTTCACAAGGAGGTTTTGAATGTTTTGTTTGATTTTATTGCTCAAGTACCTCATTTATGTAATTATTGTTGAATTCCTTCACCCGGCAATATTCGAGAATCTGGGATATTTTTAATTCTACCTCATCAATCAGGTGCTACCGTTATTTGCTTATAATTACGTCAACTAGAAAATTTGAATTTGGATACTCTAAAAGAAAATGGAATAAAAGGGTTGAACAATTGATTAAATTTCAAGAAGGAGCCATTGATAAATTTTTTAGTGACAATAAACAAAAACATAATGAAGACGTGGTTACTGAAGGAGAGTTTAATAAGAACGACATCAGTGATAATACAATTGAAAAACATCATTGTTCGGTGAATGAAGATGTATCTATCGATGATGATGTTATGGATGAAAGAAACATTAATGAAAACGATGGACTGGATAGTGAACCATTTTCCCTTGATATTAGTGATCCAGATAATTGGAAAAATATGAATCAAAATTTAAGAGACTTAATTGTAATGGAAGGTTCAGTACGAGACAATGATGTAATTTTTCCAAAAGATGCAGCTAATCGACACTTCTTTCCTGTTCATTACATTCGACGATTATCCAATGGAGAGAAGCATAATAGAAAGTAGTTGATATATTCAAAAAGTCTAGGTAAAATATTTTGCTTTTGTTGTAAGCTATTCAAGAACGATACGATCAGAACTCAATTGGCACATGATGGTGCGAATGATTGGAAAAATATTGGTGAAAAATTGAAAACGCATGAAGTGAGTTATGACCATATCACTAACCTGAGTAGATGGATCGAAATGGAAATAAGATTTGAAAAGAATCAAACAATTGATAAAAACGTGCAAGAACAAATTAATAGAGATAGTGAATATTGGAGACAAGTATTATTGAGAATAATATCTGTGGTTTGAACTCTTCCAGAAAATAATTTAGCGTTTCGTGGAGATAATGAGAAGATATCCCAAGAAAATGATGATATTTTCTTAAACCTAATTCGAATGATTGTTGAGTTTGATCCGGTAGTGCAAGAGCATATTCGTCGAATTCAAAATAAAGAGATATGTTATCCCATTTAAATGGGACTACCACGGGGAAGCATCACATGAAGACACCTGACAATAAAGTCAAGCAACACTAAAATATGCCTTTGCCGAAGTGCCCAATGAAGTAGACGAAGTCCTCCTCTTCACTGGCGCAGTGCCTCTATGATCAAATTGAGCTGCCTTCATATAACACGTCGAAGTTCTTGTTGTAACTGTCGAACCTTTCTACCAAACTGCTCCACATCCCAAGTCTCACCTCATGCACTGAGATCCTCAATACAAACAAATCTAGAGGATGTCTTTGAAAGTGACTGATAAAACGTCTATACTAATTAACGTCAGACGAGGAATGTAGGACTGGTGATCCCTTGTCATTGTAATTAATATAGTGAATGAGTGATTAGAGGTTTAGGTAGATAGGATGTTGCCACGTGGATATGATCCAACGATGGACACCTTGACTCCTTGTTATAAATAACAGTCTTGTAACGTTACTAAGGATGTCAAATTGTATATTAAAAAGGCTTGTACTCGAACTCTCTGGGCAAATACGAATTATATACATTCGTTTAAAGATCTTTCATCTTGTTCTTACAAGTATTTACAAGTCTATCTTGATCAAATACCTTACAAACTATCATCTACAATCCATTGTCTTCTTGACACGATAATCACCCGTTGATATTTCTACTCGCCGTATTTTATCGCTTCATCCTCGTCTCCGGTCGAATCTCGCTGGATTTCGTCCACGTGTTACGACTTCGATATTGACATCTGTTGACAATATTTTTTGAGGTCAACAGATTGTCACCGTATGTGGAAAACTAATAATTAAAGCACGAGAATCCCGTGAACAAAGGCTATTTACCCTTGTAAAAAGAGATCCTATCCCTTTGGAAAAAAAGGATGGTTGTTCTTGATTAAAGAACGACTAAAGAATGACATTACACACGCTGAAATCAACATTTTTCCTCTTGGAAAAGTTGGGAAGGATACAATGAGTGCTAATGTAGGAGAAGCATCATGTCGAAGGATTGTGGAATACCCTGAACAAAGGGAACCCTCACACACAATCCCTACGTCTCGCCATAGGTTCAATTAGCCACAGAGGCGTGGGTCCTGAGAAAGGTCTAGGGTGGTTGCTAGGCTCAGTAGATAAGTGACTACCATGGCTGAAATTATGAGAAATATTACTCAGTAGAATCATGCCATGCAAGAAATGCTCATGAACATGCAAGCCTAGGGGGGATGTCCTATTCCTCCCAACGCTGCACAAGGAGATGAGTTTTATCAAAATAACCTATATGACGAAGTTAACAGCCACATGGGAGGTCAACCTCCGTATCAACACAAGGAAACCCTAGAAAAGGAGGTTGTAGTAGACTATTCGACTAATTATGCTGGTGAATCCCCCCATGAGGCGCCATAAAACTTCCCACCAAACTATGATTCAGATGCTCTAGGAAGGTCACCAAGAAGGTCCTAGAAATAGGCCAAACCAACCTTCCCTAGCGCCTAGAAATAGGCCCCTGGAACAACCTCAGTTTGAAAGGCATATCGACCCACTCCAAGAGAAAGTGAGACCTCCGCCTAGAAATAGGCGAGAGATGAGGGACCAAGCAAGGGATCAAGCAGGACCATCTCAACCACTTAAGGACATGCCTGTCAGAGAGGATTATGACTCTGACGAGCCACAAAGGTCATGCGACCTTGATGATGATATGATACTCTACCGTTTTCACAAGAAATCCAAGGGCCCCATTGCCGAACCACTTCACACTGCCCAAAATACCAAAGTACGAGGGAAGATGAGATCCTGCAATGTAACGCTTCAAAAATTCTCAGAACTCGAAGCGTTAAAAGAAAAATCATCGTCTTTATTTGAGCTCTTAAATGTTAACCAAAATAAATTTTAATTAAGTAAATTTTGGAGTTTGAAACATACAAAAATTATAATGGAAGATATATGTCCATATAGACTTTTAGAAAATTATGGTATAAATTGATTTTTTGGAAAACATTTTGTGAAAATTCAGCAACTTTCGGTTTCGTAGCAGCGGAAGAAAAATCTATGTTTGGCCTAGCAAACGTTGACGAAAAATTGTGAAATTTTAACAGAGACTATAAAAATCATACATGTACAACATATTAAAATTTTGGGTCTCGAAGATAACATTTGAAGCATGAAAATACTGCACGACTATGCTGGACAGAAAATTCGAACAGAACCAATGCAATTTACTAAAACGGACATAACTTTTCCTCTAGATACTTTTCTAAGGTAATTCAAAGGGCCACTAATAGCAGACTCATAGACCTTTCAAACCCCACTGATTTCACTCAAAAACATGCACCGTATCCCAAGTTATGACATTTTAAATAAAAGAGCAGAATCTGAAATTTCAATTCAGCAGTAAACAAACTTCATGCATTTTCAATTCAACATTTGTAAATTTTAGTTGACATGCAAAGTACATAAAACCGGACGAGATAAACATTAAAAACATTGTTAAGAGTATCATCTAAACATTCATAAAAGGATTAGACAACTGGAAATTTTTTTACGAGAAAGTTGAAATAATTCGCCGAGCACTTGGCACAATGCCAAACCACTGCCATGCCTTGATTTAACCTGTAAAATTTTTTGTAGGGGTGAGTACCATAAATAATACTCAATAGGAAAACACTTAAGTAATTGGTAAAAATATATATTTTCAAAAATGCAAACTTTGGTCAATTGTGTCACTATCAATTTTTCAAAATGAATCGGTGATCAATCAGTCCGCTTACTCTTAGGTTTTTAATAACCCCTTCATGACACCAAACGGTGCTTCCATCATGACACCAAATGGTGCTTCCATATCTTATTTGAACCACCAAACGGTGCTTCCATCATAAGTAACACAATAACACATTTAATGCAAATTGAAAATGAATAATTCTTACGTCACTTACGAAAGTTCCGAAAATCACCTTACCTTAAATGCTTGGAGTTTGAATAACCTTTTGAGTCTGAAATAAAATGCAGTGCACTTAAAGCTTCTCCTTCCGATAATTTCCAGATTCCAAGTGTCTTTAGTCTATGGGACAAGGACAAAATAGATTTATGTATAGGCATAATAGTTTGGGAGAGAAAGCATGGTTTTAGGGGTTGTAGGAGGCTATTGTTTTAAATTTCAAATGGAAGTGACGGTTGGCAAAAGTGGAAGGTAAAATGTTAAGTTAATTGGCATGATCATGGCACAAGTTAGTGGGAGAAATGTGGCCAAAGGAGTTGAAGGAGGTTAGTATTTTCCAATATACATGAAGGCAACGGTTTTGGCATATATTTAAGAGTTTAAATTGATAAGGTAAGTGGGTGGTTAGATGACTAAATTAGTGGATGGTGAAAAAAAATAAATGGGGTGCCTTACTGGACAAAGAAATCAGATTTGATGATTTTAAAAATGTTGAATATCGGAGCCAAAACAAAAATGTTATGTTTTAAGGCTTGTTTGGTATCCACAATAAATGTATCAAATTTTTAATTTTTAAGGACTTAACATAAGTAGCAATTAATATAAAATATGTCGTCACAAAATAATGTAACCAAATAAAATAAAAATTTGTCATATAAATGAGATTTCGACCACTTATAAAAATTAAAAAACAAGTGCACGCAACTTTACTATCGTGAACAAAGCTTTAATTTAACTCTTAGGAATGGTCGTAGCGACGCTATAATATAATCCAAATGATACTCAAGTTCTACAAGAAAATTTTATTTTAAAAACGTAACACAACATTTGGTCGCTACATGCAAAGCATCTCAACAGCTTCAAAACTCATATGAGTTTAAGAGGCTACACTACTACAATGAAATACAGAGTCTTCCACCTCACCCTAAGTAGGGCAACCGAAGTGTGGTACAGTCGGCTGCAAGCAGGCAGCATCCGAAGCTGGCCTGACTTCAAGAAAGCATTCCTCAAGCGTTTCGCCACGAGAAAAGAAGGCGAATGGCCAATTCAGAGCCTCCAAGACATGAGGCGGCAACAAAGGGAACACTGAAAACATTCTTATCCCGTTTCACGGATGAAATGACCTAATGTGTCCAGGTCACGAATAGAGAGGCCCTCATTGCCTTGAGAGGATGGCTGGATATGAACTCTCTTTTTCTGGAGAGATGTGCAAAATAAGGACCCTACCAGTTACGATGCCTTGTTGGAAATGATAATGCGAGAGATCATCAATGAAGAATTAAAAGATCACCGTAACAGGGCAAGTCAAGGTCTCCCACCTCCTCAAATGCGAAGAGGACGAGGTCCTACATCTCACCTCATTGACCATCAAGGTGGTCAATCAAACCTTAATCCAGGGTGATATGATTTGGCATAGGCCATAATCGGAAGAAACTTTCTTTTTTCATGAAGTATTTTATTTTGCCTAGAATTCTTGTTTTTAGAAACTTTTTATATTTTAGGACTTTTAAATTCCGTTATTTCCATATTTCTTAGTTTAGTATAAATATGATTTATTTTCATTGTAAACATTAAGCTTTTGATTATGAATAAAAATTGAAAATTTTCTCTCCAATACTTCTTGATGATCTTTTCGAACTTATCAAATATATTGTTATATTTGTGGCATTCGCAAATCGAGGTTCGTTGGTTTTGTAATCAAGAGGTCATTCAAACTTCATTTTTGTTTGGTTGGTTGGTTCAATAATTCGCGGGTCGAGATCCTATTGTTTACAACCTGAATTTGGGTTTTCTCGTCGTTTTCAAATCCATTCCGCGAGTTCCATGCGATTCTAACAACCAGGATCTCATCAAGTGGTATTAGAGTTTGAGTTCCAGATTCAGGTTCTATCCTTTTTCTTTCTTATTGAGTCTTTGTTTTCCTTTGTTATTCGTTCTTCGTGTTCTCGTGTTCAATAATATTTTTGAGTCATCAATCCAAAAATTTCCATAAAAAATTTCAAAAGTTGTTTTTGGACCGATCTAGTATCCAAATCAATTTCGGTCTGTTTCGTTGTTATTGTAGTCAATTTTCGAGTAAAAAAAATCTTAAAGTTTTTTTTTTTTTTTTTTTTACTGTTCACCCAGGAATTTTTTTTTTTTTTAAATTGCCAATACCATACTATCTTGTCTAAATCCAAAAATATGTTGTGTTCATTCCAATCCAAAAATTCAAAAACCACTTTCTTGAATTAAAAGAATTCTCATTCGAAATTTCATCAAATCAATTTTTTTCTTCTTTTCTTGATTGCAAAACTGAATCACAACCGGTTTGAATACCACAAGAAATTGAGTGATACACGAGAGGATAAAGTGAGGCAGAAATATTTTAGAAATTAGGATGTCAACAGAGAATGTTCAAATTCAATTAGGCAGTCGAATCAAATCAATTTGGGAGAAGATGTAGTAAGACATTTTACGAGGGTGCTTGGAGATGTGACTGAAAGGCTTGGTAGGTTAGAGGCATCGTGGTCAAATAGTCATAGGGGACACTCAAATGCAAGGAGACCGAGTATGAGAGAGCCTAGGAGGGAGTTGCATTATGATTATGAGTATGGTAGTGATTTGAATGAAGATGCATCAATGGTAAATGAAATGAGTAGGATGAGGAATATAGATGGTAGGTTTGAATGAAGGGGTATGAATAACTTTAGAGATGATGTTGATAGAAGAATATACAATAGCAAGATGACAATTCTTTCATTCAAAGGGAGAAGTGATCTGGATGCATTCTTGGCATGGAAAGAAAAAGTGGATTTTATATTTGATTCTCATGATTACCCTGAGAAGGGAAAGGTGAAGTTAGCTGTAACTCAATTGGTAGATTATGCTATGATTTGGTGGGATCAGTTGATAATATCTAAGCAGAGAAATTATGAGAGACCTATTGAAACATGGGGTGAGTTAAGGGCTGTTATGAGAAAACGATATGTACCTAATCATTATTTTAGGTATAGGAGTGATAGGTGTCGAAGAGGGTTTTGAGAAGATCCTAGAAGGTGTGGTGAAGTTGAGAAGTCAATGTGGGGTAAAATACATATTGTGAAGCGTGTTAGTAGTATGTCAAATAAACTAACTAGTTTGGTTTATAAACTAGAATTTTCAAAGTTTCACGACATGATTAATTCTCAAAATGATCATACCAAGGAGCAAGTGAGAAAAAAGAGAGAAGATTGTGAGGTGCCTAAGTGTGATGAAAAAAGAGTAGAGCCACATGAAAGAAAGAAAATAAAGAGTGAAAATGAGAGTGGAGAGGTGGCTAAGAATGAAGTGGAGCCACAAGAGGGAAAATAGAGTGAGTCTTCAGAGGAAAAAGAAAAGTTAGAAGAGAACTTGCATGAAAATGAGAGTGAAGTTGAGAAGGCTTTCATGAAAACTAACAATTCCCTTTCTAGTTTTGTAGGATTTAAAAAACTTGGTTCATGAAAACAAGCCTATTGAACAACAATTTGTGGAAGAAGCTAACCAACCCTACATTAGCTTGGAAATCTGTCTATTACCGAAGGTTGACTTTGTGATCCCTTAAGAGGTAAAAAAGCCGCCATTGACGAAATTTATATGCTGTGGGTTGAGTTACCAAGGTGAAGTGAAGGGAAAGATGAATCCATTTGCAGCGACATTGCTACAATCACCTAAGCAGGGTAAGACATGGAAGAGCACGATTACTCAGTCTTTGGAGTAGCTCAAACTTGCAAAAGGATTAGGACGAGCACACTTTGATCTATGTGTTGGTTATTGGAAGTTCTTACAAAAGAGGCGGGTCCGAATTCAGAGGAGATCCAAACTGCATTCTAGAGGGGATGGACCATTTCACGTTCTCGCCATGATTGGAAATAAGGGTTACAACTTGGGTATATATTCGATGTTGAATCTTTTCGAAAAGAGAGGGGATGATATGATCTGACCATGACCAACAAAAGAATGATGCGCCTCGGTAAGGACAATAACAAAACAACGATAACCGAAGAACGAAAGAAGATAATAGACGACCTGAAGACGGTCGATGGCCTGAAGAAGGTCGGAGACGCCGAAGAAGTCCTCATGCCAAATATGGAGGAGAGCCTATCCAAGAAATTGACACAATATTCAGAGGCCCATACGTTGGTGACGATTTGAGAAATGTCCAAAGGAACTACACCAGAGAGGCCAAGAACCCTCCCAATGTTAAGCTTGATAGTAAGCAGCAACAAACCCTCCATTGGAGGAGTACAACCCATTACATTCACACAGGACGATGTCGTGGGAGTAAACTATCCCACTGTGATGCTTTGGTTGTAAGGGCTGTGGTGGCTAGAAATGGCCTCAAGAGGATGCTAGTAGACAATGGGAGCTCGATCATCATCATATTTGGAGCTTCCTTTGACAAAATGGAAAACGATCATGGGATAACCCGCGTGACACCCCACTATACGGGTTCACTGGAGATAGCATCATTCCCTGAGGTAAAATCACACTAGCAACAGAAGTGGGAGTGACACCTCTTATGGCACACAATTTCATGGAATTCTTGGTTGTGGATCACCGCTCTGCTTATCGCGGAGTGCTAGAAAGACCTGCCCTAAAATAATTATGGGTAGTCACCTCCATCCACTATTTGTGCATGAAGTTCCTTATGGAGTATGGCATTCCCACTGTCCGAGGCAACCAAAGAGGTTCTAGGGAACGCTATACTAGCTCCATTCGGAAAGCCGAACCGAGGAGCATAAATGTAATTTTAATGGAAGTCGACAACCCTGTACTAGGGTAGTACCCTACACAAGGGAAAGACGTCGTAATGATCGAGGCCTCTGAAGAAGATGTGATCATGAAAATTGATTCAACCCCTGAAGAAGAGAGAGCCCCTAAAGAAGGAAAAACTGCTAAAGAAGCAGCCATCACTCCCCTTCATAATTGATTGCGAGTCTCAAACAGCCCCGGCGGAGGAGCTGGAGAACTTTTGGTAGAGTCCTTAAATCAAGCGAGGTACTTGCAAGTCGGAAAAAAATTTGCCACCTCTTGAAAAGGAAATGCTGAAAAGCTTCCTTAGTAACACTCTGGATATCTTAGCGTGGAAGCACGAGGATATGGTGGGAATCGACCCCAATGTCAGTTGCCACCACCTAAAAATCGATCCAAAGGCCAATCCTAACAGGCAGAAGAGAAGAGCCCTAAACTCTGGAAGGTACGAAACCTTGAAAGTTGAGGTAAAGAAGTTGATTGACAATCACTTCATTCGTAAAGTCACATATTCAAAGTGAGTGTCCAACCCAGTGCTAGTAAAGAAGCACAACGGAAAGTGAAAGGGTATGTGTGGACATTTCCAACTTGAACAAGCATGTCCTAAAGGCAGCTTCCCACTTCTCCTGATTGACCAACTGGTTGAGTCCACGGTTGGACACGAGCTATTGAGCTTCATGGATGCCTATTTAGGCTACAATACTGTTGACCTATGCTTATTTTTATGTTTTGATTACAAAAAACAAATTGTCTTTTTCTTTTCTCTAACAATCATATTTAAGTGATATAGCATCTATGACAAAATCGATCAAACAAAGACAAAAGGATTGCTGTCATACACTTACAAGAAACGACCAAATGAAAGTCAAGAAAGAAGGAAAAATGCACTTGCCAAGTCAAACATTGAAGACATTAGACGTAGATTTTTTGAATTCATCATGTGTAAAGGTAAAACGCTTTAACAATTGACAATGAATAAATTGAAAGCTCAAGTAAATGAATTTCTTATGCACGTTAAAAATTCATGTCATTGAAATATTTGTACAATCAAAACAATTTTGGAAGTTTTTTCAAAAACTCTTCAAACCGGCTGGGTGGCCGGTCGACTGGCCGTGGAGGCGGTCGACCGAAAATTTCAACGGTCCAAATTTTGACCATTCTAAATTCTGATTTTTTCTGTACAAACGGTCATTTTGGTCGACCGGAATGGGGCGGTTGATCGGACTGGTCAATCGGTTTGGCAGAACTTTTGATGGTTTTTCAACAATAAATACCAACTCTCTTTACATTCATTTTAAAAACACTTCCAAAAAGGCACTAAAGTGAGATACTCTTGAGCTTAAATATTGAGTTTTAAACTCTTTACTCATATCATTTGATTCTTGAAAAATCTTTTGAGTGATTCAACCTTTGAAAATCATTTTTCACTCACCAAACACTTGATCTTCATTCATTGCCATCTATTACAGTATTTGCCGATTTTCTTTCATTGTACTCAACTTTGAATATATCATTTATTGAGAGGAATAGTTTCAAATTGTAAACTCAAACTTGTGGGTCGTGTTGAGGTCCCGGAAAACTCAACGTTGTAAAATGATCAGTGCTCCTTGGTTGTAAGTCACCGAAAGTGTTGTAAAGGATTGGATTACACCATAAGTCAATCAACATAGTGAAAAAGGCATTGCTCGTGACGGAGAGCTTGGTAACGGGGGACGTAGATCATTGCATTGGATCGAACCTCCATAATTATATCGTTTGCGCTCTCTATCCCTTCTACTTAGCATCTTTTACTTTGTGTGAATTATATTGCTCTACTCACTTGTATACTTGTGCTTAAGTTGCCTTCTATTATTTGCTTGATTATTTTATTAAAACTTGAATCATTGAAGAAAAAGTTTTAATAACCAATTCACCCCCCTCTTGGTTAGCCAATCTTGGGCTTTCAAATACATCTTTCATCATGAACCGATTATATGAATCTGTTATATTATTTCCTACATCTTAATCTGTTTTGAAATAAGATTTATCGATTAAAATATATACTAATCTAGCGAAAAAATTAAACACGTGTAAATATACTTATCGATTCGTTTAGTTTATGAGATTTTGAGGTTGAAGCAGAGGAGAGATATTTTATCTATGTTGAAATAAACGGATAAGAACAGTTAGCTGTTTTAAAATTTTAAGTGGAAAATGTTTGATTTTATTTGTTAACTAATGTCTTTTAAAAAAAAAAACAATATTTTGTAATTGTATTGTTCATTTAACGGAATCTTTGTCTTTTAATATTCAAGAGGTCATTGTGAAAATATTCAATTGTTCAAAAGTCAAGTGGAAATTGAATGGTTTGACTAGGTTAAACCTAAAAGTACCAGTTTCAATATTTGTTTTTAAATTAATTGAAATGGATTGAGTTAGGTTGAGTTGGTCAATTGACAGTTGATATTTTAATCTATAATTGATCCGATTAATAGATATGTCAAATATTTTCTCGCTAAAAATAAAATAAAAATTGGCAAATTTCCATCTAATTATTAGCCTACATATAGGTCATTTTTTTGTTGGCAAAAGATATATCTTGGCTGTCAATTTTTTTTTTCATGAAAAAATACAAATTTTTGTTTGCACAAGTTTTCCAAGTATTGAAAATTTTGAAGTAAATCGTAACCCTACGAAACGTCATTTTTATAGGGAAAAGTGAATTCCGT
This sequence comes from Osmanthus fragrans, assembly GCA_019395295.1. NCBI lineage: Eukaryota > Viridiplantae > Streptophyta > Magnoliopsida > Lamiales > Oleaceae > Osmanthus > Osmanthus fragrans. The sequence continues at coordinate 19,470,974 of CM033344.1, read as the reverse complement.
CTACAAATCTCAATTTGTCTTCCATAATTTTGTAGAGAAAGTATAAATTTCTTGTAGCGACAATAGAGTTCGAAGTTAATAAAATTTGAATTTTTAAGAGAGAACCATTCAACTTGTAATAAGATTGTTATTTCACATTTCAGAAAAAAATCTCATACTAGATAAAAGTAGCGGCCCCTGTGAAATAAATTTATCAAATTAAGACGGATTTCAAGCACACCATAACTAACGCCGTTCTCACATTTCCAGTTTTTAACTCAATAAATGCAAATTTTTGCTTAATCTTCCTCGCACCTTGAATAGTTCATCAGGTAGTGAACATTGGTTGCCGTTGAAATTAGATAGGTTCAGTAATTTCCCTTTCAATTATTGAAGGTTTGAAGTTTGAATGTTGAAGTTCACAAATGCTGTTCAATTTCTTCTTCGTTGAGCTTCTTCTTCGTTGTTTTCTTTGGCTATTGAGAATTGATATTTAAAAGCCCTTTTTTTAGAGTTCATTGTTCCAATGGTCACTAAACTTATTTCTATGCCATTGATTGCTCACCGAAGTTTAATATATCGAGTTTTGGTTACTAAACTTATCAAAATGTTGAATATTACTTATTGCATCCGTTCCAAATGTTTAATGGAATTAGTGATGCGTGGCTTTTCGTCACGCCGTTAACAAATTGTCATGACTTCAATTACTAACTAAACTTTGAAAAACGTTTTTGATTGCTCACTAACTTTGAAAAATGACTTCGATTGCTTACTGAACTTTGAGATATTGAAAATTTGACCGCTAAACGTACAAAATTGATGTCTACCTAATAGTTCATTAAAAAGATGTACTGAAATCACACGGATCGCGTAAAAGCAATGAAGTGAAAAATAGAAAATAAAATTTTTATTTTTTTTTTAATTGAAAGAAATTGGTCAAAGGACAAAGAAAAAACAGTCAAAAGGAAAATTACAACCATTCTCACATTTATTTTCGTTAATGGTGCATTTGATTGTTAGCATGAAATTTATATGGACAAAAAAATTCTAGGCAATTGAGTTACCTAGAACTTATTTTTATGAAATTTATTAATTAAATATGTTTAATTGATTTAATTTTCAACGTAGAAAATATTATACTTGTTTATTTTTTATTGATAGGTGGAAAAAAGAGAAAATGGATAGATGAGTGAGAAAGAAAGTGAATTATCTGCAAAATAAAAATTATCTCTTTTTAAAGAAAATATTTTCTTTATTTTTGAAAAAAATATGATAACATAACTCAAAGTTAAAAAATATTTTTCATAAGAAAAATTGTCTACGAAACACTCAAAGTACGAATTTGTATAAATAAATGACATTTTTAAAAAAATATTAAAATAATGACAATCAAAGATGCGCTAAATGATAATATTCTGAGCCGGCGAAGAGGAAAAACTTTGGGGAGGGTGAGAACATAGCGCGATATTCGAGAATAATCTGTCGATAGAATTTCATAATTAACAGGATCAGTTGACCAGTTCTTGTCTTATTATATTGGACGAGAGAAGGAGGGGGAGTAAGAATCGGAGAAAGTACGATCGATGAATGAGAAACCCGCCTAGCCTTGTTTCGCTCGCAATCGACTCTGCTGTTAATAACTGGTCTAGCATTTCAGATCTTTCATTTCTCCCTGAACACATTCTTCTCGAGCTCTTCTTTGTACGTTAATCTCCCCACATCCCCAGACCCAGTTCCTCTTTTGTATATGGATGTTTGTATCACTATGTGCATAACCATAAGTAAGTGTATAGGAATGTGATTGTGTTGTTGTTTTATTTGCCATTTTGATTAATTTTAATTGGGTTTGTCTTGATTTGACGAATTGTTTGTGTATCTTGATGTGATTTGGGATTTTGTTTTTGATAATTTTTGGTGCTTTTAGTTATGTTTATATTTTGGTCGGAGATATGTTCTAACCCATTAGAGAACGATAAGAAAAGGAATTAGTAACCAGAAGTATTAACAATGTAAGTTTGGGGTTTTAGTTGAATACGTTTTGGTCCTCTGCTGGGAAATGAAAGTAAACGACACTGTATATCTTCTTTGTTTTACTAGTTGTTTTAATTGAAAAAAATTTAGAGTTATGAATTTAATGTGATGAGATTCAAGATTTATTCTCACACAGCCATTTGGAACCGGTGCAAAGTAGTTAGCATTTTTACTTGATGGGTAGTATTGAAGAGGAGAATTTTAGAGCTTTACCTCTGTGGTGGGATATTGGGGTGGAGGAAAGGCTAATAAGCTGGGGAGGCATTGGGATTGAGGTTTTGCTCGAAGTTGGAGGTGTGGAATTAACATCAAAAACTGCAGTGACGGTATCATCAATTTGTTTTCTTTTGGGCTTTGATCATCTTCTACAAGTTGATACTTGACACTATTTGAAAAGAAGTGGAAAATTAGGAATCTCTTTGTTATCAATTTCACAACCTCTAGACAAACATTTATACCTTGAATGATGTAGAATGTTTCAATTTGATAGATTCCATTAGATCTTAAATTTTCAAAGATGTTATGAAGACTGACAAGTAATAAACAACTTTATAATGATGCCATAATTATTCTAGTATAAATCTCTTACTCCTAACAATGATGATAAAGTGATATGCTACAAAGACATGTTTGATACACATTATTGGATTGGATTGAACTCCTGTAATAGGCAAAGCTTAGTTTATTTTCCTTATTTGATATTGTCAACCATTGTCCAATCCACCTTTCGTAAAACACCACAAAAACATTACTATTACAAAGAATTTTTAGGCCCTGTTTGATTCCTATTTTGAGGGAAAGAATGCAATTTGAATAGTTAATCGATGGAGAATGTGTGGTTAAAAATTAAGTAAAATTTTTGCATTTGCGTGTAATATTATTTTATTGAAAAATGTGGTTAAAAAGAAGAGAGAGACAAATGAATTTTAGGAAAAATGAGTATCAAACAGGGCTTTAGTTGTGTTGATGGATGTCTCAAATTTGAAGGAAGAAAGGCTTGTCACTCTGTAAGGTTGTCGCTCTACTCTCTTCCTTGTCCTTAAAATAAATAAATAAACAAAATGCATAGTAAGAAAAGATTTGGTTTTCCTTTCCCTTCACCCCTTCACTTCCTCAAGGTTCTTCCAGGGGCAACCACCTTGATTGATTCTTCCAATCCAATTCAAAACCATTTACATACATTTCATTTGTAACATTAATTACTTTCAAATATGAAGTATATTGATAATTTGTTCTTCCAAAGTTGATATTCCCCCAGTGAATTTCTTCTGGTGTCAAAACTGGTGGAGGATAACTCATGTTAAGCCATACTAACTCCAATCTTCAGATATCTTATTTAGACAGGAGAAAAGCAAATGAGCCTTCTGGTACACACCTCACTGCAACAATTAGTCCTCTTATTTCAAGGCTAAAGTCAAATTTCGATTTAAGTGTGGACTATGCCCCTATGAGTGTTCCTCATCCCCATGTTTTTCTTTTTAACAAATCCCCCTCTGGATCTCTCCCTATACATAGGGTTTTTAGATCCCTGAACTGTGCATCACGTAAAAATAAATGAAACTAATTGCACCAGCCCAAATGGTGCCTGCTTTCAGATTCTCATCTCATGTAAGTAGGAGTTGCTTTATGACTGGCAATGCCACTATGTTGAGTTGGTTAAGTTGCATCTACTTGAGATGCCAATTTTTGGTGAGGTTCTATTCTTTAAACTTTATGAGGATAATATTTTTTAGTTGCATGCTGTCAAGATCTGTGAACTAGATCATTGATGGTTAATTGGTTGTAATTTCTGATCTTGTTCTAAATTGAGTTTGATAATATTCCACAACTATTCTCTTAAATGGTTTTATAAAGCTGTTAACAAGTTTCATAGATCCTAACATGTATTTTTAATGCACACAATTTTGCTTGGTAGTGGACCAATCTAAAATCTAAATCTAACAATCAAGCTCTTGGCCGAAGCAAAACCAAAAATGCATACTTTGGTGTTAATGTTTTGGAGCTAGTAAGAGAACTAAGCTAAAATTGACATGGTGGCGAAAGGGTTGAGATCTTCTCTTAAGATTTCACCTATTCACATAAGATTATCATATTAGATCTTCCTTCAATATTTGTGGTGTAAATATATGTCCGAACTTATTTGAATTAGTAATACAATCTCTCTGACAACATGATTTATAGTACTTGTTTGTATTTGCGGTTTCGAGTTAATAACTAAGTAAACACAGTGGTAAATATCATTTAGAAGTTGAGGTTCAAATGCATCTATCAGATTGGAACATTTATCCGCATTTAAGGCATCAATGCGTCTCAAGGGAATCTTTGGCGTTAACATGTTGCATGAACTAAAGTGAGCATTTAATAATATCCATGTTTCCAAGTTTTCGAGTGGTCTTGACTCAAACGAATCCAAATAATTGAATCCATGCTTGATTGAAATAATACAAGCTTCGTTTGTTTTAGGTTGAAAATTGAATGCTTGTTGGTGTATGGAATTGATGAAATCGTGGTCTCGTATTTTAAGATGATAAAGATTTAAGAAATAACCAATTTATGAATGTTGAGTTGTAGAGGGAATGCTTTTATTTGGAAAACTGATTATGAAAGTTTCTGATATTATCAGGACTAGAACCATGCAAGGATTATTCTGTTGCTTGTTGGGGATAAAAGAGAATGTTACAGGACTAGACCATGTGGTTGTGAATAGAAGAAGTCATGGCTTTAAGTAAAATTCTAGAAATAAATTACTTGAGTCAGTTATGGCTTTAATATGCAATTTTAGCCTACAACATACTCATCACCATTTTTGATCTTTTATTAGAATGTCCATGTCTTTATTCTGACTACTATACATGTTCATGTTCTTTTGGTCTTTACAGATATGGATATAAAAATGGAAACAAAAATATAACTAATCAGGCGCTAACTTTTTCAATAAGCAGTATTAATATCGCTTAATACATCCATCGTAGGAGACCAACAGATCCTGCTATATGCTTTTCTGCAGCCCTTGGACAATACATGATTTTATTATTTATGTCCATTCATTGTTTATTTAAAAACTGATGCAAACTTTTTTCTTGATCCCCAGAGAACTTTGAAAGCCGGTAAATTAAATGAGAGGATTTTAAAACTGTTTGTAGCAACTGGCAAAGAAGAAATCTGTTCTGTGATTGAGGAACTTAATATCCAACACATTCTGATTCCTGTCCTCCCCACTCGTAAGTCATTCTGTAATCAAATTATGCTAATTGAGTTTGTATTGTTGTTCTCTACTAATTCCCTAATTCTTGTCAGGATGCTCTGAGAAATTCTGATGCTGTTTGTCCTTTAGTTATTCTACGTCTTTGCTAAATACCCTTCTAAGGAACAGCCTGATCTTACTTTTCGACTTTTTTCTTGATCAAAATCCTAAAAAATGTCTGAAATCAGCATTAACCATGATGAAGTGGATATTGTGATTGGTGCCCTTCAGTTAGATCTTACGTCATTCATGGAAGAGTGGAGAGCAGTGTTCTCCCAATTCAATTTAATAATTGTCCAAGATCCTGACCTAAAAGGAAAACTTGAGATTCCAGTGGGATTTAACTTTGATCTCTATACCAAGTCTGATATAGATGGTGTTCTGGGCTCGTTGTCAAATGCCATATCTTTTTCTGGCTACTCTTGCCGGTACTTTGGCTATCTTATGTCCCAAAAGAAATACATTATTGCTATTGATGATGACTGCATACCAGCTAAAGATAGTGCTGGGAACTTTATTGATGCTGTTGCTCGGCATATCACCAACCTTTCAACCCCAGCTACACCTTTTTTCTTCAATACACTCTACGACCCTTTCAGCGAGGGGGCTGATTTTGTTCGTGGCTACCCATTTAGCTTGAGAAGTGGTGTGGATTGCGGTCTGTCATGTGGGCTGTGGCTGAATTTAGCCGATCTTGATGCACCTACACAGGCCCTCAAACCGGAGCTAAGAAACAATAGGTATGTTGATGCTGTACTTACAGTACCGACAAGGACCATGATGCCTGTGAGTGGGATCAACATAGGTTTCAACCGTGAGTTGGTGGGGCCTGCTTTACTACCGGCTTTTAGGCTGGCAAAGGAAGGAAACCTAAGGTGGGAAACAATGGAAGACATATGGACAGGGATGTGTGTTAAGGTTGTCTGTGATCATCTGAGGCTCGGTGTGAAGAGTGGGCTTCCATACGTGTGGCGAAAGGAACGAGGCAATGCCGTTGATAGTCTGAAGAAAGAGTGGGAAGGGGTCAAGTTGATGGAGGACGTCATTCCTTTCTTTCAATCATTGAGGTTGTCTACATCGGCAGCTACCGCAGAGGATTGTGTCTCGGAGATTGCTGCAGCGGTGAAAGAGCAACTGGCACCGGCAAATCCTGTTTTTGCTCGTGCTGCTGAAAATATGGTCGAGTGGGTCAAGCTTTGGAAGCGAGCACGAACTCAGTAAATGAACATTGCTCTCTCGATAGGTGGCAATAACTCTCTCTTTCTCTTCTTACCTCCCCGTGATGTCTTTAATCACTTTAGGTGATTCATATATCTATGCTTTCGATTCTTATGTTTATTTCTAAACGGATGCTATGGTTTTTGCAACATATAAATTTGATGCATACCTAAAAACTCCAAAATTCTTGTTCGACAACGAAGTATTCAAAAATGTAGATGGCTGCAAGGATATATCTTCTCAAAGTCATATATATTGCAGCATACATTTGACTGTATATTGCTTAGTTACTTCGCATTCTCACCTAATTAGGATATTACCGGATATTACCCCTCATTCCCTAGTAATTATTTAGGGAAAAGTTCATTCGTGCGGATAACGGATTTATCATTTTAGGATGTTTTTCGACTCAAAAACCAATTTCATTGCAAAGTTTAGCACGCATGTATTCGCCCAAATAACATCTCACTATTTGATGCATTTTTTAATTTTAATTTTTTAATTTTTTTTTGCTGAAAACCACATTCTCGAATACATTCTTGAAAATTTTTAAAGGGGATAGAGGATAATTTTAAAGAAAAAGGCGGTGAAAATGCGGGAAACAGATCCTCTTGCGATTTATTATAATATCTTCATGCCTTCGCTCTAGAATTAAGTTATTTATACCCTCTTGTTTACCCGATTTCATCCGTCCTCTCATATGGAGGTCGAGTCCCACATTCAATAAATGCGAGGGGCCCGACCTCCATGTGAGAGGACGGGTGAAATCGAATAAACCAAAGTGTAAACAAAAGGGTACAAGTAGCAAGGTCCCTTTGCTCTAAGCGTGCACTTGTACCGACTAGATCACGACTGATCTCTTTACTGCCAACCTCCAATGCTTCTACCTCCTCTAGACTTACTTTTACTCGAATCTTTTCTGTAGATTCCAGTGATTTTTCAACCCAAATGGATAAATTCGTGGTTTCTCCTCTTAGGAAACGACACAAATTTGTTAAATACAAAATTGTAATAAACAAATTCCTCTTATCTATCAAGGATTTTTTTTTTCTCTTATATTCTCTAACTTTGATGCTCAAACAAGAACAAGAGGAAAATGACTATTTGGGAGGGAGATATTGAATTTGCAAGCCTTCCCCATCTTACATGGAAGTATTTACAAATTTCCTCCAAGGCTTTAGTGGTAATCAGGTTATCTAAAAAATAACAGGCGGAAATTATCTAGTGGCAGGTTTATAACTAACAATTATGTATTCAAGTGTTATTTGTCATTTTACATGTTATCTGTTTAGTGGTTCACAACTTATGCTTTAAATACTTACATATGTTTTAATAACGGTTTCGAATAGTCTATAATGAAGGGGATGGTTCGCGCCCCTTACTTTCAAACTCTAATATTATCATTAGTTGTGTAATTTAGCCTTTCTCCATAGTGGGTGTGAGCTCGAGTGCTCATTTTTTTCCAACATCATTTATATTATGGTTTCGTTCAACGAAATGGAATGAAACTTATTTAAATATTGTATACGCCACCGCTAAATGATCCATATCATCTTCAACTACATTGAAAAATTGAAATCAATGAGTTAAAACAAATTATTTAACTGAAGGTGAATTCTTTAAGTAAAGATTGATCAAAGAAGTTGGATGATGCCCTAAGGTAGGGGTGTAAGCGATTCAGTTTTACCGATTTTTGACAGATTTTCAAACCAAATCGTTTACACCGGGTTAAGATAAACTCAAACCTAAACCAAACCATTTTGAACGGTTTGAAAAAAACTCAAACTTAAACCTAACGGTTTGGTCCGGTTTTAAACCGCCGGTTTTGCCGTATATATTTTTTGCCTGTCGTCTGATTTTATACCGTTGATTTCACCGTATGTTTTTTTGTCTGTCTACTTTTATGCCATTAATTTAGGGTAGACATTTTTTTCCAGAATCGGTGGAACCGGACCGGAACTATTTAGAACATGTCGATTTGGTTCTGGATCTTCTAAAAAATAATTTGATTTTGGGACAAATTATTAAGAATCAACCGGTTCCGGTCTAGTTCTCAGTTCTAGTATGAGAACCGTCCGGTTCTCAAAGGATTTTTATTTTTTATTTTTTTTGGTAAAATATATGATTCAATCTCCAATCACTTTTATAAACAATAATAGGGTTCCTTTTTCATTTTAGACTCCAGCATTTTCCTTCTTCTCTTTAATTATTTTCTTCTCTCTTTTTATAATTCTTTGATTAATTGATTTTTCAAGCCAAATTAGAATATTAGGTAAATCTATACCTTAATAAATTTATTTACAATATATAATTTCATTTCTAAGATCCGAAATTTTTATTTTGTTTTCACTTTGATTACATAGTTATTGATCCGATCAAAATTTTTCATCTAGATTTCTACAAATTAAAATCGACGGAACCAGAAGTTGCAATAATTTTTTAAATGATGTCCAATTCAATGTAAGATTTTGATTTTGATTGACGTTTGTTTAATCATTGGAGTACTATGCAGTTTATATAAGTTGATAATTGTTTGGTGATAGCAATTTATATGGAGTACAACGTGGAATTGCTTAATGAACCGTTTCAGATTTTCAGTTTAAGAGCCTATGGAATATGAGTTTCATTTAAAAATAAATAAAAAGTCTAATACAAAAGCCTTACAAGTTACAATTTTAAAAAAATCATTTTTTTAATTTTAATATATTTTTTCGTCGGTCTAGTTTGGTTTTAAACCGCAATAAAATTTCTCAAACCTAAATCAAAACGTTTTTGACTGGTTTGGTTTGGTTCAAAACCATTTCGTTGACGGGTCCACGTGACACCAAACCGACGGTTTCCAAAATGCGGTTTCGATTTGATTTTCCGGTTTGACGATTTTTACTTACAGTCCTATCCTAAGGGAATGTTGCACGGTATTCAAAGCTCTGTTTAGCGCGTCTCAATATTGTTTCGTGTTTGGGAAATTACCCTATTGAACATAACAACCTTAAATTGAATGATATTTGAAAGTTCCACTTAAAGGCATGTGGAAATTCCAAGTACCACAAGGAAAAAAAAGGAAAAAGTGGCATGATCAACATACTCAAATGAGAATATTGCATTTGAATTTTCCCGACTGAAGATCCTTACGGGAATATTGCATTCTACAATGACAGAGCCATTCCGATGGTAAAATTATATGCATATATAGCAGTGGAAGTCACAAAAAAAGAGAAAAGCAACCTTCAAAGCTTGAATTCCGATATGCCTTTTCAACAGCAAGCAAGTAAACTATCGATAGATCGAACTTATATCAGTGAAGTTTTAATTATCCAAATAAGTTAAAGCTCGTTAATAAAAAAGTGCGACTATGCTAAGTTAAATTGGTTCAACCTAGGTTGGTTTTGTCAATTTTCGTCACTTTTGATGATAAAATGGAGAAATATGGTAAATTTAAAACTATATCCGTACTAGTATTAAGGCACTATTAATCAAGGACTAATCTTATTATAAATATATTTGATGAACAATATGCATTTAATTTAACTCTTTTTTTTGTAATGTTATTTAGCCTCCGTTTGTCTCCTCTTTTAAAGAGTTTTTGGGGAAAATGATTTTTGAAATAATGATTTTTGGAGAATATATGGTTAAAGATAGAAAAATCTTGGGTTTACGTGAAAATTATTTTTTGTGTGAATGTGTAGATGAAAATAAGTTTGAGAAAAAAGAGTTTTGAAAAATTGGAGACAAACAAGGGCTCAGTGTTTTAAAGATAGGATTAACTTCACTAATGGTCACCCAACTTTATACTTAATATCACCATGTCCACTCAATTTGATTTTGTTTCACTATGACCACCCAACTTTGTATCTAATTATTGCTTTTTTGATGGATATTCAAGATACAATCAAATATTAATTGCTCCTAAAGATTAGGAGAAAACAACCTTCACATGCCCCTGCGATACTTTTGTTTATAGGAGAATGTATTTTGGTCTATGCAATGCACCTACAACTTTTCAGCGCTGCATGATGGCCATATTTTCTGAAATGGTGAAAAAGTACATTAAGGTATTCATTGATGACTTTTCAATATTTGGAGATTCTTTTTTATTGATTGCTTGAAACACCTATCTCTAGTGTTACAAGTGTATGAAGAAAGGAATCTGGTGATTAATTGGGAGAAGAGTCATTTTATGGTGAATGAAGGAATAGTGTTGGGACATAGGATCTCTTCATAGGAGATTGAGGTTGACAAAGCCAAAATACAAGTGATTGAAAAATTGCAGCCATCTAATTCAGTTAAGGGGATCAGAAGCTATTTGGGACATGTAGGATTCTATAGAAGATTCATTCAGGATTTTTCAAAGATTTTAAAACCTTTGTGCGGCTTATTGGAGAAGGATGTGTCATTTAAATTTTCTGATGAGTGTTTGAATGTCTTTAATACTTTGGAAAAAAAAAAAAAACTTCTGCACCTATTATAATGGCACCAGACTAGAAATTACCTTTTGAGTTTATGTATGATGCCAGTGATTATACAATGGAAGCATTACTTGGTCAACGAAAGGGAAAGATATGGCATGTTTTTTATTATGCCAGCAAAACTTTTGATAGATGCTCAGATCAATTATAAAACAATTGAAAATGAAATGCTAGCAGTTGTATTTGTCTTTGACAAATTTTCTCCTATCTACTTGGGTTAAAGGTGATAGTTTATACAGACCACACAACTTTGAAATACATGTTCGAGAAAGAGGAAGTCAAGTCCAAGTTGATTCGATGGGTTCCATTACCGCAAGAGTTTGACATTGAAATTTGTGATAAAAAGTGAACATAAAATCAGGTAGCAAATCACTTATCGAGGATGCAATAGTGAAAAGAATCATATGAGATGCATATTAATGAAATATTTCAAGATAAGCAATTATTGTAGGTTGAGAAAGCACCGTGGTATGCAAACATTGTCTACTACTTAACGAGTGGAATGTGGACCTAGATTTTACTTATTAACAGAAGAAGAAGCTTCTTCATGAAGTTAAATTCTATTATTGGGATGATCTAAACTTGAACCAAAGAGGGATAAGTCAAATCACCAAAAGGTGAATACCAGAAGATGAGATGAAGACAATCTTGTCACGGGTTCATGCTTCAACTTATAGAGGAGAATTTGGCCCTGCAAAAAACAACCGGAGGTGCTTTAATGCCCTTTTTTTGGCCAACATTATGTAAGGATGATTGTCACAACTTTTGCAGATAATGTGATAAGTGTCAAAGAATAGGTAACATATCAACTTGTCATAAGATGCCACTAAACAATATTTCGGAGGTGGAAATCTTTGATGTATGGGATATAGATTTATGGGACCTTTTCCATCGTCCTATGACAATCGATACATCTTAGTGGCGATGTACTACATATCAAAATGGGTGGAAGTCAAGGCGCAGTCCCCAAATGATGCAAAGGTTGTGGTAGGCTTTATTAATAAACATATTATCAACTGTTATAGACCGTCTAGAGCCATAACAAGTGCTGGTGGAAATCACTTCTGCAATTGGTTATTCAAGGCGATTTTTGACAAGTATAGTGTGCAACATCGAATTGCCACACCTTACCATCCTCATACAAGTGGGTAGATTGAAACTTTTAACAGACAGCTAAAAAAAATCTTGAAACTCATGGTGAATGAATCTTAAAAATATTGGTTGTGGGCCTATTGCATAGCTTCCAAGACGCTGATTGTAATGTCACCATACCGAGTGGTGTTTGAAAAAGTGTTCCACTTAAGAGCGGAGTTTGAGCATAGAGAATACTGGACATTGAAACAGTTGAACATGGAATTAGAGAAGACTGAACAAATGAGAATCTTATAGCTACATGAATTAGAATAATTCAAAAGAGAGGCATATGGAAGTACATCTATCTATAAAGGAAGGACAAAGCAATGACATGACAAAAATATCCAACATCGAGTTTTCAAAGTGGGAGATCAAGCCTTCTTATACAACTCCAGATTGAAACTCTTTCCAGGAAAGCTAAAAACGAGATGGTTCAGACTTTTCACGGTATCGCAAGTATTTCCTTACAGTACAGTCTAATTATATCATCCAACAAAGAAAAATTTCAAGGTTAATGGACAACGCATCAAACACTACGTGGTAGACTTTCCACAGCTAAAGAATGCCTTAAAATCGCTATTCCAGAATGATAGTGGCACAAATTCAAGCTAATAACTTTAAAGAAGCGTTTCTTGGAAAGCAACCCAAGTTCTGTCCCTTATTTATTACTTAGTTATTATTTTTTGGTTTGTTTATTATATTGTTCGTAACATTCTCGTTGTGTTTTGTAGGACAAATATCAAGTTTTGAGGTAAAACCAAGCATAAATGGGAGATTGAAATTCAAGTTATTATGCTTGGAAGAGTGAATAAAATTCAAAATGGTGAAAGAATGTTGAAAAATTTGTCAAAAAGATTCCAAAAATCAAAGAAAGACCTAAATCGACCCCCACCCGAATTGGGACGCTAAGACGCCACAATGCAACATCCCACCCCTCAAGATCCTTGGCTGCAGCGCCACATCACCTGCTTAGTGGCGCCACAACCCAACTCCACCTCCCAATTTTTTTTTTATATAATTTTTTCCTCTTTCTTTTTACATTATAACTCCCTTAAACCTCTCTCCTCTACTTCTTCTTGTTATTTTACTTGCCCAACAACTCCCACACAACTACATTCTCCTCTTCCCCAAATTTCCCTCAAACCTAACTAAAAATACTCTCCCACATCTTCAAATCCTCTCAAATTCTATTCATATACCCACACATCAATATCAAATCTCTCCCCTACATCCTTCAAACATACCAATTTATACACATCTTTCAAAATCTACCAACAAATTGAAAACATTCCAAACTCCAAAATTTACTTCCACCACCTTCAACCTAGTGGGTTTTCTACTCTAGGATGACTACACAAGGAATGGTAAGCATCTACATTTTCTTGGAAAATTTGTGATACACTTTGTTCTATTACACTTGGTGGTTGAATATTAAAGAAGTAGAAGTAAATCTTTGGGGATTTTGATAGATTGTGGGAGATTGACATTTTGGGTATTTGTTGTATTTATAATTGGGGATAGAATTAGAACAAGTTTGGGAAAATTTTAAAGTTTGAATTATGAAGGGCGTACAAAGTGTTTGCTAAAATTCCTAAGAGAATTGAAATTACTTAGGTGGTCTATTTGATAGCTTTGAGTACTGCATTCACATTGTGGAATTTACAACATTATTGTGGGGTTGATTAGAAAGTGCCGAATTGAATTGTTGTTGGTGTAGTGATATTGGGAAATTCATCATATTGCTTAGAGTTGTGTGGTGGTGAAATTGATTGAAATTGTTGCCTTTTTGGAGTTCACAATGCCGTCTAAAAAGAAATCAAAATCCTCAACCTCTCTTCCAGCTCCTTTAATAGAAGTAAATTTGTGAGTGTCGAAACGGAGAAGAGATATTAAGATATGGTAGTCCATAAGAGTTGTATCCACAACGGAGTTTTTGTAATTTTGAACTTTATATATATGAGAGAGCATATTGAGGGTCGACATTGGGAGTTGTTTACAAAACAACCAGAATCGGTGTTGATACTAGTGGCTCGGGAATTTAACGTTAATGCTAAGGACCAAAGGGATTTGAAAGTATATGTGAGGGACAAGTGGATACTTTTTTTTACAGAACCTTAATCAATAGGTTCTATAGATTGCCAGATATTGATGATGATGGCTTCTCTGACTTCGTGAAGAGGAGGCAATAGGCAAAGAAGAGGCAATAGGCCAAAAGGAAATAATTCGAGAGTTGGCTAATCTGGACACCATATGGAAACGATCAAGCATAGATGTCACTAATTTTAGGCTGCAAAGATGTATGCTGAATATACTAAACAGTGATTGAGTATATTAATTTAAGAAAATTGCAGAAATAAAGATTAAATTCAGGAACATAGTGACAGAGTTTGGAGGGTTGAATGAATGAGAAAAGTAATAGTTTTTAGCCTCTGGATAGATTGAATCTTGTTGCCCGATCGACTCTTTATCGAAAATCTTCTTTTATTGATGGATTTTGGGCTCAGTTAACTTACCAATCAATCAAGCGAACCAATCCAAATATCAACCCACAACACTAATTCACCTATGGTTGCTTTCTTTTTATCACACCTACAAAGGGAACACAAAGAGATGGTGATTTGCAAGAGCCACAAAGGCAAAGAGAAGAAACAACAGAGGGTAGCCATTTTTGTTCTCTCAAAAGGGGAGGGGGGCAAAACACATGTGAAAGAGAGGAAGAAAGTGAAGTATATATAAGTTAGTTTAGATTTCTAGACTAGGCCCAAAATCCAACAAATGGGCTAACACAAAGTAAATGGGCCAAGACACAAGAAAGCCTTCCTACAGGTGAATTTGGACCAAGGCAACATTAATACAATTAAGCTGCAACTAGTGGCTCACATTGCTTTCGAGTCGACCATATGGATTGATTGATTGATATTTATTTCACTCATCGGTCGAAGTCTATGAAATATAATTCGACACAATTTAACATCATTGCCCGAATTTATTGGGTTTCAAAATCCAACAAATCTCCACCTTGATTCCCAATAAATCTGCAAGCAAATAAAACACACAGTTTATATTTGCACAATCAAGGTAACCAATAAAATTGGTATCACAGACTTTACCTCGTGTTTCCACTCTAAAACACATACCATACCTGCTCCATGTACTCACCAAAGTTAAGGTGAAGAACATCCAAGTAGAAACAAGTAATCACAGTGAACAGTCAAGAGCAAATAATCATGCAATTAAGATATTATATAGGATAACACATATAGATCTTTTCACACACGTTCACACAGAACCACAGATTAACACTAAGCTAATCAACATGCCAACACATATGCAAAAATGTATAAATGACCCCACGAAAAGATTTCACCACACTTATCCTATCTCATTCCGTGTTAGTCTCACCTCGAGAACACATCTCACTTCTCATCGTCCATCATGCTCACTAGACTGATCACTCAACTCATGTCTAACTGGTAAGTCACAATAGATCCTAAGTTCTTAGGATAATCCTCTATCACCACATCACTTCTCCCAACCTACGTGGATAATAGGTCTCCACCTAACAAAAGTGATAGAAGTGCCTCACTCTCACTCCACCTGATCAGGATCTCTTTCAGATAAAAGATTCCAAACATTTAATCACATCTCCACTCGTGATCCAAATGTCACTCTCCACATCTCCCGGTACAAACCACAATGTACCCTTATGCATCTATACTTCACCTCACCAATAGACATCCAACACATTTACTGCTAATGCATCACAAACCCACTATACATGCAAACATTTATACCAAGTAATCAAATTGCTTCAAATTCATGCAAATGCACATATCAAACATATTGAAATGTAGCATATAATCGTGCAATATAATCAAGCACTCACACACATGCAAAAAAGGATTACGCACAGATGCAATGCAGTAACTAGGTTTACACTCAATAAACCTCACTAGGGGTCATCACTTGACCCTATAGCCAAATTCGTCTCACTCTTATCTTACCCTTCTGCTTATCATTCTTCTTGGGACAATCCCAAATAAAGTGTCCAGACTTACCACAAATGTAACATCGTCTACCACTAGACTTGTCCCATCCCTTACCATTCTTACCACATTCATCACTTGAGTCACTACTCGAATCGATACTGTCTTGAGCTCTACCCAAATTCATTTGCTTAAATTTCATTCTACTCCACATCATATACAACTCACCACTCCTCTTATCTTCATTTTCAGCTTTAATCTCCATTTTCTTACTCTTAAGGGAATCTATGACAATCTCGGGAATTAATGTGTCCCTACCATACTTAATAGCATTCTTAACCTCTCTATATGATTCAAGTATAGAATTAAGTAGGATTATAGCTTTATAGGTTTCATACACCTTTTCATCACAATTAACAATATCTCGCAAAGTTTGTTAAAGACATCCAAGTAGTCATCAAAATCTTTTGAAGGATCCATTTTAAAACTGAAAAATGGTTCGAGTATATATAATTTATTAGGAGTGGACTTAAGCAAATATAAATCCTCCAACTTTGGCCAAAGTTCTTTCATAGATTCTAGTTTTTCAACTTTTCTCAAACAATGTCAGATAAATGTAGAATGATTGAAGTGTAGCAAGTTCATCATACTCTTCCTTTTGTGCTTTTGTTAAATTTGCGAAAAATTTGTTGTCTATGACTTTTGAAACCTTTTGTTGAACCAAAATCTCCTTAATCTTTTGTTACCAAATTGAAAAATCTTGTTTCCCATTAAAAATTCCAACTTCAAAATGTGAAGACATTTTTAAGAAAATCGAACAACCAAGAGTACAATTAGGTCACACAAAGCAATCCTAAGGTCACAGTATACACCGTCCTAAATTCACAGGGTTTCGTAAGATTCACGATCTTAGATCAAGGGAATGTTAGAATGGGTCAAGTCAAGGTGTTCCAACAGGATAATCAATGCAACACGAAGGTATGATTAAAAAAATTCAAATTTCTACGCAGTGCAGTCTCACACAATGACTAGATGACAATTAAATCACAAAATCAATAACCAACTTGCAATCAAAATTCAATCCTTCAAATAGAGCAAAAATTTCCAAATTTCTAGCACAAGCAATGTTATCACTTTACGGCAACCACAATCCTATTGCCAACCCCACACGATGACGCATTAATGTTGAAATTTAATAGGATAAGCCAGTTTATCAGAACTGACCTATCTGAGTCCGTAATTACGAGAGATTCGAATCAACTGCTTAAGGTCACCACTATTTGCCCTAAAGATTCAGCTAATACACAGCAGTTTCGACCGGCGACACAGCAAGGGCAAAATCGTCCAAATTTTGCTGTAGTACCTGAAATGAAAAACCTATGACATAGAAACGTTACAAATCACGTTAGGAACAAACTGTTTTCAGATCCCATCGCCGGAGGAGGCCCACACGCGCCTCACCGAAAACTCCACACGTCGCCGCCGCGGAGCTCAGACGCGGCCACACACCCAAAAGCTCCTCCACCTGCACGTCTTAACCCCGGTCTCCGTTTCACCAATGGACATCTAGATTGTCCAAAAATCAAGCTTGAAGGTTCGATTTTTTGCACATAATCTGGGCAGATTGCGTTTTCTGCTTCTGCCAGATTTCAGGTCGGTTTTTGGCCAGAAATCCACCATCAACCTTGCTCTGATATCAAATGTAGCGAAAATTTTCTTTTATTGATGGATTTCAGGCTCGGTTAACTTACCAATCAATCAAACCAACCAATCCAAATATCAACCCACAACACCAATTCATCTATGGTTGTTTTCTTCTTCTCATACCCACAAAGGGAACACAAAGAGATGTGATTTGCAAGAGCCACAAAAGCAAAGAGAAGAAACAACAGAGGGGAGCCATTTTTGTTCTCTCAAAAGGGTAGGGGGGCAAAACACACGTGAAAGAGAGGAAGAAAATGAAGTATATATAAGTTAGTTTAGGTTTCTAGACTTGGGCCAAAGTCAAACAAATGGGCTAACACCAAGTAAATGGGCCAAGACACAACGAAGCCTTCCTCTAGGTGAATTTGGCTAAGACAACATTAATACAATTGAGTTGCAACTAGTAGCCCACATTGTTTTCGGGTCGACCATATGGATTGATTGATTGATATTTATTGAACTCATCGGTCGAAGCCTATGAAATATAATTCGACACTGTTTAACATCATTGCCCGAATTTATTGGGTATCAAAACTCAACAGACTCCATGGAGTTAAAAGAAAGTTTAAACATCCAAGTTACAATCTATCATGATAACATTCATATAATAGGAGATCCTAGCCTAAGAAAGTGAGAAGAAAGCCACTGAAAAAGGAATCTACCAAGAGTTTAAGAGATGTACCAAATAATTATTGACGAAAAAGGTGACAACGAAAAAAGTAGCAAGGAGAAATTGGATTTGAGCGCGGAAAATGAAAAAGGCTTTGTGATGATCGTATCATTTTTGCACTAAGGAAATTATAGTTTGTAGATTGGCTACGCATCCAGCCTCAGGTTCTAGAAAGTGCCACGCACTTAGTGTGGATAGTTTAGAAGCCAAACCAAATAGCCAATGAAGTGACAATGTCTATCTGGCAGACATAATGACTTGTTGTACAACTGTATTAAACCTGTCACGATGCGTAAATAGTGATACAAGAAGTGATTGGTGAACGACAAACATTTAACGTATTATTAGACTAGGACATGTATTCAAGGCTAGCAACCCTAAGACATGGACTCACAATTAATAGACCAAGTGATACACGAGTAGGAAATTTAATAATGCTAACTAGATAGTCATTCGAATGTGGTAGTCGATCGAGAACCCATACAAACACTAGGGTTGGTAAAGTGATTTCCATCGCCTAGTTGAAAGTTTCAACATAATGAGCTGGCGCCTACTAGTATACTGCCACTCACCATTTGTGATATTGGTGTGTATAAAAATACATTTTTTTCCCTCCAAATCAGTCACTTCCTTCTTAAAAAACCACCACCCTAAAATTTCTCAACCAAAGGAAAGTTAATATTAATCACCCGCCAGACAATTTATCATCTTTGTGCACCACTCGTCTATGCTAATTAAAAATCCACACCAATATCAATCCCAGAGCCTTCTAGTCCAAGACTGGAAAAATTCAAGAAATGAAAGAAGCTACCAAGAGATCATAATACGTGGTCTAAAATATGCAGGAATACCCGCCTTTTTTGTGGTAGAAGCACTGAATTCTAAGGAGCTAGAAAATGGATTTGAGGGAACTGTATACTAGATGAGTTGTTGATGATAGAATCTATAAATTTCTCTCACCTAACTAGGATTTTGGCCTCCTAAACTCATTAATTTTGATGGGAACAACAGGAGAAATGACTATTTGAGATAGAGATATTTAATTTTAAATGCATTACTGATGTAATTTTATTGGTTCGAAAGCTTTACAAAGAAAACTCTAAACATTTGTGATTTTTCATATTAAGGAGGAAAAAACCATTGGCGGAACTACATATGGGCATGGTTGGTTACATGACCAACCAGGTTTTTCAATTTTTTTTATTTTAGTTTTTTTAACCATAGAAAACCCATTATTTTTGAAAACCCAATTGTAATGGGCCATTACAATTGTAATGGCCCATTAGCCCCAAAATTTGTAGGTTTTTCTAATTAAAACTAACCTAAATACAAAACCCACAGCCACAGGTCCATAATTGATAATCCATTTGACAGAGAGACTGAGAGAGATAGAGAGCGAGAGAGGAGAACGTCGCAACTCGCACCACCGTTCAAGCAAAATCTGCCGACTGTCGTATCGTTGCCCTTCTGCCGTTCTGCGCATGTGCCGTCACCTTTTTGACATGTTTGATTGTGCTCCACTAGTTTAAAATCTCTGCGTCCACCACTGGAAGAAACCGTATATGAACTGACCGGTTTCTATGCAAAAACTCTGTTGTTCGAGAACAAAGCAGAGGAGAAGAAAAGAGATTTTCAACAAACAATTTCATTCATCATTTTCTTCTAAGTATAAAAGAGATACAAAGCTCTATATATAGTTAAACATACAATATTTTTTTTAACAACTATTCTATCAACTATCATTACCTACTATCACTTTACCATACTGCAATATAGATAATGTACTTGACTATACTTTGACAATACACTAACTTATAGTAGCTACAAAATAGCCTAACTTTTACATCATTTCATAATTAGACTATGACCAAAATATGTAACTAAATACAAATCAAAATATATTTGTTTGGTTGACAACAAAGTGTCACCATAACTTCAACACTCCTCCTTGATACTTTCGTTGGAAACCATCGAAAAATTTCTTCATTTTTTGGTGACTACAAGTTTGAAATATCCTTTGTTTTCCATTTGATCCGACACTCATGGTTGCAACTCTCTATCGTAGTTGATAAACTCTTTTAGCCTTGGATCAACCACATACAAAAAATCTTCAACCTTGCATCTTTTTTTTCTTTAGCAGTTTACCAGATTTGAGTTTTACCAAATTTCCTTTGAGCTTACCGGATTTTAGCTTCTTAGAAGAGCTTACCGGATTTTGATTCAACTTACCGGATTTAAGCAAATTGAACTTACCGGATTTTAGCTTCACATACCGGATTTCACTAGCTTACCGTATATTAGCTTACCGCATTTGTGAGTTTACTGTATTTCAGCATTTCATGCATACCGAATATTAGAAGAAAGGAACTTACCGTATTTCAGCTTACCGGTTTTCCCTTCATATACCGTATTTCAGCTTACCAGTTTTAAGTTTACCGTATTTGCACAAGCCATACCGATTTTTTAAGCATTTACCGGATTTTCACTTACCGTATATGCGCTTAACTAACCGTTTTTGCTTTGCATACCGTATTTCACTCCTTTAGCTTACCGGATATTAGTGACTTACCGTATTTGCTCTACACATGCCGGTTTCATCTCAGCTTACTGGTTTTTACTCTTCTTACCAGATTTTTCATTGCCAAGGATCAGTTTTTTTAGCTCTGATCATCTTAGATCAATTTTTCAGCTCTGAAACCTTGCAAATCTTTGAGCATACCGATTTTTCTTCATTTTTCAGCACCAAATTTTCTCATTTTTTAAGCACTTTAACAACCCCCCCCTTTTTTTTTTTTCTGGCCCCTTAAGATCATTGAAGCTCTGATACCATGTTGAAATTATAGGCTCGAAAGTTTTATGATTAAAGCTCAAAAAAAATATAAAATTTTGATGTCAAGGGGGAGGAGGAAAATGGTTCTATACATACCGGTTTCACAACAAAAATTCTGCTGTTCATTGAACAAACAGAGGAGAAGAAATGTATTTCAATCAACAATTTTTGTCATTCATTTTCTTCTAAGTATAAAAGAGATACAAGGCTCTATATATAGCTAAACATACAAGACTTTTTCTAACAACTACTCTATCAACTATTATTACCTACTATCACTTTACCATACTACAAGCTATATAATGTACTTGACTATACTTTGACAATACACTAACTTGTAGTAGCTACAAAATAGCCTAACTTTTACATAATGTCATAATTAGACCATGATCAAAATATGTAACTAAATACAAATCAAAATATATTTGTTTGGTTGACAACAAAGTGTCACCATAACTTCAACAATTACTCTGTTGAGGTGGAAGTATTTTTAGATTTTCCTCTAGACCTTGAGGTAATCTAGTCATTTTGAATATATGACAGATGATAGGTCTTTATTGGCTAACTTGTAATTAATAATGAGAGTATCGTATTTTTATACAATAGCTTACATGCGTTTCATAATGATTTTTAGCTTGCCTGGATAAGGGAATGGCTTGCTTATATTTTGTGCGAGCCTTTCGAGCTTTTATTCCCCTCGTGTCACTTATGCTTCGCAAGCAGAGGGGGGAGTTCACGGAGCGTATTACTTGGTTCAACAGGAACAACATGCAAAATAGTTAGTCTAGAACAAAATCAATAAGGTTAATCTATGTCTACATCAAAGAATGGTCCTAAAAGTGTCAAGTTTGAAAATTTTAAATTATCATTCCAGGGACAATGATGAAATTCGAAGAGTTTATTTACTGAAAGGTCCGTGCCAGCATCATGGATGAGATAACTCAACGATTATCAAATCCACTATTGGGATAAATTCTGAGTCATTTCCAGCTTTAGTTCTGGATGTATATCTTTGATCTTGCATCACCTACTCTTGAGTAATTCTTGTATGCATCTTGGATGTATGCAAAGCTATTATTTCGTTCTGGTCTCATAAACAAAACAAGGATTTCCCTGACAAATGAGATTCACATTGCTAACAAATAACCTTAAATTTGGGCCATTTGGCTCATGAGAGTTAATTTCCCTATTCCATTTTATGTATAGTGTAGAGCATCCCAGTTAATAAAATTGGCTTACTAGTGTCTTAAACACTATAAGAATCAAATTGCTATTGGAAAAGTTAGTGCAAAATTATATTTTTTTAATAAAAAATATGTGCATAGAAAGACAATAAATTGCGATTTACACTTGCAAATATCGAGTAGAATTTTGACTTATCGAAATCTAGATACGTCCATGAAAATTAAGTAAAACAAAGAGTTACTAGCATTTAGGAAACTGCATAGATTAGAAGGAGATGAAATAAAATGAGGTATGCAAATGTAAATCCTTGAGACAAATTTCACCGCTGCACTATTGCTAACATGATCAAATGGACCTGTGTCTTCCAAAATACAAGTTTCTTCTAAAATGAATATAAAACAATATTAATTTTCTCAGGCGAACCAACGCTTGACTGTACTCTTCTAGAAGAAAGATATCGATTACTAAATATCAAACACAAAACTCAAAATGAGAAATATTAAAACTCTAAAGTGTTTCTCATTGAGTCAATCATAGTTAGTTTTCCTATTGAACCTAATTCGTGGGATCTCTAGTCGTCAGGTTAGGTTTCCATTAAGCTGACTCATTAGTTTAGGATTTATATCCATTTCCCTTGATACATAGTCTATTCTTTCTAAATAACTCATTTGTAAACAGATCTGCTAGGTTATCCTTTGACTTGACTAAATCAATCGATATTGTTCCATTTGAGAGTAACTCTTGAATGACGTTATATCTATGACGTATATGAAGTTTTACCATTATACAAGACATTCTGTTCCATTTCATGACGTATATGCCAAGATTTATCTCAGTCAATTGATATGACATGCACAAATTGTCACCATTAGAAAATCATTTAAATTTTTTTGAAGCCATCATGCTTCATTCTAACTTTATTGAAAACCCTAATTTCTTGCAACTCTCAAGTTTTATTGAGGATTTTCATGAAACTACACACTTAATAGTAAAATATAATTACTAGTAAATTTTTAATCCTTACATTGGATATCCAATTTTCAACATTATGCGTATATTAAGTCTAACAAGGTATTCACTATAATACAGTTTATCATATCAAAAATTTGCGAATATCATAATATTCCAATTTAAATAAAACAAGGCCACCCCACCCAAATTTTGAGGTGAATTCGAACTTTGTTGAGAATATAAAGCAAACTACCCTACCCTCACAATAATGGGTAAGAATGAGTATAGCAACGTAATATTCATTCACTATTTAAAGTTCTATCATTTCTTTAATTACGTCTTTCTATTTATTTCACCTCTAATCAACATATAAATGACTGGGAATATCAATATCTTATTAAAGCCTATTCACTTTTATATTTAAGGATATTACGGCCCAATATGTGTTGTGATTGACTTAACTTTAATTTAGCCATACCACGGTCAACATATGTACCCACATTGTACCAAAAATTGTTAACACTTGGAAAGAATTGTATGACGAATTTTGTGTATTAAAAAAAAGAATTTGTTACAAATTGTATTTTTAAGAAATACGAGTAGATGTTGGTTTATTTGTCACTGTAGAACTACAAAATCCTCTAATTAATGATCTGAATATTTGAAGACGAAGGGCCACGTGACTTGAATTTTGGACTTCAAAATTTGTTGAGAACTTGATTTGTTGAGAACTTGAATTGTTTTAAACATAAATTTCGGGGCTTGCATTTACACTTTGGGATTTGGGCTTAAATTTGATTTGATTCAAAGAAGGTTTTGATTTTCTTGGACTTGGCTTGGATTTGCTTGATTTGACTCTGACCTTCTTAGTGTTTTCCAGACTTAAGTTTGAGATAATTTCGAGCATGTTTGGTACCAATTAAAATCAGATTTTAATCTAAGTCAAAGTCAAACAATTAATATCAACCACATCTTTCATAAGTCTCACAACTTTTCAATCACACATTTCAAAAACTCCATCACAGTCTACTAAAAAATCTAATTTTAATCCCCACCAAACACTCTTCTCTTCCTCCGACTTTGAAATTTCTTCAATACTTGGTGATTTTCTCTTGCACCTTCACTTATGATTTTCTCATGGACTTTGGTTCTAGTTATAGAGAAAGTTGTAACCAATTGTGTAACCACCCAATTATCTTTAATTAAAAATAATTGAATAATTTTGAAAAGGTAGATGGGCCTCTTCCATGGGCTTATTTTCAGTGTATTTTAGTTAATTAATTATTCAAAATAGACCGAGTTCATTAGTTATTTTTTTATGAGCCTACAAATGACCCTCTCAAGATTTTTTTATTTATTATAAAAATAAATGAATAGATAAATCTTGATTTTGACATAATTCCATAATTAATTAGATTAGAATAGTATTTTAATCCTGGTAGATAAAAATACATTGAAATTTCGACAAACTTTTCAATATATGTACAGAACCCATGTGATAGGCAACAAAAAAAAAAAAAAAAAAAAAAAAAAATCAATTAGGTTGACTAAAATTTTGAAGATCATTTTCAATCATTATATGCTTTTTTTTTTTTTTTTTTTTTTTAAATTGGAAGATGGATCTGGCGCATTTAAAATTTGAAATTTTTGAGTTTAATTCAAACTAAAACTCTTTTTCAATTTATTTTCAATTTTAAATGCAATTTATATTTTGAATTTGGATGTGTTTTTACAATTTGAGTTCTAATGGATCTTCTAAAGAGATTGAATTTTATACACACACACACGTAACATTATGCCGAATCAACAAGAAATCCTGTGAGTGAATTTGATTTGAAGAAGAAAAATTGTTGAAAAATACTGGTTGTCCAGGGATTAAATCTCGGACTCCAATCAGGGAGGCGCTTCGGGTTCTCTTAGGGGTGTCAACGAGCCAAGTCGAGTTGGTTCATGGACCGAAATTTAAGGTTCGAGCTTGGCTCGTGTCCGAGGCGCAGGCTTTTTTGCGAGCCGAGTCGAGCTTTTACTCGTTCAAAAAAGAGTCTTGGCCGGAGATTTCGGCTTGAACTTTTTCCGAGCCAGACCGGTCGTTTTTCCCTCTCGCCAATTTTTTATTTTCGAGCTCGTGGATCGATTCGGGCTCGACTCGTTTCCCTAAAAGGGGCTCGACCCGAGTTTAGGCTCGGTTCCACCAATCCACGAGCGAGCTTGACTCGAGTTTTTTGAGGGTCGAGCTTGGATGACCCGACCCCCAACCTTTTTACCACCACTAGGTTCTCTAGCCTGGCTGTTGTTAATTGTTTGCCAAAAGTGGGAAAAAAATCATTGACTTTTCAAAAGTTTTCTACAACTTTGTCTTTTTTTCTTTGAAAGGGACAGCAAGGACAAAGTAATTAAGAGCCCATTTGGAAGAGATTTTAATTGAAAAATTAGTCGTTAGTAGGTTCTATGCGTGAGATAAAAATCAAACATAACGGCTATATTTTCAATTAAAGTTCAATTAAAATCTCTACCAAACAGACTCTAAATATTGAAGTTTCGAATTTTGTGTCAGAGACATCAAGAAGTAAGAAATTCTTTTTCTTTCCTGCCACTGGCAGAAACCAAAATTGACTTCCATTTTTCGTCTTTTTATTTTCTTTTCTTTTTCCCATGTTTTTGGTCTTAATTTTTAAAATGAATTAGTCTATGCATTGTTTAAATGAAAAAAGATTCAGACCAATACATTTTTCTTTTTCAGGAATTCAGTCTTTGTAGCAGCTCAATAATTTTGAGGTTCGAAATTTTCTATGTGCAGAGTTTAATTTTTTTTTTTTTTTTTTTTTTTTTGTGTTGCAAATGTTTTAGAAGTTCGGAAGATGTTCGCTTAGGAATAGACTCAAAAATTTTCAGATCATTCTGTGCACGTTGAAGATCAAAGATCGACAACTTTAACTGTCCAATGCATTTATGTTGAGGACCAAGGATTCACACGTTCCACCATTCAAAACATTTATGTTGAGGACCAATGATCAACACTGATAAGTACATGAAAATGTACTTTAAACATCAAAATAACTTTGCTAAAATCCCGAAAAAGTGGATATCATAGGAATTAATTCATATTCTTGAAGTGTTGTTCTATTTACTTTAAAATAATTTCTAACCCAATTCATGTATTTAATTTCAAGTTTTTTTTTATTAAAATGAAAAATGGATCATATTAAAAAAAAAATCCTGCTGGTGCTGCGTGCTCTCTCAATTGGATTGGGACATTCAATATCAATTATTCATTTTTATAACTCAATTATAGATGCTTAACCTAGTTTCTCTAATCGAAAGATATGTCATTAAAACCAATTTAATCCAATTATAATTTTAAAGGTTAACCCTCCTGCAGCATCATTCACACTTTTGTTTACTAGAATAAGATTCAAAAATATCCATATACTTTAGACATAAAGCAGTAATGAATCACACCAGTAAAAATAGATTAATGGGATTAAGTCTTAAATGAGTATTTCAATCATTCAATAGAGAAAACGTGACTTAATCTATGAAGAATTTAATAAAAGTTTAGCCAATTTCAAAGAAGATCTAAACCATAGAATTGTTTAAAACGAGAATCTAAATTTATTAATCAAGTAATATTGAAATCACCGAATCCAATTAAGTTTCTTCCTAGTTTCACAAAGATGTTTAGTTCTCCATGGAATTGTTGGCCATCTCCTCTTGTTTTTTGTCCTTGATTCTTCTTCAAAAAGTCTCATTTAGGTTGTCTTTTTCATGCCTTTAAAGTCTCCAAAAGATTCGAATTTGAATGGCCAAAAAAGAGTCCAAAAAGTTGAAAATATCTTTTTTTTTTCACTACCGGCGCTGTGGCACCCGCATTCTGCCGTTCCGAGCGGAGTTCCGGATTTTGATAGAGTTGAGGCTTTGTGATTTTCTTTAGAACCATATTTTATAAACTTTGATTAACAATCATTTTTAATTTTTTTTTTTTTTTAATAATGAACTTTTCTTCTTCATGCTTCTTGATATACATATATTTTTTTTACTGTCGAAAAAAGACAAACAAATGGAATGAATTTATTGTTGATTTTGACTGAACTTAAATTTCTAATTCATCTAAGCTGCCTACATACCCAAAATGGATGAAGTCAAACATAGTTCATTACAAGAATACAATTTTTTTATTTATAGAGCCGTTCATAGTTTATCATCTTGCGGGCCACGATTAGTGCATTTTATTACAATGAAATTCACAAAATAAAAAACTTCAAGCATTGATGAAAATATTATGTTCAAAGTGATGCCACAATCCAAGATCAATTGTCCCTTAAAAAAGGTTGGATGGTCATCAATTCACTTTCAATGTACTTGTTAAGTGGAGAGTCCAGTCTGGTGACCTCGTGGTACAAGTTGATTATCAGACTTTGTTTAAGGAGGCTATAGATGATATGGATGCAATGATCTATTAGACATCAAGATCTTGGATTAAGGATTCGATAAAGTGATTAAGATATATGGTTTTAATCAGAAATTTAATGAAACCTGTTTCTATAAGAAGATACAAAATAAAATTGTATTTTTCCTAGTATTTATGTGGATGATATTCCACTCATTAAAAATAATATGGATGTGTCGTCGTCTACGAAAGTGTGGTTGGCCCAACAGTTTCATATGAAGGACTTAGTGAAGCAAGTTATGTTATAGGTTTCTGATTACGCCCAAAGTGTTACGCGGTGTTGTAGTGTAGCTTTGGGGTGTCGTATCCACAGGGAGATGGAAAATTATTTAAAGGTTCCAAAATGGGTAATCTATCCTTTTAAATTGTAGGAAAGTTCGGTTGTTGATCAAACAAGTTGGTCTCAAAATTATGAACTAAAATTCAATAGATTAAGGTAGTGAAGTTTTGGAATTCACTCTCTCGGGTTGGATCAATCAACATTAGTCATTCATGCATCTTACTAAAACTCTAGGCTCCTATAGTAAATTCTCACGCTAATCTTGAGTTTAATTGAAATTATGATTTAATAAATATTCGATCAAACAATAGAAAGAGCATGACTAATTTTATGAAAAATCCAATAAGAATTAAACCATTTTCAAGACCAATTTATAAAGGAAACCCTAGATCAATTTAATTCCACAATAATACCAAACCTAGATTTCTTCCACAACATATTTCCACATTAATCCATTGAAATTAGATCCAAAAACAATTATATACATCAAGCATATAATGGTAAAGGATCACACCGATAAGGGATTTGAAATTGAAATTCAATAAATACTTCAATTGTTCAATGGAGAAAACGTGATTGAATCCATGAAAATCTAATATAAAATAAACCAACTTCAAAATATATCCATAAGAATAAGAAATCTAAATTCCAGAATTATTTGACAATAAAGAGCACGTTAAATGAATGAAAATGTGTTAAAATCCCCGAACCCGATCGAGATCCTTCTTTGCTTCACCAAAGAGATTAGCCTTTCATGGAGTTCTTGAGGCCAAGAGATGTTTGAGAGGTCTAGGAGATGAATAATGGTCGAAAAATCCCTCTTCTGGTCGACTTTAGGGTGAGAAAAACGAGTCCAAAAACTTTCCATAGTTGATTTGGTTGATTTCCGGAAATAAAAGATTTTAGGCCCGGTTTATACCTATGCGACCGCATGGTATAAATACATGCGGTCGCATGGAACAAAGTAATTCAACCCTGAAGCTCTCAGGAATAGCTATGCGGCCGCATTGATTTATAACCATGCGACCGCATGGTTTTGCCAATTTTCCGCTGGACAGCCTTCAGTGTTTTAGTCATATCTTTCTCTCTTGATATCCGATTGAGGTGATTCAAAGTTGGTTGGAAAGAAGACTTGATGAGTTAAAACTTTCATTCAGATGTCAACTTCCAATTAGATTTATACCATATGAAACAACGGTCTCAAAATGAGGCTAAAAATCGGTGCAAAAGTTTTCAGCTTGAAAGTTGATGTGTGAGAATGTCTTGGCTATATATCACCCCTTTGACTCCTTTCTTCCTCCAATTGACGCCGAACACTCTCAAATATTCATATCTTCATTTTTCTTACCGAGTCATCTTTTGGTATTTGCAATTTGGTCCTTTAACTTTCGATTTCTTCTATTTTGATCCTTTTTCACTTGTTCCTTCCATTTTTCACTTGTTTCGCCCATTTTTCACTTGTTTCACCCATTTTCCACCTAAACATAGATATAGAAACATTTAGTGCATTTCGGTGTCAAATAATCATATAAATGAAAATATTAAAGGGTGAAAAACATAACAAATGTGCTATTATCAGTTTCAGATCTTGCGATATTGAAAGAATAAGGAAATAGCTTTGTCTCAAAATCTGATATGATGACAAGATACTTGTCCGATTCGCTATGCAAGATTCTGCCTTTAGGCATCGAATCCAACTCTTTAAGGACCAGTCTTCTAAGATTTCTAAAAAGATAGAGTACATGAGTAGGATACCTTATCCATTGATAGTAGGTAGTCTCACGTATGCTATGTTGTACAATAGACCTGGCATTTATCATATTGTTTGTGTGGTGAGTTGAGATCTATCTAACTTTAGGATCGAAACATTGAATGACGATAAAATATATATTTTAGTACCTCTAGAGAACAAGAAATTATATGCCCCTCGTCGGATATTGTTTCGATAGATTAAAATGATTTGGACTTCCAAAGTGATGAAGACTATACAGGTCTATATCAATATCGTTGTTTACACTTGATGGTGGGGCTATTGTATCAAGTAATCATGCATTGTTGGTTCCACCATTGATGTCAAGTATTTGGTAGCTTGTGAAGCAACTAAATTGGCTGTATGACCAGAAAATCAGGCATCGAGGTGGTGCCTACATCTACACATGTCTTTATACTATATTGGGATAACAGTGGGATTGTGGTAAAATGTTAAAGAGCCAAGAGTCATAAAATGGGTAAACACATTGAACGAAAGTATAATCTCTTAAGAGAGAAAGTTGGTAGAGAAATTATGGTTGTTCATAAGACTGCTACTAGGATGAACTTGTAGACTCGTTTACTAAAAGCTTGTTGGCTAAGGTTTTCGAGGGATATATCAAGACATGACATATATACTCTATGACAAGTGAGATATTTGTTGGGTTGTGTGCCCATATGTTTTGCTATGATAAAATAATAATTTATAATAAATAAATTGTTATTTTATTTATTGATTACATTTATTTATTATTGAGTATTCGAATTAAAGTATCTATGATCACTTGTGATGATATAAGTTGGGTACTTGGATTGAGAAGAACGATAAGACACAACTTATATTTTGATTATAAATAATTTGTTCACAACCAATGTATAAGGGTTGGCACGTTGTATCGAAAGATTGTCGTGTTGATCAGTTCACGTGATTTGTCCTTATCACAGAAACAGTTAAAGGTGACAGTAGTACACTTGAAGTATATTGAACAAACCACGTGTAGAGTTTAATTCTATAGCATGACCACGCGGAGAATTAAATTTCACTTGATTGTTGTATATTTCAACTAAATCCATTGACAATGCTATGCATATTTTTTTTTTCATGATTTTAAAGGTTATTTGATTCATCAATGTGTGAGATCAATTTGATTGGCCAAATATCTCGGTGAGTTGGGAGCTTGAGAATGAATGAAGTAGAAAACATGAATTCGTGTCGAGAACCATCACCCTGAAAAATAGATAGAGTGACTAATTAAGTATTTTCTGTTGAACAGTTAAAATCTGAGCTCAATGTTTAGCAACAGCTAAACTTCGACAGCTATGATTAGATCATAGGACCGCTGAAGAAAATGATACTTAAGTTAGTAAGAATAATTAGAAAGGCAAAACAGTCATTTATGCTCGTACCTAATTACCGGATCTTGAACAGGAAAACATACATATACCGTAGGTCAGAGGCAAGTATTACAAATTTATTGGCATTCTGTGATCATATATACTCCAAGAGTTCAGTCTTTTGCCTTTAATGGAAAAAAACAAAAACTAATAATTAGATTGTGTGGTCTAAGGTCGACTAGAGATGATCTAATATTGGAGCTTGGATAATATATGTCCAATTAGGTCCCTGAGGTAGTTGTATAAAATATTGGAACTTAATTAGAGTAATTATAATAGTTTTGAGCTTAATTGTAATTACAATAAAGTTTTGTACTTAGTTGTAATCACTATGAAAGTTGTAAACTTAATTATAATTGTAATTGAAGTCTAGGACTATACATGTAATTAAATGTAAACTAATTGGATTTCAACTTTAATTAAAAATCATACTTATATTTTAAGTAGAACTTTTATTTGAATGTGGAATTATTATTGTACAAGGATTTGAACCATTCTATCTCTATAAATAGGGAAATGATAGAACATAGAATTCCTACAGCAATCATAATACATAATTTCATAGTGTTCAAATTTAGAGTAAGAAAATAGAGAGAAATTAATTATTTTCTTATTTTATTCAATTGTCTAGTTCAAAAATTAGTATCTTGATTTAATTTAAAGAAGGTGTCCACCTACATGTATAGTCTTGACTTTGGAGAATATCATAAAAGGTTTGGAGGTTTGAAGTATAAAGTTCTTGCAATTGAAAATTGGAAGTTCGTGATCCAAAAAATTGGAAGTTCCTAATTCAAAATTAATTCAAGAATTGACCATCGAATATAGGTACAAATTCGAATCTTTATTCTTGATATAACATATAAGTGAATATCTAGACGATCTTGTTTATTGAATTAAACAAATTTTTTAATTTCCGAATAATTCCGCTTCCACATTCCAACAAAAACAGGTCCAGGTCTGAAATATGAAGTTTCCTCTTCCCATTCCTAGTTAACTGAATGTTCTTATCCTGCAACATTTTATTATTAAGAAGAAATAGGTAGTGAAGATGCAACATCTAGCGGGTTCTCACTTTCCTTAACATACGTGTACAAATGAATCATAATTCGAGCATTGATGTCCTAACCAAACTAGTAAAATACAGTGCATCACTTAGTCCTTTGATTCGTTTCCCTGTCCAGTTCAGTATATGTTGATTATACTTATCCAGATCGAACAAGTTAAATGTATTCAGTTATGGTAAGTACAATGTTCAATAGCTATTAATAAACAAAAAAATATTCACTTATTTGAAG
Source organism: Osmanthus fragrans (assembly GCA_019395295.1). Taxonomy (NCBI): domain Eukaryota; kingdom Viridiplantae; phylum Streptophyta; class Magnoliopsida; order Lamiales; family Oleaceae; genus Osmanthus; species Osmanthus fragrans. The sequence continues at coordinate 19,438,410 of CM033344.1, read as the reverse complement.
TTCAGCATGAAAGGAGAATGTTCCGTGTAGAAGTATTTGTTGTAAATGTTATGCCCTAGGTTCAATTAATTTTGGATATAAATACTTTTAATATATAATTGGTGCATTTCATTTATGGCAGATCTAATAGAATCCGTAGATTCAAGTCTTAGTAATTTGTAATCACAATGAGTTGTGGATGTGAGATATAAATTATAGAATCCGTAGATTCAAGTCTTCGTAATTTGTTAATTACAATGAGTTGTGATTGTGAGATATAAAGTACATATAACTGAATCTTAAATCATCCGTGGTCTCAAGTAAAACGAGATATGGGTATCGTTATTACAGATAGACCTTCACGTGTGAAATTTTTTACTTTTGAAGTAAATAGCTGATCTCACAAACAAAAGTGTGATGACACTTAACTGAACACGTGGATGTTTTGTTATAGAACAAAATATTGGAGACCCGCTGGGGAGATTTCACATGGATAAGTATCTGAGTGTCAATGTTTAATCTCTATTATTTAGTAGTGAAATTAGTCATTCGACTTGAGGTCATCATAGTACCTTATATGAGTACTGTCATACTTTGATGATGTTAGATGTAGCTCTACCAAAGTTTGCTAATACACTCATGATATTTATGCCTCTTAATTTATTATTTTGTTACCATTGAGAGTGTTTTACAACGTTTTGATGTGGGTTTTGATGTTGTGATATAGGTTGATGAAATTGAAGGAAATAGGCAAAAGTTGACAAATTTGGAGAAAATGGCTAAATTATAAGAGATATAAAGTTCGGGGACTAAAGTGCAAATACTCAAAAGTTGTGTCGAACCTCACGTTGAAGATCCGAGAGTGCTAAGAGTTAATTGGATAAAAAAAGATGTCAAATGAATGAAGTATAATCAAAGTATGTCATACATCAATTTTCAACTGAAAAAGTTTTGCCCCGGATTTGTAGTCTCATATTGAGACCCATTTTTGAAATAGAAAACGATCGAACTGGGGAATCATGTCTAAAGCAAAGTTCTATTCCTTTGAGTTGCCTTTCCAACGAATCTTGAATCATCTCAATCGAATATTGGACGAAAACGTTATGATAAAAATACTGAAATAAGTGCAAACTGCCTTTTTACCCGAACCAGGCGTCGCAGTGCCCACATTACTGAAAACCAATAGAATTCGTGGCGCCGAGGCGCCACTTGTGTGAGAAAGGGTTTTTAATATTCTTTGGATTCCTTTTTCTGTTCAACTCAACCCTAATTCGTACAAGGACTTCAAGATACTAAAAATACCATCCAAAAGACCTATTTTTCCCAAGAATTGAAGGAGCCAAAGAAGAATTCAATGGGCCAGAGGGAAATTTGGAGGACAATTCACCAAGGGCAAGCAGGCTAACATTAAGAAATCAAGCAAGGAGGCATGAAGAACATCAAGGAAAATTCCAATTAAAAGCTTCAAAAGATTTTTCTTTCTTTTCCTCTTTATGTTATTCATTAATATGTTTAGATTTAATTCTTCCATCATGAACTAAACTAATCTTCTTGGGTTTGATTGTAGCCAAACTTGATATTATGGTTTGATTTTGTTATACTTATTTCTATTTAATTTTTTACATATGTTTGATTGTGTCATGAAATTAACGCTTTCAATTAATTGACCACTAATTGAATGAATAGATGCTAGTCAATTTCGACACTCGAGTGAGAGAAATTTAAGCACCATCATAGGATTGACACAACGTAAATTTTATTGGTTTCGAGAGAAAGTATAGGATCTATGAAGCTTACTCTATAATTGAATTTTGAACTTGATGAATTCTTGATTTTAATTCGAAAAAGAGATATTGGCCTCGAAATCTAGGATTAATTTCCAGCTGGCACTCGAGAGATGGGAGAGAAATACATTAGGATTCTTGCTTTTAAACATGAAAAAATTGACTAGAATAACTGGATATAATGGAATCATAATTGATAGTTAGGTGAAATCATTAGCTAGACCTTTCTTATATTGGTTAATTCATATAACTTGCATACATTAAATTTGTCACAATTATTGTTAGATTAGTTAATAATATTGATCACAAATTTCATTTGTCTAGATAAAATAAAAGCTACATAATTATAGAACTTAATACAAAATTAAATTACAATCCCTCTGGGTTTGACATCCTAATTCATTTACTATATTACAAAATTTGACACCGTAAACATGTGGTATAAATCACGTTATACAAATTGCGTGACAATAGTAAGCAATTATGATCTACATTTCATTCAGTTAAGTTGATAATGAAATCTTTGGCCAAGGTGTACTCATAAGTTAACAATGAGTTTTCGACTTATATTGACTTAATAGTGGAATGAAAGATATGGTCAATAATTGAGATTGATACATATTCATATCTCGTATTGGATCGGATCATATTGACGAAAATGATTAAAGTTTCACGATAAATAATTAAATTTTTGGTTTTGTCATACCACATGACATTTTTTTATCACATGTATTGCCCTGAAACATTCCTAGATATCAATTTGGGATGATAAATGTGAATATGTGATAAATTAAAAAAGGGTATTTTAATTTATCGATTTTAATTAGATCAAATTAATAATTCATGTCCTAAGGCTTCGTGATCGGAAACCTAATGTGTTACTTATAAAAGGAGAACTAGAAAAATGAGATTTATTAATTATTTAATTGACAAGTATTGAATAATTAATTAATTGAGTTACTTGTTAATAGGTTCGAATTGGATTAATTAATTCATGAACCAAATTTAATTCTTTGAATTAATTAAATATTGGACCTAGTAAAGTTTAAGAGACGGGTCAAACCCACTTGGACTCATATTAATAGGCTGTCAGGGTTTGAAAAATCTGTATAGAATACAATTCATATTCTTACTAGTAAAAGAAAAAAAAACCCTTAGTTCTCTCATTCTTATTCCGTGTGTGGATTTTCATTGGAGGTTGAACGATTGTATAGTTGTGGATTGTAGATTAGAAGTGCTTTTCAGTAAATTCATCAAGTATATAATTCTTTATCACAGTTTTTCTCTAAACACAAAGAAGATCATTGATGAGAATTGAAATTTGTTTTATTTTTCGCTACATGATTAAGTAAATTCCCAACAGTAGTATCTGAGTCAGGTTTGTGCATATTAGAAACTGTTTTGCATATTGGAACAATAAAAAGTTGATTGATTATATTGTTTTTTTAAATCTAGCAATTTATAAAATTATTTGCATCTTCAAAAATCTGTTTTTGAAAAGACAAATAATTGTTTTGTTGAAAATCAAATCGAAAAAGTTAAAGACGGGGCAGCGACAGTAGCTGCCGACTACGATAGCAGTTGCAATGCGTGGGCGCAGTGCAGCACACGCGACGAACGCCGCTGCATCTTGCAACGACAAGAGTCGTCGTTGCTGTCACAACTTGTAAAGCTTGAAGTAGCGTTTCGCGACTGTCACGTATAGCTATCGGCTCACCACCCCAAATGGATTTAGGAGTTTTTTTTGGATGAAATTGGGAATGGGGACATGACATGCAATTTGTAAAATCGAGGAAGCATTTCTGCAAATTTTCGATCTAAGGTCAATTTGCAATTATTTTAATGAAAGGCCTGCTTGCAATTTGCAAAATTGAGAGGTCTTGATTATAATTTTAAATTGGATCAGAATGTAAATTTTTTAAAAATGGGTTTTAAATGCAATTTTCAAAAGGGTTTTAAATTTGAGTTTCAAATGGGTTTGACCCGTTTAAAATTTTATTTAAAATTGACGACCTTTTTATATTTTCTTTAAAATGGGATTTTAAATTAAATATAAACTTTGACCATAAATTGAATTGAATTTTATTTTATTTAGTAGTTTTATCCTAAATTAAAATATTAATTCGATTGCAATTAGAGTTGAACTCTAATTCAACATTTAATTAAAATTTGATTTTAATTAAATAAGTTCGCCCTAATATGTTGAAATGAGAGTTGGACTCTAAATTGTTATTTAACTAAAATTTGATTTTAATTAAACAATTCCTCCCTTTAAATGCAGAATTAGAGTTCGACTACAATTTGGTATTTAATTAAAATTTAATTTTAATTAAATAAACCCGCTAATTAATTAATCAATTAATATCATTAAGTAATTATTTAATTGTTCCGATCCATTTGTCAAAATTAGTTTAGCACCTTAATTGCTAGAAACATGAAACGTATATGCATATAATATTAGATATTATACATGAATGCATTTATTTGATGAATGTATACTTGGTGGATGATCATAGACTTGACCATATGAATGTGTTGAATTGTTGATTTTATTCTTTTCGTTTTATGGGTCTGCGATGTCTTAATTTGTTTTCGACTTGTGAGTTCGTTATTCTATATGCCAACTAGTATATGACACAGGTTATAGCTGGATAGTTGAAGATACAAGAATAAGAGGAAACCATAGAGATGGTGCACTAATACTAATCCAATGCAGCATCTTTTAGGAATTGAATATACATTATAGTGAAAAACGAGAGCCCTAAATTGATCCCAACTTGTTGAATACACTCAAGGTTGGTCTATTAAGGATGTGCTGACACTATGAAATATTTGACATTTATGGATGATGGGTTTGATTTAGTTAAAATTTATCTTTTGTTGAGTACAGTCAATGAGATAAATTCTAGATGTATGTTAAGCTAACACATAAGATGTGTGAAGACAAAGAATTGTCAGTTTAATGATCTGTGAGTTGCATGGAGATACAATTGATAATAATATATATTCGAATATTTTATTAAAGTTTGTTGAGTACACCCAAAGTCTTAATATAACAAATGAGACCACAGCCTACTAGGAATCAAGTATGGATTCTATTAATTTATGTTTGAGAGTCATAAATTTATTTTAAATAATGAGAGCATATTTAATTTAATTAATGTCCATATTAAACTTATGCAATGCATTTCAAGACATTTTAACTCTTTACGTTTTGTTATTTTCAATTTTTGAATAATGAGTGATCTTATGAATTTGAGAGGCATACTAGATGCCAACAAACCAACCAGGCCAAATTTTCTTCCATAATCTAATATTGTTCTCAGACATGACAAATTTGGTTATACCGTTAAGTAACCCTTTCCAGAGACACCTACTGATAACTTGACTAAGGAAGATGTGGATGCTATAATAACACAGTGATGATGATAGTACTGTAACATGTGCGATGCTTACATTGTGTCACATGAGTTACAAAAGCAACATGAGTATGTAGATGATAACGCGTGATTTTTCATCTCAAAGAATTGTATGATGAATAATCGTGTGTGGAAGGATATGAGACTTCTATGCAACTAAACTGGTGCAAAATGACAGAGAGATCTTCAATCCGTGCTCATGCATTGAAGATCATTGGCATTAAGAAATTGTCGAAATTGGGTTCAATTATGAACCATGAACTAAACATTGACTTAGTTTTGCAATCTTTGCCAGATAGTTATTCATAGCTAATTATGAATTTTAATATGAATAAATTCGAGTGCACACTAATTGAGTTGCTAAACTTACTTAAGACCTATTAACGTCAATATCAAAATTAGTAGTGAGCAAGCCATTAATTTCTCTAAAGGTACTAAGATGAAGTCTAAAGGGGTTTCGGGAAAGTATCTAAAATGACCAAGATAGTCAAAGTAAATAAGGACATTATCAAGTTTGATGACCCTTAATATCATCTTGGAATGAAAGGTCATTGGAAGTTAGATTGCAAGACTTATATCTATTTCATTAGTTTTTTGGGTATTAGATATCATATATGGATCTCCTATTTGTATAAATATGTAGAGATAAAAATGAAGTAGATTACTACAAAAGGGAGAAGTTAATATGCAGGTCGAAAATATGCAAATTTTGCTACATTGCCTGTATGAGTATACTTTTGGCCATTGCCTTAAGTTTTAGTATTGGAATTAAAGAAATGTTACTTTATACCCATCATTGCCGGAACGTTACTGGACATAAACTATTTAATTTTAAGGACATTTGTTGTTCCCTTTTATTTTGATAAGATTTTAACGGTTATGATGAATTACAAAAATGATATTTATATTCTAAATACTGAGCATTCTATAATGAGTATAGAAAATAAAAAACACAGAAGTAATAATCTAAGCAATACCTATCTTTGGCATTGCAGACTAGGTCATATAAATGAGAAACACATTTCCAAGTACATAAAGATGGATACTTAGGGTCAACTGATTTTAAATCATTTGACAAATGCGAGCCATGCCTATTAGGCAAGATGACCAATTTTTTTATTTTTTTACTGAAAAAGGAGAAATAACTACACAATTATTAGACTTAATACATACTGATGTATGTGGACCTATGTCAATCATCGGTAGAGATGGTTTCTCTCTCATCACAGTTACTGATGAACATTCTAGATATAGTTATATATAATTGATGATGTTCAAGCATAAAACACTTAAAAAGTTCAAAGAATTCAAACTTGAAATAGAGAAATAAATAGGTAAAGGTATTCTCATGCTATGATCAGATCGAGATGGAGAATACGAAAAGCATAATTTTTAGATTATCTAAAAGAGAATATGATTATCTCGCAGTGGATTCTGCTACATACACTGCAGTATAATGGTGTATTTGAACGGAGGAATCGCGCATTATTAGATATGGTGCGAATGAGCCATGCAAACCTTCCAAAATTATTTTGGGGCTCATGCACTAATTGCTGCATGCTACACACTAAATTGTGTCCTATCTAAATCGGTTGACAAAACTTCATATGAGTTATGGAAATGAAAAAGACCCAACTTATCTCATATGAAAGTTTGGGGATGTGATGCTTATGTGAAGCGCACTGAATCGAATATGTTTGAGACTAAATTCGATAAATGTATATTTGTGGAATATCCAAAAGAAACAATTGGATATTAATTCTATAATCTTGTTGAGAAGAAGATGCTTATCTCAAGACATGCCATAACCCTAGAGAAAGAGTTCATTCTAGGAGAAAAAGTTCATGAATCCACAAATACCGTTGACCCATTAGATGAGCCTGAGTTTGATCTCACAACTGCTGAGGGACAAACTCTTGATCAAGACATAGAGATTTTTGAAGACACTCAGGCTCAGCATAAATCAAGTAGGACCATTCGACCTCTTAGAAGGTATGAATCCATGATTACTAATCAAGCATTACTAAATAAGGATATGAACCTACCGTTACACAGAAACAAAGTTAAATGTTGACTAAAAGAGATGATAAGAGACCATGAAATTCGAGATGAACTCGATGTATGGAAACAAGTTTTATACCTTGATCGACCAGCCTAATGGGATAAAATCCATATGTTGTAAATGGGTTTACATGAAAAGGTCGACATGATGTAAACATCCATGCATACAAGACAAGGCTAACATTAAAACATTATAAACAAAGATAAAGAGTTGTCTTTGATGAAACTTTATAACATGTAGCCATGCTAAATTCCATTCGAAGTTTAGTTGCAATAGTTGCATACCATAAATATGAGTTATGGAAAATGAATGTCAAAATCACATTCCTTAATAGAAACTTGCAAGAGGAGTACATGACACAACTCGACGGTTTTGAATCCAAATGTCCTTATAAGATATGCAAGCTTTATCAATCTATATATGGATTAAAGCAAGCCTATTGGAGCTAGAATCTTCGATTTGATGAGGCAATCAAAATATTTGATTTTATCAAAAATGAAGATGAACTATGTGTTTACAAGAAGATAGTGAGAGCGTTGTCGTATTCCTATTATTATATGTAGATAACATATTAATAACAATAAATGACTTCTTTATGTTTCAATCGTTGAAATTGTTGTTGTTAAATGATTTCTTCATGAAAGATACATGAGAAGAAACTTGATCTATATAGATAGATATAGAAGATTGCTTAATTCATCCCGATCTGCATAGATAAAATAACCTAGAGTTCATAGATACACCGATGATAACTTTTAGTTAGATTTGATTGATGGCGTATCTTAATAAAGATATGGTTTACTTTTAATAATTGAATGGTTAGTTGGAAAGGTTCCATACTTGAAACAATCGTTGATTCAATAGCATAAACCTAATACACTATTGCTTTAGAAATAGCAAAGAACCGACTTAATAATTTAGTGAGAAATTTATCATGCATAGGTCTCATCAATATGTGTGTGTGTGTGTGTATATATTTAATCATGCATCAATTATGTAAATAAACATACATATAATAGTGTGGATGATTAATGACAAATTCTATCTAGTCTTCCTGAGCCGAAACGAAGACTTTGGTCAATTCTTAGGGGGTATTGCATTGAATCAATATCAATGCGCCATCTCCATGGTTTCCTCCCTCTTCTTGTATCATGAATTAATCCAGCTACAACCTGTATCCTATACTAGTTGGCACGTAGGTCTAAATGAAATTGGATTTGCATGCCCATAATAATAATAACAATGACAAACTCGCAGATCCAAAATAATTAAGATCTCGCAAACCCGTAAAACAATAAGAATTAAACAATCATTCAACACATTCATATGGTCGAGTCCATAATCATCTACTAATAAACATTCATCATATAAATGCTTTCTTATATAATATCTAATATTATATGCAGACATGTTTCAAGAATCTAGCAATTAAGGTCATCTAAAGTATTTAGACAATTGAATCGAAATAATTAAATAATCAATTAATCAAATAATTTAATTAGCGAGTTTATTTAATCAAAATCAAATTTTAATTAAATACTGAAAAAGAGTCCAACTCTAATTCCATAATTATATGGCGAAAATATTTAATTAAAATCAAATTTTAATTAAATAGCAAAATTAGAGTTCAACTCTAATTTCAAGAATAAATTTTAGGGTGGGACAATTTAATTAAAATAAAATTCTAATTAAATTCAAATTAGAATTCAATTCTAAATTCAAAAAACATATTATTAATTAAAATCAAATTTTAATTAAATAATAAAATAAAGTCAAATTCTAATTTAAATTGAATTACATTTTAATTTAGGATAAAACCCTATCTAAAATAAAATTCAATTAAAGGTCAAAGTTTAATATTTAAGTTAAAATCCAATTTTAACTATATATATAAAATCGCCAATTTAAAATGGGTCAAGATTAAAATTTTGGACCAAATCCAAATTTCTAGTTAAAATTGAATTTAAGGTCAAAGATTTTATAAACCAATTTAAAACATTTTCAAAATAATTTTAAACCTCTATTCAAAATTGACAACAAACCCCTTTTGAAAATTGCACTATGACCCAATTTAAAATTGATAAAGGCGCCCATAAATTTTCGAATATTCAAACAGGTCATTCTTTTCAAAATTACAAACTTGAACCCTGGAATCAAATTGCAGACAGGGGCCTCCAATTTCACAAATTGCAAGGGAGGCCTCCGCCCCCCCAAATACTTCCTCACCCGCATCAAAACCCTAGAAGAACTTTCCCTTTCCATTTTCTTTCACTTGCGGTGCCGACGATCCCCATCACCATAGCGGTGGTTCCCGTCGCCTGCAACCATGTGCGCTACGCGCTTCTACACGCAGCTGTTGGCCTGTAGCTGCCAGCCACTGTTCTGATCCATTTTTTTAATTTTCTTTTCAAAACTAGATTTGAAGATAAAATTAATTCTCTAATTACTAGATTCAAGAACAATAATCACAATCAACATTTGATTGTTCAATCATGTAAAAACAGTTTCTAACAAGCACAAAGTAGGCTCTGATAATATTGTTGGGAATTTACTTAAACATGCACAGCGAAAAATAACAAATTTCAATTCCCATCAAGAATCTGTTTTGTGTTTAGATAGAAATTGTGATAGAAATTGTACATTTTTGAGATTTGCAACTCCTTTACTATTCCTTTTGATCCAACAATCCTGATCGATTTCTCATAACTGTTCAATTGTCTAGCATCTAATGGAATCCACACAGAGAATAAGATTGAGAGAGAACCAGAGTTTTGTTTCTTGCACTAGCAAGAATAATGAAAAATCATTATATTTTAAAACCCTAGCAGTTTATTTATATAAGTCCAAATGGGCTCAACCCGTCTTACAACTTAATCCGGTCCAATATTTAATTTATTCAATTAATTAAATCTGGTCCATGAATTAATTAATCTAATCAATTAATTTGGGCCTATTAATAAACAACCCAATTAATTAATTATCCAACACTTGTCAATTAATTAATTGGTAAATCTCATTATTCTAGTTCTCATTTTGTGTGTGACCCATTAAGTTCCAATCATGTGCCTAAGATGCGAATTATTATTTTGATCTAATCAAAATCGATAAACCAAAACACTATTTTGATTTATCGCTAATTTACACTCGTCGTCCTAGATTGACATCTAGCAATGTGTCATGACAATACATGTGACGGGAAATGTCACGCGGTATGACAAAACCAAACTCGTTCGTTTATCGTGAAACTATAATCATTTCATCAATATGATCCGATCAATTATGAGATATGCATATGTGTTAATCTCAATTATCAATCATATCTTTCATTCCATTATTAAGTCAATGTAAGTCGAAAACTCATTTTCGACTTATGGGTACACCTTAACCAATGATTTCATTATCAACTTAACTGGATGAAGTATAGATCATAACATCTTACTATCTAAGAGTGATGAATCATCTATTGATCACTCACAACCTTCATGTGATTCTTATAATACTCGGACAATGCCGTATTAGCAGCCTTTGGCAGAGCAACATCCAATATCACCAAAGTATGACTGTCCTCATATAAGACACTACGATGACCTCAAGTCGAAGGACCAATTTCATTACCGAACGTTAGAGATTAACCACTGATACTCAGATAGTTATCCATGTAGAATCTCCCAGCGGGTCTACAATGTTTTGTTCTATAACAAAACATTCACGCGTTAATTTAAGTGTCACTATACTTTACTTTGTGAGATCAGCTCCTTATTTCATAAGTAAGGAATGCCACACGTGATGGTCTATCCGTAATAACGATATCCGTATCTAGTTATTACTTACGATTACGAATGATTTAAGATTCAATCATATGTAATTTGTATCTCACAATCACAACTTCTTGTGATTAACAAATTACCAAGATTTGAATCTACGGACTCTATTATTTAATATCATAATAGAACTTGTCATAATAAATATATTAGACATATATAAAAAGTGCTTATATCCAAAGTTGATTGGACCTAGAGCATAACACTTATAGTATGTTTGTTCATTTAGGAAACATATTGAACAAGGTCACTCTGTTAAATCGAGTAGTAAAGATATTTTTGCCACCTACAATATTCGAAGGGGTTATGAGTTGAAGTCGATTTTTGTGTCTCTTGAAATCCATTGAAATTAAGGAATAAGTTGTTGTGCATATGGTTGTTATATCTTACAGTGTAAAGCACAGTTTGTGCTTATGTGCCATCGACTACAATTACTAGTACAAAGCTAAGTTGATATAGCACCATACATACCACATTCCTGTGTAGTATACTCAAATTGTACACATTGAAACCATTTGTATTTATTTTGATTCAATGGACATGATTCACTTGAAAATAAATAGAATAATACTTTAACAAAAAACTAAAACACAAAGCCTATAGTTAACCAAAAACGGTGGCTGTGCAAAATCTCACTGGCATACAATCTTCTTCTCTATGTCTTCTTTTTTTTTTTTTTTTTTTTTTTTTTTTTTCTTTTTTTTGGTTCAGTTAGGTGGTTTTCAAATATAAAATCTGTAACTCTTGTTTCTTTCTCCAACAGGCATGAATATGCCATCCATTAATGCTCCCACTGTAAATTCTTTGCACAACTTCGAAAGTTGAATCAGGCGGAGTAGGGTCTTGGCATAGGCAAACCCTTGACGATTCCGCACAGCGGAGTATTGTCAGGAATGTTGTATTCATCACGAAGAGAGCGCTCCGGTGAGAGTACGCTGAAATATAGCTGCTGCCCCAGATACTGCCTCTCAAGAGTCAGTGCTCTTAAGCTCCACATTCCAGCATTGTCCAGCGTAGTCATAATGGCTGCCCAGCTCTTTGGATATACTTGGATTGTGTTCCTACTTATTGCATCCAAAAGATTGTAATTCTTCCTCTTATCTGGTGTCCATCTTCCTGGTTCAATCCTGTTGCATTCATGCATTGTGTTAGTGTTTATATGCGTGCACATGCGGGAGTTACACCCGTTTATCATATATAAGGATATGCCAAAATAAGGTGGATTGGTTAAAATTGAAAATATTAATGAAGAAAAAGAAGATTAACTTATGTTCATTATACTCTCAAGTCGTGTCTAGTTTTGTATACTGTACATGGCACTAGTGTAGGATATGCGGAAATATATGGGGAAGAAAAAAGAAAAGAAGTAGAAAATGTGGTTATTTAATTTGAATTTTAATGTAAGAGCACTAATTCCAGAGCCCTTGAATGTCCACATTTGCTACTACAGAGCACTAATTCCAGAGCCCTGGGACTGCCTCGTGTTATCTGGAATTAGTGCTCTGTAGTAGCAAATGTGGACATTAATATCTACTTAGAAAAGCATATATGATAAGGTCAATCAGAAGAAATTGAATGCTGTATTGAAATATGCTTACGCTACAGCGAAGAAGGAATATCCAGCCAAATGCCATGATTGGACACTCTTCTCATGATTCTCGAATATGATCTCAACAAAGTTGCGGAAAGTGGCGTTTAGCACAATAGGTGCAACTGTCACCGTATCACTTGTTTTAGCAGGTGGTTCATCCTCAATAATGTCATATTTGAACACTTTGTCTGCAACCCCAAAGTATTCAGCCAGCTTCATTGGAGTTTCCGGATCTGTATGCGATACACCATTGACAGCATACCGGAGCTTCCCATCAGCAGCGCCAACTGAATTCACCAACTTGATTGTGCGCGTAATGTTGATCTGGCCATAGTGGTAAGAGCCCTGAGGATTAGGCCTGGCTGCACTGGCTGTCAGGTTCCAGCGGAAGGAACGGAACTGATTGAGGGACCAGGCCCACCCGACCGGTGCCACAGGCAACGCTGAGGAAGCGGGGACCTTGCCACCTTCGTATCGGATGGTGGCAGTGGTGCTGAGGACGGTTTTCGTGAACCGTGTGGAAACCACAAAATAATAGTCCTTTGGTTCTTGATTAGCAGTCACCAAAAATGAATAGCACTGCCCCAGATGCACATCAAGAGAATCATACACATTCTGAACAGTGTGGGATCCCTCAATCTCTACCAATTTCAATGTGTGGCCTTGAATTCTGACATTGATAGTATTTTTCATCCCCACATTACAGACCCTATATCTGTAAGTCTTTCCAGGGATCATGGTGAACATGGGTTCATCTGTACCATCTCCCTTGCCTTGCTTACCATTGATGATAACACCGTCCGGCCTACCAAGAGTCCGCCCGCTGTCTAACGACCTCTTTAAGGTAGCATGGTCCTTTCTGTACCAATCACCAGCCAAAACGGCGTATTCGGCCTCTGGCCTGTCAAATGGCACGGGGATAAGATCCCGGCTATGGACTTTGAGCATTCCGTAGCCACCTGCACCACGGTGTATCGAGGTGCTGGGGTAGTAAAAGTAGCTACCAATCTGATCTTTCACCTGGAAATGGTACGTAAAATTTTTACCTGGCGGAATAGGACAGGTTGTGCCCAGAGTTCCTTCTTGCCAAGAATTCTTCCTCTGCTGAATCCCATTCCAGGTGAAAAGAAATGGCTCGTCAAGGTGGTTAAACACATTGATAACAATGTTATTGTTCGAAGTGCAATTGATTTCTGGCCCTGGAAATTGGCCATTAATGAGAATGACTGGTGTAGGCACTCCCAAGGGGGAGAGATCCCCATAAGTAATATTCCATGTGAAGAACAAATAAGGGTCCTCAGAATGGACCATGGACAGTGTTGCAAGGCATGATATTAGGGTAAAAAACAAAAGATTTATTCTAGCCATTTTTGAAATTTTCCTATCTCTAACAAGTGATATATCAGTGTTAAAAAGGGTTGGGGTCATTCTTATACAAAAGAGGAGTGGTTAGAATTTTTGGGCATTGCCCGCAAGCAACGTTTACTGAGGGAAGTTTTCACATTGCGGTGTTCCTTTAATTTCTCCATTGTCTTTGGCTCCTTGCCAAGAATTTTGGATGAACTTCATGGTTCTCATCTCTCTCTCTCTCTCTATATATAAACAAATGCAGTTATAGTTTGCCAAGTGACATAACAAAATAGCAAGTACGCTTTATTTTTATTTTTTAATTATTAGTTAGTTTTTTTTGTTTTTTTAAATAAAAAAATAAAGAGAGACTAGTTTGGAACGCTCGACATGACGAAGACCGGTAAAACACTATAGGCATGAACAATCTCATCAGTCTTTACAATTCTAAGCATAGATTTGTTAATTGTCAATTAGAAATTTGAATTTTGAACATTCAACAGCTTGTATATCGATTTTGAATATATTCATCGCAATTGGGATGAAGCTATGGACTCCCTGATATATGGCTACAATGTTTTTTTATTTTTTATAGAACCTCTTTTAAGTAACAAATTCGAATGTGACCACAAGTTAGAGGGACATTAAACTTGGTGTTTGGTCACATTAGTGGTGGCAATGGGCTGAGTCGAGCCGGCTCGGCTCGTCGTCCTACGAGCTCGACTAGTGAAAAAAAAGTCGAGTTCGGCTCGATCCATGAGCTCGTGGCTTGTGACGAGCCGAGCTCCAACTTGGCTCGTGAGCTCGGCCTCCGAGCTCTTTTTTTTTTTTTTTTTAAATTTTTTTATAATATATAAGACATATTTTCTAATTTTTTTTTTTAAAAAAAAAATTTGAGTAGCTCGTCTGACATTTTCAAAGCTCGGCTCGTGACTCGTGGCTCGTAGCTCGTTTTAGACGAGCCGAACTCACGAGCCCACGAACTACTCGGCTCGATTGCCACCACTAGGTGACGTGATCAATTAGCTCTTATATGTACTTTCAATTTTTGAACGAAATAAGATTTTCATTTTTGGGCAACTCTACCTGAACATCATGTCGAGGCCCTCCTAAATATATACTGTATTATTTTTCTTAATTAATAAACCATGCCACATGTAATAAGTTAAAGAATTAAACTAATTTGTGTCTTATTTTTAAATGGTATATGTTGTGTCATGAAAAAGAATATAGTCTCACACATTGATTTTATTCGCGATTGTTACATTGCTGACATGCACTTGGCATATAACATTTTCTTGAAAATTGAGTTAACCTTGAAAATTTTCTCTTCAAATAAAGCGTTGGGTTCCCTTGCTCTTGGTCTTATTTGGGATCCTACTCTATAGGTAGGTGATAGTATAAAATCTCGTCAAAATTTTGATCACGAATCTAAAAATTCATACGTCATCCTCATTAAGCTTGGTATAAACCGTGCTCATGCATAGTAGACTTGATTAAGCCTCCGATGCTCAAAAAAACTTTTTGTGCCCATGCATGGTGTAATCCATGGGGGCCAGACTTTGCAATTTGGTACCTGAACTTTTTCATGTCAGCGTTTTGCTCTTTTTCGACAATTTTTCATTTTGTTGGCATAACTTCACATCCAATTGAACTTTGGCACTTTCGCATCTTCATTTTGAAGTTCGACATAACTTTTGTATTGTTGCATTCAGTCCCCACACTTTGAATTTTGTCATTCTTTATGTTTAGGTTGTTTTTTCCTATTCTCCATCAAATCATTGAATTTTATTTATTAAACACATTATCTAATGATTTAGGCGAAATATTTTAATATTAAATGTCGTAGACAGACTCAAACAAAAATGTTAGTTTTACCACTATGCCACTAAGCAATTTTAGTAATAATACTAAAGAAAATATGTTTTCCATCAATTATAATAATTGAAAATAAGAGGTGTAAAATATTTTTTCAATACACTTAATAAAATAATAATAATTCAAACTATAACTTTGAGCATTCTTATATTTCGAGAAGCTTGAACTAGCAAAAGTATCAAAGATTATCTTGTTGGACGAAATACATCAATTAAAGACTACTAAAATAGGTTCCTACTTGAAGTAATGCCAACGATAGATTTGCTGCAAGTGGATAAGGAGATCTTTGCTTGAAAACTCACAAATATGCCATGCATTGATCCTGAAGTGGTTGTACATTAGAAAGCTGACGTACCCTCAATGGTTTATCCAATGCGATACATGTTCCAAACCCGGATGAAAGTTGAAGGATGTGCATTGGTTTCACATATATAAACGGAGCATGTACCCTATGTAAAATCAATTTGTAGGGGAAAGTTGGAGAATCAAAGTAAATCAAATCAAAATCGAAGGCCCGTGTTTACACGGTTTCCTTAAATCGAATTCGCCGCCTCACCGGGGTGCAAGAGATTTTGATCGGTGTTCGATTCCCAGGATACAATCGGTTGTCGGTTTACGCTGCACTACGTTAACCGCCTACGAACTAGCCGTGTCTATCTCTCAAGAATTTTAGCAAAGAAAAGAAAATTAGATCAGGATGGTTTGAGGTTGGAAGGAAAGATTGGTTTTTTTTTTTCTTTTCTCTCCCTTTTTCCACCAAGAGAAGTCCTCTATTTATACCCATAGAGGAGGAGCCAACTCTTTATTTCATAAGGAGTTACAACATTGAAAAGGGCATCAAAGGATGAGTTACAACATTGAGCATCAAAGGAGGAGTTACAACATTGAAAATGAATTATAGCATTGAAAAGAGGAGTTACACACATTTGTATAGTGGGATGAAATTCAAATTCAAATGGATTCAATCAATGGAGGAGGTTTTCATTCAAACATTTTATTTTATATTTTCCAACAATCCCCCACATGAATGAAAATCTAAGACCAAAAACTCAAGAGAGAAAGAAGCGTAGAACGAAACAATCCTGCATAGGATAGGTAGCATTTAGCTTTGAACCTTCCCTTGTGAAACCTATCGGGAATTACTAGCAAACCAGTGGATTTGATGCCTTGAACTGTTTCGCCATTTGTGTAAACCAAGACAATAGATCTCACACAGGACCATTCTAGACACAGCGTAGTTCTCAATGTTGTGTTCATTTTGGCCATGAACACGTCGCCTGGTTCTGCAAGTGTTTGTTCAAGGATGTAGCCTTTCCAATCCTTATAGAAGCGGCCCCACTTCACACTCACATAGGTGACCTCTTAACTCAGTCTTTCACAATAACGGTTAATGGTCATTAAAAGCACAGCTTAACCTACATCTTTCAATCACTGTGAGCACCATAGGAATGAGCAGAAGGAGAACCTTCTAAGTGATTTTCACGAATATACATGATTTAGTTGTCCCTTTGAACCTAGATCCTGGGATCTCCATTCAGCTAGGTTGGGTTTCCACCATGATACCTTTCAAAGTTATAGGCTGCAAGCCCATTCCCCTCGATGCTTTTTCAACTAGCTCTCGAGTTAGCCCTTTGGTTAGCGGATCCGCAATATTATCCTTTTTGACTTTACGTAGTCCAGAGTGATAATACCTTGTGAGAGTAGTTGTCGAATGGTATTATGTCGTCTTCGAATATGTCGAGACTTACCATTATACATATTGCTCTGTGCCCTGCCAATTGCCGATTGATTGTCGCAATAAACACAAATTGCAGGCACGGGCTTTGACCATCTTGGAATATCCTCAACAAACTGGCGAAGCCACTCTGCTTCTTCAGTTGCTTTGTCCAAAGCGATGAATTCTGATTCCATTGTAGATCTTGCGATGCAAGTTTGTTTGGACGATTTCCAAGAGACAGCTGCACCACCAAGAGTGAAGACATATCCACTAGTAGATTTTGAATCTGACATATCTGATATCCAATTTGCATCAGCATACCCTTCGATTACTGCAGGGTATCTTAGAATAATGCAGTCCAAAATCACGAGTGTACCTTAAATAATGTAGCACCCTGAAAATGGCTTTCCAGTGGATAGCACCTGGGTTACTCGTGTAGCGACTCAATCTGCTAACTGAGTATGCTATATCCGGTCTCGTACAAGTCATTAAATACATTAAACTCCCAATTATCCGAGAATATTCTAACTGTGACACACCATCACTAGTGTTCTTGGATAATTGGAGACTCAAATCCACTGGAGTCCTGGCCACAGTGGTATCAGACTTGTTGAACTTGTCTAGTATCTTATCAATGTAATGAGATTGAGATAACGCAAGTCCATTCGGTATTCGAGTAATTTTTACTCCCAAAATGACATCCGCGAGACCCATATCTTTCATGTCAAACTTTGAGTTTAACATATTCTTAGTGGCTTTGATAATCTTATCAGAGCTGCCGACAATGAGCATGTCATCGACGTACAGACACAATATGACATATCCATCATTAGTGTCTTTGACTATACACACTTGTCGCACTCGTTGATTCTAAAACCACTAGAAAGCATAGCATTATCAAACTTTTCATGCCATTGCTTTGGTGCTTGCTTTAAACCATAAAGCGATTTAACCAGTTTACAGACTTTCCTTTCTTGACCTGGAGCCGAAAACCCCTCTGGTTGCTCCATGTAGATTTCTTCATTCAAATCTCCATTTAGGAAAGCTGTTTTTACATCCATTTGATGTATTTCCAGATTTCGCAAGGCCGCAATAGCAATTATCATCCTGATAGAAGTTATTCTCGACACTGGAGAATAAGTATCAAAGTAATCTAAGCCTTCTTTTTGCTTATAACCTTTGATTACTAGCCGAGCTTTATACTTATCAATAGAGCCATCCGCTTTCATCTTTTTCTTGAAGATCCACTTGTAGCCCAAAGGCTTACAGCTCGGTGGAAGATCTACTAATTCCCAGGTATGATTCTGTAGGATAGAATCGATTTCACTCTTGATGGCTTCTTTCCACAGATGACCATCTGGAGAAGATATAGCTTCTTTATAGTTTTGAGGATCATTCTCCATCAAGTATGTGAGAAAATCAGGGCCAAACGTTTTAGAAGTTTTGGTCCTTTTGCTCCGTCTAGGCTCATCCTCACCTTCTTCAACTGGATCTTTACTGCTGCCAGAAGCAGAAGATTCCATAGTCCGTTTAATAGGAGTTAACTGTTTAGGAGATTTACAAGGAAATATATTCTCAAAGAATTGTGCATTCCTAGACTCCATAATCGTGTTCGGATAAATATCAGGTACATTCGAATAATGCACAAGGAACCTATATGCACTACTATTTTGTGCATAACCAATAAACACACAGTCAACTGTCTTGGGTCCAATCTTGACCTTCTTAGGAGGAGGCACTGCGACCTTTGCAAGACACCCCCACATTCGTAAGTATTTATACGAAGGTGTATGACCTGTCCAAAGTTCATACGGAGTCTTATCCATATTCTTTCTTAACACTTTCATTCAATATGTAATTTGCAGAAAGAATAGCTTCTCCCCACATGTTCTGTGGTAATCCAGAACTGATCAACATAGCATTCATCATTTCTTTTAACGTTCGATTCTTACGCTCAGCAATTCCGTTCTGCTGAGGTGAATAAGGTGCAGTAGTTTGGTGAATTATTCCATGTTTAGCACAAAATTCACCAAATGGTGATTCATATTCACCACCACGATCACTTCGTAGTATCTTTATTTTCTTGCTAAGTTGATTTTCAACTTCATTCTTATAAAGAATGAATTTATCGATAGCTTCGTCTTTGCTTTTAAGCAAGTACACATAACAATATCTCGTGCTATCGTCGACAAAAGTAATAAAGTACTTATTGCCGCCTCTTGTTTGGACAAGTTTCAAGTCACACACATCACTGTGGACTAGTCCCAATGGCTCGGTACTTCTTTCAATACTATGAAACGAAGACCTAGTAAGCTTAGCCTCAACGCATGTTTCACATTTATGACTTGAATCAATTTGAAACCTAGGCAAGTAATTTAGTTTGCTTAGTCTACGCAAAGCATTGTAATTTACGTGACCTAATCTACCATGCCACAGATTAGGAGACTCAAGCAAGTAAACAGAAGGAGTTTTCTCATTATTCATAATAGTTGGAGTTACAGCAATTACATTCAATTTAAACAGGCCATCAGTCATATAGCCTTTCCCAACATAAACTCCTATTTTGGTAATCACCAGCTTATCCGCCTCAATGACCATGCGGAAACCATTCTTGCTCAGAAGAGACCCAGAGACTAGATTCTTGCGAATCTCTGGCACGTACAGCACATTAGTCAGAGTAAGCTCTCTGCCAGATGTCATCTTTAGGATCACCTTGCCTTTACCAAGCACTTCAGAAGTTGCAGAGTTTCCCATGAACAACTTTTCACCATTTGTAACTGGTGCAAATGTAGTGAACATGCTCCTATTGGAGCAGACATGGCAAGTGGCCCCAGTGTCCAGCCACCACTCCTTAGGGTTAGACCCCACCAGATTAGCCTCACTAATCACCGCCGTGAGGTTTAGGTCAGACATGTCATCTGAGAGATGATCTCTCTCATTTCCAACCATATTAGCCTGAGGACGTTGCTTGTTATCCCTTCGAGGCTGACGGCAGTCTGCTGATCGATGCCCAACTTTGTCACAATTGAAGCACTTTCCATTGAATTGGAACTTAGGCTTCTTTCCTACCCCGCCGATAGGCTTCAACTGAGACCCTTTCGTGGTCTGCTTTTTGTCTTTCCAATTTCCATTACCCTGTTTGGCTTTAAATGACTGACCTTTCTTAGTGCCAGAACTTTGACCATGTTCCAACACATTAGCCTTCTCAGAGTAAGAATTTCCTGACTTACGTTCAGCTTTTTTGTTATCCTCCTCAATACGCAGCTTGATAATTAAATCCTCGAAAGACATCTCTTTCCTCTTATGCTGCAAATAGCTTTTGAAAGCCTTCCACTGAGAAGGTAGCTTGTGAATAGCAGTAGCCACCTGTAGTGATTCTGACATAGTCAGACCCTCAGCATGCATTTCTTGCAAGAGCACTTGATACTCCTGCACTTGGCTCACCACTGAACGTGAATCAACCATTTCGAAGTCCATGTATCGACTGGCCAAGAATTTCTTAGACCCAGCATCCTCGGATTTGTACTTCTTTTCTAAGGACTCCCAAAGCTCCTTAGCAGACTTCTTTACCACATACACGTGATACAGAGAATTCTGTAGGCCATCCAAGACATAGTTGCGACACAAGAAATCAGCACTTTTCCATGCATCCCATGCTGCACGCCTATGCATATCAGTGTCATTTTCAGCCACGACCGGGGCATCCTCGGTGAGGAAACGTGCAAGGCCCAAAGTAGTAAGATAAAAAATCATCTTATTCTGCCATGTCTTAAAATCAGTGCCAGCAAACTTATCCGGTCGAATTGCATGATTCACCGGAAATGGAACTGGAAACGTTGGCAAAGATGCCGAGGCCGCAGCCCTAGGCATTGGCAAAGGTATTGTGCCAAACTGGATTGCCGAGGCCGCAGCCGTAGGCAAAGTTGAGTTCACTCCAACATGAGTAATCTCGCCTCCAATTATCCCGTCAATGGGAGGAATGCCAGTCGTGGTCTCCATAGGGTTAACAGCGGTCCCAACAGTGTTGCTTCCATTGTTCACATCGTCAGTTCCGTGTGATGCCATTTATCCTTAAAGAACGACAACAAAAATTTTTTTTTTTTTTAGAATAATAATAAGTTTTAAACTAGGTATAGATTCAAGATCTATGTTATCAATTCGAAACAAAATTAAAAAAAAAAGTTACGGAATTGAATATGAGAGCAAATCATATAGTCAAATAACTTAACAATTATTTAAACATGAATTAACAAATCATTAACAATGATTAAAATCAATCATTAAAAGAAAAGTAGGCAATAATTATCAAAAAGTTAAATAATAATTGTCAAATGATATAATCCAAATGATATAATCATTGTCAAAAATAATTGCCAAATGATATAATCATTGTCACAAATAATTGCCAAATGATATAATCATTGTCAAAAGATTATAAACCATGCAAAATCATGCAAAACCACTTGTTCTCATGCAAAACACGGGAACTTACTTTCTGATTTTTTTTTTCTTTCAATTTGAACGACACGATAACTACCTTAATGAAACTTTATGTAAATGGTAAACATAACTGATGAAACATGAACTGATGAAAGAAAAAACCACGAACTGAAAAAAGGAAAAGAAAAAAAAACCAGATGATGAATGAAATAACAGAAACCGAAACAGATGAACAAATTAAATTGATTCCCCAAATGGAATTCGATTTAAGCTTGTAGGGGAAAGTTGGAGAATCAAAGTAAATCAAATCAAAACCGAAGGCCCGTGTTTACACGGTTTCCTTAAATCGAATTCGCCGCCTCACCGGGGTGCAAGAAATTTTGATCGGTGTTCGATTCCCAGGATACAATCGGTTGTCGGTTTACGCTGCACTACGTTAACCGCCTACGAACTAGCCGTGTCTATCTCTCAAGAATTTTAGCAAAGAAAAGAAAATTAGATCAGGATGGTTTGAGGTTGGAAGGAAAGATTGGTTTTTTTTTTTCTTTTCTCTCCCTTTTTCCACCAAGAGAAGTCCTCTATTTATACCCATAGAGGAGGAGCCAACTCTTTATTTCATAAGGAGTTACAACATTGAAAAGGGCATCAAAGGATGAGTTACAACATTGAGCATCAAAGGAGGAGTTACAACATTGAAAATGAATTATAGCATTGAAAAGAGGAGTTACACACATTTGTATAGTGGGATGAAATTCAAATTCAAATGGATTCAATCAATGGAGGAGGTTTTCATTCAAACATTTTATTTTATATTTTCCAACACAATTAATGTGGCTCATGTAATATTATTAAGAATTAATTAAAATGATTTTATATTTCTAAAATTCAATTGGCCCATTGAAAAATGACAGCTTCATAACAGCACATTTTGATGAAAAGTGGGTAGTTTTTTAAGGTCCATGATAAACCGACTCTCCTTGCCTATAAGCATGAATAAAATTCATCAAATAAATACGTTCAATCACAGAGAGAAAAAGATAGAAAATAGTTTATTATTGCTATGGATCAACGTATGTTCCTTGATCAATTTATTTAACTGTGAATATCATAGAATTCTAAAGATTTTGATATTAAAGTTTAATTGCTTACATGTGGTATCAGAGCCGGGTTTGGCTAGAAATCCAAGGCCAATAGATCCCTTGCCAATAGGGGGAGGGGGACATGTGTCCCCCTTGGAAATCCTGGGCCCATGTGGTCCTGGATAAGTGGCATTACTCATCAAAGTCAAGGTTATGAAATTCTTGATTTTCTTTTGAAGATTATCGTTTTCCTGCTTATCGATTCTTAATTATTTCTTATAGATTTATTGATTAAGGCTTAAAATCAGGGAAAAAAAAAAGTTACGCAACTGAATTTCATTGAAAAGCATGAATTAGTATCCATAAACTAGGAAGCTAAATTATTGTCATCTGAAAAGTACAAAGTCACTTGCAGTTATTATTGTTTTCATCTGTCATGTAAATTAATGATTCTCTAGACTTAATATTGAATCATGCTACATTGACATAATTATTGACAAAAAGGTTGGCAGAATGTCATATGGCACTTCATCATTGAACTATTTTAAACACAGTCCATTTTTTCATCTAATCACATCTTACCAAATAACATTATGTCATTCCATATGTCAACCACTTTCTATCAAAGTGGTATAATCTGAGATTTGGGGTTTTCAATTTTCTAGTAGCTTTATGGGGGACCACAATGATTTATAACATATGATAATTATATGGGTTTTCAGTTTTATATGTCCATTATTAATTTAATTGTGATTATTAGTGTCCCTGAATGCCGACATATGTTTTGTGTATTGCTTAAAAATGCTAATAGACGAGTGATGGGTTTATCACATGTTTTGTGGTTAAACGTGAACATGTAATATATGAATAAACAAGATAATAACTAGTAACATTAAACCATAAATGTTATATTTATGTAATTAATGGTCGATTAATGTTGTTTGTTAGTGCCTAATTGGCCAAATCTTGTGGTATTACAAACATTAAATTGCATTATTTATTTATCAATTACTATTGATAGTTTGATTTTGTAAATGAAGATGACATTAGTATTATTGGTGTAAGAGTATATTGATATTCATAGATTATAAAATTGTTATGGATCAGCCAAAAGCTAATCGATTAATTTTATTAATCTTGAACATGATCGTTATTAATTGATATACTTAATCATAGTGTTTTGTATATCCAAATATATCATATATGTTTGATTAGAGTATATTAATTAGCATCATTATTTTATTATGATTGTATAACGTAGTGTCACCCAAAGGAGAACACGGTATAAATTTAATGTTATGTTATCTAAATTTGAACTTAAGTATTTAAGTCAAAACTCAAAACATTTATATTGGAGCATTTTATATTTTGCAATATATATTCCCATTTCTGTGCATTCTCATGCTTCATTTGTACCACTATTCAATAGGCTCAATTTCTCTAACTGTTATGAACAAGTTCAATTTAACTTAGGTGTTTTGGACTTAGACTCACTACAACAAAAATGCCATTTTGCAACACTTAAAAGGCAACATTTATGTATTAAATGTTGTTAAATGGGTCAATTGCAACATTCGAATAGGTGAATGTTGCCATTGCGTAACATAATTAAGCTTTGGCAACATTTTTTAAGTGAATGTTGCGATAGATCCCTTTTTGCAACGTTTATTTAGTGTTGCAAAAAATAAAACTTTTCGCAACGTTTATAAAACGTTGCAAAAAACTTTATCTTTCGCAACGTTTTTTAAACGTTGCTAAAAGAGTCTTTTGTAACGTTTATAAAACGTTGCGAAAAACTTATCTTTCGCAACGTTTTATAAACGTTGCAAAAGACAAACCTTTTGGCAACGTTTAGAAAACGTTGCGAAAAGTTAAAAGTTTTGGCAACGTTTTATAAATGTTGCCAAAAGGTTTGTCTTTCGCAACGTTTAATAAACGTTGTAGAAAGAAAATACTAAAGGTGGGTCGGGTTTTGGGTTAAGTAGGCGATCCGATTTTAACTTAAACATACGACTGAAGACTCTCTATTACAATCCCTGAATCGATTTCTCCCTAATTCCATTTCTTCAGAGGGAGCCCTGGGTCGATTTCCCCTAAATTCCATCGTCGTCTTCGTCTCACAACGTCGCTTCCTGGACACTAGACTTCAGAGCTACACCAGACGGTGGTTGTCGTCTTCTTCGTCTTCCTAGCAACACCAGACGCAAGTTATCTTCGCCTTCGTCTTCCAAGCAACACCGTACTGTCCACACGCGGACCCACATCCCCGTAGGTGAAGCTTATTCAAAACGCGAAAAAGGGAAAGAGGTAATATCCTGAATTTGTTAGTGGAAACTCAACTGTTAATTGTCTCTTTTTTGTGTTATTTTGACTGAATGTTTTGCTATAATTTAATTTGATTATCTTGACTTTGTAAGAATTTGTTTTGCTTTCAGTATAAAAGGGTTTGGCATGTTGGGTTTGGGTGTGAAGAAAGTGGGGAATTGAAGGATAGGAACGATGTTGCATTTGGGAGACTTGTGGAGCAGAAGAAGTAGGTAAGGTGCCCCCGGTGCCGACATTTTGTCGAACTCACTGAGGGTTGCCAAATTATCAAATGCAGGTAAAATTTTAATTCTATCTGCGAGTTTCTTAATTGGTTTTGTATATATGCGTTTTATGTGTTTGTGAAAATTCCTTAATGAATATTTGGGTAAAGAGTGGAGTGTTCTTTTCTTAAATTAAGTAGGGGAAAGTGAATTTGGGTTTTGGATCATGATACTTTTAGCTGTGGTAAGTGAATTTTATAGTTCAATTGCGGCCAGAATGTATTAGAAGTCGAAAACCGTTGGGAAATTTTGGATTATTCGACTGGACCTGAATGTCTGTGGTTGATTAGTATTGCTTCTTATTTCATATATTTCTAAAACCAGATGTTCTGTATTTGTTATTATTATTATTGGGGGATGAAGGTTTTATTTCTTTTGAGTTTTCTTTAATTTATTATTATTATTATTTATTTATTTATTTTGATTTTCTTCTTCTTGTAGTTACATTTTTTTCTTAGTTGAAAGTGACTGCAAAATTGTCTTCTCACACAATTTAACATCTTGTTTGATTGAAATTTATAACTGTCCAAGAGGACTTCTTTCCTGCAAAACTGAAAATTGGGAACCCAACTGTGAAAAAGGAAAATGACCAGGGACCCAAGTGCCAATGTCCGTGAATGTTGGGAACTGTTGCTGCTACTTTTCCAAAATTTTCAACTTTGCTTGTGTGCTGCTACTGGTGTAATTACTCTTGTTCTTGTTCGGATCATATGAAAGAAAGGAATAGCTGTGGCTATATGAATTTTCTATATCTTTGTATTTCCGAGCTTAATATGTGATTGCGGTTTTTTCCCCTACTTTAATTAGAGAAGCCACATTTCATCAACCAAAGTTAATCAGTCCCTATTATCGCTTTTCTGTTATATTTAAGATTATCTTCTACTGCTGACCAAGAAGTGGAAATTGGTACTATATGATTTATTAATCACAGAGACAGCAGAATCTATGTGTCAAAAGCTGGATGTGCTATAGATTCAATTTTGGATCAAAAGACAGATAAATGTCTGTGGTTGATTAGTATTGCTTCTTATTTCATATATTTCTAAAACCAGATGTTCTGTATTTGTATATAAAATAGCTTCTTTTAAATAACCCCATCTGTAGAGAGCATTAGGAAGTTGAACAGATTAAGCAATTTAATTTCTATGATATTTCTTGATATTATCTTTTTTGATTTTGTTATCCTTTATTCTGTTTTCTTGGTGTGGTTTGCTATCTAAATTTAAACGTTAAGGAACCTTTTCTAAAACTGTTCACTTTGCTTATTGCTATTTTAGTGAAAAGAGGAGCAATAGTATCATTTTGAGGTTGCCTCTCAATGACTAGTTAATCTAATATTGGTCATGACTTGTGATGTATCTCTTTCCATTGTTCATTAATTTTTGTTAATATTGGTTATGACTTGTGATGTATCTCTTTCCATTGATGTTCATTGATTTTTGTGAACACATTTCAAATATACTCTAATGGATAACTTCTGTACTTTTACATTTTGTGTTTTCATTGTTACTACGATAAATATTCTCTCACTGCTTTCCATCCACTTTATGTTGTAGTATGAAACCTTTTGCATCAGACGGTACAGAGAGGTTATTTGAGGAAATTGTATTGAAACAAATTGACCCAAATGAAATATATTAAGGAGTGGGTATATATAGAAAGAGTAAAAGACATTCTAAAACTGCTCTGTATGTGGAAGTTTCCTTAGGAAAAAAAAATGCTAAATTTTAAAACTTTCCTTTTTCCTTTTTCCTCAGTCTCCAGTTTCCGCTTCTTAGGAATTAATTAGTAATTTCTTGTGTGGACACACCCACAATTATGAAAGCATCCTAGAGTAAAAAAACTTGTCATCACCGAAATGCCCTTAATTCTTGTTTATATAGTTTAGTCTGTTGCTTATGTGCTATTGATTTTGGTCTATCCATTTGCTTCATATTTATTATTTTCTTTACAAGATATTTATTATTTTCCTTGTAGGTAACCAAGCAGAGCTCCTATATTTGTACATGGTGAATTTTGTATAAAATGGACAATAGTAGCTTCAAGTTAGTTTGATGAAATGGAGATGCAAGAAGAAGACATTTATTTCCATTTTATATTTTGTATGGTTTAAATATATGTAATGAAATTTTAATCTCATTTTATCAAAAAAATGTCGTTTTGTAAATGTTGCTTAATTTACATATCTCAGTTTCATGTACTATATATTGGTATTAGTAAAAGTACGTGAAATAATTACAAATAACGCGAAAAAAGCAAAATATTTGTTAATAAAATACAACGTTTTGGCAACGTTCAAAAAACGTTGCCAAAAGTTAGCCAACATGACCTTTTGGCAACGTTTAAAAAATGTTGCCAAAAGGGTCACTTTCGGCAACACTTAAAAAACGTTGCCAAAAGTGACCATTTGGCAACGTTTAAACGTTGCGAAAGGTCACTTGGCAACGTTTTTTAAACGTTGCGAAAAGTCTTTCGCAACGTTTAAAAAACGTTGCCGTATCCTTCCACTCTACGGCAACACTGAGGTTTGCAACATTCGTCCAAATGTTGCAAAAGGTCTTTAGCAACATTTTTCAAACGTTGCAAAAAGCTTTTTTTGTTGTAGTGACTTCACACTTCAAGACCACCGTGTAATTTGATGGTTCTCGTACTATACACGAGCATGTTACTGAAATGGGTAACATTGCAGCAAAACTTAATACTCTTGGGATGACTGTGTATGAGAACTTCATAGTACAGTTTATCACTGACTCCTTACCTCTTGAGTATGGTCCATTCCATGCGACCTATAACACCTTAAATGACAAATGAAATGTGAATGAATTGCACAGTATGCTCGTGTAAGAGGAGACAAGGCTTAAGAATCAATGAACTTATTCAGTTCATCTCAAAAGTCATCAAAGAGCTAGAAAGAAATATAAGAAAATGTCTGGAAAGAGCATTAAGCAAGGACCACTAAAAATAAATGAGTCTTCTACCCAAATTCATAATAGGGAGCACAAGAAATATATGTGTCATTTTTGTTGCAAACCTTGACACCATAAAAGGAATTGCCTCAAACGTAACACATGGTTCGAAAGTAAAGGTAAGATTATTTCTTATGTATATTTCGAATCTAATTTAGCAAAAGCTCCTTAGAATACTTGGTGGATTGATTTCGAATGTAACACTCATGTTACCTATAAGATGCAAAGATTCCTTTCAATCTAGACCATGAATTCAAACGAAAAGTTTGTTCTTATGGGCAATCGAGTCAAAGCTCCAGTTGAAACCATTAGAACCTATCATTTGATTTTAGATACTAGACATCATTTAGATTTATTTCAGATTCTTTATGTACCTTCTAATTCTTGCAATTTAGTTTCATTATCGTAACTTGATTTAGTTGGATATTTTTGTAATGGTGAAAATAGACGTTTAAATTTGTTTCAAATAAAATTATCTTATCAGTTCCGCTATTCTTTGTGATAACTTATATAAATTAAAGTTTGATATTTTCTTTACCGAGACTCTTTTAACCTTTCATTATAATGTTGGTACTAAACGTAATTTATTGAATGAACGATTTGATAACTTGTAGCATAAACGTTTAGGGTCACATATCCAATGAAATGATAGAAAAATTAATAAAGAATGAAATCCTTCCTATTTTAGATTTTAGTGATTTAGGAACCTGTATAGATTCTATTAATGGTAAACAAACTATACACACAAAGAAATGAGTCACAAGAAGTACACAGCTTCTTGAGATGATAAACATAGATATTTCTGGCCCTTTTGGTTTTCCATCATTCACTGGAGAAAAAAAGTATTTTATCACTTTTATTGACGACTTTTCACTTTATAGTTTTGTCTATCTATTGCATGAAAAGTCTCAAGATGTAAATCCTTTAAAGATATCTATCAATGAAGTTGAACGACAATTAGAAAGAAAGATGAAAATTATTAGTTTTGATAGAGGTGGTGAATATTATGGAATGTGTGATGAAACTGGACAACACTCTATTTTATTTGCTAAGTTTCTTGAAAGACATGACATATGTTTTTAATAACTATGCCAAGCTCACCACAATAGAATGGTGAAGAGAACCCACGTAGTAGCGACGACTACGAAACCCACAATGAGATTGAAATCAAACCCCAAGAAAGCCAATGAACAAAGTTTTGGATTTAACCCAAAAACGATGAAGCAAGCAACCAACAAACAGTAGATTTGTCGACCTCCTGATTACACAATTTATGAATCTTACCCGAATTTGTGAACGTCACAAGATAATAATCTTGATAAGTTCGATTTGAACATCACAAGAAGTGAATTTTTGATAAGTTCGGGTTGTTCAATCAATGACAAGGATTTGACGGCAATTGCCTCGAGAATAATCTCTCAAATTAATTCATATCAAAAGTCTCCTTACAATGAATAATAAAGATACTATTTATAGTAAACCCTAATTAAGCTAGTTAAAACGGAATTAAACTCTAAGATATAAAAAAAGTTACTAAAATAAGAATTCTAGCTAAAATAAAAGACTTCGCACAAAAGGAAATTTCCGCCTCCCAGATCACATCAAATGGTGTAACGGAAAGGTATAATCGTACTTTAATAGGAATGGTTAGGTATATGTTGAGCAAATCTTCTTTACCTTTTTTTTTTTTTTTTTTTTTGTGGATGTATGCATTAAAGGCAACAATGTATTTGCAAAACAGGGTTCCTAGTAAAATAGTTCCAAATACTCATTTTGAACTGCAGATGGGAGGAAATCCAGTTTAAGGAACCTTTATGTTTGGGGTTACTTGGAAAAAGTAAGAATTTATAATCCATATGTAAAGAAACTAACCTCAAGAACAATTAGTGAATTTTTCATTGGCTAGCCTCAACTTTTTCTAATGTTGTTGTTCCTCAAATTGTTGAATGACATGACAATTTGTCAGAACAATAAATACATGATCAAACACCTCACAATGAAGTTGCTACTAATGAACCTACACTAAATAAACCACAAGTAATAACATTAAAAAGATCACTAAGACAACATAGACCTACTATTTCTAATGATTATGTGGTTTACCTATAAGATTTTGAATTTAACTAGAGAATTGTTGATGACGATTCAGTTTCCTTTTCACAAGCCATTGAGAGTGCTAATTCTAATAAGTGGTTAGATGCTATGAAAGATAAGTTGAAATCTAGAGCATAATGAAGTCTGTGATCCCTTCGAATTACCAGAATCCTGTAAAAGAGTTGGGTACAAATGGGTTTTTAAGACCAACATTGACTTTAATAGTAATATCAAATAATATAAAGCTTATTAAAGACATCCACACATTCTTAGTGACTTTTAAGGGTCCACTGCGGAAGGTTGATTGGGGTTAAAGATTTCCCAGCCATATATATAATAAAAATCAAGAATATAGGGAAAGAGGGACATAAACCTGACCTCCAAAAAAGCAACAATGCAACAAGTGAATAAAAAAAATAAAGGAAATAAATAGGGAAGTACTACTTCCCTATACAATGGAATTAATGAAAAAAATTGGAATCTAAGCTACCAACCTCTAAGGTTGGACAATCCATGCCTATCGATCTGCACCAATGTCCTAATCTACCCGGTGATCCCAACCCTCTGAAACAAGTGAATCTGCAACCATGTTCTCCTTTTCCGTAGATGTGAGAAACTTGTCTCTATCGAAGGAGATGATGTCTCTGATCTGTTTAAGAGTGCCCTGAATCTTCCATAGTCCTCTGTCCCTGATGATGCAGTGAATAGCCACGATCGAATCTGTTCAACCTAAATAGCTGATATCACAATTCCTCTAGCCAATAGAATCATGTCATGTATAGCTTTGAGCTCGACTTCTAAAATCAAACATGGGTTATATAATGTTGAGAATGCCCTAATGCAGTGTCATGTGTGGTCCATAATGATTACCCCACCATTCATAAATCAATCCTTGAAGCATCTACAAGTTTTGATCTTGTAAAATCCCACTGGTGGGGTGCGCCAAATAACCATAATAGGTGATTGAGGAGGGAAAGTCATGGAAATACCAAAGAGTGGTGCAAGTATTAAGTCTTCTTGCCAATGTACAGCTCTAAAAAGTCTTCCTATATGAAGAGAAGAGACCATGTGGTATACCCTCCAAATGATCCATCTGGCCACCATGCGGATCTCCCTATGCTTCGCATCATTCCTCTCAGTTTATAAAAACTAGAATATCAGTAGAGGAATGATAATACGAATGTGTCTATAGTGAACGTACTATCCAAAATAACTATAACTCCAGAATCTTTGTTTGATCCCCTATTCTGATCTCATAGGTATCTGAAAAAGTCCCTAAAGTGCTGCAATACCTGATTAGAAATGATGTTGCTAGTGAAGATATGACTGATGGTCTCAATCTTAGAGCAACACTGACATCGAGAAGTCAACTAACGCACAATCCTCCTCTGAATGACTATATGTACTAGAATGAGATCCTGCTATAATCTCCAACAGAAGAATGAGATAGAGGTGGGAAAAATAGAGCACAACAGTAATTGATATGAGTCCTGAGACTGGCGAACTGAACGGATTAACTGACATGCTGAATTGGTAGCAAAGATACCATTCGATGTAACCCTCCAAATAATACGGTCCGGGGCATCTACACATAAAGGTATCGTCCCTATCTGTTTCGCCATGTGGGGGAGGATGAGCCTATAATAATCATCTAAAATCCTACCCAGTGTCATCAAAGAAATCATGCACCATCACAAATGTGTGCTGCCTGTTTGGGAATAGGGATGTCAGTGCAGTATCACCCATCCAGCAGTTGTGTAATATAAAGCAAATTTATTGTCAAAGGTTTTACGTAAAAAGATAGCATTGGTTATAATTAAACTTTTTCACTTGTCTCCAAGAAAGACTCATTTAGAATTATGATGGATTTGGTAATTCATTATTACTTAGAGCTATATCAAATGGATGAAAACCCGTCTTTCTAAATGGAAGTTTATATGATGTGGATCAACCTGAAGGATTTTCATTTGAAGGAAAGGAACACATGGTGTGAAAGTTAAATAAATCACTATACGGACTTAAGATGTTAAAAACATTGTTGACCGATGTATATATCTAAAGGTCAGTGGAAACATGTTTATATACTTGATTTTTTATGTTGATAACATCTTGCTAGCTATTAATGATCTTATTCTATTATACGAGACTAAGAAATTTCTTTCTAAAAACTTTGTAATGAAATATATGGGAAAGGCAACTTATGTGACTGGAATTAAAATATTTCAAGATAGGTCACAAGGATTGTCAAGGTTGTCTTAGAAAACATATTTTAATAAAGTTTTAGAGTGATTTAGGATGGAAAATTGTTCGGTAAGTATCGTTCCAATTCAGAAAGGAGACAAATTTATTCTCATATAATGTCCTAAGTACGATTTGGAATGCCAACAAATGACAGTTATTCCTTATATGCATCTATAGTTGGAAGCTTAATCTTGCATCAGGCCAAACGTCTATTTTGCCATCAGAATGCTTGGGCAGATATCAAAATAACCCAGACATTGATCAATGGAAAGTCACAAAGAAAGTATTGAGATACTTGTAAGGAACAAAAGACCACATGATCACTTATAGGAGATTTGATTACTTGAAAGTCATTGGGTATTCGAATTTAGACTTTGCTAGATGTGTGGGTGTTAGAAAGTCCACATTGGGCTATTTGTTCGTCTTAGCTGGTGGGGTTATATCATAGAAAAGTGTGAAACAATCACTCATTACTGCATCCACTATAAAAGTTGAGTTTGTGGCATGCTTTAAGGCCACAATTCAAGATAATTGGCTGGGAAACTTTATTTCAAGGCTTGGAATTATCGACAATATTACCAAGCTGCTGAAGTTTTATTGTGACAATTCTACAACAGTCTTCTTCTCAAAGAACGATAAGTATTCTAAAGATGTTAAATACATGGAACTGAAATACTTTGTGGTTAAAGAAGAAGTTCAAAAATAAAAAAACATCAATCGAGCATATTAGCACCAATCTTATTATTGCAGATCCACTATCAAATAGATTGCCACCAAAGACATTTAATAAGTATGTCAAAAGAATAGGCATTATTGGAAATGATCATTGACATTGTGAAATTTATGTATTTGACAATTTGACCTCGTTTATGTATTATTTTTTATAAAAAAATTATTTCTATTATAATAGTTGGTATATGTATATGCGCATTATGCTATAGACCACATAATGATACAATATTACACGGGCCAAGTGGGAGAACGTAAGACCGATTAATGTGGCTCATGTAATATTATTAAGACTTAATTGAAGTGATTTTATATTTCTAAAATGCAATTGGCCCATTGAGAAGTTTTCGTTTTATAACTTCACACTTTAATGGAAAGTTTGTAGTTTTTAAGGCCTATGAGAAACTGCAACTCTCTATCTATAAGCGTGAACGTAACTCATCAAATACATACGTTTAATTACAGAGAAAAAAAAAAATAGAACAATTTCTTGGTTTTTCTTTTTTGCTGATTCAAATTTTCCAATTAATTGCTATGGATCAAGGTACGTTCCTTGGTCAAATTATTTATATGTGAAAATCATAGAATTCTAAAGGTCTTGGAATTAGTGTTTAATTACACCCCAAAATTAAATTGTTAGTAGATTCCATCTCGAGATACGAGGTTTAAAGTTCCATGGATATTTTTGAAGGGTACTACTAGATTTACTGGCTCTTTAAGATGAAGAGAAGAGAAATATTATCTCTAACAGAGGGATCTATTTTTATCGTGTGATGTCATTCGACTTCAAGAATGCCAAAGCCTCAAGCCACCAATGAAAGGATAGTGAATATCATATTGAAAGAGTTTATGTATTCGGTATATACATCTGATGTGATGGATAGAAAATGCAAAGGAGGTTGTTCCATAAATGATTTTAAGGAAGTTTTCGACATACGCATGAAGCTCGATCCTAAAAAATGTGCTTTCGGATAAGGTTAGAAATCTCTTAGCAATGGTCGCTCTAAAGGTGTATGAGTTGAGCGACTACACAAGGCCTCAACATTATAGGAGCATAAAATATATATATTATAGGTGTACATATATGTATGATTATATATTTAAAATGTTTTATTAATTTTAAAATTTTTATTATTTTGTTAACTTAAAGGGCACAATATTTATGAAAAAAAAAAGTAAAATAATAAAATTATATTTTTTTAATATTTTTTTAAATTTAACAAATAATTGAAAATAATATTTTTTTTTTCTAATTTAAAAAAATCTAGCT
Source organism: Osmanthus fragrans (assembly GCA_019395295.1). NCBI lineage: Eukaryota > Viridiplantae > Streptophyta > Magnoliopsida > Lamiales > Oleaceae > Osmanthus > Osmanthus fragrans. The sequence goes on along the minus strand of CM033344.1, from coordinate 19,403,405 downwards.
TTCGAATATATATATATATATATATATATATATATATATATATATATATATATATATATATATATTAAACTTCGTTGACCAATTACTAACCCCAAATGATTAAGGTGAAAAATGAAAAGCTAACCCCCGATCCCTTTTTACCTTTCATTCTCTCGTGTCCTTTAATTCATGATGAACAGTTAAATAGAAAAGATAAGAACTCTACCATTAGTCTTTGTTGCTTGCTCTAGAATAGCATAATCTACATCGTATCATCATCATTTTATTGGTGTAGGTTGTCCTCTTGTTAATTGCTATTTTGTGAAAAAAATTTGGTTTTAGAAAAGTAAGTTTTTGTTACATGAAAAGGGCACAATTTTAATTTTAATTTTTTTATTGGTGACGGTAAGGGTTTTTTTTTGTTTTTTTGTTTTTACCACATGAAAGGGACACAATTTTAAAATAGAATCATACTATATGTACATCTTGTCTTACATTAAATTTTACATTCTTCCACATGATACCATCATAATCTTTAATTTTCCCAACATCATTTCACATTACTGTTCAAATTGTGCCACATAGACAACAATATCATAGAAGAGGTACACAAGAATGTACATCTAGCAAAATTCTTTAAAATATCGGGTTAATTTCAGAAATGGTCACTGAAGTTACATGAAAATTACAAAATGGTCACTGAACTTCAAAACTTTCATGAACGGTCACTCAAGTTTCAAGTGCTTTCAGAAATGGTCACTGAAGTTTAAGATTTTCACCAACGGTCACTGAAATTTAGGAGATGTTTCACTAACGGTCACAGAAGTTACAAAAGGTTTCAGGAACGGTCACTGAAGGGTCATGCATTTTTTCAGTTTTTTGGGGGACTTTTTCGGCCACTTCCGACCACCAAAATCGCCGGATTTTGATACATTTGGAAAGCCCACAATCTCCTCTTCAATTACCACCCAAAATCTCCCCCAAACTCCAAATGATTCGACCGTAAAATCGCCGCAAAAGTCGCCCAAAAAATTGGAAAAATTTGTCCAAATTTTTCCGACTTTCCGGCAACTTCCGACCACCAAAATCGCCGGATTTTGATACCGTTGGAAAGCCCACAATGTCCTCTTCAATTACCACCCAAAATCTCCCCCAAACTCCAAAAGATTCGACCGAAAAATCGCCGCAAAGTCAGCTTGAAAAATATGAGCAGATTTTCGGCCTTTTTGGGTAGCTGACTTTACGGCGATTTTTCGGTCGAATATTTTGGAGTTTGGGGGAGATTTTGGGTGGTAATTGAAGAGGACATTGTGGGATTTCCAAAGGTATCAAAATCCGGCGACTTTGGTGGTCGGAAGTTTCTGGAAAGTCGTCGCAAAGTCGTCCAAAAAATTGGAAAAATCTAGGCAGATTTTTTCAATTTTTTGAGCGACTTTTGCGGCAATTTTCAGGTCGAATCCTTTGGAGTTTGGGGGAGATTTTGGGTGATAATAGAAGAGGAGATTGTGGGCTTTCCAAAGGTATCAAAATCCGGCGATTTTGGTGGTCGGAAGTGGCCGAAAAAGTCGCCCAAAAAACTGAAAAAAAATGCATGACCCTTCAGTGACCGTTCCTGAAACTTTTTGTAACTTCAGTGACCGTTAGTGAAATATCTCCTAAACTTCAGTGACCGTTGGTGAAAATCTTAAACTTCAGTGACCATTTCTGAAAGCACCTGAAACTTGAGTGACCGTTCATGAAAGTTTTGAACTTTAGTGACCATTTTGTAATTTTCATGTAATTTCAGTGACCATTTCTGAAATTAACCCTTAAAATATCACTCAAGATACCCAAAAATTCAAGGCCGGCCTGGTCTCCTGGAGGGAATAAGAAGCAAAACCTTAGAAGATAAAGGCATTACAAAAGATAGAACAACCACAGAAACCTCCATGAAGTTAAGAAGCTCAGAGGAAAAATAACGTCACTTAGTAGGTTTCTGTCACGAGAAGGGGACAAAATTCACCAATTTTCACGGCGTTAAATGGTAAAAAGAAAATTGAATAGGGAGAGGAGTGTTAGTGGGATTTCTAAATTGATCAAGAAACACATTTCCTCACTACCACTCCTAAATTCGTGGTGGTGAATAATTGTTTGTGTTTAGCAGCATTACATGAAGTAGTTGCTGCTGTTTTTGTGACAGCCCACAATTGTTCTCCTATTGATATGCATTTAGTTAATTTTATCGCCAATTTTTATATAATAAAATAATATTGTATCAAACACCTCTTAATATCTTTTTTAAAATAGTTTTCAAGTCGTTTAATAATATTGTAAAGTTGTAAACAAAGTAGGTGTTTGACTTTGAGATTCTTATCTTCCTTTATTAAAGACATATTAAAAATGATACATACTTTTTATATTAATTCTATTAGTATTCTATTAGGTTTTCATGATGATTAGACCCACTGAATCACAGTCTAGTAAATCATCACCCTGTCTTTTGAGGGTATGCACAACCTTGAGCATATGCATTATATGTACAAAATAACATGAGTGAAGACCTAGTAAGTTTATGCATAGACATGAGTATGACTTTCTATATTTAATTTCTCGATATCTCAGTTTACTCATTTTTCATCTTCTGGGTCTTGAAGCCCACTTCAATGTACCTTATGAGTTCAAATATAATATAGATAATAACAAAAGCGTTACTGCCGCTACAACAACTCAGAAAACTCCATTAGCATATAAATCGCCAAATAAGTCTGACCTCAGTATACGGGTAATCACTCGTTTTGATTCATAGTCCTCGAACCACCAAGAGAATTTCTACACTCTTGGCTACCGAGAGTGACCATTGGAAGCCTTAAAAGGTATATCTTCGTAGACACCACAAAGTACAGTAAATATGTAGGGCGATTTCATTAAATTTAGCCCCTATTTGATGGAAATTAAAATTATATTTTTAGTAAATTTTGATAAAAATTGATGAATTATGTGATTGAAATGTTACGGATCTCATAAAATGTATGGTTAAAATTAGTTGTTAATTTTGATTTAGATCAAAATTTTAATTTTAATTTTTACCAATCAAGGCTTTAATGTTATCATCTCATTTCAAATGTAAGGTCTAAGTACTCACAATTATCTATCTTTATTCTCTATGTCTCTTCCTTTACAAGTTGAGTTTTGCTATTTGTACACCAAAGCTTTGACAGCTTGGTGTATAGTCCCATCAAAATAAGGGGAAGCGCCCAATAAAAAAATAGCTCGCACCCTATTGTGAAGGGGCTGTACACCGGATTGTCCATTCTAGTGTACTTGTAGGAAAACCCTTACAAGTTATGAATGACCACTTCTTTTTGGTTCATGTATATGACATAGCATGTGCATATGAATGTCATCGTATGTCTTCCATTGTGTATAATTCATATTGACATATGATAATATTCCGGTGGAAATCTATGTAAATTGATAAGAATAACATATTCCTAACACTTCAATTATACAAAGATATTTGGCTACAACTTCCATGTACATGGAATGGATAATATTGTGAGGATTGTTAAATTTTCATCTTTGGGTTTAATAACTTCTAGAGACTTAGAAAAATTTCCTATTTGATGGGTCTTGACGGAACCCATTGACAAACAGTGGTTCTGAGCTGCAACTATTAGGAATCAGACGTGATTCCTAGAGGACGCGAGAACAAAAGAAAAAAATGAAAGATCCAAAGCAGGAATAAGATGAAGACACGGTGAATTTTTCGTCCCAAATTTGGGAGCCCTTTCCTTTCTATTTGTTCTGTAGTCCTACAAAGAAAAAACGAAGCTTACAAAAGATATAACCCAAAAACTAAACTGAAAAATTCCCAAAATAACCTTATTCGACCCGCCAGTTGTGGCTGGGTGTCCAGTATAATCAGGATCCACACAACACAACAATTTCCCACTTAGAGACTGATCTCATCCACGTTCTTCAAGCTTCAAAAACTCAAACAAAACATAGCTAACATCTAAAAAAAATGACAATGATCTCAAACATCAATTGCCCAAACCAACCGAAGCTCTACATAGCTTCAATTTGTCAAAAGTGACAGTTTTAGTTAACATGTCAGTTGGATTTTCACTTCCTGGAATCTTCTCAAGGGCCAATACTTTATCTTCTAATAAAGACCGAATGAAACGGTACCTCAACTGTATGTGCTTGGTTCTTGAATGAAAAACTGGATTTTTAGCAGGATGGATAGCACTTTGACTGTCACAGTACAAAACACTATTCTCCTGTCCCTTGCCCAATTCAGTCAAGAAACCTTGTAACCAAATCATCTCCTTGCTAGCTTCTGTAATTGCAACATACTCTGCCTCTGTTGTAGAAAGAGCTACAATTTTCTGCAATTGAGAGATCCAACTAATTCCAGTACCATTCAAAGTATAAATATACCCTGTAGTACTCTTCCTGATATCAACATCTCCAGCTAGATCAGAATCAACATAACCCTGCAATATCAAACCTTCTCCTTTAAAGCATAATGTTGCATCTGTGGTGCCTTGTAAATATCGAAATATCTAGTTCACTGCCTCCCAATGTTATTTTCCTGGATTACTCATGTGCCTATTCACTACTCCCACTGCATATGCTATATCCGACCTGGTACACACCATTGCATACATAAGGCTACCAACTGCTGAAGCATAGGGGGTTCTTTCCATGTAGGCATGCTTCTCCTCAATTGTAGGTGATTGTTCTTTAATTAATCTAAAATAACTAGCTTAAGGACTTTTCACTGGCTTTGCATTTTGCATATTGAATTTGCTTAGGACTTTTCCTGATATAGTCGGCCTGTGACAGCTTCAAGGTACCGATCACTTTGTCTCTTATAATTTGCATTCCAAGAATCCGATTTGTAGCTCCCAAATCCTTCATTGTAAATTGCTCGAACAACAATTTCTTCACATTATTTACCTCTTGAATGCAAGACCCTGCAATCAACATATCATCCACATAGAGAAGTAAAATAATAAAGCTATTATCATATTTTTTCACATAACAACAATGATCTGCTTGGCATCGCAAGAAGTCAATCTTGTGTATGAACTCATCAAATTTCTTGCACCATTGTCTTGGAGACTGTTTCAAACCATATAAGCTCTTTTGCAGCTTACACACAAGCTCATTTATGCTTTCAGTTACGAAACCCTGTGGTTGCTTCATGTAAATCTCTTCTTCCAGATCACCATGGAGGAACACAGTCTTTACATCCATTTGCTCCAGATATAAATTCTCAGTAGCCACAATTCCCAGAACTAATTTGATAGTAGTTAACTTCACCACATGTGAGAAGATTTCAGTGTAATCCACACCTTCTTTTTGTTGAAATCCTTTCACAACTAACCTGGCGTTAAACCATTTGTTGCCATCGGTTTCTTCTTTAATCCTGTAAACCCACTTGTTATGTTATACCTTTTTTTCTTTAGGGTACTCTGTTAATTCCCATGTCCTGTTTGACATTAAAGAATCCATTTCATCTTCAATGGCCAACTCCCACTTGCTTGCATCCTCGGCCTGTAAGGCTTCATCATAACTCTCGGGTTCACCACCATCTGTTAGCAGCAAATAATCAAGTGATGGTGAATATCTTAGTGGAACTCTGTGTTGTCTGGTTGACCTTCTGGGTTTAGTAATTGGTGTGCTAGATTCTGCTTGTGGACTTGCTACCTCCTGATTGTTTTGAGTACTCCCTTGTACATTAGAGTCAGTAATATCTTCTAACTCTACACACTCAGAGTCTTTAACTTGATCATTTGCACTGTCAGAATTTATTGCTCCAAATCTATCTTTGTACATAACCTGCTCATTGAATATGACATCTTTACTTCGAATTATCTTTCGATTCTGGTCATCCCAAAATCGATACCCGAATTCATTACCACCATACCCAATGAAGGTGCACTTCACAGACTTAGCATCAAGCTTATTTCTAGTAGTAGAATCTATGTGCACATAAGAAACACAACCAAAGATTTTTAGGAAAGACAAATTTACTTCCTTTCCACTCCAAACCTTCTCCGGTATATGCTCATTCAAAGGTACAGAAGGTCCTTGGTTAATCAGAAAGGCTGCAGTGTTAACTGCATCAATCCCAAACATCTGAGGTAACCCGACATGTATCCTCAAACATCTAGCCCTCTCATTTAGAGTTCTATTCATACGTTCTGCTACTCCATTCTGCTGAGGAGTTCCCTTGATGGGTTTCTCCATCCTAATGCCATTGACAACACAATATTCCTTGAACTCTCTAAGATTGTACTCTCCTCCATTATCAGATCGCAAGTACTTCAGCTTCAAACCTGTTTCATTTTCTACCAAGGATTTACAGTTCTTGAAAATATCAAAAGCATCTGATTTATTTTTCAGAAAATAAACCCATACCTTTCTTGTCGAATCATCAATGAAGGTGATATAATAAGATGAGCCACCAAGGGATGAAATTTGAGCAGGCCCCCACAAATCAGTGTGAACCAGCTCTAACATTTGTCTTCAGTGTTCTGCCACTCTTTGAGAAACTGAACTTTTTCTGTTTACCAAAAATACAGTCCTCACAAATACCTAAATCGATAGATTTAAGTCCTGGCAATTTTCCTCTTGAACAGAGTACCTTCATTCCTTTCTCGCTCATGTGGCCAAGTCTGCAATGCCACAAATCTGAATCTACTTCTTTGCTTGCAACAACAATAGTATCTCGAATGCTAGTAGTCATATAGAGTGTACCCGTCTTTCTCCCACGAGCTACTATCATAGCACCTTTGGTGATTTTTCATAATCCACCCATGAAGGATACTGCATACCCTTCAACATCAAGTTGCCCAACAGAAATTAGATTTCTCTTCAAACCCGGGATGTGCCTTACATTTTGCAGTACCCAAACGCCTCCGTTAGGAATCTTGATTCGAACATCTCTCTTTCCCACAACACTCAAAGGTACATCATTAGCCAAATAAACCTTTTCGAAATCACCATTAACATAGTTTTCCCTGATTTCCTTATGTGGGCAGGAATGAAACGATGCTCCTGAATCCAGTACCCATGATTCAAACGGACTATCCACACTGAAAATAAGAGCATCACTGATCTCTTTGATAACATTTACAGTTTTCTTGTTTTCAACTTTGTCAAAATTCTTCTTGGGTGCTCGACATTCATTTTTAAATTGTCCTTGTTTACCACAGTTCCGACACCCTGATGAACCCCTGGATTTTGACTTGTTTCTATGTTTGGATTTTGATCTAGCATGACCAAATTTTCTGTCTGTCATCCTACCTCTGCTCTTTGTGTTGAAAGCTGATCCTAATGATTGGCTTAGTTCTCTCCTGCGAACATCTTCACTTAGAATCAGATTCCACACATTATTGAAAATTAATTTCATTTTTCCAACTAAGCTGCTCACTACTGTAACAGTGCCATTCCAGCTTTCTAGCAGGGATGAAAGAAGAATTAAAGCTCTAATTTCATCCTCGAAATTAATAACCACAGAACTTAACTGAGTTGTGACTGGTTACCTTATTAAAGTGAAAAATTTCGAAAATAACCTTATTCGACCCGCCAGTTGTGGCTGGGTGTCTAGTATAATCAGGCTCTACACAACACAACAATCAACGAGAGTGGAATCAAGGTTCTATTGTAACCATACTAAAGACTAGCAATTTGTATCAAAAACGGAGGCTGTGGATTCGATTGTTTTTTTGTTCTTGTTGGAACACAATTTAGAACAGCTTTGGGTGTTGACATATCTGATCGGAATGTTGTAATGCAATATGTACTATAGCAGATGGATTTTGATTTGCGCGAAATGGATTTATGGGATATTGCTATGGATTATTGTTACTTGAAATATGTAAACGATGAATCTGTGGAAAGGAACTGGTGATTTTTGGAAAAGGATCTTTGACGGAGATGAACTGGACAGAATGTGAAGAGACTCCATTTTAGAGATTTTTTCTTTTTATTATTATTTTTTTTTTTTTGATTCACGTGTCCGAATTTCGCTCGACTAATTTTGAGGAGTAGCGGTCTTCCCACCTAATTCGTCATCGGGTAATTCGAATACTATCCCAACTTTTACACCCTTTGATCGAACATTCGGGATGCAGTTCTCCTTCCTGTGGACCTTCTTCCTTAATTTACAACGTGTGGACAGGACACCGGGATGGACAACAAAGTGCACCATAACTTTGCATCCACAGGATATCTGTCTTCCAACATAAATGTTGTCTTTCAGTTACCGTGAAAATTCGAACCTCCGATGCCACCATGCCTCCATTTTAGAGATTTTGATTGTGATAAATATGGAAAAGGGGTGTGTTTGATGGAGCAAAATGGGTTGCCTAAATTAATACCCTATATGATTTGATTGGTATTTCATATTTCTTTTTTATTATATATTTACAGTATTTTAGGTATAAAAAATTGTTAAAAAGTAATGTTTGAATTTTTTTTCAAAATAAAATATGTATGTGGTATCATTTTTATAAGAAAAAACTTGTCTCTTCCAGCCATTCTTATACTAGAAGGCTCAACCAAATCAACATTCACAATCAGCAACAGCTACAGATGCTGACCACTTTTTTTTTTTTTGCCAAATACAAAAACTAGATGAATACCTTTTTTGAAAAGAAAAAATAGTATTGACCTACTAAAGCTGAGAAAAATCGTGTCAGTTCGTCAGGTTCTATTCAAATAGTCGATCTCTTATCAAACAATTTTTCAGATACTAACGACATGGTTTAGGACCCCCCACCCTTCCCCCCTTATTTTGCTGGTCAAGTTCTTCGTCATTTCATTATTCTATAATTTTTAAAGAAAAATATTTTCTTAAGAGACTCTCATTCTTATTATTTTGCAGTTAAAATAAAATAATTTTCTATCTAATTGGAAATCTCTTACCAAGTTCCATTGTTCCTTAAATAATTTAAAATTTGAGATTGTATTGATTTTGAATTGTTAATGTCTGCTAGAAAGTATTTGTCTAAGTACAGAAAAAAAAATAAAAAGAAAAAAAGAACTGGTGAGTTTAATAAATTTCAAAATAAGAGTACTGGACAAGTTTCAAATTTTTTTTTTTTAAGCAAAGACCACTAGTCAGGGGCGGATCCAACACCCGGCGAGCCCTCGCGGCCGCTCGTGCTGGATCCGTCGAAAATGATTTTTTTTTTGAAAATAGATAAAAGATTTATATTATATATCTGATCATTCATTTCTTTTACTAACATCCTTGTTAGCCCAACCAGTTGGAGCTTGCACCATGGAACTGGACGTTTTGGGTTCGAAACTCCAACAACATATGTTTTGTAGTTTTTTATATTTCAATAATTTTACCAAAACAAGTGGCAATTAGGGGTAGAGGTGTCAAGACGGGCGGGCCGGTCAGACCCGTGAAAATCGGCCTGGAATGACCCGGGACCGCAGGTTGACCCGTGACCTGAATGAGCCGTTCACGGGTCAAGGAGGTGTGACACGCGGACTTCGCGGGTTGCACCTTCACGGGTCGTGGTTAACCTGTTGGCCCGTGAAAAAAAATTTAAAATATAAATAAATATATAATTTTTGAACAACTAAATTATAGTTAAGTAGGTGCCAACCTAGTTGAAATGTACTTATGCTATAAATATTTGATAATAGTAATTAGAAATGCATTTAGTTATTTGTTTAAGTTATATTTAACTTTGCAAAGTTATGAATAGTTCAGGTAACATTAAATTTGAATTTTATGTAAACATTTCTTGATATAAATATGAATTTATCATTTTGTTCAATTCTTAGTTTACATTTAACAAAAAAAAATATTTTTTGTTATAAATATCTATATTTTTATAATTTTATTTATACAATCATGTGGGCCAAATCGAAACAAATCGTGACCCGTGACCCGCATAGGCTCGACCCGGATGGGTCAGCGGACGGGCTGGATTGTAGTCCAAAATTTGTGGGTTGACCTGGAACCCATAGCGGGCGGGCTTTTTTTCACGCAGGCCGTTACCGGGCTCATATGTTGGCGGGCCGACCAGGCCCGGACCACCCGGATTGACACCTCTAATTAGGGGGATTCGAACCTGACACCTCCCTTCAACATATTTCCAACTCCACCATCATGACAATCATTGATTTGTGACAATGAGGGAAACAAAATAATATATGTTCAATATTACCGGGTTTAATAATTTGCTTCTCTTCTTGATTTTTTTTCTCTAACCAATTGATTTAAGAGTTTGGTTAATTAATGACAAATTTATTATTATTTTTTTAAAAGAAAAATTGGGCTTAGTGTCATATGGAGTCTTTCAACAAAAATTTATTTAATTAATAGAAGATTTCACTTTTCATTCACAAAAATCGATTGCGGAAAAGTGGGATCACACAAACACATAAATTTGATATAAGCACATAAATAATTTCAAATTTGTTAATATAAAAATGTTTGTTTAATTAACTTTAATTGTAAACTAAATATTGACATTTTTGTTAATAGATATTGCATATTTGATTGAAATATAAATTATGATATTTTGCAGATTATAGAACGATTTTTTCATTTGAAATGAAAGTTCGTACCTAATTTTAGTCTAGTCCGTACGATTTTTTGAATATTATTTAACTCAATATTAATAAACAACATCGCTATCACGGACGTTGACTATTGACAATAAGTGTTCAACGTTCGCGATCCGCTCTAGCTGAACTTGAACTCTAGATTCGCCCCTACCACTAGTATGGCTTATTTTATATCATAATAAGGAAAAAGCAAAGAAAAGGAGGGGTGTAGACCTCACATTGAGCGAATACAATAGTTCGAAAATGATATCAATGTAAATGAAAGAAGTAAATACAATGAGTAAATGAAAATGTCCAAGGGTACTAATGAAAGTTAACCCATATTTGGTACAAAGATCGGGTCATTCGTCTGGTCTGAAATATGTCTTAATCATAGTAGTCAAAGTATCCGGGGTAGCTCGCCAGTGAAGGATCCCATCGGGGGGAAATAGGCCGTTCGGGTATACAAGTTTCTTGATCGTAATATTAATAATAGCAAAAGTAAATTCAATAAAAAAATTGGTTGATAAAAAATTTTAAAATGAGAAGGTTCAAAGTGAAGATAATGTGAATAGAGCATGAAAATTTAGTGATTCATGAGCAAGAAAATTTGGAGATGAAGAAAATAAAAATTAACAGCATGATATTAATTTCAAGTGTGTAACTTTGCATTTAGACATTAGTATTCGGGAAATTGAAAAAACTATTATTCAAAACATGATAAACTTTTTAGATAAAAGAGGTTTCCCTAAGGAGAATGTTTTTACATTTCCTAAAGATTCAAAACTAAAAAGAAAAAAGAAAAAATCATACATTTTCTGCATATTACTTTCAGCATTTAGCAAATGGTGAGAGTGATAGAAAATGGTTAATTAATCTACACAATTTTCTTGGATAAAGTATTTTGCTTTTGTTGCAAGGTATCTAAGCAAGGAGGAAACAACATTCTAATAGTAGAAGTTATATTTGAATTGCTAATGTGAGAAATTGTTTATCAAGAAGAGATGTAAAGACGATTGAAGTGTTAGGGCCCGTTTGGCCCTCATTCCATTCCCTTTCTCATTCTCATTTTTTTTATTTCTTCATTTCAACCACACATTTTTTTAAATAAAATAATATTACACACAAATCTAAAACTTTTCATCATTTTTCCACCACACATTCTTCCATCAATCACTATTCTAAAAATTCTATTCTCATTAAAATCAATATCAAACACACTCTTAAACTAGTATTTTGTAACTTTTAATATCTTGATTTACTATAAATTATTATGTATTATCTTAAATATTTACAGGGGTCCCATAATTTTAAGTTGGCCAAAATAACCCCAAAAATTTCAAGGTTAGCCTTACTAGTGCTAGGCAAAACTCCTGACTCGGACCCGAACCGAATGGTTTTTCTTAAGTTAAATACCCGAATGAGTATCTGAATCGAAAATCGACGGATTCAGTTCGATTCAATTCTAGGTTCTAGATCAAGAAGCGAATAAGAACTGAATCTCCCTAATTTTTTAAATTTATTTATTTTAAGTAAGTCAAGTTATTTTATTATTTTCTAAATAAATTTGCTAATCCAAAAATATGATTTTCTTATTTCTAATTTTCAGTCCAAACCCAACTTAATCAAATTGACCTAAATTTATCCGAATCTGTTACTCTACCATAGTGTTGTTTCTTTCGGAAAAATCGAATTGAAACTCGACAACGCATCTCTTAATTATTGTAAGTTCGCTATCATCATTTTCGTGTGATTTTCACAATCAAATATACAAAGAACTCAACAAAGAGAGACGTAAAAGACACATAAAATTGGATTACGTTATCTTGTAAGAGTTAAGATTGTACATGTCATTAGTTAAATTAATGTAACTTTGTAAATATTAAAGGAATTAATTATAGTACACAACCTGAGAACCGATCGAACTGAACTGAATTAAATGGAATCGAGTCCTAATGGTTCCATAATTAAATTTGGACCTAATAGCTCCACTTACTAAATACCTGAAAATTTCAAATCAGGTTCGATTTTCAATAGAAATGAACCGAACCGTGCACACCCCTAAATTCGGCATACATGTTGAAGGTTGGGAAACAGTTACATGGTGTGAGAGAGGCAACAAGGTGGCTCGATGACTGAGATGGATAAAGGAATGTGGACAAGCATGTATGTGACACCTAATTCAAATGTTAAAATCAATCGAAATGAAATGCGTCTATTTAAATTTCGTCTTAAACATGCTCTCTCTCTCTCCCATCTAGGTCGTATACCTTTTTTTATCAAATGTTTGACGGTTGCACAATTTTCATCCATGTAATAGTAGGGATTTGAACTAATGATTTTTTGTGCTATGATACAATATTAACGAACTCGATTGAAAAGTTGAAGCAATTAAACTAGATACTTTCACTTGATTTTAATTTGATCTCCAGCTAAAAGAAAGTGGCAGATTCAATCTCTTTGTTTAGGATAAAATTGTCATGAACTATATACTAGAAGTAATCGTGTTACTGATGGAGAAAAAGGTAAATAGGAAGTGTCATGTCACGGCACTTAGACAACTCGCTCTCAGTCTCTGCACTCTGAATTTGTAAGAGACGTAGTGATTATACCCAACCACATACTGCTCTTAAATAATTCATTCACAGTAGAGATATATACACATATTACACTATCCCCATATTCATACACTCAGTTTCTCTTTGCTTTCTCCGCGTTTCCATAGCCTCTGCTCTTGGGGGATTTCCTCTCTCTCTCTCTCCCTTTATATATATGTTTGTATCTCTTAATGAGATAAGAGTCTTCCTGTTCTTCCGCGGCGCCTTCTTTGCACCTTCTTTATCTAAGGAAGCTAAAAGATTGCCACTGCAACAAGGTCCCTTTGTGTGATTTGTCCATAAAATAAAGGAGACAAAAGGAAGGTACTATGCAAACTTCAGCAAAGAACTGATAATTCTCTCTGTCTCATAGGGGAGCAAAAAGGGCCACAAAAAATCTCTGGAAACTGAGGAAAAAAAGTCTTTATTTTTCGAGATCCAAACTTGGTTTCATCTTTTAGTCAAAAGGAAAAATATATATTTGACCGCAGATATCGAGGCACGTAATTTTTCAAGAAGAAGAGGATTACAGCTAGTTCTTTATACAAACTTTGGTATATTTTTCTGATTTCTTTAGTATTTTTACTCACACGTACGTACGTTCGCCACATAGTTTACATTTTTTTTTCCCCTATTTTTTGTGTATATATGTCAAAAAGTCTTAGTTTTACATGTAAATGAAGTAATCTCTCTCCATTTTCAAGATTTTTTCTAACCCACTCACGTGTATGAATGATGAATTTTAAGCAAGATCTGGTCGAAAGATTATGGATTGTATAATATAAAACGAAACAACCCTTGACTTTGACGAGATCCCTTCCCTTGAACTTTCTACAAAATCTTACATTTTCATTTTTCACGAACCCTAAATCTCCCTCTCCTCTCTCCAAAGAAACCCCATTTTTTAGGTTTCTTACTATTCAATAGATGAACACAGTTTCCTTTTTAAAGTTGTTATATTTATGTGTTTTTTAGTTTGACAGTTCAAATTTGATAATGATTAGCCGTCTTGAAACTTTTAATTGATTGACAGATCCTGCGAGAGGCATATATGTAGAGGGTATGTGATTTAAACATTTCATTTTCCAGATTTAGTTGGCTAATTTCTATCACTTGATGACCTGTTAAATCAACTTGATTTCATTGTACATGGTAGGTTCTTTTTGTAATTAAGGATATGATTTTTTCAAATTTCAATCAACTTTTTCATAATTTGCTTCTTTAAAGCTGTCAATGATTTTGTTGGACTATTAACTTCTGTTAAATGACGCGGTAAAATCTCATTTTCTTTACCCCGTCTCTTTCCATTCAATGTTAAAGAATATTTATTTCTTGAAAAGTCTGTTCAAGCAAGAAGTAGAATCTGGAATATATGCCATATTTCCTTCCAATTTGTTATAGAGTTTTCCTTTTAATTTCGAGATAAATTTATGAATTCAGATATGCAGATCCCAATTCCTTGGAAGGCACAAGTTTCTTGAATTTGGTTCATTTATCTTAATATTATTCTTCATTTGTTTTGTCCTCTTTCTCTTAGCATTTCAGGGTGGGTTAAAACAAATTCCAAGACTGGTAAAGAGACTTAGAAGCTAAGAAGCACGCTATTAATGGCGTCCTCATCCAACTCGCCATGTGCAGCATGCAAGTTCCTCCGCCGGAAATGCCAGCCAGAGTGCGTCTTCGCCCCGTACTTCCCACCAGATCAGCCGCAAAAATTCGCAAACGTGCACAAAGTATTCGGCGCCAGCAATGTCACGAAACTCCTCAATGAGTTGCAACCCCACCAGCGGGAGGATGCAGTGAATTCTCTAGCTTATGAAGCCGATATGCGCCTCCGTGATCCGGTATACGGTTGCGTTGGAGTCATTTCCCTCCTCCAACACCAGCTCCGCCAGCTCCAGACGGACCTCAGCTGTGCCAAATCCGAGCTCTCCAAGTATCAGAACCTAGGTATAACCGGACACGGCATCATCGCGGCTGCTGCTGCCGCCTCTCACCACCACCAGCAGAACTTGGGAATCAACTTGATTGGCGGCGGTGTTGGATCCCGGGACCACCCT
Organism: Osmanthus fragrans; assembly: GCA_019395295.1. NCBI lineage: Eukaryota > Viridiplantae > Streptophyta > Magnoliopsida > Lamiales > Oleaceae > Osmanthus > Osmanthus fragrans. Next base: position 19,388,203 of record CM033344.1, on the reverse strand, counting down.
TTTCACCACCAGTTCTTCCCTAGTAATCAGCAACAAGTTATTAGGTCATTTGATGGAGGAAATGCATATGATGCCAGTAGCCTTCTTGCCATGAATGTTTCAGCAAGTATTGGCCAGTTGAGCCAGTTTCAGCAATCCAAGGCTACCGGGGCAGCCGATGGCCGGCGTACTCCTGTCGAACCCTCTTAGCTAAACTTTTTGGTGCAAATTCCGGCGTCTCTGCATTAAAATCCATGAATCAATCATACGAAAAAGTGAAAAACTTGCATTATTGTTGTTGTTATTTAGTTTTCTTGATTTCAGGGCTACAAACATTAATATTACACTTGCGTGCTAATTTTCCAGAATTTGTTGCTTTAGTCTTATTATTCTTTTATAATTTCATTAATGTCATGTGTAATTTACATTAATTGCACAAAAAAAAAAAAAAAAGAGGTATACACATGCTCAAAATAATATGTTTGATGAAATCAATTATCCTAATTCCTAATAGAAGATTTAAGTTAGTAACATTTTATTCATAATTAATATGTAAGTTCGTGAAATTTTAGAAAGATGATTCAATAAGGAGGTAGTTTTGAGCGTATTTTAGTCTACCTCGAAGTTAAGTCGAGGTTTCAGTCATAGTTAGTAGGACAATTCGATACATAAGTTGGTAAAATTTTAGAGATATAATTCAATGATCGTACATTAATTTATAGAATGATTTACTTATAATTGTCTCATGAATAGTCCTGAGTTATCAACTCTGTATGAAAGGTATTTGACGCTAATAAGGATGAACATAAATTTTATCTCGTCTCCTTATCCAACGTATCTTTTGATAAATGAGATTTATTTTATAGTGAGAAAAATACAATTCTCAATAGTATTTCTGTAGTATTTATGCAAAGAGATAATGAGGCAAGTAAAATTTTATTAGAACATATTTCATGCTAAGTGTTGAGGGGAGGGGGTTTCAATTTCTATATTTTATATATATATATATGAACCTTTTGTTTGCATATTTTATGGGATCCATAAATTTTATTAACTTTTTAATCATATATTTCACAATTTTTTTATTAAAATTTACTAAAAATATATTTTTTTATCGAAACTAAGTAGGAGTTTATTATTCACACATTTATCCATAACTAACACCTAATAGTATTTTAGAGAAAAAATTAAATTTTTTAATTACATATTAAAATAAATAACAAAAAAAAAAAAAAAAAAAAAAAGAGAGGAAGAAGACGTAGGAAGAATATTGCTGACACAAAACAGCTTAAATATTTTGAAATTAGCAGTTTAATAATCTTTAAAAAATTTATGGCAGAAATTACTGTCATAAGCAATTGGATACGCAGTTTTTGTTCATTGATTCTGATTCTTGACTTCAGATGGAGAATAAGAATTAAAATGGTTCAAATTTCGAATTTTTGTCTGGAGACAGTTAGGAATTAATGACATTATTCATCTCTCTCTTCTGAAATCAATTAATGCTCTTCAATCACTGCAAACAGGTAATTTGATGCTTTTGATTTCTTTTCTTTTTTCGTTTCTTTTAAAATAAAAATGTCATGTCATCTTTTTCTAAAAGTTAACTATTTGCTTTGTTTGACAAAATTTGTGATAAAAACTTTTGACGTATTTCAATAAAAGCTCATAAATATATAATTGAAAAGTTGATAAAATTATGGATTATATTAATAAATGATCAAGTATATCCATTGCTTGTCGCTAATGGGGCTCAAGGACAGCTTGAGAATATAGAGGAGGATCCTAGATGTTTTTCAAGACAGAAGATAGAAAAAGAAAAATGTTTTAGGCTAAAGAAACGATAAGAGAGAAAATAGGGTAAAGAATGAACTGTACCTGAGAAAGACTGAGAAGAAGGTGGCGAACGTCTAGCCTCTGCTAGTAAATCTGAGCAAATGTAATCCTGAAGGTATATGGGGATGAGTGATGGTGCGGTGAGGTCTCTGTATTGTGGGTGTGGATGAGATGGTATGCGAGGGATCTTCCAAGGGATTTCAGGAAGTACAGAATTGGGGGATAGGGATGGATCGAGCTGTGCTATGGCGGGAGGTGTTGATGTTGAGGGAATATAGTCAGAATGTGGTTCGGTGTTGGTTGATGGGAAATGAAGGTGCATATCAAGAAAGCATTGGTCGGCAAGTGGGGTAGGGGATGGTGATGTTCCAGAGTGTGGTGTGATAGTAGCAAAAGGGAAAACATATTCCATAAAGTTGTACATCACGAGAAACAAAATTTTGTGTTCAAATCATAAACACGATAAATGTTCGGGGTTTGAGTATATCCGATAAAGATGCAAGGTGTAGCGCGGGGTGAGAATTTATCACGATGGATTTTCAAGGTGTGTGCATAACATAGGCATCCAAACACGCACGAGGGTGATCATATGGGGAGCCTTATGAAAAAAGGAGCTCATAAGGAGTTTTGTGGTGGAGAGATGATGAAGTGGTGCGATTGATTAAATAAGTGGCAGTGAGTATGCATTCGCCCTAAAAGGAAATAGGTAAATGAGCATGAAAATGGCCACACTGAGCCACATTTAAAAGTGTCGGTGTTTTCGTTCAACCACACCATTTTGTTGTGGTGTTTCAACACAAGTTCGTTCATGGATGATACCATGATCAAAAAAAGAATTTTTGCATGCGATGGGAAAATAAATGCTCGACCATTATCAGAACGAACATATTTTACAGAGCAATGAAATTGTGTGTTGACCATTTTAATAAAGGTGGCGAGACAATAAAATGTGTTGAATTTAAAATACATTAGATATACCCAAGTAACATGAGAAAAATCGTCAACAATAGTGAGAAAATAATGTGCACCAGATGTAGATGGTGTAGAATAGTCACCCCAAATATCACAATAAATACGATGAAATATAGAATCACTTTTATTCTCGACTAATTTAAAAGGAAGATGAGTATGTTTGCATCGAATACAACTATCACAATTGTCAATCACATCCAAAGTACATAAAATTTTTGGAGTACAAGAAATGGAAGGGTGACCTAAGCGGAGATGCCATAAAGTTAAGGCAGAATTAGCATTGGAGCCGATTTGTAGTGCAACTGGAGGAATAAGTTTGAGACGGTAGAGGCCACCATGTTCTTCATCCATTCCAATCAGCTTCTCGTGTGTTGGTCCTTAAAAAAACAATGTGAGGAAGAAAAAGTTGCAATGCAATTGGGTGTTTTAATGAGCTAGCTAATAGAAATTAAATTATAATTAAATTGTGGAACAAAAAGCACATTAAAAAGTGATAGGTGAGAAGAAATGCGAATGTTGCCCATATGAGTAACTTGGGCCGTGGCACCTGTAGGTAGAGTTAAGGACTGGGAGTGAGGAGAAACATTAGTAGCAATGGATAAATTGGTTATAGAAGATATGTAGGCTGAAGCCCTAGTGTCTATAATCCATGGAAGTTTAGTTTTAGAGGTCAAGGGAGGTATATCAAAGAAGCTGTTAGTGTCGGGCTAAAGAAGTTCCATCAACTGTTGATAATTTTCGTCAGAGAGGCCAGGAATCACACTCGAGGCCGTAGGTGCTTGAACATCAGATATCATATTCGCTGTTGGAGGTTACTTGTTTGCAGTTGTTGGGGGTCGAAGTGGTTGCTTTGGCCTGTTGGTGTTCCAGTGAGGAGGATACCCAATAATCACGAAGCAGGCAGCCTCAAAATGTCCATCCTTGCCACATTTTGTGCACTTCTTAGTGCTGCGGGGGCGAAATCCATGGTAGTCTTGGTTATGGCTACAAGTTATGGCCATGCAGATGATGTATCCGGTGTGGGCAACAAGGGAATCTGAATAAGCCGTTGGGTTTCCTTCTGATGGATGGTGGCATAGGCTCGAGCAATGGTGAGAAGAGGATCCATAGCAAGGATCTGAATTCGAATGCTGGAGAAGGAATCATTGAGACCCATGAGGAATTGGAAAAGTCGTTCGGTGTTGACAGAGGTTTCAGCTTTCGTTTTGGGTTCATAGGTGCAAGAATTTGGTTCAGCAAAATTAGTGAGCTCACCCCAGAAACCTTTGATGGTGTTTTAGTATGTGGTGATGGACATGGTGCCTTTCTTGAGGTTCATAAGATCACGGTGGAGACGATAGAGGCGTGGATGATTGCTTTGACAGAAACGGTTGTTCAAATCAATCCAAACATCATATGATTTTGAGATCTTGATTTTATGTATATTGTGTAATATATCATCCCCTCTTTCCATAGAGGAGAGATTACCAGAAGTTGGGGGGATTTAATCTAGAACAAATAAAGGAAATAGCATTGGCCAATGAACAACATAAAGAGGCAAACCAAGCTTCTTGCCTCAATCAAGAACAAATACTTTTCGAAGGTGATGCTCTATTGGTATGCAATGCTATTAACAATTAATGATTCAATAGAACCGAGATTAGCATCAAGGAGATTGGAGGTGCACTAATCGTCTGAAGAATGGTATATCTTCATTAACCAGAAGGAATTATCTCCACTAGTGTCATTCGAAGAACGAAAAAGAAAATGCAATTTCTCAACATTCTAAGTTCCATGGCCGTTGCTCTCCATTCCTACATAGGGTGATTTCACATTGGGCGGCACAGGTGACACTACTAGTTTGTTTACGGACAAGCCCGTGTCCCCCGAATTTCAAAGCTTGTCTGAGTTCTTTCTTACCTCTCATCTGTAGAGAGAGCCTGTCTATGAGGATCTCCTTTCCGGGGGATTATTGTATTGATATATCAACTTTTTTTATTGTTACTAAACCGGCTATTAAAATTAGATCCGCTTGTCTAGGACTCGATCTTGGTACTAATCTATAATGATCTAGTGTATTCAATCTGGACTTTTGTAGAATTTTTAAATTCCTTAAAAATTCAAGTTATTAAATCAAGACTTTTTATGAGTTACTCAAAATATCAATGATTTTTTATGACCTTTATAAACTCCTTAATGTACTAATTGTTAAGCAGGAAATACAAATACAAAATCTCATATAAAGTCTCTGATTCAGCCTTGAGATTTTGGAAGACATTAACCAAAAAAAAAAAAAAAAAAAAAAAAAAAAAAAAACTATAAAAGAAGAATTGTCTTTTAATTTGTAATATTTCTCTTTCATCTTTCATTCTATGGACCCTAGAGTCATAATATAAAAAATTAATATTTTGTCTCTTCAACCTGATATTATTATTCTCATTTCAATATTCTATTTTTTTCTTCCTTTTTATCATTTTTTATTATTTTATGTGGACAAAATATCAACTCTTAAATAAAATATTCTTATAAGATATTTGACTCTCTTCTTATTTCATCGCTTTCTTCAATTTTTCTGTGGAAAAAAGATCAATTTTTAGTTATAATTTTATTAAATAAAGATTAATTCATATTTAAATTTATATATCGGTTGCTTGCTTAATTTAATAATTTTCTACATGTTTGGACATATTGATATTATTAAATATTAGTTATTTTTTCATCAAAGAGTATTGAAATGTTAAGATTTTTTTTATATTTAATTTTATTTTCTAATTGAGGTGACTTATATTTTTTGTATTCGTTCAAAAATATTTTTAATGAAATGAGAAATATAATTTTGTTGCTATGAGTACTGAATCATTTGGCCATGCAAGTAGCGGATCAAATATTTATTACATTGTAGTACATAAATAAATAATTCAATTAAACAATTATGTGCACTAATCTGTATAAAATCTAGCTTTAGAAGCAGGATTTTTTTTAATTTTTTTTTTTTTCACTAAAATGAAAGTTCGTGAAAATCAATTAAATTCTAGAAAATGCTTTGAATGAAAATATAGAAAAGTTTACGAAAGACTTAGATTAATTATTTGATAGTATAAAAATCAATGAAAGTTCATCAAATTCTTCAAAAATTATTTCTTTTAAATAGTCTCAAAAAATCTTTAAAAGTCTAAATTGAATATATTGGAAGACTAATTAGTGTTTAAGTTATGTTTGGTTGTTTTATTAATGTACTTTTTTTTACTTCACATTAATTTAATTACAATGGGTAACTTCATTTTTATTGATTTTAATTAGGTAACTTCACTTTAATTTGATTCCAATTAAAGTAGTTGTCCACTATATTGACATGGCACTCACTTTAACCGTTTGTTTCTAATGTCGAATACGTATGACATTAATGAAATAAATGATGATCATCCTGTGTTGATTGTCACGTCATTGATTACATTAAATTCAAGTGATGGAATTTAACGAACATACCCAATTGAATTCAAATTTAAAAATAATTATTCATAGTCGAACAAAATTATAGTACATTTACCTTATTGAAATTAAGGGAAAGTATGTTACTGAAAATTGAATGTATTCCATTATATACTATCTTTGTCTAACAATAAGAGAACGTTTGGCGTGCCCTCTTAGATCGGATACGATTTAAAGTAATCCTATCTACCCAGATTAAATTAATTAGGATGCTTATCATCCCTTTATTCAACCCTATAAAATTAATACGCTATGTTGATGCGTGTTTAGGCCGTGTTATTTACTTATCAATTTATGAATTAAGAAAATATTAGTTAAATTGAATTGTATAAATTTACTTACAAGTAAATAAGAGCCAAGTATTTCACATAAAAATAAGACAATAATTTAATATATATAAAAGAAATTGTATAGGACTTAAAATATTGCTTATGAGTAAAAATTAATTTATACGTTATAAAATTATTACATATATAAGTAGAAAAATCAATAATATGCTGAGGGTAGCATCTCCTATGTCTCGATCTTAATATTATGAAATTAAGATGTTATTAATTAAAACGCCCCATCTCCAATTTTATAAAATCGAAATCTGTATAACCCATAACTGAAACAATCCTTTCTTGAATTCATGAACAAAATCTGTTAAACAATCTTTACATTTTGTCCCTTTTTTTGTGGGGATATCTGATGAGTATGTTTGGATTCAAAGTGATGATTCAAGAAGAAGAATGCATGACAATAATGACATAGGTGTGTAATTATGGTCTGGCATTTATATTTACATTTGGCAGTGGGTCACTCTCATGCAGCATGCATCAGGTAAGTACACGACGATTCAAACGCTTGTATCCAATGTACGTATATGTATTTATATATAGGTGTGAGTTTCTTCGCCATTGCCTAATCAGAAAACAAAACCGCATCCCTGCAATTCTACCCGTATCTGGGGGTCTACTATTTACTTGGTCTTATTAGGTCAGATCAGCGTATATTACTGGGGGAGGGGGGGGAGTAGGGTTCTACTATCTACTTGGTCTTATTAGGTCAGATCAGCGTATATCACTGGAGAGAGATAGAGAGAGAGAGAGAGAGAGAGAGAGGATGGATTGACTCTTCCAATATAAGAAGGGCAGATCCCTAGCCAAAGGATCTAAAACATTGCTTATAATTATATAGATATCTTTTTATTTATTTTATTTGTTATTTTGGCATCGTGATACACTACTAAAAAAATAGCCTTTCATCAACGAAATATCCGTTTGTAATGACGATATCAATTTTTTTAGCAACGAATTTTTCTTTGGTAACGACAATATCTCCTTACCAACAGATATTTTGTGCCTCATTTAACCGTTTAACATTTGGATATTTCACCTACGGATATTCCGTATGTGACGTGCCAAATATTACCAACAGATGCAATCTGTTGGTAATTAGAAATCGATTATCCGTTGGTAAAAGTAATTCATTTCAACTACGATAATTATCAACGAAATATCCGTTTGTAATGACGATATCTTTTTACCAACGGAGTATCCGTAGGTGACATACCGAAAATTACCAACGGATGCAATTCTGTTGGTAAAAGTGGTAGCTCTTTTCCAACTGATATTTCGTGTCTAATGTTATTGTTTAATTATTTCATATTACCAACGGAATTGTCGTTGCTAATATTAATCAATTTCAAAAGAATTCTTATCCCACATCGGAAGTTCACAACAAAATCTTTGGAATTGTCCTCAATAAATTTGTGGTCCAGTAAATGATTAAACAAATTTTTGGGCCTTTCAATTCAGTTGGCTAAAAGTTAAAAAAATTATAATTATTAAATAAATAATAATAACAATAATAATAATAAATAAATAAATATTTTTATGACGCCTCACACCTATACGACTATTTACAACACCGATTTTTATCAATTGTAGATGTAGACAACCAACGGAAAGTCAGTTGGTAATGGTTAAGATTATTACCAATGAAAATTTTGTTGGTAAAATATTCAGACTTTACAAACGAAAAATTCATTGGTAAAAGCTCTTTACCTACGGCGCAATCCGTTGGTAACTATCAGCGACCCTCAAAATAGCAACGGATTTGTGGTTGCTAATATTCCGTCGATAAAGAGTAACAACAACGGATATTGTGGTTTCAGGAACGGAAAATTCGTGCCTAAAGCTATGTTTTTTAGTAATGATAAGCAGTGCATGTTTGGTAAAGCTTGAATTATAATTTAAACTCATTAAATATATTTTTTATCTACACATTTTTTATGATTCACAATTAGTATTCACCTATTATATACACATTCCGTTGATCCACAATTTATAATCACTTAAATTTTAATTTAAGCACTCCGACCAAGCAATAAAAAGAATGTCACGCCTCACCACCAAGGCTCCAAATGAAACCTATGTGGCATCCCACAAGGAGCTGGCTGAAGCTCATGGTCGAAGCTCACCACCGAAGCCCTTTCACTGAAGTGGTAATAGTTTTGAGGCTCAATCCATAGCTCTGGCTGGGATGGAATGACCCATCTATTTCAAGGATCTCCTGTTAACAAAATCTTATTCAAATGATTAATGATGTAATCTTTGTAATGAGAGATATGTCAAATCCTGTCAGTATAGGTTGTAGGACGTGGCTATCCCATTTAAAGACATTAATGCGTCACATGCTAGTGAAGTTAGATTGATGCCTAAGATATGATGTTTTGGCTAAGGAGATGAAGTCACGTGCTCCCTCATCCAATAGACACTATTCCATGTGTAACATTATAAATACTCCCTTTTGTATCATTTGAAGGTTAATGCAAATATATACGCTTGATGCTATATTTCATCTTGTCTCTCGTGCTATCATTTTAGAGTGTTTGAGTTGGAAGCTTAGTTTGTGTTTGGATTCCTTTGTTTTTTATTGTTATTGATAATGCAATCATGTTTACGTATATCATCGGTGTCCGAACATTTTTGTCTCGCGTTATGAAGCTCCTCCCACGCCTAAACTAAGATATCTTGTCGACTAGTGATCTGTCCAACTATGTCGGAATTAGCTTGTCTGGACGCAAGTCGGCTAAGTATCTGTTGTCTACGTGTGCATACAAAAATTGATGTCAACAAATTGACGTTGTCTGTGAGAAATCGCCATACTGTAACCACCAATATTCCCGTAGTATAAGGTCATTGATAAAATTGTTGGGCATCTTTCTTAAAAAAAGATTTATTCTTGAAAAAAAATAAATGAAAGCCCCAAGACAAGAAGTTAAAATTTACATCAATTTAGTCAGTGGGTGCTTTTTGAAAAAAAAAAAAAAGAATATTTGAAGATAAAAACATATTTTCCAAATTTTACGTTCCTTTTAAGGAGAGATATTAGGAAAATGAGTTCAAACAATGATGTTCCACCTAGGTGTAGTGCAAGTTTCGTTATTGTCGTCATTGACTACTTCACTAAATAGTTTGAAGCCAAGCCTTTGCCTAAAATCACAGAAGCTAATACTTTCAAATTCTTGTGGAATAATATCTTATGCAAGTTTGGTAGTCTCATTCGATTGTATCGGACAATAGGTGACAATTTGAAAACAAAAAGGCCAGAGACCTATGTGAAGAACTTAGGATCAAGAAACACTGTTTTATACCTTACCACCCCAAGCGACTAGCCATGGAGAAGCTGTAAATAAAACCATCAAGTACACCTTGAAAAGGAAACTTGATGCCACCAAGGGAGAGTGGGTCAATGAGCTACCAAGTACTTTGGCCTATCTAGACTACAAGTCGAACCACCATCATAGAAACCCCATTTTCCATGGCTTATGGTGACGAGGCTATGAGTCCAATAGAACTTGGATTACTTTCTCCCCGTCGGTTGCACTTCGACGAAATATCCAATGATGAGTTGAGAAGATGTGAGTTCGATGAAAGGAAGAATGAATTTCAAACGAAATTGGACATCTATCAAAGAAAGATGACTAGTTACTACAACGTGAATGTGAAGAAAATGTCATTTTGAATAAATGAAGTACTGTTACGAAGAACTTTCCTTTCCTTGAAGGAGCCGAAAATAGGCACATTGGGTCCCAATTGGGAAATTATGTACCAAGAAAGAACTATGACCTGGTACTTATAGAATAGATAACCTGGATAGAAAGATACAACCTTATCATAGAACATAGAGCACCTTAGAATATACTACCAATAAACAAATTTTGTTTAACTTGAAGATCTTTCCCAAATTTCGCAAGGTTTCCTTTGATTTAATAAAGTGCATTTTGTCCAAAAGATCCATACATCATATGCCTCCCATGATGAAACTGAACATTATGGGAAAAGTCCCAACATGGATGAATCATTCACAAATCGTGGGTGCTTTGCAGAAGATGATAGGATCCCAAAGAAGACTAAATCTTAATTTTCCAAAGCATACAACACATGCCTTCCATGATGAAGTTGAAAGTCATGGGAAAGGCTGCTGCATAGATGAATCATCCACCATGTAGAGAAGCGTAGATGCCTCAAAGAAGAGAGTCGGATCCCAAAGTGAACACCTTTTAACTCTTGAAAGTGTACATCATATACTTTACATGACAAAACTGAACATCGTGGAAAAAGCCCTGTATGATGAACCATCCACCATGTAAGGAAGCATGGGCACCTCGAAGAATAAGGTCGAATCCCAAAGGGGACTACCTCTTAATTATTTGAAACATACATCATATGTCTTCCATGACGAAGCTTAGCATAAAGAAGCTCTGCATGGATAAACAATCCACCATATAGAGAAACAGAGACGCCTTTGAGAAGAGGGTTGCATCCCAAAGGGGAATACATCTTAATTCTTTGAAGCGTACATCATACGTCTCCTATTAGGGCTGTAAACAAAAATCGTTAAACCAGAAAATCAAACCAAAACTGCATTTTGGAAACCGTCGGTTTGGTGTCACGTGGACCCGTCAACGAAATGATTTTGAATCAAACCAAAGTTTGGGTTTGAGAAATTTTATTGCGGTTCAAAACTAAACCGGACCGGCGAAAAAATATATAAAAATTAAAAAATTAAAAAAAAAATGAAATTTTCTAAATTGTAACTTGTAAGACTTTTGTGTTGGGTTTTTTTATTTATTTTTAAATGTGGCTTATATATTTCATAGGCTCTTAAACTGAAAGTCTGAAATGATTCATCAAGCAATCACACTTTGTATTCCATATAAATTACTATCACCAAACAATCATCAACTTATATAAATTGCATAGTACTTCAATGATTAAACAACTTTAATCAAAATCAAAATCTTACATTAAATTGGACATCTTTTAAAAAACTATTGAAACTTCTGGTTCTGTCGATTATAATTTGTAGAAATCTAGATGAAAAATTTTGATCGGATCAACAACTATGCAATGAAAGTGAAAACAAATAAAAAATTCGGATCTTAGAAATGAAATTATATATTGTAAATAAATTTATTTAGATATAGATTTACCCAATATTCTAATTTGGTTTGAGAATCAGTTAATCATTATAAGAAGAGGGAAGAAAAGAATAAAAGAAAAGTGCTCAAGTCTAAACTGAAGAAGAAACCCTATTATTTTTTATAAAAGTGATTGGAGATTAAATCATATATTTTACTAAAAAAAAAAAAAAAAAATCATATGAGAATTGTCAGGTTCCCATACTAGAACTGGGAACTGGATCGGAACCGGTTGGTTCTTAATAATTTGTCCTAAAATCAAATTATTTTTTAGAAGATCCGAAACCAAATTGACCAGTTCTAAATCATTCCGGTCCAGTTTCACCGGTTCTGAAAAAAATATTCACTCCTAAATTAATGGCAAAAAAGTAGACAGACAAAAAAATATACGACGAAATCGACGGTTTAAAATCGGACGATAGGCACAAAAAAATATACGGAAAATTTGGCTGTTTAAAATCGGACCAAACCGTTAGGTTTAGATTTGAGTTTTTCTCAAACCGGTGTAAATGGTTTGGTTTGAAAATCTGTCAAAAATCGGTAAAACCAGACCGCTTACACCCTTATCTCCTGTGACGAAACTGAACGTTATGGAAAAAGGCTCTGCATGGGTAAACCATCTACCATATAGAGAAGCATGAGCACCCCGAATAAGAGGGTCGAATCTCAAAGAAAACTACCTCTTAATTCTCTGAAATGTAATTCACCTGCCCCCATGACAAAACTGAATGTCATGGGATAATCTCCTGCATGAATAAATCATCCACCATGTAGGGAATCGTGGATGCTTCGTTTAAGAAAATTAGATACCAAATGGACAACCTCTTAATTCTCTGAAGTGTACATCACATGCTACCCATGACAAAACTAAACGTCATGGGAGAAGCCCTGCATGGAAAAACCATGCACTATGTAGAAAAGCATAGATATCTCAAAGAAGAGGGTTGGATCCCAAAGGGGACTACTTCTTAATTTTTCGAAGCGTACATTATTTACTTCCCATGAGGAAACTAATTAAACGTCATGGGAGAAGCCCCTGAATGGGTGAACCATCCACCATGTAGGAAAGCTTCAACACCTCATAATAGATGGTTGGATGCTAAAGAAGACTACCTCTTAGTTCTCTGAAGCGTACATCATATGTCTCCCATAATGAAGTTGAACATTATGGAAGAAGCCTCCCATGGATGGACCATCCACCATGCATGAAAATTCTCCAATATTTAAAATTAATGCAAGCTGTTAAGCTTCAGTTGACATCCTCGGTTCTATAAGAAGTTAAATTAATAAGAAGGTTCATTTATACTTATTAAAATTTTGGAAAACTTGGAAGTTCTACTTTTTTTTCATCGGGTCATGGTTAGTGGCAATATTTGAGGATGTTATATGAGGCGTTATAGATGAAATATCCACACTTTTTAAAAATATAAAACCATACAAAGTATAAACCAAACATAAATTTCATTAACGATAAAGTAAGGTACAATGAAGGGCCCCAGCCATTACATGAATGAGATTAAAATCCTATACTAAGTTTGAGGTGTCACGGAGTCTGTCGTCTCAATAGTAGGTACCTCAACAGCAGGGACTTCTTAGTTGTATGTTTCATCCTCAAGAGCTTCCTCTTGATCAACTTCTATACCATTAAACTTGTTCATCACGTCATTGATTGAGGTCTGAGGTACTTCTTCCAAGAACTCCACCCTTAGTTCAATAGTATCCAGCTCTAGATAAAGTTTTCCCACCATGTCCACTACCTCAACATATACGAACCTTCACCAGTAAGCACCAAAGCGGTCATATTCCTTAATAAGATGAAAGTCGGTGATGTATTTCTTCACCACCTCCGTACCTACCTTTAGAGCATCTGCCTTAGCCTGCTCTGCCTCCTTCACATAGTAAGACAACTGGGACTCCAAAAACTAGCTTGATCATTCAAGCTGACATTCTCAAAGTTGGCATTCTTCAAAGCCTCAACAACAAACTTCTGATGATTATCATAATTCTTCACAATCTTTGTTAAAGAAGCCTTTTGCACTAGGACTCATGGAAATCTTTCTTCAAGGACTTTATTTTGGCTAAGGCAGAATCCAACTTGGCCACTTTCTCAGTACGATGAGCTTTAAGAGCCTTAGCTGGGGCCTTTGCCTTTATGGCCTCCTCTGTTAGCTCTAATCAAGGATGATGATGAGCTTTAAAAGAACACTGTCAAGATCCTTTGGAAGATTAACAACAATGAAACAAGTAGAACAAAAAACGTTTTCTGATTTTCTGTAAGAAAATGAACTGAGAGCTTGGAAGAGGTAGAGAGGAAAAAACATGAATAATAATCAATTGAAATTTTTGTTGATACGATACTCCTTACAACTAACCATACACTTGATTATATATCAAAATGCAAGTAAGCTTACAAGTTAACTTGAAGGTACACAATCAGTAAAATAGTAAACTAAGTAAGGCAGCCATAATACAACTTGCAACTGCAATAATTATCCTGAAAACGTGTTGAATGAAGTCTTCACATTATCATTCAATCTCCCCCTTGAAGCTTCCATTTAACACTCCAATCTGATTCTTTAACTCTTCAAAACGAGCCTTTGCAAGTGGCTTAGTGAACAGGTCCGCCAACTGAACTTGAGATGGACAATATTGCAAATGAACCTCACCTTCATTTTCAGCTTCCCTGATGGCATGAAATCTGACTTTGATGTGCTTTGTTCTTCCATGATTGACTGAAGTTTTGGCCAAAGCAATAGGTGACTGATTATCGACTAAAATTGAAGTAGGAACAGATTGGTTTTGATGCAAATCACCCAGAATTTTCCTTAACCAAACTGCCTGACTTACAGCAGATGATGCAGCCACATATTTTGCCTCTGCTGTGGATTGAGATACAATGTCCTGCTTCTTTGAATTCCAACATAATGCACTAGATCCCAGAGAAAATAAGTACCCAGATGTGCTCTTCATATCATCCACTGAACCAGCCCAATCACTATCAGAATAGCCAATCAAAACTAATTCAACTCCTCCTTCATAGTACATACCATGCTTGAGAGTACCTCAGATATATCTTAGGACTCTTTTGGCAGTGGCAAAGTGAATTTACGAAGGATTAGACATAAATCTGGATAACAAACTTGCGGCGTACATCAAATCTGGTCTGGTTGAAGTTAAATACAGTATGTTTCCAACAAGACTTCTGAAATTTCTTTCATTTGCTGGCTGATCTCCATCATCTTTTGATAACTTAGTATTCAATGCTATAGGCGTATCCACTGGCTTGCATTCCATCATGTTAAACCTCTTCAAAATATCAATAGCATATTTGTGTTGTGACCTAAATATCCTGTCAGACCTCTGTTCAATTTCAATCCCAAGAAAATACTTCATTTCTCCCAGGTTTGTCATCTCAAACTCCTCAAGATCAACTGTAAATGATTGAATCAATTTTCCATCATTTCCAGTGATTAACAAGTCATCCACGTACAAAGAAATGATCAAGACATTTCCATAATAGTCTGATTTCACATAAAGAGTGTGTTCACTTTCACTTTTTTGAAAACCGTTGCCATACAAATAACCATCAATTCTGCTATACCAAGCTCTTCGAGCTTGCTTTAAGCCATACAAAGCTTTTCTTAACTTGCACACATGATGAGGTACTGATTTTGAAATAAAATCATCAGATTGTTCTACAAACATATCCTCTTCAAGTTCTCCATTTAAAAAGGCTGACTTGATGTCAAACTGGTGAATTTTCCATCTCTTTTGAGCAGTCAATGCAACTAACAGTCTGATAGTATCATGTCTTGCAACTGGACCAAAAGTTTCAAAGTAATCAACTCCACATTCTTGTGCAAAACCTTTGGCAACTAATCTGGCTTTATACTTGTAGATTGAACCATCAAGATTCATCTTAGTTTTGTAAATCCATTTAACTCCAATCACTTTCTTATCAGATGGCCTTGGCACTAGAAACCATGTTTCATTCTTGTGAATTATATTTATCTCCTCCTCCATTGCTTCAACCCATTCATCATGTTTTGCAACTTCATCATAACTATTTGGCTCAATAATAGCCATATAACATCTTTCATACACTTCATTAAATGATCTAGTACCTCTAGGAGGTGAACTAGAACTTGAGGTAGATTCAGATGGTCCAACATTTGAAGCACTGGACTCCATCTCTGGTTGCTGACTTTCAGGTTTTGTCACTGGAACATTTTGATGCACAATAAGTACTGAAAACTGAGGCTGCTGAGATTCAGCTTCTTCCCACTTCCACTTAGCATTCTCATCAACTTTGATATCTCTTGAAACTACAATGCTTTCAGTCTCTAGATTATATACTCTATAACCTTTTTATTGTGAGCTATAGCCAAGAAAAATACCTCTCACGGCTTTGTTGTCCAGTTTACCCCTCTTGTGATCTGGAACGTGTATATAGCACAGAGATCCAAACACCTTGAGGTGTATTGTAGTAGTTTCAAACAAGTCCAAGCCTCAATAGGTGTCTTACCTTTCACAGCCTTGGTAGACAATCTGTTTTGCAAATATACTGAAGTATATACAGCTTTTGCCCAAAATTTCTTTGGTAACTCCTTATCACCCATTATGCTTCTGGCCATTTCCATAGTTGATCTATTCTTCCTTTCAGCTACTCTATTTTACTGTGGAGTATATGGTACTGAAAGTTGATGATGAACACCATGCTCTTCACAAAACTGATCAAACATTTTCCAAGTATACTCCTTGCCATTATCAGATCTTAAAATCTGAATTTTACAACCTGACTGGCCTTCAACCAATGCTTTGAACTTCTTAAAAATGTGAAACACATCTTATTTGTTTTTCATAAAGTACACCCAGTACATTTTTGTGCAATCATCAATAAAGAGTACAAAATGTAGATTTTGACTCAATGATGGTGTTCTCATCGGTCCACAAATATCAGTGTGTACTAACTGCAATTTCTGAGTTGCTCTCCAAGCTCCACTAGTAGGAAATGCTTCTCTATGCATTTTCCCATAATTACACCCCTCACAAACTCCTCCTGGCTCATTAATTTCAGGAAAATCTATTACTAAACCTTGAGAGTGTAGGTAAGCTAAGGATTTAAAATTATAATGGCCATATTGCTTATGCCACAAATTTGATTCATCAACATTAGTCATAGCAGCATTTGCAATCACATTTTGCTAATAAATACTAAAACTCTTATTCCTCATAGGCACACAAGCAATTTCAACATCATGTGAATCAAGTATTTGGCATAAATTATCTTTAAAAAACAATGAGTAACCATTTTGAACCATCTATCCAACACTTAGTAGATTTGAACTCAAACCAGGTACAAGTAAAACATTATCAATATACTTCATACCTTTCTTGGTCTGAACAGCTATGGTTCCAACTCCCTTGGCAGATACAAGTTCACCATTTCTTATCTTGATTTGGGCTTTGAAATCTGGATTCAAATCACAGAAAAAAGTTTATTTGCTTGTCATGTGATTTGTGCAAGCACTGTCTATAAACCAAGAGTCTGCTTTCACCGTGTTTGACATATAAAATGCCAAGAAAAGATGATCATCTGGCTTCTTTTCACTTGCCATTGAAGCTTGTTGATATTGATTTATGGGCTGATGATGTACTAGGGTCTGATTTGATCATTACTGAAACAATGTTTCTCGGGATGCCCAACCTTATTGCATACTCTACATTTGTGTGCTTTCCAGCAAAACTTATCTCCATGACCTGGTTTACCACAAACACCACATCGAGGATATGAGTCTGGCCTTTCTCTACTTATCCCTTGTTTGCTAGTACTTCCTTCTCTCATTTTTCTTGCATCAAACTGCTTCTTTCCCAAGTTCTGGAATGCTGAGGTTTATGCTTGGCTGTAAATATACTTGCATTCGTTTTTTCATTCCTTGATGCAACTCTTTGTTCATAGGCCAATAAGGCACCTGTTAACTCTGTTAAGGTGAGGCTTGATAGGTCCTTTGTATGTTCAATGGCTGTTGTTACAGCATCATATTTTTCTGGCAAAGTGATCAACACCTTTTGAACCACTCTTTTGTCTGTCATCTTCTCCCTATTCAATTTGATCTGATTTACAACATCAACTACCCTTGAAGTATAGGTTTCAAACTCTCTTGTCAAAGCTTGTAATCTCATAGCCCTGACCTTCTCAGATCCTTTGAACTCTTCTTCAAGTTTATCCCAAGCTTCCTTGACTGTAGTTGCAGCCACTATTCTGGGAAAAATCTCCTCTGAAACAGGTGCGAGCAAGAAAGACAAGGCTTTCATGTTCTTCATAGATTGATCTTTTTGCTGTTTTACTTGAGTAACAATGTAATTTTCCTCATCTTCAGGTTTAACATAGCCTTACTCAATCGCATCATATAAATTGTGTACCATCAAAAATGCTTTCATTTTAACTGACCAAAAGTCATAACTGTCACCATTAAAAATAGCAAGTAAGGGAAAAAAGGATGAGCTTGAACCAGACATGTTTGCTTCTCAAATATCGGATTTGATAATGCTGGATTCAGGGAAAAAATACCGAATTTTGAAGATAGATACCGTATTTAGAGATACGGTATGAGGTTACTGGATTTTGGGATAGTGCATTTGAGAATACCGGAATTGGAAATACCGGATTTTGAAAGGCAGATACCGTATTTAAAGATACAATATGTGATTACTGGATTTGGAGATAGTGTATCTTGGATTACCAGATTTCAGTGGCTCATCGTATTTTCGCTTAGTGTATATTCAAATAACGAAAATAGGAAGGGATCTTTTCACTTACCGAATTTAGGATTAATAGATTCCATGGCTTATCGTATTTCAGCTTCTTCCTGAACAAAATCCGATTTGCTTCATTCTTCTTCCTCAAGCTCTTTGGTCCCTTCTCCAATGATCTAAACTCTGATAACACTTGTTAGCTCTAATCAAGGATGATGATGAGCTTTAAACAAACACTTCCAATATCCTTTGGAAGATTAACAATAATGAAACAAGAAGAACCAAAAAGTTTTCTGATTTTCTGTAAGAAAATGAACTGAGAGCTTGGAAGAGGTGAAGAGGGAAAAGTAAATAATAATCAATTGAAATTTTTGTTGATATGATACTCCTTACAACTGACCATACACTTGATTATATATCAAAATGTAAGTAAGCTTACAAGTTAACTTAAAGGTACACAATCAGTCAGTAAAACAGTAAACTAAGTAAGGCAACCATAATACAACTTGCAACTACAATAATTATCCTGAAAACGTGTTGAATGAAGTCTTCACATTATCTTTCATCCTTCTTTGTCTAGGATAGCTTCTCAATTGATCCTCCATTTCACCTCTGAATGTCCCTCAATGCAGCTTGACATTTGAGGCGACCCCAAAGGCCTTGGAACTAATGCTTACTAGGGTCACTGTGAGGTCCACAATATCATAAATGGCTACATAGTTTTGCTACTTCTCAGTCCAATATTTGTAAAAGTTGGTGCTGGCAACTTGGACTTCAACTAGCAGTATATTCAATACTTTAGGGGCAATCTCCGCATCCTGCCTGTCCGAAAACCTAAATGATTTCCCAGGGGTCCTCACAATACGCATTTTCTCAACTGCCTTAAGGTCTTCTCCACCTTTTCACTGGCCTCCCTAGCCCTTTGAGCCTTTGCAGCTGAAAAATGAGACTACATCATCTTAGCAGGTAGAGGTAGGGGCGGAGATAGTTGAGCAATCGATGCACTAGATGTATTGAACTTTCCAGCAGTAGAGATGATCAAATGGGAGATTTTACTTTTCTTCTAAGGCTGCTCCCTTAATTTTCCTTCAGCTTTTCAACAAAATTTAAGCATTTGTTTTTAAATAAAGAGCTTCAGCCCTTAGTTGCTTCGGCTCTTCAACAAAAATTCAATTATTTTTTAAACAAAGAACTTCAGCATTTCAGTAGTTTGTTGCTTCTACTCCTCAACAAAAAAATTCTAGACATAGCTTCAGCACTTCATGTAAACAGGAATCCGTATAAGGATCAGGTATTATTTCAAACTGCAAGGATGATGTCAATATCTATACTTAAAATTGGGGGACTATTGTGTTGTGTTAAAAAAATCTAACCATGGCAGGAAAATGTTCATCCTAACAATAACACGTCACAAAAAAAATATTCCACGTATAGCATGAATAATCATACATGAACTTGGGGGACTATTGTTACGCCTCACTACTATGGCTCTAGATGAAGCATATGTGGCATCTCATGTGAAGTGGCCAAACCTCACATTTGAAGCTTACAATTGAAGCTCACCATAGAAGCCCTTTCACAGAAGTGGTAATGGTTCGAAGGCTCAATCCAAAGCTTAAGCATGGACTGGAATAACCCATCTCCTTCAAGAATCTCCTATTAATAAAATCTTATTCGAATGATTGATATGACCTTTGTAATGAGAGCTATGTCGAATCTTGTCAGCATAAGTTGCAGGGTAGCTTCCCTCCTTTAAAGACATTAAATTCACCACAAGCTAGTGAACTTAGATTGATGACTAAGATAAGATGATTTGGCTAGTGAGATGAAGTCATGTGCTTTTTCATCCAATGGACACTATTTTATATGCAACATTATAAATACTTCCCCTTTTATCATTTGAAGGCTAATGCAAATATATATACCCTTGAGGCTGTACTTCATCTTCTATCTCGTTCCATCATTTTTAGAGTGTTTATGTTGGATGCTTATTTTAGTGTTTTGATTCGTTTGTTTTCGATTGTTATTTATTATTTATTATGTTTATAAGTATAGTCAATGTCCGAACATTTTTCTCGCGCATTATAAAACTTCTCCCAAGCCCAATCTAAGATATTTTGTCGACTAGTTATTTGTCCAAGTGTGTCAGAATTAACTTGCCTAGACGCGAGAAGGTCCAATATCTATTGTCCATGTCTGCATAAAAAATCGAGATCAACAGAATAGAAAGTGAAATTCTCTTTTTTAAGCATGATATTCTTAGCAATCAAAGTGAAAAATGTTCTATAATTTATGTCTTTTTCTGGTACATATTTTTTAAAACTTATTTTTATCCAAATCAACCATACGTTCTCTCAATTAAATAATTTTTTATGTGATTCAATAATGTTTCCTAGTTTAACTAATATTCTAAAAATAAAATAATTTTTTTTAAAAAAAATCTATTTTCAAAAAGTTTGTATCAAATAGTCATTTTTTTGTTTGCTTAAAATGCTTATTATAAATACAAAAATGATCTCCTAAGCATAAGTACTTAGCTTATATTAAGTATCGATGACATGACATATTAAGTATTAACAAATATAATCGTTTGTATGGGTCCACCATTATTTCCCAAAAATTTTAATTCACACGCATGAAGTAGTTGTGTAAAGCCCGACCTGTATAGACCGAAACGTTACTAGAATAATTATACATTAGTCACAGACTTAAAATTAATATAAAAATCTAGTTTAATATATATATATATATACACACACACACACAAACAGACACACACAAATTCAAAAAGTCTTTAGAATAATTTCCATTCATATACTCATTATTGGGCTAACATCTAGAACTTAAAAAATCAGATGGGACAAATAGCTAAAGCACTTTCAGAGAGACAACCAAGAGCTTTATCCAGTGACACTGAGACTAATCCTAAACAACAGGTAATGACAATGAAGATTGTGGATGAAGAGTAGATTGAGACAATAACTACCCGCAATGGAGTTCAACTGACAGAGATTAATGTAATGAGACTAGTTCCTGTAAAAGAAAATATACATACCACGGTTGAGGAGCAATTGATAGAATCTAATTAGAACAAAGAAGAAGAGACAGAAAGAGCATCGAAGGATCTACAGGTTAAGGAAATCGCTCATATCAAAGAATTTATGCTACCATTAAATTTTCTACAAAGACTGCAAAAGAGGAAGCTTGATGATCAATTCAAGAAGTTCCCAGATATGCTAAAAAACTCCATATCAACATCCCATTCATCAATACAATTAAACAGATTTCAATGTATGCAAAGTTCCAGAAGAACATGATATCTAAGAAAAGAAAGCTTCCAAACTGGGAAAAAGTGGCATTGATCGAAAGGAGAAGTGCAAGGTTGCAAAATAAATTAACACCAAAACTCAAAACCCAAGGAGTTTCACTTTACATAATTTACTAGAAAAATGATTTTATTTTAATGTTTTATGTGATACAGGTGCAAGTATAAATTTAACGTCTATGTGTACTTTTAGAAAACTAAGAGTTGGGAAAGTCAAATGATCGAATGTGACGTTGCAGTTTGTAGATAAGAACATTAGATACCCATGGGGCAAAGTTGAGGATGTGCTCATCAAAGTTGGAAAGTTGATATTCCCAACATACTTCCTTGTTATGGACCTTGAAGACGATCGAGATATGTCAATAATCTTAGGTTGACCTTTTTTAGCAACAAGTCGAACCTTGATTGACATGGAGAAAGGTGAGTTTATTATGAAGGTAGATGATGCACATGAAATCTGTAAACTACAAAATCTAGCCAAGCAACCAATAGTCTTGGAGGAGGCCAAATATGTTGTTGAAGAAGTTCAACAAGGGTCGAAGGAGACAAAGCCTAAACTTCTAGATAGCCTTACTCGAGATGAGAATGGAGAGCTCAAGTTTTGGAGGGCAAAAACAGGATGTAAAGTTGGAAATTGCAAAGAGTGTAAGGCTACAAGACTTCATCATGAACCACTATGGCCAGTTCCTCCATATAGTCTAGCTAAAGACTAAATTCAATGCTAATTGGGAGGCAACCCAATTTTCCAACCCTTTTATTTATTTTGCTTTCCATATTGCATTGCATGTAGTGTTATTCTTGCTTTATTGGTTGCATTAGTTATAGGCAAATTTCAATTCATTTGGGGTTCATCTTCATCATTTACACTTAACCTAGTTAAAGGAAAACATTAGTTGAGTCAAAAGGAGTTGAAATATGCATGTGACATGATATTGGAGTTTAGGCATAAAAATGAAGAAAAATTGGCTTATGACACTCTATACGGTCACATGTTTAAAAAACATATGTGACCGCATATGTATATCCAAATAACCAAAACCAGCAATTCAATTCTTCTATGTGGTTGTACCTAATTTTCCTATGCGGCTGCATAGCCTAAACCAAGACAGAAATTTTCCGATTGTCAAGTTTTTCTCCTAATTTTGACTCTTTTGATTTTTGTTTTTCCTATTTTGATAGGTACTATAGTTATAAAAAAAAATGTCCAAAATTAAGGGGGTAAGTTGAAAAATGCCCACACTTTTGAAAAATGTACCAAATTGTCTATTATATGCTTAATGATATTCTCGACACTTTAAATGTTGTTCTCGACATTTGATTTTTTTTTTCAATTTGTCACGAATTTCGAGAAGTACTTTGACGATAACTACATTAAAATAATATTCTCGACATTTCAAATGTCGTTCTTGACACTTAATTTGTCTAGAATGACATTTCATTTCGAACATGACAATTCTCTACATTTGAAATGTCGAGAATAACATTTTGCAAAAATGTCCATTTTTGGGATTAGTGTGGAATTATAAATTGTTAACGAGGATATTTTGGTCTAAATTATTTCAAAATGGACATTTTTCAAATGGTGGACATTTTTGCAAATGGACATGTGAAAGTGAACATTTCTTGAAATTTCCTCTTATAAAAATCAGAAGGAGATTAACAACTCGTACTTTGGGATAGATTGCCAAATAGCTCATAATATATTTAATAGGAAACTTTCGAGAGTACTTCTTCCTCTTATTCTTCCCTGTCTCATTATATCTTTGCTTATACTTTATGACATTGAAGACAATATCGATTTTAAGTTTGGGGGTGTGAAAACCTTTTTATTTTTTACTTTTGGCATGTTTTTGAGCGTTTGTGTGTTTTTTTTTCATTATTGCTTGAGTATATAGTAGAAAGACCAAGAAAGTTGAAAATTTTCAAAGAAACATATTTTTCTTGTTTTAGGTTTGGTGTTTGTGCGGGTTAGATACTCTAATCGACAATGATGATTATATTTGAGGTTTAGGGTTGATTTATGAACAGTGGATATGTTTCATGCTAGATTGATTGATGATTAACCCTACAAAGCTTGATATTATATTCGTACCAAAATCAAGTTTGACATTGTAAGGAAATGAGTTGATTCATATGCTTGATAGGTTGATTAATTCGAACAAACCTTATTAAATTATTTATCCTTAAAACCAAATTTAGCATAGTTTAAGAGTGATTTTACAGTTGTAGAAAGATACAAATGTGAACTGGGATTTCATGTGTGAAAACTTATGTATGAATTGTCTTAGATTAATAGGATAAAATTGAGGGAAAGTCTTAAGGTAGAGGTCGTTTTGATTAGATAGGTTTTTAATGAGGGGCACCACACTAATCAGGGTAGAAAAATATATACAAGACATCTCTTTGTAGCCTTTATAAGTAGAGTTATTAAGCGTGTTAGGGTATTTGCAACTTTATGCGAGTTATTAAGCTTGTTAGGATATTTGCAACTTTATGCCTTAAAATCATATGATCTGGGAGTCATCAGTCAAAAGATCATTAACATTGGTCATATAGAAAGCTTAAGGGAGAGAGATCAACAACAAAAAAAAGAAAAAAAATAGGTGCATGAAACAAAAAGACACTCCAATTGCCCTAATTAAGCCCCAAACACTTAGTTGAGAAGACTTGGCTTTTGATAAGGGATTATTAGTCTAGTCGAGTCCAAGAGGTCACAGCTATCAAAAAATTTGGAGAGTCTTTGTTCACTGTCGTGTTAACTTGCAATTATTAGAGTCGACCTGAACTAGATAGGGTGGGGATAGTAATGAAAAATTCAACCTTAGATTGCACATTGGAAAAATAGTAAAAAGAATAAGTTTGGTAGTGTGTGAATCATACGAGAGGTGAAATTATATATTTTATTACAGAGGGCCGGGAATTGTAGTTACCTGTAAATTCATGATGGTCTACTTAGTTCTTCACACAAACATCAGTTTTGCAATGAATTAGTGGATATTGGTTGATAATGTGACTTTGAAGTGGTTTGTAGATTTAATACTGTGCTTTCAAATACTGAGTTAAAAAGTTAGTTTGTCTAGCCAAATATTTTTGCATGCTTGTGTGTTTGTTGTTATTTAGGTTATAGTTTTGTTTAAAGACAAATAAATGTTTAAGTTTGAGAGTGTTTGATATGTGTATTTTATATACTTAATCAGGGCCTAAAATATCAATAATTGATAGTCATTTTGATAAAATATATCGTGAATTATTGTATTTTATGTTATATGGGTAAAACTTGAAGTTTGAACAAGGAATTTGACCAAAAAAAAACAAAAAATCAAGGAAATGTGTGAAATCAAAAGATGGGGACCAACTTGCAACAATTCAATAGTTGACTCGAACCGCACAACGAAGATCAAATGTGCAAAATGTTCAATTGGATGTAATTAGGAGCCAAAGGGACGAAATATAACAGAAATATTCTCACAAATCAATTTCTAGATGAAAAAGTTATGCTCCAAATCCGGTGCTAGAATTTCAACTAGTAAGAAGAGGCCAGGTATGAATGAACTCATCCTAAAATAATTTTTGTGCTACAAAGGAAGGACAAATAGATGAAAATTATCAGAAATAGCTCTAGCATGCAATTCAACACAGTGGAGAAAGAAATCGCTGAATCATTCGTATGTGTTGTAAAACTAAATTAATTGTGGTTAGTTGTAAATCATCTCCAAATTGGATTCTTAGTAGTTTCTTGTAGACTTATGACCAAGCACCTACGACTTCTTCAAGAGTTCACTAATTTAGGTCGCATCGACACATTTCAAATGTGAAGAAGGCCTCAGGACAACAAATATTTGAAGCAAATGTGTCGACTAGTTAACAAATAAGTTTGATGGAAATTGAATATGGAGGTCCTCAAAATATTGGATTTACAGAGAGAGAGAGAGAGAGTTGACTCGTTGATAGAGACAATTGCTGTAGAGAAGGAAAAAATCCAAGCTTTTACTTTATTTTTAATGACAAATTATTAGGTGTTTTTAGGCCGATTCTTACTCAAAGAAGACTTATGACTTTTTTGGTGATGTAGTTGTTTTTAATAGTACTTGCAACACAAATAAATATGGGATGATTTTTACACCATTGATGGGAGTTGATCATTATGGTCAGATAATAATATTTGATTGTGGGTTTTTAAGTAATGGGACAATTGATATGTTTGTTTTGTTACTCAATCAAATGGATGAATGTCATGCCCAAGGGTGCACCCCAAATGATAATCGCGGACCAAGATATTGTAATGACTAGAACAATTGCACAAGTTCTTTTGAGAACGTTTGATCATTATTGCCATATGGCATATTCTGAATAATTTTTCTAAAAAGCTTAATACAGTAATATATTGAGATAATTAGCATTTGCTACGAAGCATTATTATGAACTCAGAGGATAATAAAGAGTTTGAAACTAGTTGGATAAATATGTTGCAGTCAACTAAATTGAGACATAATGATTGGCTTTGCCAAATATATGTGATGCATGATAGATGGATCCTTGCATTTGTTAAGCATATCTTTGCAGCGGGAATTTCGAGTAATAAAAGAGTAAAAAGTTCCCATTCATTTCTTGAAGGGCACATTTTAGAGAAAAACACATTGATAGATATTAATATACACTTTAATAGAGCCCTTGGACACCAAAGATATCATGAGTTGATGGCTAACCATTGTGATATTAATTGTTGACCTCAAAAAATGGACTTCCGAGCCGTCAACAGATAAGTCTTCTAGTCCACTTCTCCCTGCGCACGGTAGCAAGTCGTTAGTCACTCGTGGTCCTTTTCTCGGTGGAGGTAGAGGTGGAGGTGGAGGCGGCCGCGAGCACTCCGACGGTCAAGTCAGTTTTCAGTTTGAATGTAGGGGTCAACGGTGGTTAAGTGGTCACCGAAGACGTGATATAAGGGGAGAATAACTTATGCTCTTTTAATTGACAAGAATGTGAATCCTTCTACTGAGGCAATGAGGTTTTAATTATACTAAGGGTGGGAGGAGGAGAGCCATTGGGTGAGGAGACACGTGACCTCGGATCCTTCTACCCTGTTCCATCCTAAATGTCAAAAGGTGACTTTGGCTAGAGAGAGGTGGGGCAGGACGGCGAAGCGTCCTAGTCGCAGAATGCGGGCCTTTGCATCCGCTGAGATGGGCGGATGAGTTCGGTTCTGCTTTATTTTAAGACACTTCAGTTCGGATGATGAGTTCGGTCCCCCATGCTAAATCAATTCGCCTACATGTGGAGCTTCTCCTGCTTGACACGCGTCGGGTCTTTTTTGACCCGTAACAATAGTCCCTCTGGTCCATGTATTGATTATTTATATAATGCGTAGACTTTTAGAGTCGATATGCTTGCAGGGGCATCCATAAGGTGCGTACGATTCTTTAGTTGTATGCGAGATGACGAATATCGTATCTTCGAACGGTGGGGTTGTTTATCCCCGTAACCATAGTCCCTCAAGTCGCATTTTGCAGTAACTTGAGGTGACAGCGATTGAAGTAGGAAGCTCTGAGAGCTGTTGCGACCTTGAATGTGAGTTTCCAGAAGTGATTGAGGTTGGCAGCTCTTAGCAGAACTGTTGCAACTCTGAAATCTGAGTTGGCCGAAGTGATTGAGGTTGGTAGCTCTTAGGAGA
Source organism: Osmanthus fragrans (assembly GCA_019395295.1). Classification (NCBI taxonomy): domain Eukaryota; kingdom Viridiplantae; phylum Streptophyta; class Magnoliopsida; order Lamiales; family Oleaceae; genus Osmanthus; species Osmanthus fragrans. The sequence goes on along the minus strand of CM033344.1, from coordinate 19,360,729 downwards.
ACTGTTGCAACTCTGAAATCTGAGTTGGCCGAAGTGATTGAGGTTGGCAGCTCTTAGGAGAACTATTGCAACTCTGAAATCTGAGTTGGCCGAAGTGATTGAGTTTGGCAGCTCTTAGGAGAACTGTTGCAACTCTGAAATATGAGTTCGCCGAAATGATTGAGGTTGACAGCTCTTAGGAGAACTGTTGCAACTCTGAAATATGAGTTGGCCGACGTGGCGACGTTGAATAGACGGTCTTGGATTGTGTGCATGACTTGAAGGTTTTAGCATTTTTTCTAGGCAATAATGAGGAGGCGTTGTTTTCTTCCAGGACACGCTTCTCCTTTATCCTAGGAGACAATTATGGCAACGGCTCCTCCGTGTTCAAGGCGACGCGCTTGGCCTCTGCGTGAGATGTACAGCTTCATCAGGGCCCTTAATTCGAATGCCTTTTGGTTTAAACGGTGGTGATCAGCCTTGAGTTTGGATGGCCAAGATCTGTTTTCGGAAAATCCAACGGTTGGGGTGATCCTTGGATTTTCTATATAAACCCTCTCTTTCGCCATTTCAAAGGTTTACTTTACTAAAAAATCCAAAACGCTCCTAAACTCTGTCGAATCTTCTTCTCCGACAAGCAAGTAACTCCGGCGAACCCATTGGTGATTCCGGCGACTGGTAAAACCATCTTCAACCTTAGATAAATCGATTTTCATCGTTTTTCGTCTTTTTCTTCGATTTTTTGGGACCTTTTTTTTGAAAAAAAATGGCTGCTGAGGGCGATTCTAGGATGACTGTGAGGGAGGGGCGAGGTAAGGCGAGTGCCGAGCTAAGAGAGCCCATCTTAATCAGTTTAGAAGAGTTGGGTAGAGCCATTAGGGCTGGAGAAAATGTCTGGAGGCGTCCAGACTCCCCAGTGGACACTTCAGTCCAATGGGGGGCTTCCAACTATCCTTCTAAGGCCACCCTGGCCATGATAGAAAAATGTAGGACCGTCTGTAGGGTTCCAGACTCAATACAGTTAATTTTGTCAGGGCCGGATGAGAGGGCCTGTTATCCGAGGTCGGGTTGTGTGGCAGTGATCCCTATTTCGGGCTAGCCTTAGGCTTCCTTTCCACCCATTCTTTAGATTGGTTCTTCGATCGTATGGGTTGGCCCCGACCCAATTAAATTCTAACTCCTGGTCCCAATTGGTGGGGAATTGGTGGGGTCATGGATGCTGTGGAGGTAGGTCAGCATTGGGGTTGACATACCTTTCAGCGTATTCCATTTCATCTATCTACCGAAGTACGTAGCTGGAGAGGAAAATAAGAGGTAGAATTACCTGTCTCCTTGGGGATCTCATTCCCCCTTTGTGACCGACCTGTCCTCATCAGTAAAGGGATAGAAAGACTCATGGTTCTGGGTAGCTGGGAGGTGGGATACAATGGAGAATGACCCCATGGCGTCTCTGACAGTTTCCACCACTTACTCCACTCCCAGTAAGTTTTGTTTCCAAAGCGACTTTACTTGATCTACTTCTTCATGTGCTTAATATTTTTGTTGTTTGTAGGTTCGAAGCTAAGGTGCGAGATTTCCGAGGAGGAGTGGGGTATCATTGGTGATATCTATCACCTCGACCCCCAAGAGAGGAGCTGCCACAAGATTATTAACTTGAACATCCCCTTTGCTCGCCACTATCTAATGTCTAGCCAGGTTAAGCTTCACTCCTTCACTTTTTCCTGTATGATTCACTGAATACTTGTTTTATTTTCATCTTGTAGGAGATTTTGTGAAGAAGAGGCCCTTAAAACCTGACTTCGCTACCATAAGACTTAGCGTCACCGAAGCCAGGGTTCTTCAGACCGGCACGACCGAATATAAGAAGCAAGCAGAGAGGCTACACTCCTTGAGCAAGACCCAGAAGGTCACCGATAATGAAGTTACTGAGGAGGAGGCTTCTCTTGTAAGGAACAAGAGAAAGGGTCCGACAGCTACTTCTACTTCTGCTCCTGCTGCTTCCGCGAGCCCTCTAGTGATCTCCCCAATTGTCTCCGCCAAAGTGACAATTGCTGTCCCGGCTGAAGTTCGAGCTGTAATGCCCATCTCTTCCTTCCCAGCTGGGGGCCTTGGAAGGAAGAGGCTGAAGAAATCAGCCACCTCTGTAGCCCAGCGAAAAGGTCCTGACTTCATTGGGAGCAAAGAAGAGGAAATATCAAAGGCTGTGCTGGAGATGCTCCCGCCTGAAACTGCCTCTGCTGCCAGAGTCCACAACAAATACTGGACCAAGGCGTGGCAGGATCATACTGCCACTTGCGAGGTGGAGGACCTCATAGCTGCTAATAGTGCTTGTGTGGCCAGAGCACTAACTCTCAGTTCGGTAGCAGATGACTTGGTTCGGGGCCTCCGTAAGAAGAATGATGGCGGCCTCTGTTGCTTGGGAGAAGGAGGTGGAAAAGGCGAGGAAAAGGGCTGACGATTTTGAGGCAAGGTGGGTTGGGGCTACGACGAAGTTGGACTCTTCTGAGGTACAAATAAATCGCCTAAAAAATGAACTACATGAGTCTGTATCCCAAGTGGCTGCGCTTACCAAGAGGATCGATCAGTCCAATGAGCATCAGCGCATCGCCTCTGAAGCCTTGGAGGTGGCGAACAAAGAAAGGGCTGAGTGAGGGTGCTATCAGAGGCCCAGACTGAGGAGATAGCCTTGTTGAAGGCTGAAACGAAGCTGGTGGAAGAGGCGGCAGTTCAGAAGTACAAGGATAACTTCACAGAAACTCCTAAGTACGATGACTTCACCAACTACTAGGCTTCGTGGAGTGCCAGAGAGATTATGTCTCGCCTGCACGAGAAGCACCCAGAGTTGGATATTGGGTTCATTGAGGAAGAGTTCGACGGGCCTACTAGGGGGCTACCTGAAGCAGATGAGGAGGATGAAGTACCCAAGGAGTAGGGCAGATCCATTTTTGTAATGGCTTCGGCCCATTTTGTACTTAATGAAATTTTCATTCTTTCATGTTGGCTTTTAATTTCACCTCCCTTTTGATAGTGCTGATCCACTTTGGTACAAACATACTGATGAATACTTAACCACTAAAGAAAATGATAAGTTAACTGGCTTGCATGTGTGATCAGTTCGGTAAGGACTTAACCATTTAAGAAAAGGACAAGTTAACTGGCCTGCATGTGTGATCAGTTCGGTAAAGACTTAACCATTTAAGAAAATGACAAGTCAACTGGCCTGCATGTGTGATCAGTTCGGTAAGGACTTAACCATTTAAGAAAATGATAAGTTAACTGGCTTGCATGTGTGATCAATTCGGTAAGGACTCAATCATTTAAGAAAGTAATAAGTTAACTAGCCTGCATGTGTGATCAGTTCGGTAAGGACTTAACCATTTAAGAAAATGATAAGTTAACTGGCCTACATGTGTGATCAGTTCGGTAAGAACTTAACCATTTAAGAAAATGATAAGTTAAAACCAGCAGGCGGAGGTGATCCCTAGCGGACACCTCGGTTAGGATGTTTGATGTGTGAGAACACTTGTAGCTTCGTCAAAGATGGCACCCGCACCACCTCTGACTAGGCTTTATCCTTGGAGGTGATCCCTGGTGGATTTGTACCTCGGCTAGGATGTTGGATGTGTGAGAACGCTTGTGGCTTCGTCAAAGATAGCACCCGCACCACCTCTGACTAAGCTTTACCCTTGGAGGTGATCTCTGATGGATTTGCACCTCGGCTAGGATGTTGGATGCGTGAGAATGCTTGTGTAATGCGATATTGAATAAAAGTGAAGTAATCGAAAATAGTTCTTTCATTGATAGAGGAGTTTACATTTGCGTGAACATTTTACTGGAGGTACTTCCTTAGGTGTTCTATGTTCCAGGGGTGAGGCAGGATCTTTCCTTCAAGGTCTTCAATTCTATAAGTGCCAGGTTTCACTTCTTCATAGATTCAGTACGGACCTTCCTAGGTGGGGCCAAGAGTGCCAACTCTTGGGTCCTGAGACTATGGGAAAACTTTGCGAAGTACCAGGTCGTCGATACGGAGGATTCTCTTCTTCACTTTGGCATTGTAGTAGCGCATCATCTTTCGTTCGTAAGAGGCGAGCTTGACCTGGGAGTCGTCTCTCCTTTCTTTAAGGGAGTCCAGCTCAAGTCTCCTCAAATCATCGTTTGATATCTCATTGAAGTGAATGCGACGAGAGGAGGGGACACCAATCTCTACGGGGCTCATAGCTTTGCCCTGTATGCCATGGAGAACGGAGTCTCCCCAGTTGCTGTTTTCCAAGTTGTCCTTATAGCCTAGAGCACTTGTGGGAGTTCGTCAACCCAGACCCCTTTTGATGTTTCCAACTTCCTTTTCAATGTGAGCTTGATGGTCTTGTTGACTGATTCGACTTGGCCGTTGGCTTGAGGGTGATAAGGTGAGGAGAAGTGCTTCCTGATCCCGAGCTCATCACACAAGTCCTTGATCTTCTTGTTATTGAACTGTTTGCCATTGTCTGAAACCAGTGAATGCGGTATTCCGAAGCGACAAATGATATTCTTCCATAAAAATCTAAATGTATTCGCCTCGGTAATCTTCGACAGTGGTTCAGCTTTGACCCACTTAGTAAAGCAATCAATTGCAACTATGGCGAAGCGAGGGTTTCCTCTTCCCTTGGGCAAGGGGCCAATGAAATCCACTCCACACTTGATGAATGGCCAGGGGCTCGATACAACAGTCAGTTCTTGAGAGGGTCGCCTCTGCACGTTGGAGAAGCGTTGGCATTTATCGCATTTACGCACACAATCAATTGCATCCCTTTTCAGGGTAGGCCAATAATATCCTTGCCTAAGTACTTTGTGGGCTAAAGCCAGACCGCCGGAGTGATTCCCACAAACTCCTTCGTGGACCTCTCTCAAAATGTAGTTTACCTATTCCCCTCCGATGCATCTGGGGAGGAGGAATGAGAATTCTCGCCTATATAAAACATCATCTTGCAAGATGAAGCGAACAACTCTTCTTCTAAGTCGGCGAGCTTCTGTCTCATTTTCTAGAAGGGTTTGTTCCTTCAGGTAGGCCAAAATAGGTTGCATCCATGGTGGCGTTCCCTCAATCCACATCAGTTCTTCACCTTTCTTGATAGAGGGTTCGGCCAAGTGCTCAACTGGCACTATATTGAGGAGTTCTGAATCCTTGCTACTCGCAAGTTTCGACAGGGCGTCTGCTTGGGAGTTCTCCTGCCGTGGCACTTGTATCAATTCAAACTTTTCAAAGGTGGGGAGAAAGTCCATGACCAACTTCAGATATTCTGGCATGTGTTTGTCTTTGGTTACGAAGATCCCATTAACTTGATTCACCACTAGCTGTGAATCATTGTTGATGACTAGCTTCCTTACTTGCATCACCATAACCAACCACAGCCCAGCTAGGAGGGCCTCGTATTCAGCCATATTGTTGGTGACTTTAAAACCAAGTCTTACTCATAATTCAACTTGTGCCCCTCTGGGCTCACCAAAATCACTCCAGCTCTGGAGCCATTCTCTCCAGATGAGCCGTCCACAAAAAGGCTCCAGATGGGCATTTTTGCTGGCTCCATATTCAATTCAACCTCTAGGGCCTTGGCAAATTCTGCCACAAAATCAGCTAGGGCGTGGCCCTTGATTGTCGTCCTGGGTATAAAATCAAACTCACTGAGTTCCACTGCCCACTTCAGTAACCTCCCCGAGGCGTCTGGCTTTTGAAGGACTTGCCTAAGTGGAAAATTCGTCAAAACACGGATGCTGTGAGCCTGAAAGTATGGTCTCAGCTTTCTGGAAGCAGTGATTAGAGCCAGGGCTAGTTTCTCCATGTCCGGATAACGCGCTTCGGCGGGGAGCAGGGATTTGTTTACATAGTAAATAGGCAGCTAGTGTGTCTCTTCTTCCCTTACTAGCACTGAACTGATTGATTCTTCGGCAACCGCCAGATACAACAAAAGAGGCTCTCCGTCCTTTGGTTTTCTTAGGAGAGGGGTTCGCCCCAAGTAATTTTTCAACTCTTGGAACGCCTCCTCACATTCCAGTGTCCACTGGAACTTCTTTCCCCCTTTGAGGACCTTGAAGAAGGGTAGACATTTTTCAGTGGCCCTTGAAATGAAGTGATTAAGTGCGGCTACTTTGCCAGTTAGCCGTTGCACTTCTTTGGCCTTCTATGGCGATCTCATCTCTATTAAGGCTCTGATTTTCTCTGGGTTGGCTTCTATCCCTCTTTGATTTACAATGTAACCCAGAAATTTGCTAGAGGCTACTCCGAAAGCACACTTCAGGGGGTTTAATTTCATTTGGTACCTTTTCAGTATCTGAAACGCCTCGTCCAAATGCTTGATATGTTCCCCGACCCTGAGGCTTTTTACCAGCATGTCATCAACATAAACTCCCATAGTGTTACCGAGCTGGTTGGCAAACATCTTGTTGACTAGTCTTTGATAGGTAGCCCCTACATTTTTCAATCCGAAGGGCATTACCTTGTAGCAATACAATCTTCGATCTGTGATAAAGGATGTGTTTTCCTCGTCACCTGGGTGCATGGGGATCTGATTGTAGCCTGAATAAGCGTCCATGAAGCTTAATAGCTCGTGACCTGTAGCTACATCTACCAACTAGTCTATTCGTGGGAGAGAGAAACTGTCCTTTGGGCAGGCCTGATTAAGGTTCGAGAAGTCAATGCAGACCCTCCATTTTCCATTGTGTTTCTTGACAAGCACAAGGTTGGAAATCCACTTCGGATACACGGCTTCCCTGACGAAGCCATTGTTTACCAGCCTCTCCACTTCTTCCTTGAGGGCCTCATACCTTTCGTTGTTCAGTGATCTCCTCTTCTGCTTATGAGGAGTGCAGCTCGGATTGATTTGAAAATGGTGGCAACTGACGTTTGGGTCAATTCCAATCATTTCTTCATGCTTCCAGGCGAAGACATCCACATTTCTTCGGAGAAAGTTTTTCAGTTCTTCCTTCATTCCTTGTTCCAGGTCTTTTCCGACCTGCAGGACCCTTGTGGCATCCTGGTGGTCGACTGGGAAACTCTTCAGCTCTTCCATTGGGGCAGTAAATGACTCTGATTCAACGATCCTTGGGTCTAACTCCTCTAAGGATGTTTCAGGTCTGGCTTATGTTATTTCGACATCTTCGATGGGGGGTTGCCCTTCCACAGGGGCCTCTGCCATTTCAGCATCATGATGAACCATGTTCACCCTTGGTTCGGCTTTCCTTAGAGAATTGAGGTAACTTTCCCTGGAGCCCATCTGGTTACCTCTGACAGTGGCGATCCTCCGCTCAGTAGGGAATTTCATGCAAATGTGATGGATCGAGGTGACAGCAAACAGTTCTTTCAGGGCAGGTCACCCAAGCACTCTGTGGTATGCAGATTGGCGGTCCACAACTAGGAATTCCATGAAGTGATGTGCCACATGGGGTGTTGTTCCCATTTCAACGGCCAAAGTAATTTTCCCTTTGGGAATAATGCTATCTCCGGTGAACCCGTAGAGTAGAGAAGTCATGGGGGTGAGCTCGTGAGTCACTGCCATTTTTTCAAATGTTGATCCGAACAAGATGTTTATAGAACTTCCATTGTCTACCAGCATTCGCTTCAGTCCGTTGCGGGCCACTACTGCCCTGACCACTAGGGCATCGCAGTGCGGGTAATGCACACCGATTGTGTCCTCCGGGGCGAATGAAATGGGCTCTGCAGCTCTTCCTCCTTGGGATTGGCTTACCACGTAACTGGCCATAGGTGGATCCTTTGCCTCCCTAGTATAGTTCCTTTGAGCATTTCTGGTCTCACATCCCAGGTGAGGTCCTCCAATGATTGTATCAATTTCTCGGATTGGGTGGTGCTCATCCGTTGCAGCGGGGCCTCTTTTGGAGTGCTGCCCATTCTGGGCCTTTCCCTTTCATTGTTTCTTGCATTCCGAGGTGATAGTGGCCTCTCTTCTCTCCTTCTGGGAGACCTTTATCTCGGTTTGTCATCTTGACGACGGTTCTCCCTTGCATTTCTAGGGTTGCTTCTAGGTCTGTTGGCATCTTTGCAGTCCCTGGTGTCGTGGCCATAGAAGCGGTGAAAAGTGCAGTATCGTGGTCCTTCCTCCTGGGGTCTATTTCTAGGTCCACCGCCTTTCTCCCTATTTCTAGAGGTTGAGGGTCTTTCAGTATTCCTAATTGGGTTGTTAGCATTGAGTTCAACATTCTCATAAGCTAGGGTCGGCATTGCATTCAATGTGGCAGAGGCTAATGCCTATCCCGAAGTGGGAGCCACGGTGGGCCCAGCTTGCGTCCATTGATTTACCATCTGTGATGTTAGGCCTCTTTCGATCTGCCTTTGGGATGGAGGGAGCCCCTGGGCCGCCTTGTTTTTGTGGTCAATCATCTCCTCATTGACAATTTCAACTTTCATTATTTCCCAACTCATCGTAGGTTGATGAATTTTTGCTTCGGATGTCTCTCCAGAATAAAATGTTCATATTCAGTCCACCCTTCAGAGCTGATAGGGCCTCTTTGTCAGTCACCTGCTCACAGTAGGTGATTTCATCAGTGAAACGGGCGAGGTAGTTTTGCAATGTTTCCCCAGCTGCCTCCCTCATGTCTTGTAAGCGCTGGATTGGCGCTTCTCCATCTCTTTTAGAAAGGTACTGGTTCAGAAAGGCTCTTTTCAGGTCGCCAGCTTATTATGCTAGACGACGCCAATCGTTTGTACCACACTTCAGCTGAGCCACTGAGTGTCAAGTGGAAAGCCCTGCATTTTAGTGCAGGAGAAGCGCCTCTAAGGCTCATCTGCGTCTTGTATTTATTGAGGTGCTTCTTCGGGTCGCCTTTCCCTTCATACTTTGGGATCTTTGAAGGGACGAAGTTCTGTGGCATGGGAAAACAGCGAAGCTCCCTGGAGAAGGAGAGATTGTCATCATCATCATCCAGTTCGTAGGAACGGCACGGTTCGTCAGGCTCGTCTATATCAACCACGGGGCGAGGTGGTTGTTGAGCGTTTTCGCCCCGGTTTTCCCAATCTACCAGGTTTCGCCTTTCTTGCCTATTTCTAGGTGGGGGTTGATTGTTTTGGCTTTGCTGTTGTTGGGGGCGAACCGTTTGGTAGGGGGGACTGGTCCCTGTTTCTAGGGGCTCGCCCAATTCGGTCAAAAACACTTGTGGACCTTTGAGGCTACTCCTCGTATTCTGGGGAGAAGTTATTCTCTTCGGCAGCTCCATCATTAGCAGGAGCGACTGTATAGCTGGAGGCATCCATTCCCACTTCTCTTTCGAGAGGGACCTCTTGAGGGCTTAACTGGGCCCTTTTGCCGGATTCTGCTTCAGTTCACCCATGAGTCTGCTGAAAACCACCTTGGTTCTGCACTTGCATGAGGAGTTCTTGCATGGAGGCGTGTTTTGAGCTTCTATATTCCTCATGTCCGTGGTCATGCGGCCACTTCGACAGTTAGCATTGCAGCGGTTCTCGCACCTCTGCAATGTCAATTGTGGGGCCTTTGATGCGTCACATTAGTTCGGATGATCTCTTCTTCAAAGACATCTCTGGCTCTCGTAACTTCCACGTCTTCTTCTGAGCTCATGATCCGAAGTGACGGGAACAATGCGCAGCTCTTACTTCTTTTTCAAGAATTAAATCCCTTTTCCAAGGGAGAATATCAACCGGATATTCAAGCAAGCTTTTTGGTGGAAACCTCGTAGTTAAAGTAAGTTTCCCACAGACGGCGCCAATCTGTTGACCTCAAAAAAAGGACTTCCAAGCCGTCAACAGATAAGTCTTCTAGTCCACTTCTCCCTGCACACGGTAATAAGTCGTTAGTCACTCGTGGCCTTTTCCCGGTGAGGATGGAGGCAGTCACGAGCACTCCGACGGTCAAGTCAGTTTTCAGTTTGAATGTAGGGGTCACCGGTGGTTAAGTGATCACCGGAGACGTGAAGAGAATATATGAAATGAATAAAGTGTGTATTTAAGGGGAGAATAACTTATACTCTTTTAATTGGCAAGAATGCGATTCCTTCTTCTGGGGTAATGAGGTTTTATTTATACTAAAGGTGGGAGGAGGAAAGCCGTTGGAGGAGGAGACACGTGGCCTCGGATCCTTTCACCCTGTTCAATCCTAGACGTTAATCTGTCCATCAATAGATTGGTTGATCTTTATTGTTCTGATTTATGCGGCTGAATTAACCGTTTGAACCCTGCCACACGTCCCATCAATCAATCAGAGATTTAATTTTGGAAAGATTTTCGTACAAAAAGGGACTTTGGCTCGAGAGAGGTGGGGCAAGTCGGTGAAGCGTCCTGGTCACGGAGTGTGGGCCTTTGCATCTGCTGAGAGGGGCGGATGAGTTCGGTTCTACTTTATTTTAAGACGCTTCGGTTCAAACGATGAGTTCGGTCCCCCACGCCAAATCAGTTCGCCTACATGTGGGGCTTCTCCTGCTTGACACGCGTCGGGTCTTTTTGGACCCGTAACATTAAGGAACAAACAAGATTGAAATCCTTATGGCCAATGGAGGTACAAATGTCAAAGAATTATACAAGAAAGGTTTATCAAACTTTTAAAGAGGAGATATTTGAGAGTCAAGCCTACATCATAAATACGTCATTTTAAGATAAAACTAGGGTGATTTATACAGCTGCAAGGGTCAAACAATCTTCTTCATCAAGATGTCGAAAACTTGATAATAGCAAGTTTTTAGATATTATATGTTATAGTTGTCAACGATTTGAATGTGAAAGAATTCCATAGGCAAATTTTAAGATCAAACATATTTTACAATTGTTAATCCAATATATTTTTTGAAGGTGGACCAAACATGCAAAAGTTGGACAAGTTGGGACGAGATGATATATGATGTCTACTCAATTGCGAATTGGCACATCATGGAAAATTAAACTTTAATTTTTCAACCTTAATATCAATTTTTATTTTTCATAATGTGTCAATTTACAAATAGGTGAACAGTAAATTGGACAACAGATCTCAACTCATGTAGGACAAGGATGATGGGGAATTGAGCCCTTGTTTGAGCCACATTCTTTTGGAAAAATTCATTTTTCAATAGTGTTTTAATATCATTTCAACCACACATTCTTTAATAAAATAATACTAAACGGAAATCCAAAAACTTTCCTTATTTTTTAACCACATATTTCCTATCAATACACCTTTCAAAATTTCATTTTTCTCTCCAAAATGGGGCTCAGACAAGGGCTGAATGACATTCCTAACCAATCATTGATGTCATGACCTTCAAATTTGTCTCAATTATTGTCGGTTGTTGTTGATGACGCATCTTTTACTAAGGGAACTAATCTCTTGAGGAATGGGTTGGAGGATCTTCATAATAAAGTAAAGGAGATTAATATTGGTAATGGTCAGGGGTGGATCTAGGGTATCAGCTCGCAGTTATCGATCGTTGACCGTTGACTGTCAACGGCCGTAATAGCGATGTAATTTATTAATATTAAATCAAATAATATTTTAAAAAATTCTATCTATATAAAAATGCACTAAAGCGTTAAAAAAAAATAATAACTCAATTCACTCATCCTTAATTAAAACTCATAACTCATAAAACATAAATTATTTATCAAAATTTCCTAAATTCAATTTCTGTAAACGCCACACCAGAACAAAACAACAAATATAAAATTAAACCCTGGCTACGATAAAACTAATATGCATCATAAGCTATTTCAATCAGAAACATAAATAAAAAGATACAAAAATCAAGAACCCTAAACAGGATAAAGCGAATCATCATCAAAGAGGATTTACATTAAAGATGAGATTTTTATTTGGGGCTTCCCATGCTAAACCTCCCGTGAAGTTGATACACCAAATAAGCACCATAATTGCACCTAATATGCCCAAAAAGTGAGCTACAAAAGAAAACGCATCGTCTTCATCCCTATAGCCATTTTTTAACCTCTCTTTAGTATCTTCTTCTGGGTCTCAGTGAGTCGTCGTCTCTGCACGAATTTTTCTTACACTTGTGATTTATCATTTTCTTATAAGACTGTTGCTCAGCTTCTACTTCTCTTCTCCCTCTTCGTTTGGCCTATTTTTATTTTTTTTTAAAAAGGCCAAAAAAAAACATTTACAACTCATCTTCTTCACCGGTCTTTCTGCCTTTCTTCCACCACAGTTCACCTCCTGGCGTGTTTGAAGTTCCAGCGAAGTCCAACACATGAGGCCGCGTCTCCTCGCCAAGTGTTGGCTTCGCCACTGGTAATGGTGATGAGCGGGGTATTCATGGGACAAAAAATCTTTGAAAAGAAGATAATCGTCAATAAACTACTATAGTAAGAGCCAAGGGGTGTGAAAAAGACAAAAAATTTGGAAGAGAAAATAGTGAACAAAGAGAGGGTTTGTCATGGATGTGGACTGTGTGGTCAATTGCACGATAAACGAAATTGTCTGACATTACTTGAAAGGTGTTTTTTATTAATTTTGTTGCTAATACTATGTTTTTATTTTTCAATTTCAAATCTTTTCTTATAGCTTCCAGATAATTCATGTTGATTCTCAATGTGAAAGGCCAGTAAATTTTGAAGGAAACACCAATTAGAGATATTGTAGCATTGGCAATCATGGGGAAAATGACATTTGAAAACATATTTTGCACTATTCTTTGAAATTACTGTATTTTGTTATTTTAATTTTTTTTCCCGATTAAACTGAATGCCGTGGTCCATTTTTGTGTGCCTAGTGACAGTTAGATGCTCTATGTAGTTTATTTTATTGTTGAATTCATATTGATTGTAGATAGTGTGAATTCCTTTACAAATGAATTTTGGAATCACTTTGCAAATGCATTCGTAATGTACTGTCGTAATTTAGGAATTACTTTGCAAATTATTCAATTGAATAACATAATTTAAGCACTTTTTGGGAATAAAATTATTTTGGATAATGTAAAATGAAATTAAGTTCCTGATGTAATAGCATTTGCAAAGTGATTTCTAAACTGCAATGTGAGTTGTGCTATTGAAATTAACTTCTAATAGCATTTGCAAAATGATTCCTAAATGCAAATTATATGTATTAGGAATAACATAACTTAATTTTGGATGGTGTGAATTTATTATTGGAAAATATAATAAAATATTAAAAGAAATATTAAATAAGTAAATTAATTAAGTGACAAGATTTAACCAAATCTTTGCACATGTAAATAAGTGAAATAGTTAATTTAAGTTATACAAATGCACGTAAATTACGTTTTTCCAATTATATATTTGTAAGAGAGTGGTGGGCCCACATAATTAATAAGTAAAACAAACAAATTCTAGCTACTTCATGTGTGTGAATTAAAAGTACTAAGTTGCTTGTACAAGGCCGCTTTGACAGGAGCCTTCATTGTAGGGACGGGTCCCGTCATTATGAGTAGGAATGGCAATCGAGTCGAGTAGTTCGTGATCTCGTGGGTTCGGCTCATCTAAAACGAGCACAAGTCAATCATAGAAATTGTCAAACGAGTCGAGCCGAGCTCATGTAGACGAACTGCTCGGCGAGCAGCTCATAGGCTCGTCAATTTTATTATTTTTTTTTTTAAAAAAAAGGTAACAAGCCCACGAGCCGAGCCGAGCCGACTCGTAGCTCATAAAAAAAAAAACTTAAATTTTCAGCGACCAGACCGTTTTGGTCCTTATATATATATATATATATATATATATTTTTTTTTTTTTTTTTTTTCAAATTTCATTTTCTTCCTATAAATACCCATCAATTACAACATTTTTTTCACCAAACTTACTATCAATCTCTTATTCTCTACTATACTCTCTACAAATCAATCATTATCAATATTATTCATTCATTCTAGTTTTTATATTCTTCTACATTTTATTTTGAAAACATTGAATTACAATCTTGATTTTACAATATATTTTATACACTATTACATAATTTTCATTCACTTGAATCACTTCCCAATTCTACTTCACTTCTTCTTCTTCTTCTTCAATATTCAATTTCAATTATTCACAAATGGATCCACGCTCATTTATTGAAATTTGTTCGATATCGGAGTTGGGGGTGAAGCACTTGTGCCCCACAATCAATTTGGGAATGAATTTGCCGGTTTAAATGAATTACCCATTCCAGAAAATATTCAAGATTACGATATTCATGAAAGTAGTCGTCCAATTGATTTGGATGACATTGATGCTGATGCTAGTCATCCAATTGATTTGGAACAGGATGATGAACATGTGTTATAAATTCTCGATGGAAGAGGGAAGAGAAAGAGGAAGAAGCAGGCAAAATGTTGGGACCATTTTAAATTGATTTAAATTGATCGTGTGATCAATAGAATTTCAGAAACCAAAGCAGTATGTAAATACTATCAACAATGATTGACCCATCAAAAAGGCATTAGAACCACCCACCTCAACCGTCACTACAAAACATGTGCGGTCAAATATGGTCTTCTTCCTGCTGGTCAAACGCAACTACAATTTAGTAGTCCAAGCAGCAATTCTACTACCACGCCACTTAATACGTGGATGTATTCGGATAAAAGAACTCGAACAGGAATGGTGAAGAACATTGTCAGAGCTGAGTTGCCACTAGCACAAACGGACAACCAACATTTCGTTACATTTCTGAAAGAATGTTTTCAATCGAGGTACGTTGGGGTAAGTCGAAATACTATTCGTTCTGATACAATAGAATATTTTGAAAATACAAAGAAAATATTGATTGTCGATTTAGAAAAATATGGGGATATGATATCTTTAATTTCGTATTTATGGGAAGAGATTAATAAAAGATGTTATATAGCTGTAACTGCACACTATATAGACCTAATTTAAATCATGCATAAAAAAATAATTGCTTTTAAAATTATTGAGTATCCGCACAATGATACCAATATATTTAGTGCTACTATGAACATTATTAGAAAATATAAATGCGAGAGTAAAATTCGCTCTTTTACGTTCGACAACGCTTTTGTAAATAAGTCTATTGTCGATAAATTGCATAGATTATTTCAACCCGATTTCGGTGGTTATTTATTTCACATTCGATGTGTATGTCATATTTTTAATTTAATAGTACAAGACGGTTTAAAATATGTTAAAGATGAAATTCAACGAATTAGGAATGCACTAATTTATATCACTATTTCACCTAGTAAAAAACAAACATTTGAGGAATTTTGTGCCGAAAATGGGGTGTCGCATACAAAAACCTTTATTAGTGATGTAGCATATAGATGGAACTCCACATATTTATTATTAAAATCATGTGAAGGTTTCGAACATTTAATTACTGAATTTTATAACAATAGACATATTAGGGACGACGACGATAATATTTTGAATGAGTCCAATTGGGTTTAAGTTATTAAAATTAAAGCTTTTTTTGACAAGTTTTTATAATTTTACAAATATTTTGTCTGGTGTTTATTATCCTACTAGTTACATAGTCCTTCAACGTCTTTATCTAATTGTTATGGCTTTTGATAGATTTAAAGATGACCCCTATTTTAGTTTAGTTATAATTGCCATGGAATTAAAGTTTAGAAAATATTGGGAAGATTTGCCCATGTTATTTCTGTTAGCATGCATCATGAACCCCCAATATAATTTATTGGGTACTAAATTTATAATTGATCGAATGTCAAAATCTTTAACTTTTAACGTACCTATTACCTATAGGAATTTGGAAGCAACTTTATCTGAAATGTATGCTATATATGCTTCATGAATGGGTACACATATTACTCGTGTATCTTTCGACTCTACAAATACTCCTCCCCTAATTTAGTAGATGACAACGCTGAAATTTTAAATTTATTTGAAGGCATGAACTCATATAGATATGGTCAAACTGGATATGCATGTGGTTCTTCTAGTAGTAGTAGTTTGTCTTCCATTGCATGTATTCAAATATCGAGTAATAATCCAAATGCGTTGCCTGCTGAATTATTTGATTACTTTAATCATAATTGGTCTAGTAACACTGCACTAAGGAAAATTCAGAAAAAATAGTTGAATTTTGGCGAAAGTATGAATGCTGATGGCCAATAGTTTCTGCAATTACAAAAGATCTACTAACATCTCTGGTTAGCACCGTAGTTACGGAGTCTGCTTTTAGTGCAGGGTCTTGGGTTCTCTCCGAAGTTAAGAGTCGACTAAAAGAAGATACTTTTGAAGCATTAATGTGCTTAAAGGACTAGCAAGACGCTCTTTTTCGACTGCAAGATAAATATGTCGAAATTACATGTAGTCAAGTAAGTGATATTTAATTTAACTATATTCATAACGAATTTTTATTTTAATACCTTTATAATTTTTTAAAAATTATTGTACACGTAACAAGTTGTTCGTGTACAATTTTTAACTCCGCCTACTTTAAATTGAAGTAGTCGGTCCCAAACCCGAATAAAGGAGGAGGGTTTATTTTTTATTATTTTTATTATTTTAAAAAGGAAAATTATTTTTAAAAATCATTTGAAAATTTTTCATATTTTTTTAATTTTATCATTTATAAAATAATTATTTTCAATCAACATGTTTTTTTAAAATAAACTTGAAAATAAAAATATATTAACTAAAAATTATTTATAAGTAAAAAAATTAAATTATAATTAAAAAAACTTATAAGTATTATTTATAAGATAAAATCATAAAAAAATACATTATAATTAAAATTACTTATAAATTATAAGTTATAAGTAAAAAATACTTTATCTAAAAAAATTGTTTACAAAATAAAAATGCTTATAAGATAAAAATTTACCGAAAATGTATATTTAAAAAAAATTAAAAAAAGAAAAAAAGGCGAGCTCGTGAGCTCAGCTCGTCCCAGCAACGAGCCACGAGCTCGTGAGCCGAGCCGAGCTCATCTTTTTTAATGAGTCGAGCTCGACTCGGCTCATTGTCCATGAGCTCGTTGGTTAAACGAGCTTGAGTCCGAGCACGAGCCGAGCTCGTAGGACAACGAGCTGAGCCGATTCAGCTCGATTCGACCCATTGTCACTCCTAACTGTGAGTAACCTGGCAGGGACCTGTCAACCAGGTCCCTGTACAAGTAGCAGGTCTCGAATTAAAATGTTTGGAAAGTGACGGTGAGTCCCATACAAATGATTTGATTTGTTAATTGTTAGTATGTCATGTCATCAGTGCTTTACATACCGGTTCTCCATAGATCATTTCTCATTATAGGTAAAAGAAGAAATATAGATTTAACTTTATTCAAAGTAGAGATAAATCAAAGTAATGGATCCACAAATATAATCGTTGTCATCTTCTTCTCGGTAAAATTATTTTATTCTTTTATTAGACATGCAAAGATGAAATTTCATGTATGTGATGAATTTGACAGGATATTTACAAATTGATTTTCAACAGAGTATTTCCATTGGTTAAGAATTTATCCATCAATTTTTGGGTATCAACAAAGAAATATTTATTGTTGATGTGATTTTTATTATATTGAAACAATGGATTTTGTTCCTAGTGTCTGACTGCCTACGGTGGTGATTCCAATTTTTGACCTTAAAGTAGTAAGTGATAGTTTCATAAGAGGAACTAAATTAATTTAAAAGAATTCAAACTTTGGATGTTGTACTCTATTACGTCTTTGCTGAGTCGATCGCCAGCAAGCAAAATATCACGCAAGTACTTTCTCTTTCGAGGGAAACGCACTTGAGCATGTTACCTCCTCTATTTTATTGTCTAAGGCGATGAGGCCACATGTGCCATTGGCTTGCTACTTTCATTGCGCAAGTGCAACCTGACACCTTAAACCATATACAATTATATTGATGCGACATCTTTGCGTAGGCAGGTAGTAGTCAAATACCTTCTCATTCATCTAGGATAGGGAGTGGGAGGTCGTAGATCAATTATGGCTATTATGTGACATTATTAAACTTGACATATAAGTAGTTAGAATGAGACCACGTGTCAAGCATCTGAAGAACCTCAACGATATATATATTTGCATATAAATATTCACACATTATATCATTTGAATGTAATTGGAAATTGGTAATTATCACTCTAAAAATCTGAACTTGACTCTTGCATTTTTCCTTCTTACATGTTGCTCTCACACAAAATATATTGTCCGTTTATGACTTGAGTGTCAGAATGCACATGATCGTGACCTCCACCTTTGTCCTCAAAGTCACAGCCGGGTGCATCTAACATGTGTGACCAAGTGTACAAGTAAGATACACGTGAAGGAAAGAAGAGTGGAGATCTGTTGATGACTAGATCCTACCCAGATTCTTAGTTTAGTTTATTTTAATGCAAAAAAAAAAATTATGTGTAATTTTTTTCGCTTATTAGCTCTACTTGAAATTTTGTAGCCCAATTTTGGATCCAATCCTGGATCCGTCCTTGTACATGAAGTTCAACATATTTAGTTATTATACTGTATTGACATGGTTAATGAATGATAGGATCAATACCAAGTGTGTTTCTTTCTCTGAATTCTCTCGTTATAAAAATATCTACATTTGTAATCCAATGAGAAAACCAATGATAAATCTAGAACTACTGCGCTAACACCATCACCGATTCTATCAGCCTCTTCTTCGACCATATCCAGTCTTGCGACAACTCCTTGGCAATTCATATTGCTTTCCTTATCTCTTGCCCTATTTTTGTCTTCACCGGTGATATATATGTATTTAAAATATTCAACTAAGTAAGCACTTTGAAAAAACCGAAAACACACGTGAACACAAAATAAGCTAAAGGACTCATATGGGAAAAACCTTGTAAGGGACCCTAAAAAATGCGAAAAAACATACTTGAGCAAAAATGAAAGGATAGAGCTGATAGAAAAATGTGAATCGATAACAAAATCAGTTAGAAATCAATCAATCAATGGCCGCCACATGTCATGTACTAAAAAGGCCCATTTACCCTCCAAGCCTAAAGAGAAATCTATAAATAAGCGTGCTTGGGATGAAGAATGTTATGTGAAAATTGAAATATCTTCTTCCCAAATATGGCCATTTCTTTTCTCATTCTTTATCGAGCAACAAAATAGGAAGTTTAGGGAAGGAAAATTTTGGCAAGTTGATGAGAATTTGTTGATTATTATTTTGAGGTCAACAAATTGGCATCATCTGTGAAAAACTAGAACAAAGATAATCATGATCTTATTGTCTTACACAAAAAAAAAAGGTCTAAATTTGCATAGAAATGAGTCAAACAAAGTCATATCTCGCTAAAATAGAAGTCTAGAAATCTGACGTGAAATTTCTTGGCGAAGATCATGGCAGTAGCTACAGCGAGAAAAGATGTAACAAGAAATCTAAATAGATAAGAGAAAACTCTAAGGGAATAGCAAAGTTGTTGATTTCGATATTGAATAAAGAAGAAAATGTCAAGATTGTAGAGAAAGAGTAACACTGTCAGCAGTAATGCATCCTCAGAAAGGCACGAAAATTAAGGTAATTCAAAATTTATAACTCATTCAGTTAATTTCGTTTAGTATAAGAATGGACTAATAAGTTCTAAAGATGAGGTAGTAATTATACGAGAGACGGTAGTCAGAGAAAACTTTGATCATATGCTCCTAGATAGCGAAAATCTAATGAATGTTCTATATAGAAGCGCTTTTGATTAAATGCAGACATATTATCCAAGGATCCCGGTGTTGGAGCCTCACAATTCCATCAATGGAGGTCAAGTCACTCACGAATAGTCACTTGGGTGAGGAGCCCCGAGCGTACTAAGGATATATGAATTTCTATGTTTGGATGAAAAGTCAATTTATGACGGAATCCTTGGGAAGCCTACTATTAGATAAGGAAAAAAATCTCTTCACCAGTTATGTGTTAAATTCTCCACTAGTGGAGGTGTATCTTCTATAAGATACATGCAATCAGGAAGTTGTACAAGAAAGTCACCTTATGATCTAAGGGAGATGGTCTCATGAATTCTCCAGGAGCATGTAATAGTAATAGTAGAAACAAGTAACCTTGGTAAAAAAAAAAATTAGAAATCAAAAACTCAATCGACCATCGCGTAACTGATTATACTTTTGAAGCAACAGCAGTTATCAGAAAGTTTCCCCACCAACGAAGATGATGTAACTAAAACTTCAAAAATTGTCAATGAATTGATTGAGCCTATGAAAAGCCTGAAGAACATTTTCTTGAAAGTTTATGTGTTCGCTTGGAAACATGTTGATATGGTAGGCATAGTATTGGGAGAAACAACAATACACAAGACTCCCTCTTTGTGTGAATCTGTAGGAGACTATAGATTAGAGCAATATATATGAAATATATATATATCCAAACATCACAAGCACAAGACATACGGTTTTTATTTAAATTTTTTTTCTATCAATAACAATAGAAATATATGAGTCTTCTCTAATCTCAACTAGAAGCATACAATTAGCAACTGTCTTTATGAAACACAATTTCTTGGCACAAATCAACTTCTACAAGAATTAAAGAGAGATCTCACCAAAACAGAGGCTACTGTCCATGGGCTAACAAGGGTGCAGAGTGCTTAGAATCCAATCTCCACCGTTCATAATGAAGAGTCATGTGTCATGAACATCCCTGTAAAATTTCAGCTAAATTAGACCACAAATACTCGTTGATTAGAGTAGTTGATCAAGACTAGATAGAATTTACAGAAACTCTACTTTCTGCCTCTCTCTGGCAGTAATTCTCTTTCATTTTTCTTCTCGTTTTTCTTATGATTTTTTTTTTCTTTTTCTTGTCTCTTTGCAACAGCAAAGGATCGGGTTATTAAAACCTACTCCCCTAAATGGGCCTATCCATATGGGCTAGTTTAGAACATGTTTGGGTCATCCTCTACTTAGGAGGGAAACCCAACCCAACAAATCTCTCCCTTCCCAACTAGGTGGAGGGATTTGCCAACACGATGATCGAGCAACAATTCTCAAGCTTCTCCCTTGCTAGAGCCTTTCTAAACATATCAGAGGCATTATCATCAGTGTGAATTTTCTCAAGTGCTATCACCTTGTCATTGAGAGTATCTCTTATCCAACGGTACCTTACATCGATATGTTTCAATCTCGAATGAAATGAAGAGTTTTTAGCAAGGTGGATAGTACTTTGATTATCACAAAACAACACATATTGTTGTTGCTTAAAACCAAGCTCCTGTAAAAACTTTTTCATCCATAGCAACTCTTTACAAGCTTCTGTTGTTGCATCAACTCTGCTTCAATTGTAGAAAGTGCAATACATTTTTGTAACCTTGACTGCCAAGAAAAAGTCCCTCCTGAGAAAGTGATCAAGTAACCCGAAGTAGACTTACGGGTGTCCACATCTCTAACCATATCAGAATCCGTATAGCCAACCAACATTGGTTTCCACTCCCAAAGCAAAGACACAACTTGGAAGTGCCTCGTAGATATCTCATAATCCACTTTACTGTATTCCAATGTTCTCTTCTTGGATCTGAAAGAAACCGACTAAAAACACCAATTGTGACACTCGAAAATGTGTTCGACTTATAGTACCACAAGTATACAGTTGGTTTCAAGTAATAAGTGAATTTTTAAGTCCAAGTATCATTCCCACAAAGATTTAATAGCTCAATTCTATCTAATTCGACCTTAACCGAAACAAAATACATGTTTGAGTTTTTGTAACTAAATTGCAACTAAACTAAGTAAGCTACTTATGCAAAAGTGAATAAATTATCAAATGAAAAAAAAATTTCACTACGTGCAATAATATAACAAAATACAAAATTGAGATAATAATCAAATAAAAAGCGTACTAGGTTCGCGAATCTTTATACAACGATCTATTTCAACCCTAATTCTATAATTTGACAAGTTTGAATTATGACAAATCAATGTTTCTATTTTATTAAGACTCTCTTTCGATTAAGTTTGAAACTATTTTCATATACGACACCGACTATATCTCTATGACGGAAGCAAATATATAAAAATGCATGAATATCTATGAACACTTAGAGATTCACGTAAAGTATAGCGGTATATCTCTATCCCCTATCGGATCCTACAATGATTTATATCTTGTCTAATCTATTTCTCCTCTTTCGAATGGATGAAATAAATCACAACAATC
Organism: Osmanthus fragrans; assembly: GCA_019395295.1. NCBI lineage: Eukaryota > Viridiplantae > Streptophyta > Magnoliopsida > Lamiales > Oleaceae > Osmanthus > Osmanthus fragrans. The sequence goes on along the minus strand of CM033344.1, from coordinate 19,338,709 downwards.
ACAAAATCATTGCGCATATAATTATGGATAAAAATGATGCATATAAATCATTCAATAAGTTCAAACCGCATTTTAACGTCAAAAATATAAAACTAGGAATTAAAATAGCACATTACATAGTTCATCGTTCACCTAACACATTAAAATCTAGCCTAACATGATAAAACTACGAAAACAAGGAATTCAATTGAAGAAGACATCACCCATTCAATTCTAGAGGTAAATCTTGAATCTTGAAGTAATCTCATCGTTCTTCGCGTTCTTCTTGCTCTCCAATATGTCAAAAGTAGTAGAATAATGTGTCACCCCTCTTTCTGGTCGTCATTAGGGTTAAAAAGGGATCTAAGACATGTTTCCATAGGTGGTTGAATCAAATAAGGAAACCAGATTTTTCACGCCGGAAATAAACCAAGCGATCGCTTGGTTATAAGCCAACCGACCGCTCGGCTCTGGAGTTTTGCTTCCGGGATTTCCTGGAGGCACTTGGGCGATCGCTTACGGTTCTTTCAAGCGACCGCTTGGAATGAAGATCTTCCAAGTTCTTTCATTTTAGTCCCCGAATTTCCTTCCCTCTATTCTTGGTTTCACTTCTTCTTTTTCCTTCTTCAATCATCCCTCGACTTTACTAATTTGTACTTAGTCCATCCTCATACTCGATTTGATCTTCTGGACAACTTTTGGAAAGTTGCAATTTGGTCGCTGAACTTTGGTTTTCTTCCGTTTTAGTCATTTTTCGCTTGTTTTCGCATACTTTTCGTTTCATCCATCAATGTAGCCCTACAAACACAAATTGTACCGAATTAAGTCATAATTAACATATACGTTCACAATTAGCCATGTTTTGTGGCCCAAATAAGTGTGTAAAATGCACTTATCAAACCCCCCAAACTTGAACTATTATTTGTCCTCAAATAAGATGGTGACTAACTTAACAAAAAACATGGTTCAATGACTTGCCGTGTCTCAGGATTAGAATTCAGTAATCAACATAGTGAATAGTTTCAACGTTGCAAAATCAGATCAATCTCCACTTATCATATACAAAACTTGACAAGTGTGTGTACTCATGCAAACATACCAGGTTTATGATGGGTTCAAATCCCGACCTAATGTAGTCAGATTTTTCTTTCTTCGCTCGAAAGATACACACTCCCAAACTTATTTTTTTCACTCAATTATCCCGGGATGTGTTTTAGAGTAAAGATTTGATTCACTTAAGCTCTTACCCTCTCTTAGTTTGGATAGACTTCATAATTACAAGTTCACACTTCAACAAGCAATGATTCTCCTATTTCTTTGATTAATTCAACTTCTAAGACTAAACTAAGTTACTTGTCTTACATCAAAGGTGTAATTTCATCAACTAAATGTCTTGGGGCTCTTTTTTCGCTCCATTTCCTTTCTTTTAACATATCTCATTTACTTTCTATGTAACCCATGTATTGTGCTTTAGGCCGATGACTCCCAAATCAATTGATTTTAGGGCACCAAGTTTCAATCACCCTTGCAGGCTTACTTACTCAAGTTATAAAGGCTCGAGAATATGTATTTTCTCTCTTTTCTTTTAACTCTTTCTCTCTTGCTTTCTATATGACCCATGTATCGAATTTTAAGCCGATGACTCCCGAATCGGTTGATTTTAGGGCACCAGGTTTCAATCACCCTTATAGGCTTACTTGCTTGAGTAATAAAGGCTTAGAATAGAGTTTTTCTTACAAAAATTTATGTCATGCCCCTGTTTTTCTAGACATTTAGTTTCAAAAACCAACCTCTAACTTAAGACTTTCACCTCATCTTCACCTCATTGGTCTAAGTCAATCCACACAACTTAATTTCATGCATGGAATGCCCACTCATCTTATTATTCCCCTGTAATAACTAAATCATCTTCAAACTACTACAAGAATGGATATTTGATAAGTACAATAGAGGCTTTTTCGAGTCAACCTATCATGTTCAATTTTCCTATACATAATGACCCCAACCATCACCATAACATGCAAACATGAGTGATGTGTGCGAACAGTGTCAAGTTTCCACATAAACAAGTATTGGCCAACCTAACATGCACAGTATCTACTATTCATAGCTCATACTAATTCCAATAATCACATCATTGCCGGCAAGGCGATTAAATCCACACAAGCACACAAACAAAACAATACTGAAATAACACACGGAAAGCAGTAAAACAAAGAAACAATAAAATCGATGGATACTGACAAAGTATTGCTAAAACAAAGAAATTTACCACTTCTGTCAATTCGCCCCCCAAACTTATACAAACATTGTCCCAATGTGTAGAGTGTAAGATTGAATTAGAGAATTTGGAAGACATTCGTATACAAAACAAAATATGGGGATAGGAACTCCCCTGATCAAAATGGAGGTGGTGGTGAAGATGGTGGAAAAGAGTTGGGCCCGGCGGTGTCATCCTCCGATGGTGGTGATCGAGCAAGGAACTATCTCATGAGCTCAGACGGAAACCCCAATCTTAGCCCAATTCATGCAAATGGGCACAGTGGAACCATATTCGGGCAAGAACTTACACCCCCGGACACCATCGAGAAAAATCGAAATTTTCCAGAGTGGTATCCAGGCATTTGAGTTGTTCCTCGTCAAGTCTCATATTTAACTTTCTTTTTGAACATCTATCAGAGCTCTACTAGTAGCTAGAATTGGTCTGCCCAAGATAAATGGAACATTTTTGTCTTCTTCCATATCTAGAATGAGGAAATTGGCCGGAAAAATGAATTTGCCCACCTTGACTAACACATCTTCAATTATCCCTCTCGGATGTGCTAAGGATTGATCAGCTAATTGTAGTATCACGGTGGTTGCTTTGGCATCGCCCAAACCGAGTTTCCTGAAAACAGAAAAGGGCATTAGATTAATACTTGCACCAAGATCACATAGAGCTTTATCAAAGTAGCATTCACCAATAGTGCAAAGTATAGTAAAATCCCTGGATCTTTCAGTTTTTGTGGAAGCTTTTTTTGAATTATGGCACTGCACTCCTCTGTTAGCATCACCGTCTCATGTTCTTCTAACTTTCGTTTCTTTAAGAGAATGTCTTTTAGGAATTTGGCGTATCTAGGCATTTTGAACAGTGCTTCCGCAAATGGAATATTTATATGGAGTTTCGTGAATACTTCGAGAAATTTCTTGTATTGTTGCTCCCATTTATGCCGTTTCAACCTCTGAGGGAATGGAATTGGTGGCTCGTATGGATTTACAGGAGCAGGTGCTTTATTTTGTGATGTATCTGAACCTTCATTTCTAGATGTTTCTTTTGTCTGTTCAACTTTTTCCTTTTCTGAAGGCGATAGTATTTCCTTGTCTGCATCCAATCTTTTCACCTTGATTTCTAGTAACTAAACCCCACTTCTCGTAGTAATGGCTTGACATTGTTCCCTGGGATTCACCTCAGTATTGCTTGGCAAGGTACCTGGTACCCTTCCATTCACAGCCAGTGCTATCTATCCTACCTGAGTCTCCAAGTTCTTAATTGCTGCACCTTGATTTTGGAACGATGTTTCTATCTTCTCCATGTACTTTTCAATTTTCTCTATGAATTTGGCAAACATCTCATCCAACTGGACCTTATTCTCTTGTTGAAACTACCCCTGAGGTCTATTATGATTTTGGAACTTGTTTTGGTCTCCTCTCTAATCCTTATTTTGATCTCCTCTTCAAGAGAAATTTTGATGATTTCTCCACCCAGGATTGTAGGTTTTAGATTTTGGGTTATTCTGTTGGTGTTGACCCTACTGTGCATAATCGGCTTGTTCTACCTCTTGTGAAATAATTGGGTATTCCTTAATGTCATGTTCTATCCCACACTCTTCACAATTTGATTTTCTTGCTTGTGCTGCGTTTCCTGAATGAGATATGCTTTCTACCTTGTGAAATAAGGAATCAATTTTAGCAGATAAGACCGAATAGGTGTCAACTTCATAGATACCCACTGATTTCTTTTGAACTATCCACTCGGACGACCACATTGCTGAAGTATCTACCATCCTTTCAAACAATTCCCATGCTCCGTCGACAATTCTTGTGGTTAATGGGACAATGGATGAAGAGTCTATCATGCTTCTGAAAGATTGAAGCAGTCCTATATAGAAGAATCGAATCTGGGTTTTCTTGTCAAAACCATGCTGAGGACACTTCCGTAGCATATTTTTAAACCTGTTCTAGACCTCATCGAAGGACTCGAGATCATTTGCGCAAATATTGATATATCATGTCTCAACTGTGCTACATTGGCTGGTGAGAAGAACTTTGTGCAAAACCTGTGAGCTAGCTCATCGCAAGTGGTTATGCTTGCAACATGAAGTGAATCCATCCATTCTAAAGCTTTATCCAGTAAGGTGTGTGGAAATAACCTCAGTCTGATAACGTCATCTGAAATTTTTTGATACCTGAAGTGTTGACATATATCCAAGAATCTAGATGTGTGTGTGGATTTTCAGTGGCCATCTCCTGAAATTGATGCCCATTTTGGAAGAGTTGGATGACATTTGTCTTCAACTGAAAGTTTGGCTACCCAAAAGGTGGATAGACAATGCTAGATTGGCTTTGGACGACAAATGGTGCCATGAAATCTCCCAGTAGCATATTTCCTTCATCTTCTGCCTCTGCATTCGCTAGAGGTGCCGGATTGAGTTGTTGATTTGCCATTGGTACTTGCTCTTTTTGATCTGTTTCTTGTGCGAAAATGTGTTTGACTTATAGTACCGCAAGTATATGGCTCGTTTCATGTAATAAAGTGGATTTTTAAGTCCAAGTATCGTTCCCACAGAGATTTAATAGCTCAATTCTATCTTATTCGACCTTAACCAAAACAAAATACGTGTTTGAGTTTTTGTAACTAAATTGCAACTAAACTAAGTAAGCTACTTATGCAAAAGTGAATGAATTATCAAATGAAAAACAAATTTCACTACATGCAATAATATAACTAAATGAAAAATTGAGATAATAATCAAATAAAAAGCGTACTGGTTTTGTGAATCCCTATGCAACTATCTATTTCAACCCTAGTTCTACAATTTGACAACACGTTTAAATTATGCCGAATCAATGTTCCTATTTTATTCAAGACTCTCTTTCGATTAAGTTTGAACATATTTTCATATACGACACAGACTATATTGCTATGACGGGAGCAAATATAAAAATGCATGAATATCTATGAACACTTAGAGATTCACGTAGAGTATAACGGTATATCTCTATCCCCTATCGGAGCCTACGATGATTTATATATTGTCTAATCTATTTCTCCTCTTTCGAATGGATGAAATAAATCACAACAATCACATAATCGTTCATCTAACATATTAAAATCTAGCCTAACATGATAAAACTAAGAAAACTAAGAATTCAATTGAAGAAGACATCGTCCTTTCAATTCTAGAGGTAAATCTTGAATCTTGAAGTAATCTCATCGTTCTTCGTCTCCTTCTTGCTCTCCAATGTGTCAAAAGTAGTAGAATAATGTGTCACCCCTTTTTCTGGTCGTCATTAGGGTTAAAAAAGGGTCCAATCGAATTTCCTTCCCTCTATTCTTGGCTTCACTTCTTCTTTTTCCTTCTTCAATCATCCCTCGACTTCACTAATTTGTACTTAGTCCATCCTTATGCTCGATTCGATCTTCGGGATAACTTTTCAAAAGTTGCAATTTGGTCCCTGAACTTTGGTTTTCTTCCATTTTAGTTATTTTTCGCTTGTTTTCGCATACATTTCGTTCCATCTAACAATGTAGCCCTACAAACATAAATTGTACCGAATTAAGCCATAATTCAACATATACGTTCACATTAACCATGTTTTGAGGCCTAAATAAGTGTGTAAAACGTACTTATCAAACTGCATGGGCTATATCTGGCATCGTACAAACCATTGCATACATCAAGCTTCCTACTGCCGAGGAATATTGAATTCTTTCCATATCTTCCTTTTTTTCATCTGTTGAAGGGCTTTGCTTTGTACTCAACTTAAAGTGTGTAGCAAGAGGAGAGCTAACCACTTTAGCATTGTTTATGTTGAACCTCTCAAGTACTTTCTCAATGTATTGCTCCTGTGATATAAACAATATTTTATCTTTTCTGTATCTATGAATACGAACCCCAAGAATCTGTTTTGCTGGCCCCAAGTCCTTCATTGCAAATGACTGACTTAACTGCTTCTTCAACCTATCAATTCTGGAAGAATTCATGCCAACTATCAATATGTCATCAACATAGAGCAATAAAATAATAAAATCACCATCAGAGAATTTCTGCACAAAGACGCAATGGTCAAAAGTAGTCTTCCTTTAGCCTTGTTCTTCTATAATGGACTTAAGCTTCTTATACCACTGTCTAGGTGCTTGCTTCAAACCATAAAGACTTTTCTTAAGCCAACACACATAGTCCACTTTTCCTTTCACCCTGAAACCCTCTGGCTGTTCCATATAAATCTCTTTCTCCAAATCACCATGAAGGAAGGCAGTTTTCACATCCATCTATTCAATCTCTAAGTCTAAGCTAGCAACTAAACTAAGAACCACGAAAATGGATGACATCTTCACAACAGGAGAGAAAATCTCATCAAAGTCAATACATTTTCTATGTCTAAATCTTTTGACAACCAGTCGAGCTTTGTACCGTGGTTATGAAGTGAGTTCGTCCTGCTTCACCCTATAAATCCACCTATTAGTCAAAGCTCTCTTACCATTAGGCAACTTCACCAAATTAAAAGTGTGATTGTCATGCAATGACTTCAGCTCATCTTGCATAGCATCAACCTACTCTGATTTATGTTCATCTTCCATGGCTTCTGCGTAACACTCGAGCTCTCCCCCATCAGTTAGTAACATAAATTGATCTACAGAATACCGAGTGGAAGGATGTCGGTCTTTGGTAGACCTCCTGAGTGGAACATTTGGTGGTATCTCTGGTACTGGCAACTGATCATGAGATTCATCCTATAAAGGAACATCTGTATCACCTGGACCCTGGTGGTCATTTTGAACATTATGTTCAACCTATGTTGGAAAATCTGTCAAAGGAGTTGGATCCAAGTCAATCAAACCATCACTCGATTGAGGCACTACTTTTTGTCTTCTCAATATCATGTATAGTTTGGTCTTCCATAAACACAACATCTCGTCTTATCACTAGTTTCTTCTCAACTAGATCATACAATCTATAGCTAAACTCATCTAGGCCATACCCTAGGAAGATACACTATCGGGTCTTCATATCCAGCTTAGACCTCTCATCTTTGGGAATATGCACAAATTCCTTACATCTAAATACATGCAAATGATCATAAAAAAACATCTTTGCAGTCGAAACCCTGTCCGGTACATCAAACTAAATAGGAACACATGGTGTGAGATTAAGGACATGTACTGATGTACTCAAAGCCTCCCCCAAAAGGAGTTTGGCAACTTTGATTGTGAAAGCAAGCATCTTACTCTCTCAACAAGTGTTCTATTCATCCTCCCAGCTAAGCCATTCAACTGAGGAGTCTTCGGAGGTGTCCTTTGATGTCGAATACCTTGTTGCTTGCAATATTCATCAAAAGGACCCGAATACTCTCCCCATTATCTGTTCTAATGTACCTCAACTTCTTCCCAATTTATCTCTCAGTTGAGGCCTATAATTGCTTAAACACATCTAATACCTGATCTTTGTTTTTCAAGGTATATACCCACAACTTCCTTGAATGATCATCTATGAAGGTCACAAAATAAAGGCAGCCACCAAGCGTGCTAATCTTTATAGGACCACATACATCTGAATGTAAAAGATCAAGTATACCTGGCTTTCTTTTGGAAAGGGAACTCTTGAAGGAAGCCCTATTTTGCTTTCCTGCCAAACAATGTGTGTAATTTTTCAAAGATGCACTCTTCATTCCTGATAGCGGATTCTTCTTGGCCAACATTTTAAAGCCTTTCTCACTCAAGTGGGCGAGTCTCTTCTGCCACAATTCCGCAGAAGACTCGTCATCCAATGCATTAATAATGCCTTTAGAGAGTTTTGCTTGCAGCATGTACAAAGTAGAAAACTTATGAGCTCGAGTAATAACCATAGCACCTTTGGTGAGCTTCTACTGACCATTATGAAAGGTGCTACAATACCCATCATCATCAAGTTTACCTACAGAAATCAAGTTCAAATGGATGTTAGGAATATGCTTCACATCTCGAAGAACTAACTTCATGTCATTACTCGTCTCCAAGCACACATCTCCAATACCAACGATTTTAGCCAAGCCATCATTGCCGATCTTCACTGTCCCAAAGTCACCGGCTGTATAGGAGGTGAAGAAATCTTGTCGGGATGTAACATGAGTTGAAGCGCCACTATCAATCACTCAATTGGTCTCATGGCATGCAACATTAATGACATCAACATCATAAACAGTGAAGAAGTCTCCGGAAGTAGTGGTGTCAACTCGATCATCTTTATTGCCATCGTCATTCTGTATCTCCTTCCTTTTCTCTTTATTCTCTCTCTTCAACTGTCTACAAAATTTCTTGATATGCCCTTTCATGCCAAAATGATGACACTCAACATCAGCAAACCTATTGGACTTATTTCTACTTTTATCTCTATTCTTTGGACCTCTGCTCTTACTCGTCCTCCTTCTTTCTATAACCAAGACCTCTAACTGTGAAGAGGATGCCTGTGATTTTCCTCTCATCTCTTCATTCAATATACTACTTTTAGCTAGATCCCTATTGATTACACCATTTGGGCTGAGTTAAACAATGACATTCTAAATGCCTCCCAAGAGTCCGACAATGTACCAAGTAAACACAACCCTTGAACCTCATCATCAAACTTGATACCCATCCCAACAAGCTGATTAATAATTCCTTGGAAAGTGTTCAAGTGATCTGTTAAGGGAGTTCCATCTTGGTATCTCAAATATATCAATTGCTTCATCAGAAAGATTTTATTATTTTCAGTCTTACGGGCATACAACTCCTCAAGTTTCTTCCAAAGTGTGCGTGCATGTGTCACACCCTCAACATGATTCAAAACATCATCATCTACCCACTGTCTGAGATATCCACACACTTGTCTGTTAGTCCATTCTTCATCAGATTTATTTTCTGGCTTCTCAGATACAAACACAGGTAAACGGAATTTGTTTCACATAAAGTAGGTCTTCCATTTTACCTTTCCATATATAATAATTTGAACCGTTCAAAGACATCATTCTACTCAGATTAGCCTCCATAATTCGACACAAGATATTCAACAGAATAATAATCACTTAAGGGCGCTCGATCGTACCTCGCTCTGATACAACTTTCTTGGGAGAAACAACAATACACAAGATTCCCTCTTTGTGTGAATTTGTAGGAAACTATAGATTAGAGAAATATACATAAAATATATCTATATATATATATATATATATATATCCAAACATCAAAAGCACAAGACACACGATTTTTACTCAAACAATTTCTCTATCAATAACAATAGGAATACATGAGTCTTCTCTAGTCTCAACTAGAAGCATACAATCAGCAACTGTCTTCAAGAAACACAATTTCTTGGCACAAATCAACTTCCACAAGAATTAAAGAAAGATCTCACCAAAACAGAGGCTACTGTCCACGAGCTAAAAAAGGGTACAGAGTGCTCAGAATCCAATCTCCACTGTTCACAATGGAGGACACGTGTCATGAACATCCCTATAAAATTTCAGCTAAATCAGACCACAAATACTCGTTGATCAGAGCAGTTGATCAAGACTGGACAAAATTTACAGAAACTCTATTTTCTTCCTCTCTGGCGGTAGTTCTCTTTCCTTTTTCTTGTCGTTTTTCATATGATTTTTTTTTCTTCTTCTTGTCTCTTTGCAATGGCAAAGGATAAGGTTATTGAACCCTACTCTCCCAAATGGGCCTCTCCATATGGGCTAGTTTAGAACATGTTTGGGCCATCCTCTACTTAGGAGGGAAACCCAACCCAACACATAGATCCTAGAGTGGCTTGATATTCCTTGAAAATCAACCCCAAAGTAAAGCCTAAGAAACAAAAAAGATGATCAATGAGCTTTGAGAAATATGAAGCATTGAAAAGCAAAGTTGATAATTTTTTTGAAAACGGTTTTATTTTTAAAACTCAGTATCTAGTTTGGGTATTTAACCCGAATTTTTTTTCCCAAAAAGTAGAAAAAAATTGCAAACTTGCCAGGATTTTACAAATCTAAATAAAGCATGTACTAAAAATAAGTTTTAACTTCGTAGAATTGATCGGATGTTAGATGCAACCACGAAACATGATTTGTTACGTTTTATGGACGCATACTCGAGGTATTAATCAAATTCCCATTTATGAACCAAATAACGAGCATATTGCCTTCGTAGCAGATCGAGATACCATTTGCATTGAAAAACTTTGATGCCATGTATCAAAGGCTAGAAAATAAAATGTTCGCAGATTAGATAGATATATAAGACAATGGAGGCATATATCAATGACAAGCTCATCAAAAGTTTTTGCGTTGAAAATAATTTAAAGCATTGGAGAAAGCCTTTAACATACTCCGAAAATAGCGAATGAAACTCAATCCATTGAAATATGCTTTTGGAGTTGTATTAGGGAAATTCTTAGGGCTCATGATAAATCAGCAAGGCATTGAAGTGAACACAAATAAAATTCGAGCCCTTGTTGAAATGCAGTCTCCCACAAAGCCTAATAGAGTTGTTTCATGAGCTACAAATAAATGCTCACCATTCTTCCAAACATTAAAAGGAGGAAAATATTTAAATGGATTGAGAAATGCGAACAAACCTTGAAGGACATAATGAGGAAACTTTATTCTTATACATGCAATTTCTAAAGTAGCAGTAAGTTTTATGTTAGCAAGAGAGGAAGGGCAACAACAATTGTCAGTATACTAAAACCCTACAAGGTGTTGAAGCTAGATAATTGTGCCTTAAAATTCACATTCAATGCTAATATGGTCGAATATGAGGCATTGCTAGCTAGCTTGCGATTGATGAAAGAAATGCATGCCTGAAAGATAGAAATAAAAAGTGATTCACAATTAGTGGTAAATTAGGTCAATGGAAGGTTCGCTGTCAAAGATAAAATGATAACTGCATATTTGATCGATATCATGATCTTATCATAACATTTCAATAAATTTGAGCACTTGTAGAACCATATAGAAAACATGGATATGCTAATGCATTATAAAAATTAGAAAGCACAAAAGACACGGAGCTATTTAAAATCATACCTGTAGAATTACTATTAAATCTATCAATTACTCAAAAAAGGGAAGAGAGCCTATAGGTACAAGGGAAAACCTCATAAATGTAAGAGATTATATCCTACCGAAGGTTGGGGACACTCGCTGAATAATATATATATATAGGTCTCCTCAAGATCTCATTGTAAGCGGATCTACTATCAATGATCAAAAAATTCATGTACTATTAGAACAGCATGTGTTCTTCTTCGAGTTCCACAGTTAGAGTAATATATCCAGTACGACTAGATTATCTCTGGTGAAACCGTATTAAGGATCCAACATGGGAGCCCAGGGGTGGTCAATCTACATTTGATCGAATGCACTTCCAAATAGGATATTTACTGAACTTTCATTTCCACAAGCATTAGATTGAGACCATTATGGGTAGATTGCTCGTATAACCAAAGCGTTAAAATGAGTATGAATGACTTCACACTCATCATCATCATTAAACTCAATTGAAGGAGGTTTAGTTTTAGGATTACCTCGAACCCAGTACATTTCCAATGCTGGCTTCTTGGCAGACCACACACAATTCCTTTGATGATTCAGAATATTTTCTGGTGGATATGTTAAGCCCACATTCCTTGGTCCTGGTCCTCGAAAATTCTCCTTGACATTGAACCATTAAGCCCACTACCTAGTCCCAAGCTCTCAAAAATTCTCCGGCATGTTGCTAGGCCCAATAAATTTAATGACTTACTATGAAATGGCATTTAGACCATTACGCCACTCATGCCATCTAGAAGTTTAGCTAGTTTTAGATGGCTATACTAGATTAAATAATTGTTCACTTGACGTGTAAGGCTCGATTGGAAGTAGATGATTTCATTGAAAACTTAGCATTATTGCCATTCTTATTTTACACTAATTTTATTGCTTAATATATACCATATCAAACATTTTGTAAGTAAAATATATTTTATATTTCTACTTATTATTTATTTATTATCTTTCTTAAAATAGAATGATTTTTTAATGTCAAAACATGTGCCAAAAATGTGTTCAACTCATGAAGTCCAAACGGGTAGGCCAGTCAGTCAAGACTGTCTGGGTGCTAGAGGTAAACATATTTCTTGGTTCTGTATTTTAGGGTTTCCATGAGATGCAATCTTTATTTTTCATACAACAACATATACAGAAATATATACTTACCATCTTAGATGGATTTCATTGGTCAAATAATTAAAAGAATGAAAGATTATTTTAATTAATAAAAACGTTCCTTACTTTAATTATTGACTATATCTACTTTGTTGCTTGATTTTTACCGTGTATAACTTCCATATTTTAGGTAAGACACGTTAGTGCCTTGGAGGAGTCTCTACATAAGTAGAGAAAACAGTTAAGGGATAGACTATTGCTTTGAGAATAATCTGTCTATGTCCGGCAAACCTGCAGCAACAAGTTCTGAAGTCTTCTGATCATCTTCAGTGAATTCTGATATATTAATGTTTCAGTGAAATATCTCCAATCTTAATTCAAGAGAACACACTTGTGCTTGAATGACATAATCCTACTCAAAAATCAGGCTATTTGTCATGAGTTGAGATTGGTGAATCTCAATCCAAGTGGTGATTACAGTCGAATACAATAATGAAGTGACAATAAAGTCAACATCGAAAGATTTGATTCCACTTCTCTAACAAGTCAAAAGGAAAAAGAAAACGAGGGAGTTGTTTTTTATTTACTTTTGATTGTTTTAATTAATTTTGCAAAATTACAAAATTAAAATTATTTCATTTTCTAATCTTTGATAATAGATTATTTTGCCCGTAGAATGGGGGCCTGTGAATGTTTTCCTTAGAGGTTTATCATGTTATATCTAGTGTTCATCTCTATTTAGTTATGCAGTAGATATCTTGTAAAATACAAATATGTTTAGTTGTCATAGTCATAACTGTGTGTAAAACTGCATGTATGATGTTTTGAGTGACTGGTGTATTCTGGCAGAAACGGATAATTGAGAAAAATTATTTAATTAACTAAGTTTTAGTATTTTCAATTGGTATCAGAGCGAGTTAACTTTTAATAAGTAAGATCTACATAAAATCTAGTAATGGACGGAGCACCGTTTAGACCCCCTTGTCTTAGACGAGACTAACTACTCGTACTTGAAAATTAGAAGTAATTATATGTCCAATCTTTAGATGAGAATGCCTGGCACTCTATCGTGTATAGCTATAAGACACGTACCATAACTGAAAATGAAATAGAAAGAGAAAAACAAGCTGATGAGCGGGTGACAACTAATTATCATAGTACCAGTTGGAACTCTAAAGCCTTTAATGCTATGTTCTTTTTTATTGATGCTAATCAATTTCGTTTGATCTCTACATGCAAAGTGACAAAAGAGAGGTGGGATATTTTAGAAGTTGCTCATGAAGAACCTCAATTTTGATGTCCTCTAAACTACAAATGTTAACGCTTGTATTTGAACAACTAACCATGAGAGATGATGAGCAGTTTAAAGACTTATATGTCGAACTAAGTGATGTCACCAACTCGACCTATACCTTGGCAAGAGATATTCCGAAAGCAAAATTGTGAAAAAGATCCTCGGATCATTACTTGATAGGTTTCATTCCAAGGAAACTGCTATCGAGGAAAGCAAGGACATAGAAAGTATGAAGGTCAAAGAATTGGTAGGATCCTTCATAAGCTATTAACTATACCTTCATAGAAGAAAGAAAGAAAAATATTCGGGAATTGCCTATAAAATAAGTGAAGTTGAGATAGAGGAAGATGATGGTAAAAGTGAGGATGATGACCAGATGGCCATGCTCACTAAACAATTCAAGAAATTCTTACGCGAAAACTCAATCACTTCAAAAGAAGAAGTTTTTGGGTGACTTTAGGAAAAAATCCTACTTCCTCCATTGAAAAGACCCAAAAACATGTTCAATGCTAGTGAGTGTAAAGGGTTTAGGCACATAGCGACTGAGTGTTCAAATACTCTAAAGAGATCAAGGGACAAGAAAGTCATGAACATAACATGGAGCGAAAATGAACACAAAGAGTCAAATTCAGATGAGAAGGATAGGATTAATGATAATCAGGTAACATCTCTAATTGCAAACTTTCAACCTGTTACTAATATGAACCAATTCTCACATGCAAGTCAAAACCTACTGAATGCAGATTCTGCTGGAACCAGCAATTCATAATGCAAATCCTGAAAGATAATCTGGAAGCTGAACAAGAAAGATCTGGACATGATGGAATACATTAGAGAAGAGAGATCTGTAATTGCTGCCGAAAGAGGTACCTCCTCAAAATTGTAAGTGAGCAGGAAAAACTATTGTTGGGGTTGCAAACTGAATTATAACATGTCAAAGAAATAATTAGGCAACTAACTATTTGTTCTGCATATCTTAGTGAAACACTTAGCTACGGAAGAACTCTAAATGACAAAGTAGGCCTAGGGTATGAAAAGAAAGGTAAGGAGAAGCTTACCACTCCCTAAAATTCGTTAAAGCAGCAGTGGAATCTGAAAAAAATGTAAAGTCATTCATCAGAATCTACAGTCAAAATTCCAGATAGACCACCAACATGACATTTTTGTGTACAAACACTCCATAGCAGGTTCTAACCACCTTGAAAATGCTTGTTCTGATCACAAGGTAGGGTAAACTAGTGAAGTTTCATACTTGTAAGCTACAACGCTCAATCAGATGTAACATATGTAATCAATATAGGCATATCTCACACCACTGTCTAACACGCAGAAACTTGAATCATACTAAGTAGGGGTGGGCAAAAACCCGACCAACCCGATCAACCCAACCAACCCAAACCAAACCGATCAATTTGGGTTGGTTTTTTAAATTCAATTGGGTTGGATTGGGTTGAAAAATTGAATTTAAGGTTGGGTTGGGTCTTGGGTTATGAATTAAAATCCAACCCGACCCGACCCGACCCGACCCAATGAATTAAAAAAATTAATATTTAAGATGAAAAAAATAAATTAAATAGACATAATAGTAAAGATAAGTTAATGAATTATAATATATAAATGTCAATTTTCTTCACATAGATCGATTCACATGAACACTATTTAAAATACAATGTCATTTGACGTTAAAATAAAAATTAAAAACATGATAATGAAGTGATTGAATTTCAAAAAATTGTAAAAAAGAAAATGCTTCTTAAATTTTAAACTTATTTATACATTATTTTTAGAAAGAATTCCTTATATGTGTTTTTAAAAAAAGTAGATTTTCAAGTAATTTCAAATTCTAAAAAATTATCCAAATTTAACAAATAAATCGAATCTAACTTTGATTAAACCGAAGCCCAAACCGACCAACCCAACCCAACCCAAACCGATCAAAATCGGTTTGGGTTGGGTTGAGTTTAAATCAATAATTGGGTTGGATTGGATTGATTTTTTATTAAACCGACCAAGTTGGGTTGGATTTGGGTTGGAAAAAAAGACCCAACCCAATCCAACCCACGCCCACTCCTAAATTACTAAGAAATTCAACTTGCTAAATGACTTCTCGAAACAAAAATCTAAGACTAAAATAAGGCAAATTTAGATACAAAAAAGTGATCTTAGGTGCTATATTGTTAATGTTTCCTATAAATCTATTGTGCCTAACTCTTGGTATTTTGATAATGGCTATTGCAGACATATGACTAGAAATCACACTATGTTAACTGATTACAAAAAGTATGCAGAAAGAATGGTTACTTTTGGGGATGGTGCCCAAAGTAGATTGAAGGAGTTGATACTATTGAAATAAATAGATTACCTGTGTTGCTTTATGTTGTTAACTAGAAAACAAATTTGATTAGTGCATGTCAATTGTGTGAGAATGAACTTATGGTTATGTTCACAAAAGGCAGGTGTAAGGTAACGAAAATGATGGTAGTTGTGTGTTACATGGTAGCAGGTCTAGTGACAAATGCTACTTACTTGAAATTGATCTTGCATATCACGTTCTCTAATGCTCACTGTATAGACCTTTGGCACAAATGACTGGGTCTAAACTGTATAGATCTTGTTAAACTCACTAAACTTGATGATGTAAGAGGAATCCCTAAGCCTACAGAAAGGCCTAAAAGTGTGTGTGGTTCATGCCAAAAAGGATAAATAGACTAGAACATCTCACAAATTAGGTCAGTCAGATCCTCTTACAACCAAATACGTAGAATCTAAACTAGATACAGTAGGGCCAAACCCACTGGAAGAAGAAAACAATAAACAGCAATGAAGGAGACAACTACCTGCTTGGATTCAGAAAGTACACCACCTTGATAATGTACTCTCTGATAGAGGAAATGGGATGGTGACCAGAAAGAGGCTTGCTACCGAACTCAAAAATGTGTGTTGCACATCTTACATTGAACAAAAAATGTAGCTGAAGCTCTAAATGGTGAATCATGAGTGTTAGCCATGTAAGATAAATTGGCTCAATTTGAACGAAACAATATTTGGGAGCTAGTGTCAGGACCAACAAATGCAAGTGTTATTGGAATCAAATGGATCTTCAAAAACAAATCTAATGAGCATCATAACATTGTCAGGAATAGTGCAAGACTTGTAGTACAAGGGTATACCCAAATTGAAGTAGTAAGCTTTGAAGAAACATTTACTTTAGGCTTAGGAGAATGCTTTTTGTACAAAGATGGATTACAAAAGTAGGATGACAAAGTGTGTTGGCAAAATCCAGGCTGTTGATTTCAAATGATTTAAAAATATTTAAAAATTTGTTTTTGAAATGATTGGTGTAGATTTGATTTTGTAACTCAACTTTGTACACTTCCTTTGTAAGTGTAGCATAACTCTTAGGCTTATGTTGTCTATAGCATGCCAGTTAGGATTCTAACAATTTCAAATGGACTTAAAGAGTGCATCCTGAACAGGATCTTAAATGAAGAAGCCTATGTTGAGTAGTCGAAAGGATTCATTGATCCACATATATCAGAACACGAGTTCAAACTTAAAAGGACATTATAAGGTCTAAAGCAAGCTCCCCAAGCTTGGTATGAAAGGTTTACCATGTTCCTACTTGAGAAAGGTTATAGAAGAGGAGGAATTGATAAAATACTGTTCATCAGACACCTATGGACTGGCCTAATTGTGGCCTATATGGATGACATAGTCTTTGGATCCACTTCTGAAACAAAAGTCCAGAGAGTTTGTCAACCTTATGCAGTGTGAATTCGAAATTAGTATGGTTGGTGAACTAAATGATTTTTCTGGTTTGCAAGTTAAGTAGATAAATACAGGAATCTTCTTCTCATAGGCCAAGTATGCGAAGAACCTGGTCAAGAAATTCGGACTTGAAGGTACCAAGTCTGTCATGACTCCAATGGCCACCTCTGTAAAACTCAACAGAGATGACCAAGGACATTGACCCTAGCCTATATAAGAGAATGATTAGCAATTTTTGTACTCAACTGCAAGCTGTCCAGATATAGTTTTCAGCGTTGGAGTTTGTGTTAGATATCAAGCTAAACAAAAGAAATCTCACTTGGCACCTGTCAAACGAGTTATTAGATACGTTAACAACAATTCTAAATTTGGTTCATGATACACTAAGGACTCTAACTCTCACCTTGCAGGATAACATACGCTAATTGGGGCAAAAAGCATAGATAACATGAAAAGCACAACATGAAGATGTTTCTACATGGGTAACAATCTTATCTACTAGTAAAGAAAAAACAAAACTCTATTTCATTGTCTACTGCAGAAGCTGAGTACATCGCCGTCAATAGTTGTTGTACGCAACTACTATGGATGAAGTAGATGCTCTGTGAATATGGTATCAATCAAGATTCTCTTACAATGTTTTGTGACAATACAAGTGCTATAAATATCTCTAAAAATCTTGTCCAATATTCTAGAACTAAGCACATTGATAAACATCATCATTTCATTAGACTTAGTTGAAAGAAAGATTATTGTCCTAGAATGCATACACAGTGAAGGAAAATTGGCTTATTTACTCACTAAGACTTTAATACTGTTAGATTTGAAACTTTACGAAAAGTTGTGAGCATATGCAAGTTGCATTAATCATGTGTTTACTATAGATATTTAACATATGTTCACTTAGTGTGCATGTGTGTTACATTTATATGAAAAACAAAAAATTTTAGAAAAAGGTATATATATATATATATTAATGGGACGTTACTTGCATATGTCATAAGATGTGAAATTCTGATTGATTGTGGTTTTTGAGATAAAATTGGAATCTCCAATCAGTGTCGTGTGCTCATTTTAACTTCTGGTAAATCATTGTCAGATAAGTACGCTGTTAGGGCACTGTGACAACATTGTTGTGATCATTTGCTGACTGAGTGGGCATTTGAAGGTGACATGTATCCTCATAGACGGAGCCCAATAAAGTCCATTGAACTTCTGGGCCCAACCCAAATGCCCAATTTTTTATTTTTAAAATATTACCCAACATTTGTAATTGTAATACCCAGCCAAGAAGTGAAGAAGCCTGAAGTAGTGAAGCCCAATAACATTCATGATTCAACCCAATACCGTTAGATCCATTACCATCCAAGATTACAACTCATTCCAATCATTCCATTCAAATTCAATTTTTAATTCAACCCACTCCTTCCTCCGGATCAACTTTGCATCCACTTTCTCCTCCCAGCTCCATTCCTTCTCTTTCTCTCTGCTTCTCTCCATATCCTTCTCTCGGAATTGGACTTCTCATTTGCCCACTGTTTGAGCCATAGACGGCAGTAGGCACCAAGCGGACGTGATAATTGGCAACCCCACATTCTACCAGCGATTCTTCGGTACCACCTACACAGCAGAAGAAGAAGGTGAAGCTCCGAACCCAAAACTTATACTGGTTTTTGTTTTTTATTTTTTGTTATTTTAATTTGTGTAAATTGTAATAATGTCTGATTTTTTTTCTTTTTAACATATGAAATTAGCATTTTGTTCTTCAAATGCTCGAAGTCTACTGCCTATGCATTGTTCTTCAAATGCTTTTGCTACCAGACTTCCAATTCCAGTATTTCCGCCTTTGTGAGTTGCTTACTCTATCACTGTGAAGTATGAATTGCACAATTTGCACTGTGAATTGAATGTAATCTAGGGCACACTATCTCTAATTCATCCATTCTCGCCCATATCATACATATATCTACACTTATTTTTGCTGCGTTAAGCATCTTTTACAGAAATCAATGGCTAGAACTAAAATGAATGCAGGAAAATTCGACAAAGGTGCACCATCTGCTGCAGCATTGGCACCTAAATGTCATAGTGGGCACTCGAGACAAACTTTTGTTCACGAACCGGTTCCAACTGAACCCATCCAGTTGGATCGAGAAGATGAGATTATCATTGTACGTACTACAAAGAAATAGGCCATTGGGTCAGATAGCGCTGAAGAAAGTACAACATCGATCATTCCTTATCAAATACATCGTCGTAGCGAGTTCATGTCATATCCTAGCCAGAAAGTTCAAATATCTAAGCCATACTCTAAACCTTCTAAGGAAAATACAAATGATAACAGTTCGGATGATGTTAAAAACACTATGAAGAGATAGATTGATATCAAGTGACTATCAATAAGGAGACAAGTCCTGAATTACCGGCTAAGAGCACAGTACCTGTGATGAGAACCACGTAGCAACGAACACTCCGCAACAAGATTGACGATCCCAAGAAAGCTCAAAGATAACCCGGTTTAGAGTTCAACAAAGAATGTTGAACCAAGCAGCCAAACAAAAATGAAGTTAAAATGACTTTTTGATTACAAAACTCGTGATCTTCACTCGGTGTTGAACGACACAAGATTAACTTGTTAAGTTCGCACAATTCTAAGAAGAACAGGATTGAAGAGCAAAATTGCCTCACTTTAATTGATAAATTGTCAAAGGTTCTTACATAATGAAATATGAAAAGTATTATACTAATCCTAGAAAACCTAGAAAAATCGGAAATAATATCATGATGTTGGTAAAATATCACATTGAGCTCGATTGGACGTCTTCTTTTGCTCCTTATATCACATTGATTCAATTGGTTTCCGACCTCGACCCGAACATGGAACATGTCTCTTTTCTCATGTAGATCATGATGTCATCAATTTTTGATTGCACAAGTAATCTCATTGCTTGATTTACCCGTTTGGCCCTTGATTGCATCATCGGTCCTCCTTCGATAATCAACAGGTCTCATCTTGGGCTCGACTTTTTTGGGCTTGACTCCTGGATCATATCATCCCCTCCCTCTTCAAAAGGATTCGACCTCGAATCTGCACCTGTATCGAAAAGAGAGAGATCAGACACATTAAAAGTTGATGAAACATTATATTCACCTGGAAGATCCACTTTGTATGCATTGTCTTTTACTTTCTCCAAAACTTGAAATGGATCATCTCCTCGTGGTTGCAAATTTGACTTTCTTTGTTCTGGAAAGTGCTCCTTTCTAAAATGTACCCAAACCCAATCTCCAGGTTCAAATCTTACGCTTCTCCTGCCCTTGTTTGCTTGTGATGCAAAGTATTTGTTTTTATTTTCGATTTGCAACCTTACCTTTTCATGGAGTGAGTTCACCAACTCGGCCTTTCTTTTACCATCTAAGCTACATCATTCATTCACAGGTAAAGGTATTAAATCCAAAGGTGTTAGCGGATTAAAACCATAAATAATTTCGAATGGTGAAAAAGAAGTAGTAGAAAGCGTGGCCCTATTATATGCAAACTCTATGAAAGGTAAACACTCCTCCTAACTTTTCAAATTCTTATTTACTATAGTGCACAAAAGTTGTGTCATTGTCCTATTCACTACCTCAGTTTGACCATCGGTTTGTGGTTGAGAAGTTGTGGAAAACATAAGCTTAGAAACTTAACATTTCGATCTGACACTATAGTCCTAGATACCCCATGTAAACACACAATCTCTCTAATAACTCAGCTATGTTAGTGACATCATCGATTTTATGACATGCAATTAAGTGTGTCATTTTACTAAACTTATCTACCACCACAAAAATTGAATCTCGTCCCTTCTTAGTCCTAGGTAAACCCAAAACAAAATCCATCGAAATATCAATCCATGGTTCACTAGGTGTAGGTAACGATGTGTACAAACCTTGAGGTAAAACCTTAGATTTAACCTGCTTACAAGTTATACATCAACTACATATTCTCTCAACGTCACTTTTCATCTTTGGCCAATAAAAATGTTCCCCTAACATATCTAAAGTCTTTTAACCCAAAAATGACTCATCAATCCACCACCATATGCTTCTCTTACTAACAATTCAAGCATTGAACAATTAGGAACATACGATCTATTTTCCCGAAACAAATATTCATCCCGCTTAAAGAATTTATCTATAGCACCTTTATTACATGATGAATAAACATTCGAAAAATCTAAATGACAAGCATACATGTCCTTAATATATTCAAAATCAAGCAATTTAGAACCAAGAGAAGTTAGTAGCGCATACCTTCGAGACAATGCATCCGTCACCACATTTTCCTTATCTTGCTTGTACCGGATGACATAAGGGAATGTCTCTACAAATTTCACCAGCCTTGCATGCCTTTTTTTCAGCTTACCTTGACCTCGTAAGTGCTTCAACGATTTATGGTCCGTGTGTATCAAAAACTCCTTAGGCCATAAGTAGTACTGTCATGTCTCCAAGACTCGAACAAGTGAATATAGCTCCTTATCATATGTGGGGTAATTGAGCACTGCTCCACTCAACTTTTCACTGAAATAGGCTATAGCCTTCTATCCTGCATTAAGACGGCTTCAATACCTATTCCTGATGCATCACACTCAATCTCGAATATTTTATCAAAGTTAGGAAGTGCTAAAACATGTGTCTTACATAACATATCCTTAATTGTATTAAATGCATGCTCTTGTTCATCACCCCAATGAAATTCCACACTCTTCTCAAAAATTTCTGTGAGTGGTGTAGTGATTGTGCTAAAATCTTTCATAAAACGCCAATAAAAACTAGCCAAACCATGAAAAGTCCTAACTTTAGTTATGCTTTTAGGTGTTGGTCATTCTTTAATAGCTTTTATTTTCTCTTCATACAAATCCTAGGAAAACAACATTCTCCATGCAAAATGTACACTTCTTAAAATTAGCATACAACTGTTCATTTCTCAATACCACAAGCACACACCTAAGATATTCTACATGCTCATTAAGGTCTTTGCTATAAACTAAGATGTCATCAAATAAACCACAACAAATTTACCTATAAAAGCATGCAAACATGATTCATCAATTGCATAAAAGTGCTCGGTACATTAGTGAGTCCAAACAGCATTACTAACCAATTCATACAAGCCTTATTTATGCCCTGTTTGACCCACATTTTAATTCTCATTCTCATTCTTCTACTCATTTTCAATCATACATTCTTCAATAAAATAATATTTTCCATCACATCAATAACTTTTCCTTCTTTTTCAACCACACATTTTCCATCATATCACTATTTCAAAATACATTTTCTCAAATAATTTCTATCAAACACACTCTTAGTTTTAAAAGTAGTTTTCCACTCATCACATTCCCTCATTCGAATTTGATGGTATCCACTTTTAAGATCAATTTTACTAAATATACAAGCACCATACAATTCATCCAACATATCATCTAACCTAGGAATAGGATGACGATACTTTACTGTTATGTTGTTGATGGCTCTGCAATCCACGTACATTCTCCAAGTCTCATCCTTCTTTGGCACAAGTAGCACCGGAACGGCACATGGACTCATGTTTTCCCTCACATTTGTCTTGCTCATCAATTCCTCCACTTACCTCTGAAGTTCCTTTGTCTCCTCGAGGTTACTTCGATAAGCTGGTCAGTTTGGAATGACAGCTCCAGGAACGAAGTTAATCTGGTATTCAATGCCTCAAATGGGTGGTGACCCACTAGGCATGTCTTACGGGAATATATCATCAAATTCGTGCAATAAAGAGGTAGCCAAACTAGGAAGTGGTGGGTTAGGTTCCTGAAAATTGAGGAATGACTCCTTATAGACTAACAATATCACTTATTGCCTCTCAACTATTGCTCTTTTCTACTCACTCCCTTTTGAAAAAAAAAAAATTTACTTTCAACTTTTCTCTCCTCTCGGATGAACCCTCTTTCTTTTCTCTCATATGGCTCTACTCTCTTTTGTTCTATACTAGCCACCTCAACATTTTCTCTCATACTCTCCATCTCACTATTTTCTCTAACTCTTTCACTCTCAGTTCTTCATCATTTTTCAATTTGATTTGGTCTTCATACACTTGTGCCGGTGTTAATGGCGCAAGGATAATGGACCTCCCACCCTTAACAAAACTATATCGATTCTTATACATATCATGAATAACCTTTCTATCATATTGTCATGGTCTACCCAATAAAATATATCTCGCATGCATAGGTACTATATCACACATGATCTCATCCTGCTAACTACTAATAAAAATATTAGTCAACACCCTCCTATTCACCTTAACTTCCCCACTTTCGTTTAACCATTGTAACCTATAGGGTCTAGGGTGTCTTAATATAGTTAATCCCAATTTTTTTACAAGTGTTGTGCTAGCTACATTTGTACAACTACCCCCATCAATTATCATACTACATATCTTATTGTTGATGTGGCATCGTGTATGGAATATATTTTCTCGTTGCTGCTCCAAGTCATCTGTTTTGATTTGAGTGTTGAGAACTCGCTTCATGACCAGTAACTCTCCAACAGCAAATTCCAATTTGTGTCCATGATCACTAACCTCCTCCAACGCTGGCATGCCTTCAAATTCATCCTCACTGTCACTCACTACCTCTCCATTGTGCATGATCATTGTCCTTTTATTTGGACATTGAAAAGCGATGTGTCCTTACCCCAAGCACCTGAAACACTTGATGTCCCGATTTCTAGCTGGCTGTGGCTCTGTTTTTGGTGTTGTTCTGCTAGCACCTTCATCTTTCCCTTTTAAAACAGCTCTATCTCTTTTGCTATCCCATCTCGATTTCTAGCTCGGATTAGAAACCGAAGTACCCCATGGTTGCCGAGCTGTTCCCTTCCTCTTCAATTGTTTTCAACCTTGATGGCCACATGTAACATATCTTCGATTTTCACAAAATGTTGGAACTCCACAACATTAGCAATGTCCTTGTTTAACCCATTTAAGAAACGAGTCATGGTGGCTTCCCAATCCTCTTCCACATTCGCCCTGGTCATCAAAATTTTCATCTCCTTATGATAATCTTCCACACTCTTCGACCCCTGATATAATCCTTATAATTTTTTATACAACTCTCTATAATAGTGACTAGGAACGAACCTCTTCCGCATAATACTACCTTTTTCTCCCACTCAAGATATGCTTTCGGGTCACTTCTTCCCTTGAACGGTGGAATTGACATCCTAATATTGCTCATGTTTCCATCTAATTCATCTCCAAAGTTATTCTTACCCCTTCGTTCAAACCTACATCCTCTATTCCTCATCCTACACATTTCATTAACCATTGATGTACCCTCATCCCAATCACCACCAAACTCATTTTCATCATGCAAATCCAACCTAAGCCCTCTCCTACCCGGCCTCCTTGCATTTGATTGTTCCCTACGAAGATCTTCCATCGATGTGTCTAACCTATCAAGTCCTTCAGTTACATCCCCAAGCACCCTCTCAAACCTCCACATTATATCCTCTCCCATGTTGGTTTGATTTGGCTGCCTGACTGAATTAGATCATTCTCTATCCAACATCCTATTTCTATAGAATTTCAACCTCACAAGATGATCACTCGTGTATCACTCAAATGTTGGCTTTTTTCCTCTAATAATCTCACCACTCATTTTTTTACCACTCAATGCTCTTGTCCAAGTATCTTCAAAGAACAAGGTGAACTCACAAAATATATTCTCGTGGATCCAACCGAAATTGATCACGAATTGATAGAAGAAAGAAAAAAGATGAAGAAAGACTCAAAGACAAGAACAAAGTATTAAATTGAAGCTAAGGAATTCAAGAACGAGAAAGTGAAGAGATTGAATTGAATTTTTTTAAACTCAAAAATTGAAAATTGAATACCGCTGGAAATTCCCTTAAATAATAATAATATTTTTGAATTTTCGGATTTTTTTTTCACTTGGGAATTTGAATAGAAAACCAGTCAAACAAACGAAACTAAATTTGGACTTTTAAATAGTCCAAAAACAATTTTTGAAATTTTTTTTTTTTTTTTAATTTTTGGATCAAAGACTCAAAAACTATTACTAAACACAAGAACATGAAGAACAATGAAAGGAAAAGAAAACAAAACTCAATAACAATAAAAAATATAATCTTGATTATTTTGGAGCCAAGCTCTGATGCCAACTGATGAGAACCACGTAGCAACGAACATTACGCAACCCCGCAACAAGATTGACAATCTCAAGAAAATCCAAAGATAACCCAGTTTGGAGTACAACCAAGAATATTGAACCAAGCAATCAAACAAAAACAAAGTTCGAATGACCTCTTGATTACAAAACTCGGGATCTTCACTCGGTGTTGAACGCCACGAGATTAACTTGATAACTTAGCAAAGTTCTAAGAAGAACAAGATTGAAGAGCAAAATAGTCTCACTTTAATTGATAAATTGTCAAATGTTCTTACATAATGAAATATGAAAAGTATTTATACTAATGCTAGAAAATCTAAAAAAATCGGAAATAATATCCTCAACATGGTAAAATATCACTAAGATAAGAATTATAAGGAAATAATGAATCTCGCCAAAAATAGGAAAATTCTCCCCGGAATATAACCATGCGGCCACATGGTTCATTTCAATGAGGTCGCATTGTTCACTTGAATTCGGCTCTCTTACTCTCGGGTGACCATCATGCAGTCGCATAGTTTGGACAACTATGCAGCCGCATGGTTTTTCGACCTCGACCCGAACATGAAACTTGTCTTTTTTCTCGTGTAGATCATGATGTTATCAATTGTTGATTGCACAAGTAATCATATTGTTTGATTTACACCCATTTGGCCCTTGATCGCGTCATCGGTCCTCCTTCGATAATCAATGGGTCTCATCTTGGGCTCGACTTAGTAGGGCTCAACTCCTGGATCATATCAACTTGGGTCAGAGAATGTACAAACCATTGCACCTGTTGAACAAAAATCCCAAAAATCTGATCTACGATTTGAACCATATACTAAAGGATCTAATACTTCTTCTAAATTAACGCCACCATCCAAAGGTAAGGCCATTATGGAAGAAAAGAGAAACAGAAGGTCGGGAAAGGTTCCATAACACACACTCCTACTAATAAGTCTGCACCTCTCACTCGAGGTGGTGGTGCCTACCGAGTGTTAGAAACGCCCACGTCTAACCCTACACTGTTCAGGTTTGACACCTTCTCGCAAGTGGTAGGAACTCGATTAATCCCTTTAACTACTAATTTCTTTCAGAGGATAATGAAACAATGCATGTATCCTTTACTGCCCACCAAATTTTTATTGAAGAATTCAAGGTAAATTTGAGGAGTTCATGTTGGTAGGGATGGATGAAGTCGTTGGCTTTCATAAATTGGGGAAGATTCCGACGTTTGGTGGGAAGTTTAATGAAATTGTTGTGAAGAGTTCTACTCAAGCATACCAAATGATATTGCTCAAACGGGAAATCCATTTTGATGGAAGACGTACATTATAAGAAGGTTGGTGCCATTCAGTCCGTAAGTCCTGAGAAATTTGGCTAGGGATTTACGAAGTCCTTGAGGGAAAAGATGACGAGCTAACTACAGATGTTGCAAGAAAATTAACAGGAAGGAATTGGCCTGACCAAGTTGATAACTAATCGGCCTTCTGATTAACCTAAAAGTACATAATCGTTTTCATGATCCTACTTCACTATTTGGATCTTCTTATATATCATTCTCGTCTCTCACATTAGAGGGCTGTTTTGTTGTTCAAATTGGGAACCACTAGATCAAGTTGATATTTGATTGGATTATCTACGAAGGGCCGAGGAGAGCCAAATAGTATAAACTCTCTTATCCTAGTCTAATCCATCACTTCCTATCTGATTTGGGAATCACTGCCCTACTATCTGATCGATTTTCTACACCAATTACAATGCTTGGAATGGTTGAGATTAGTAACAAGGATAGCACCCCAACTCCTGCCCCTAGAGTGTCTGGGAATACATCCTCCATGACAATTCTGAAAAACTTGAAGTACTGAGAAATCAACTCGGCATGGTGAAAAATCAATTGGGAAAATCCTTCTCAAAACCCAATTTTTTTATGATCTTATACTTGTGCACAGGTTAGTGGAGTCCTTGGCCTATCTTGTCGGTATGAGGATCAAGATAGCATGGGTCAGAAACACTCCAGGATTCTCGAAGTTTGTCTCCGATTATCCTTATCATGGATTTTACGAGCCTGCAGAAGTTAGCAATAAGCTACCTGCAACTGCCAGTCCCACTCATAAAGTACCAGACATACAGGGCCTGACTTACCTTCCTTAGGTCACCTTGGAGATACTCAAATTGCAAACATTGTTCCATCATGCAAGTGTGGAGGTGATGGAAAAACATCTGGGGCTAAAAGTGTAACAACCTATTTTTTTTAGTCAAAGTTAAAAGTGGAATTGTCAAAGTCATAGTCAAAATTGGACTTAAATGAAGCAAATTATTTTCTTGGGGTTATTTTGCAATGGATAATATATGAAGGGTTAAGATGGATTGTATTTGAAGTTAGAGAATTATTTATTTAGTTTTGGAAGTACAAGACTTAATGTTATTTTGTTTGGAAGATAAGGGACTTTATTTGCAATTTTTGAGTTAAGAAACATAAATATCTCACAATTGAAACAATTTCTCACTTCGTTACCCACACTCACGGCTGGAAGAGTCGAGAGAGACCGAGAAATGGAGAGAAAAATCGACAGAGAAAGAAAAGGAAAGAGAGAAGAAAGGAAGAAAGGAAAAAGGAAGGAAAAGAGGTAACTTTGCCTATTCCTATTTCATCTTCTAATTTCTTGAAGAGATTTGGTATGGTTTATGTTTAAAAATTTTTAGAGTTTATGAACTATGTGCTTAAATTCGATTTTTTGCAAGAATTAGAGGTTAGTGACGTGTATTTGAGGTATTAAACATGAATATGTCAAAGAAATGTAAATATGAAAAGATGAGTATTGAAGGAAATGAAACTTTGGAAATGGATTTATGAAATAGATATTTGTTCTTTGATTTTGGATTACATGATGTTAAACACTTAAATTAAGGGATTAATGTTCATTTCTCCATTTTTAAGTAATTATTGTAGGTAATTTTCGGACCAAATGTGCACAGGTGTTATTTCTGTCAATTGCAGAATGGTGCTATTTCTGTCCATAGTTTCAGTGCCAGATTTCAATAAATAGAAATGGTGACAGAATTCAGAAATCTGAGATTTGAGTGCTGTTTTTGTCAACTATTGGTTTCCTTAGATTTTACAAGTTTAAATGAAGTTAGATAATATATATTGACGTCTAAGTATTGGATTGGAACATGTATGTGGGTTTATATTAGAATAAGCATGAATTTTTGTTTTAGACAACTAGACGGGAGAACTAGGAAAGAAAGAAATAGAGGAATGCAAGATGAGTGTTTGTGATCCCATAACTAATTTGAATTCATACTATTTTATTGTTATTTCAGGATGAGGTAGCTAGGATATTCGGGAAGTATAATGTCTAGGCTTGAAGCCTATAATTCAGTGAGGGGAAAAGCTTATTTTTCAAGAAATTAGTATTTATTAAATTTATATTATATTTGGATTTGAAAGTTAATTATTTCATACAGCTGATTTTATAGCATGAATTTCAGAATAAAGTGATTCTTATAGCAAGTTATTTTTAAAGTTAAATTTCAGTTAAATTAAATCATTTCATTAGCATGTTGTATCAGTATTAAATATTTCAGCAAATCTATAGTTATTTTTAAAATCATCAGAAAGTGCCCAGGTGATTTACCCGCTTTGCACTTGTGTGAATGTGTTTTCACATTGTATGACCAGTTATGATGATTTTACCCACTCTGCACTGATGTGAATGTGTTTCCACAGTGTATGACCAGATTATCAGAGGTCTTTGGAACCCACTCTCATACACACATAGGCTTTGGACCGTGTACTGGGGTGCTTAGCCTTTGGGGCAGCTCTGCGTACGTATGACCAGTTATCAGATTATCAGACTTGAATGGCTTTACCTTGTACATCGAGATTACTTTGTACATGAGTAAGGCTATTCATTGGGTACTTATTGGTGTGACTCTTTAGTATATAATTTGATGTTTATTCAGCTTATCAGATTTCAGACTTCAGAATTCAGTTTATTCAGTTTGCAGAATAATGATTTCAGCTTACAGTAATGTGAAATCATATTTTCACTTATAGTTACCAAGATCAGATTATTTATATTCAATTGTTTATTTAGAATAAAAAGCAAGGAATTTTATGATGCAATCATGCTTAGTTTTAAAAGTATTCCCAGATATTAGAATTTCTTAAAGTTTTAACAGAGCAAGACTTTTCAGAAAAGTATACTTATTTTCAAATTATCCACTCACTGAGTTACAAGCTCAAATTTTAAAATCTTTTTCTGAACAAATAGTAGCAGAGTTGTGCAGCATTGGAGCCTATCAATCTATGGCGTTGAAACACACACATTGTATTAGCTGTATGGTTCATTACGTCAGATTATTAAGTTCATTTTCCTTTTGAGTATTTGATTTTTAAAGTTTATTAAATATCGTTTAGCCAGTATTTTATTTTGAGAAGTTTGTATTCTGAGGGACTAGTGTGTCCTATTTTAAATTATATGAGTATGCTTGAGAAAATTGATTTTATCCAGGTGATTTTAGTCAATTTTTCAAAGAAAACTCTGTCAAAATTCTTTTAAAAATATGTCTCAGTCAAAAAATGTTCAGTTGCCTTGGTGGTAGGTCCAGTATTTATCTAAATCTACCACTAGCGCACGACACGTGTCGAGTCCATTATGTTGACTCGGGACGAGTCATGTCAAAGAGAGCCAATGAGCAGTGTGCTTTTATCTTTCTAACTTTTGACCTATTGGATCTAAATATTTGATGGAGTTGTATAACTTGATCTAAATATTTGGCATATACATTCATTGGATGGTATGTTTGCTCCCCCGCCTTTATATTGGGCTTTCTTAATTTCGAAAAAGGGAATATAGTATATATTTTATATCACTTTTGACGTATGTAGGACAACTCTTCAGTTTACAGGTTTGTTACTTCATATTAATGCTGCATTTGCTTAGTTCTTGCTTAACCTACATAATATATGATATATTGGTTGGTTTCATGAAGTTAGAGAGAGTTGCGTATGTAAGGGAGAGTGGTATGCTGCTTAAAGAAACTATCGAAAGGAGAATAGTTCATGTAATGTATTTTGAAAACACTCTACATCCACCCACAAAAGTGACATTAAACATTCAAAAAATGTTTTAGAAATTAACCAAAGCCAAAAATGGAGATTGTAAGTAAAATATATTTTATATTTCTACTTATTATTCATTAACTGGCTTGCTTAAATTAGAATGGTTTTTGAATGCCAAAACATGTGCCAAAAATGTGTTCAACTGATGAAGTCCAAAAAGGCAAGCCAGTTAGTCAGAGCTGACTAGGTACTACTAGGGATGGCAACGGTTCGGTTCGGGGTTGGTTCGGCCAAAATCATAACTGCACCACCAAATTTTTGGCCATACCATAACCACATAAGTCGGTTCGGCTCGGTTAGTTTAATAACCACGAAAATAAATTATTTTTTATAAGTCCAAACTCCAACCGTCAAATTGAAAAAAAAAATGGGACGAAAAAGTCAATAAAGACAACAACACTATTTACTTAATATCAATTTAGCAAACAATTGGAATTCCAAATGAAAATGCAAATAATATCCTAACTTCCAAACAATATTATCAACATAGGTTAAGACTCTTATTAGCATAGGTCAATTTTCATTCTTCCCCACAACTCTTACTACAATAGGTAAAGAGTTAAGACTCAAAGTTGATTCCTATATAGAAAATAAGAAATGTAGTTAGAGTAATAATACAACCGTACTACCTAAACTAAGAAATGTAGTTAGAGTAATAATACAACCGTACTACCTAAACTAAGAAATGTAATTAGAGTAATTATACATTGTTTCTGCTCCCTCTCCAACTCTGTGTTGGCATTTTCCTTCTTCGATTTATGAAAAATCTATCAATTGTTGAGGTTGCTCCAAAAAAGATTGTTAGTTCTGAATGAATTTTTCAGTGGATGGCCTAAGTCCCTGAGGAGAACTACATTTTGTGATTCAAAGCATTCTAACGGTGGAAACTCTTTAAGTGCTAGCATTGTTCCTCTATGAGTAGGCAGAACGAACAGAACGGGTATGATACTTGATCGGATTCAGAAGACTTCACAGGAAAGTGATGTTAGTCTACGAATC
Source organism: Osmanthus fragrans (assembly GCA_019395295.1). Lineage (NCBI taxonomy): Eukaryota > Viridiplantae > Streptophyta > Magnoliopsida > Lamiales > Oleaceae > Osmanthus > Osmanthus fragrans. The sequence continues at coordinate 19,306,953 of CM033344.1, read as the reverse complement.
TAGGATCTCCAATCACATCTAGTAACAAGGAGCTGAACTAACTATCAATACTTTAAGTGCATTTAAAACATTACTACTATCACAAATTCTATTAACAAATAGTATCATTATTACTTCAACAATTCTGTTGAAAACTTTATTAACAAATTCATGGGTTCAAATGCAAAGCAATACCGTCTTTGAGAGTATAAATGTTATTCGTAAATGTACAAGACTTGCAAATCCAAGAAAGCAGAAAAAATGAATGAGAAAATAACATGAAATGGTGGATTAAGCTTCAAGTTGTTAGTTATCTATTCCTTATCATTGATATTTTGCTATTTTTCATATTTGACTGAAGACAATCGTTACCTTCTCAATGGCGAGCGACGAGCCGACGATGGAAGCTGATGTACAGTAGAGGGTCGACGGATCTGTTCAGTAGATGAGTGTTTTGTCACTTTTGTTTCCAATTTTCATATTTAACGTGTAGTCGTGTAGGGTTAGACACTTAGAGTTAGGTTAATTAGTTATAAGGGTTTACTTAATAATGCTCATTAGGCCAGAATTTTGGGAAAACTCAATTGTAAAAATTGCTCAATTAATTTTGGGAAAGAATAATGAAAAGTCCAATTGTCCAATTAATTGTTTTTAAATGGGTAATCGGTTCGGGATAAGGCACCATCGCTAAATATCATACCCGCCCCAACACGAATCGGGTCATTAAAAGCAAAACCATAACCATCCCATTGCACCATCAGTTCTATTTTTTTCGCCCCATTCGGTTCAGTTAATCGCGATTTTCGATTTTAACGGTTCGAATTGTCATCTCTAGGTGTCACAGGTAAACGGATTTCTTGGTTACGTATTTTAGGGTTTCCATGAGATGCAATCTTTACTTCCCATGCAGCAGCATATATAAAAATATATACTTACCATCTTGGGCGGGTTTAATTTAGAATAAAAGATTATTTTAACTAATAAAAACTTTCCTTAATTTAATTATTGACTATATCAATCTTATGCTAATTGATTCTTACCATGTATAACTTTCAAAATTTAGGTAAGAAATGTTCGTGCCTTGGAGGAGTCTCTACATAAATAGAGAAAAAGATTAAAGGACGGATTACTGCTTTGACAAAATCTATCTATGTTCAGCGAACCTTCAACAGCAAGTTCTGAATTCTTCTAACCATCTTCAGTGAGTTCTGCCGACTAATGTTCCAGTAAAGTATCTCAAAGCAAAATCCATATTTTTTTTACCGTAATTGAAGAGAACGCATATGTGGGTAAATGATATAATCCTACTCAAAGATTAGGCTACTAGACGTGAGTTAAGACTGGTGAATCTTAATCCAAGTTGTGGTTGCGGTCAAATACAATAGTGAAATGACGATAAAGTCAAAATCGGAGAGTTTGATTCTACTTCTCCAACAAGTCAAAAAGAATTTTTTTTAAAAAAAAAAAAACGAGGGAGTTGTTCTTTATTTACTTATGATTGTTTTAGTTAATTTTACAAAATTACTAAACCTAAATTATTCTATTTTTGAATATTTGATAATTGATTATTTTACCCATGACATGATAGTCGTGGATATTTTCTTTAGGGGTTTACCACGTTATATTTTGTGTGCATCTCTATTTAATTCTGCAATAGATTATATCTTGTATAACTCAAATATATTTAGTCGTCTGAGTCAGAACTATGCATAAAAATGTCTGTAGGAAGTATATGAAGTTTTGACTAATTGACGCATTCAGGCAGAAACTGATAATTGAGACAAATTATTTAATCAACTAGGTTTTAGTATTTTGAAGGAGCAGCACAACACATAGCTAGAAGTCAGAGTATTCATCAAAGGTACAACTTTATTTCCACGACCTCTACAAATTTATCTACACTTAAAGCTGTCGTTAGGAATCGCCGCAAAATGGGAACTCATATTTTGGCATTACCTCTTATTATGTTGTTTTACCTTATTTATCAGCTTTTATTATTTTCTACATTTATGTGTAATACCTTTTTATATTAAGAAACCTTGAGACAGTAACATGTAACTTTGACACGTTAATTGTTTAAAAAATAACTAAACTTAGCGTCTTATCATCATTACCTCACTGAACTATAAAATGTTGCTGAAAACGTCATTGAACTTTGTGAAAATGCTATCTATCCATCTCTCTTTGGATTTCGTTCGTTGGCTTGGACAATCTACACGAGGGACGGAATCCCAACTAATGATGGACTGAGAGTTTTTTAACATCAATAATATTTCAACAATATTTTAAAGTTTACTGAGGTTTTCATGACACGATCCAAGGCTTAGTTATTTTGAAACAATAACCACCGAATAGGTATACAAAAAAATAAAAGCAATTAGCACCAGAGCACTCTTGGTGATGGCCGATGACATTACCGACTATACTGTTATCGGTTATCGCTAACAGAAGTTAATAACGGACTATTTTGTTTGTTAGTAATTTCATACGAATCACCAACAACTACTGGTTTTCGTCAAGTATTACCAATAGTTCTATCGGTGATCATTTTTTCCATTAAATTTTTTATGATTATTCTTGAAAAGGCCTTCTTTTACCTAAGCCTCCCAAGTTGTTTAAGTTGCCTCTGAATGCAATATTTATATCTACTTATGTTTACAAAATTTCGTTATAATGAAAAAGAAGATTTACATATATTTTTATCTATAATAAAAAAAGGAGGTCCATTCCAACCTCAATCTTGTGCACAACTCTCAATCTCGACCAGTTGACCTCACATCGTGACATTACACTTAATATCAAATTTTAACTAATTAAAAAATAAAGAGATTATTCGTTAAAGATACTTTAAAAAAATAAGTCTTCCGAATAAAAAATTAGACTTAAATCATTTTTGAAAATGTAATGGAGAAAATGGGTAAAAAAAAAAAAAAAAAGAAAAAAAAAAATTGGATTGCAACGGCAAAACCACACTATACTTTAAAATATTGTTAAAAGATTACTGAATTTGGTCAAAATGCTCTTAATCCATAACTACTTAAGAAAATTAGATGGCAATTTTTGCCATGCATGAAATTTGTCTACCACGTAGACAGCTCCAACAAAGTCAACTAACGAAATTTTAACAAGTGATAGATGAACAATATTTTGACAAAATTCAGTAATGTTTTTTAAACATATTAAAATTCAATGAGATTCTCGTGACGCGACCAATATTCAATTACATTTTAAACTTCAAATTTTGAAAAAAAAATAAAAAAATTCTAGTCTAGTCGAATTAGTACACGTTTTTTTACCCATCTAATAGTGACCCCGACATTGGTGTGGTCAGGCAAATAGCCGTTTTGGGTGAAGGTCGAAGGAAAGGTCAAGAATCATGTGAATAGTTATTGCAGCTTGGAAGGAAGATAAAAAGACAATAATAGCCAGGGTTTGAAACCTAGTTGATTAACTGGAGGTGAATTGAGAGGAAAGAGTGCGTGTACTGTGTATGACGTGATTTGAGAGGGACAGTTTTACAGGTATGTGGATATCCCGACAGAAGCACTCCTTACGAAAACAAAAATAGCATTTATTTCGGGTCGTCCCTCCACCCCTCTCTGCACAGACATACTTCCCTCTACATGCCCTCTCTGTATTTATTGGACAGTGCCAACACTACGAGCTTCACCTCACTCCCCAAAAAAATCCCTTCTCTCCAAGAATGTAATCTTTCTGAATCAAAGCTCGTTTGAACCACATTTTTTCATTTTTCATTCTCATTTTTCTACTCATTTTTAATCACACATTCTTCAATAAAATAATATTTTTATCACATTAATAACTTTTCCTTCTTTTTTAACCACACATTTTACATCATATCACCATTTAAAATACATTTTTCCTCAATAATCTCCATCAAACACAACTATTTCTGTCTCTCTCTCTCTCTCTAAATGAAATCATTCTGTCTTGACAATTCATTTTAGGGTCCGTTTGATTGCAATGATGGAAAATGGATGGAAAGAAAATGAATGGTAGGAAATTGAATTGCCTAAAAATTATTTTACAGGGAATTGTAATTAATGGTGTTTGATTGGTATAATTTTTCACCTGACAAATTTTTTGTTTGGCTTTGTTTTTTATGCAAATTGTCAACTAGATGGATAAACTTTTTTGTCATTGACTTTGAAATGTGTTCCAATTGCTATAAAATAATAATAATAAATAAATATTGTCAAAAAAATGGAAAACGATTTTCCCACCAATATGGTAAAAAAACATTTTCCAATTTTTGTTCATCAATCGCTTCTATCTTAGTGCAATAAAATTAGTGAAGTGAATAATAAAAAGAAGGAAAATATTTTTTTTCTTTTATAAAAAATTTGGCCAATCAAACATGTCCTTATTGTTTCTTGGAGTTTGGCCATGCACAGTTTCCTACTAGGTTTAGGTGTGGGGTGCGTGGGGTTGGAAAACAACTTATCAAGAACATTTCTTTTACCTTGTAATCTTTCTTCCTTAATTACTACTACTGTACTACATGCCATTTGTCTCCCTCTTGCACCGACTATGCCCCTTAAATATTTTCGTACACAGTATAACTATTTGTATGCAGTGTTATTTTACAGTGTAACAGAAATTTTCATGTTTGAGTTTGAATTCAAGGTTAGTACAACTTTTACTATTTGGTCAATTTCCAGCTTACGTCAATTAAATTTAAATTAATAATACGAGTAGATTTTATTTTATTTTTAAATTTCTTATTGCATATAATAATAATGGCACTACATGGAATTAGTCTTTCCATAACGAACAAGTTGTATCAATCGAGAAAAATCATGTGTTTCGTTTTAAAAGAAATATTTGTGTAGAAATCGAAAATAATTTGCATTATATTACTATGTCGCTACGTCACTTCCTAAGAGTACAAAATAAAGTTTTAGTCAAGATGACAAAGTTGCATGCTCTTGTTTTAAAAATTTTGTAAGGTGTCGAATTTTTTTTAACCGACAAATTTTTATTTTGATTTGATTAAGTTATTTTTGAAGTCATAATTTATATTAATTGCCGCCTATATTAAGTCCTTAAAATTTAAATTTAGATACATTTATTGAATTGTGCCAAATAATCCCAAATTCAACCACGTTATCTTAATTTCTTCTCACACATATCAACTCAAAATCTAATTGAATTAATCTACTTGTACAATAATTATTGACAATATTTGTTGACAATGTTTGATGTGGCAAAATCTGGATAGTTGATTTAAAAAACAGTTTTTGAAACTTTTGAAATAAATGAACATGATGATGCCAAATCAAGATTGTCAACAAAAATTGTCAACCATCATTGTACATGTAGCATGACTGAATCTAATTTTCTCTCCGCTAAGGTATCCCACCTAATTTATTATCATCTACCATCAAGTGTACTCTCTACACCCTACTTCCCACTTTGCCATTTTAATTCTATTTTGGTAAACTGACAGAAACCGTCCCTTTTCATTTCAATTGAAAACATTAACTTCTTCAACTCCTATAGTATGTTTTCTCTCACGAGTCACAATTATAAACACATAAATTTCACTTACTCTTTTTCCATAGTCTAAAGGCACCTTTGAATCTGAAAACTATCTAAAGGATAGGCTACGAGAACGCTGCATTTTGTTACAAAATGGACACAAAAAGGGTACTCAAACTCCAAGCATTTGAGGTAGGGTATTTTCAGCACTTTTAAGTGAAGTAAAAGTTATTTGCTTTTAATTTTCATTAAACGTGTTATTCTTTTACTCATGAAAAAAAGGAAGCAGCCTTTGGTTCTTCGAATAAGATATGAAGATAATGATTTTTGGTACTTGAAAGGGGTCATCAAAATCTGAGAGTAAGTGAACTGCATGATCATCGGTTTGCTTTGCAAAATTGACGGAGACACAAATAACCAAAGTTTGCATTTTTGAAAAATATATTTTTTTTCATCATTTATTTAAGTGTTTCCTACTGAGTATTACTTGTTGTACTCATCTCCTACAAAAATTTTACAGGTTAACTCGAGGCATAGAAGTGACTTGGCATAGTGACCAGTGCTCGACGATTTGGAATACACTTTAACTTTATAGTAAAATTTTCAGTTATGTAAATATTTTATGAACACTTAGATGACATTTTTAAAAATGTTTAAATATCCATTTCATCTAGTTTTTATACATTTAAGGTCCACTATAATTTAGAAATGTTAGATAAACTATGCATAAAATCTAATAGTTTCAGAATTGTAATTCCAATTTCTATCTTCCTATTTAGAAATGGCATAACTTAGACTACGTTGCATGTTTTAGAGTAAAATCAGTAGGGTTTGAAAAGTTTATGAATCTTCTAATAGTGGCCTTTGGAATTACCTTAAATATTACCTAGAGAAGAAGATATGTTGGTTTTAGTGGACTACATCGGGGTCAATTTCGAAAATATTATCGAGAGCCCAATTTTTTATGTTGTGCGTATATGTATGATATAGTTTCTGTTAAAATTTTATAAATTTTAGTCGTGTTTGCTAGGCCAAACATTTTTTTTTCTGTTGCTACACAATCGACGTCTGCTAAATTTTCTCCGAAGGTTTTCCCAAATTAAAATATACCATATTTATCTAAGTCTATATGGTCAAATGTTAAGATCTCCCATTATATTTTTTTTAACATTTCAAACTCCATTTTTTTCTTATTTAAATTTATTTTGGATAACATTATAGAATTCAAACGAATATTTTTTAATGCGTCAAGTTCAAAGAATTTAGGGCGTTACAACTTTTTATCAGAGCACAATTTATATTCTGTAGACTTGCATTCGAAATCATATCTTAGATGTATCATGTTGCATATTTAGTTGAACAAATGTTTTATAGAAGATCCTAAGCACCGTGAATGCCATAGCCACGCTATGCCAATTTTAAGCTAAAGAAAGTTTATATATATGCTTGTATTAGGTAATGAGTATGATAAAGTTTATTCAATATACGACATTTGAAATGTATGTATGAATATTAATATATGTTTGAGTTTGAGTAATTTCTTTGTGTATATTCATTATTGTACCCACTTATTGACTTTAAATAATTGGTATGTCATAGATAGTACGGACTAAGAAAAATTGTAGGATGACGAGTTCATTGATGCCTCATCGACATGAGATCGTAAACCAGTATGAAGAGTATCGATGGAACCCATCGCACAATATGGGCCAGCACATTTGGGAGATGTTAGTAAGGTGGAAGGAGATGAGGAAACTAGGCTACATGGTTACTGGTCGTTGGGCCGCCCGCCTCCTTATTAACACCTTGCCAGAAGAATGGCTAGATATGGCTGAATCGATTTATGATTATTTTGTGGGAAGCTGCTATGCCTACATTACCTCGAGAGATTGACTACGAGGCCTTCTGCGCAGTGCTGATGGAGCAGTGGGAGCAAGCTCGACTTGCAATCCCCGAGGACGATAGTGTACCTACAGAGATATACATTCGTGAAGATGCACCTCCACCTATTTCAGACGATGAAGCGCGACCTTCCAAGAAACCTAGGGTTCATGGAGGATGGATTAGTGACGATGATGGCAATGATCAATAGTGAAGTGGAATTTTAGTAGATTTTATTAGGTATAGTTGTTGTCGATGTCAAATATGATTCCTTTTGTTTTTCTATTGATTAGTATCGGACACTCTTTTATTATTTTGTATTCCTTTTGAAGGATTTTTTTAAGATAATAATAAAAGATTTTGAGCTATAAATTGTTTGCCTATTTTGTGCAAAGTATTGTTGACTTCTCTAAATAAGATTACAATTATTTTATTATATAGGAATATGGCGCAAGCAAGGACAATTAGAGAGTTAAAGTGGAAGATTGACAAGTTGAAGCAAGCTTTGGCTACTCAAGCTCCACCTCTAGCACATCGGGCTCTACCAATCCCCTGGACACCATCGGTATCACCAAATACTTAGTTGTTACTGCTTATTCCAATGGTAGAACTGTTTCACATATATTGATCCTCTATTTTGGTACGAAAGACTCCCTAGCAACTTAGGAATGGTTGCGTACTATTGAGAAGATCTTCAGGCACATCTCTTGTCCAGAAAATCAAAAGGTATTATGTACTGAGTTAATGTTAGTTGTAAGACAATGCCATTGGTAAAAATCCTCATCACGTACTCGCACCGAGAAGGAAAAACATAATCTAACTTGGACTTAGTTCAAGATAGAGCTGATAGAAAAGTACTTTCCGCAAGATCTACGAGATTATAAGGAGAAACAATTCTTAAGACTGGTACAGAATGATATGAATTTTTTTAGTATGAGAGCAAGTTGGAGTAATTATCCTAATAAAGGAGTAATGTTTATCATACATCATTTTAAAGATAAGGAGAGGGCTAAAAGTGACACAGGTTAGGTTAGGGCATCAATAGTTTCAACTAAAGAATCAGTTAAAACAGACACTGAAGCTAAATTTGCCCATATCGTAAGACTTCGACCTTAGTATAGGCTGACTAGGGACCCACCTAAGGCATGAAGAACAAAACTCTCTAGTATAATGATCAACGAAAGACAAAAAGAACAATGGATTCTTTCTATAGGCAGCTTGCTTCGAAGTGGATTTGATTATCTCCCTCGATTTTGATAACCTAAGATTAACTAACCAAGAGGGGGGGATGAATTGGTTTTTGAAACTTTTTCGACACTTAGTCTCAAAACACAAATAACAAATGCTAAGTGTAATACAACAAGTAAATATGCAATTTAATAACTTAGTTCAAGTATAGATATTGCACATAAATGACAATGTAAAGTAAAGTGCAATAATGTAAAAACAACCACCAATTTAAAGGGGTTCGAACACAATGTGATCTATGTCCCCGTTACCAAGCTCTCCATCACAAGTAAGGCCAAATTTACTAAAGTGGTAACTTACAAGAATGAATACCAAATCCTTGGATGACTTACAACAAGGAGCACTTACCCTTAAGTGACTTACAACAAGGGGCACTTAACCTTATGTAACTTACAACAAGGAGTACCTAATCCTTAACAACAATCGAGTTTTCACAAGGCTCTCGAAGTCATCACAAAGTAAATAATAATTTTACAATAGAAAAAATTCTCTTAACAATTGATATAATCAAGTCAAATATTTAGAGAGTTAGGATAACACTTCAATAGATAGAAAATAGTAAAGCTCAAGTGTTTATGAAGTAAACTTTGATAGATGATGGATAATGAAATAGTTTGTACTTTTGTATCAAAGTTTTCAACCAATCAATCTCTCTTAAGAAAATAATAAAAGTTAAGTATTTAGAGAGATTTACACTTCAATATAAGTGTTGGCAAAGAAAACCTTTTTCAAGAATAAAAAATAGATGAGATTAAAGTTTTCCTGCTAAAAGAAATTTCTTGATAAGATAGATGAAAACAAGTTTTGGATCAATCAAGAAATTCTTTGTAATAGATGAAATAGAAGATCAAAACAAATAAATACAATGTCTTTCAATAAATTAGCTCTCTTAAAATCTCTTGTAGGTTGGGTGGTATTGAATGCCAAAATAGTGCCTTATTTATAGATGAAAGATTGAGGTTCAGGGAGTTTCGGTTGATCTCTTTCGGTCGATCGAAACTTTTAGCCGTTACAGGATTTTAAACATTTAAATTTTCGGCTGACCAAAGGAAGAGTTTCGGTTGACCGGTACACATTTCGATCGATCGAAATGTGCTGATACTGATTTTTCGTTTTTACATCAAAATGTTGATTTTTGTAAAATCAATTTCATGCAATTGATGAGATATGAAAAATATAAATTGAGCTTTATGCTCTTGTTAAACATTGATAAGTTATACCTTTACATATATAATGACATTTAATAAATAACTCTATCTTCAATATTCTTATTCTCTTCGAGCCTCATTTTGACTTGTATATTGATTTGCAATTCTGTTAAGTTTCAATTTGATCGTCATATGTCATTCGCTATTGTCTTCAATGATTTGCCTTGAATGCTCGTTTAACCTTCATTTTGAGTATGAAAAATATTTTCGATGGCTTTCAAAGCTTAATTCCTCAATTCAATTTATTAGTAAACAAAGATGATTTGTTTGTTATAATCAAAACAATAAGGTCATAATCAACCATAGGTCAACAGATTTTCCTTTTTTTGATTATGACAAACAAGATAATTTTGCAATGTGGATAGTAACCAAATTGATATAAACTTTAAGCATATGTTCCCCCTATCAACATGCATATATCAAGTTTAAACATGTATTTTCTTGTTTACAACTTTAACAAGCATAAGCATAATTATATATATATATATATATATATATATATATATATATATATATATATATATATCTCTTCCCCCTTTTGACATAAGCAAAAAGATAGCACATATAAGAAGGATATGAGATCACAATCTTGTATCAACTATAGGCAATATATTTCAATTGAATTCCCCCTTTCAATATGCAAGTGTAGAATATATGACTTTCTATTTATATTTCCCCTATCATGCATAGTTATTTAATCCATTGCCCCTTTGTATGGCAAAAAAAAATAAGTATGATAAGGAAGTCAATCATTTGCATAACATGTATTACCATAAGTCATACACCACAATTCATAAAGATAGTGTAAGCTACAATTAAAGCCACAAGTCAAGTCATAATTCACAAGTAACCATAGGTCACATAATAACCAAGTAAAGAACATAAGAAAACAACACATAGTTTTAATTTTCATTAGAATGTTTGAACATAAGAAAACAACACTATAGGCAAATACATTTCATTCTTCTGGCAGTGGAGGAGAACCACGAGGATAAAAAGAGTACACGTGGGCAAAGAAATTCTCTTGTGATAGGCTCAATTGATCCATCATTTGTGCCATCCTTTGCTCAAGAGTATCCATTCTTTGTTCCATCCTATGCTCAAAAGTATCCATTCGGCTATTGACGGTAGTAGCAAGGGAGTCCATTTGGCCTTGTAGAATGTTAAATTGATCTTCAGACATATATCGGCTGTGGGTAGGTGCAACTTGTGGAATAGTATACCTATGTCTCAATCGAGGTTTATCATTTCTATCACCACCATCATCACCATTACCGCCATCATTATCACCGCCATCATCACCGCCACCATCACTAACACCCATTTCCGCCATTTCTTTGATAAATGGCCAAGTAGTAGGCCCCGAGGCATTGTCAAAGCCTTGAGTGTGACACACTCATTCCCCCATTACCCTTAACAATTTTCATGCGTTTAAGAGTGTTAAGGTTAATAGTGTCGGTGTGTTTGGGTTTAACAAAAGGCTCTTCATCTAATGGGATTTTGAAATATTGAAAGATTTTTGTGAAGAGCATCCCATAGGGCAAACTTAGAAGCCGACAAGATGAATGAATGTGATGAAGGTGTTTTAGGAAAATATACGAGAAGTCCAATTTTCGACCTACGATAAGTGAATCAAGAATGAATAGGTCAAGATGGTAAACTTCTTCAAAATGGCCACTACGAGGGACTATAGTGTGTGCAATGGTACAATAAAGAACCTTGCATGGAATAGTGAGATGGTTTAAGTTCAAGGTCATCGTGTTAGATAATTGTCAGTCGGTGATACAATAACAAGCTTTAAGTTCGTTGTATCCCTCAAAGCTAACATGATAGTGTTGCATATAAACGCAATTATTACAAGCATCTAATTCAAAAATACAACGAATAGTGGACCTATCAAAAGTGATACATATATCTTTTATAATGCAAGAGATAAAGGTTGAATTAAAGGAAGAACTACGAAAAAATTCGCGAATTAACTCAGGTAAACACATTCGGAAATAGAAATGATATTTTTCCAACCAATATTTTCAAAATAGTTTTCTATCCTAAGTGAAGGGGCTTCAAGGGATAATTCAACAACATCAATCGACTTACCTATTAAAATAGGGCAATTAGTGAAACAATCGAGTAAGGGCGGTTCAACATCAACATTAAACGAGCTGCTTCCCCTTTCTTCAATTTCTTCTTCAGTGGCATTGTGGATTGGTATGCGTAGAAACGACCTAGGTGTGAGAGATTTTTTATTTTTCAAAATTTTGTTGAGAAATCAAGTTTTAAATCGATGGGAGATGTGTGAGATGCAAAAGTTTGGAGTATTTTAGTGATTTGGACAAACTACAATGGATTTTAGAGAGAAAAATCGAACTTACAATTTTTTGAACCTAAAAATAGGATTTTGTACAAAAAAAAAAGGAGGATGAAATCTTGTATTTTGATGTTTATGTTTGATGACTACATAGGGTTTGAAGAAATCTTGAAGAAATTTGAAAGAGAAATCGATTTTGAGTGATTTGAGAGGAGAAGAATAAGAGGGATTCGCAAGTTAGGGTTTAAAAAGTGATGATTTGGGGATGAAATCTGGTTTTTAAAATAGCTGATTCGCGCAACTTCAGTCGATCGAAATATTCCCCGGTCGACCGAAACTCTGCAGAGTTTTAAACCAGGTAGCTGCAGGAAGTTTCGGCTGACTAATGGTCGACTGAATGGTGGACTTCGGTCGATCAATTGGTCGACCGAATGTTGCTTTCGGTTGTATGACCGAAAACGTATCGTTCGGTCGGCCGTAATAGTCCGGTCGACCGAACTACAGAAATTCCAATTTTCATTTAATCATTCATATACATCAAGTTTATTCACAAATTTCAGATGCATCGATGACACCTAAGCCTTGTCGAATGTAGGAAAATCTATCGAGAGCTAGAGGTTTAGTAAGAATGTCAGCCAATTGATTATTGGTACTAACAAAATCCAAATAAATATCGCTTTTTTGCACATGATCTCTAAGAAATTGATGTCAAATCTCAATATGTTTAGTGCGAGAGTGCAAGATGGGATTTTTAGACAAATTCATAGCACTAGTGTTGTCACACATAATAGGAATTTTTTCAAAAAGTTAGATGATAATCATTAAGGGTTTGTTTCATCCAAAGAACTTGAGCACAACAACTAGCGGCCGAGATATATTCGGCTTCGGCGGTTGATAATGCAATGAAATTTTGTTTCTTGCCAAACCATGACACAAGGGCTTTTTTGATCAATAGTGCAACCCGCCCAATCGGCATCCGAATAGCTAATAAGGTCAATATGAGTGCCCTTTGGATACCAAAGTCCTAAAGTTTTAGTACCATATAGATATCTAAAAATTCGTTTTACGGCACTTAAATGTGATTCTTTAGGATTTGATTGAAATCAAGCACATAGACAAACACTAAACATGATATCGGGTCTACTAGCGGTTAAATAAAGAAGAGATCCGATGATACCTCGATATTTTGTAACGTCAATTGAAGTCTCATGCTCATCTTTGTCCAATTTAATTGATGAACTCATTGGAGTATTCATTGGCTTTAAGTCTTCAAAGTCAAATTTCTTGAGCATGTCTATGATGTACTTTGTTTGACTAATGAAGATACATTCATTAGTTTGTTTGATTTGAAGTCCTAGGAAGAACTTTAGTTTTCCTATCATGCTCATTTCGAATTCCTTACTCATACACTTTGAAAATTCTTCACAAAGGCAAATATTAGTTGCACCAAAAATAATATCATCAACATAAATTTGTACAACAATCATGTCATTGTTTTTTGTTTTAATAAAAAGTGTAGTGTCCGCATTTCCTGTTTGAAAACCATTTGAGATGAGAAATTTGCTCAATCTTTCATACCAAGCACTTGGAGCTTGTTTCAAACCATATAGTGCTTTTCTAAGTTTAAACACCTTTTTCAGAAAATTTGTGATTTTTAAAACTAGGAGGTTGTTCGACATAGACTTCTTCTTGAATAAAATCGTTTAGAAATGCACTTTTGACATCCATTTGATAAAGAATAAAATCTTTATGGCAAGCGAAAGCGAAAAGCATGCAAATAGATTCTAGTCTAGCAACCGGTGCAAACGTTTCTTCGAAATCAATACATTCTTCTTGATTGTAACCTTGGGCCACTAATCTAACCTTGTTACGCACAATTATACCATTTTCATCTCGTTTATTTCGAAAAATCCATTTTGTGCCAATAACGGTTTGATCTTTTGGTCTATCAACTAAATCCCAAACATGATTTCTTTCAAAATGATTTAGTTCTTCTTGCATTGCTAGAATCCAAAATTCATCAAATTCGACATCTTTGAAATTCTTTGGTTCAATTTGATAAATGAAAACACAATTGTTTACAAAAACTTTTGGTAGTGTTTCTAGTACTCATACCTTTGGAAGGATCGTCAATTATGAGTTCCTTTGGATTAGAGGGAACAAACTTCCATTCAATTGGAAGTGTTGGATCTCTATGATTTTTGGGGGATTCTTCTTCTCCTTGTTGAGAGATTGGCTCTTCCAAATCTTTATTTTCAACATCTTTAGAATCTCCATTGTTTTGATCTTGAATGCTCATTTGCTCAAGATGAGTTTCCAAACCTATATCAATACCTTCCTCTTGATCAAGAGAATTAGTTTCATCAAAAATAACATGCATGGATTCTTCCACTACTAGAGTTCTTTTGTTGAAAACTCTATAAGCTTTGCTAGTAGGTAAGTATCCAAGGAAGATTCCAATATAGGATTTTGAATCAAATTTTCCAAATTTTCTTTGGTATTTCGTATGAAACATTTGCAACCAAAAACTCTAAAGTAACTAATATTGGGAATTCTATTTTTCCAAAGCTCATATGGATCATGACATAGCAAGCAGTGTTAACAGCTTCGGCCCAAAATATTTGGGTAAATTATTTTCATTTAGCATGGTCCTAGCCATTTCTTGCAATGTCCGATTCTTTCTTTCCACTACATCATTTTGTTGAGTTTTAGGAGCCGAAAAATTATGTTCATATCCATTTTCTTTACAAAATTCATCAAAAGCAATATTATCAAATTCTCCACCATGATCACTTCTAATGGTTGTAATAGAGTATCCTTTTTCATTTGGAACCTTTTTGCAAAAATGTTTGAATAACTTTAACACTTCATTTTTCAAGTTTAAAAACAAAACTCAAGTAAATTTTGAAAAGTCATCAACAATGACAAAAGCATAGTGCTTACCACTTAAACTTGTGGTTTTAGACGGTCCAAAGAGATCCATGTGGAGAAGTTGTAAAAGTTTTGTGGTTGAAGAGAATTGCTTAGTTTTGAAAGAACTTTTCGTTTGTTTTCCAAATTGATAAGCATCACAAATTTTGTCCTTTTCGAATTTCAAATTTGGTAGACCTTTAACAAAGCAATTTTTTGAGATTTTTGAAATTAGGTCCATACTAACATGGCCTAGTCTTCTATGCCATAACCAAATGTCATCTTTAAAGCTTGACAAACATTTTAATTCCTTTTCAAATTCAATGTTAATGATATAAACATCTTTACATCGGCTTCCTATGAACAATACCTCTTTCGATGTAGTATCCTTAATAAGACATTTTGAAGAATCAAATTTGATATGATAACCTTTATCACATAATTGACTAATACTTAGCAAATTATGTTTTAGATTATCTACAAATTAAATATTTTCAATAGAGGAAGATGAATGATTACCAATATTTCCAATGCCCATGATCTTTCATTTGGCATTATCTCCAAATGTGACATGACCCCCATCTTTCTTTTTCAAGTTTGACAATAATGTTTTGTCTCCAATCATGTGCTTTGAGTAACCACTATCCAAGAACCAATTGCTCTTAATCTTTGAAGATACCTACAAGAATTGGTTCAAAAATTTTTATCTTGGTACCCATTTAACTTTGGGTCCTTGATAGTTAGTGCTAGTGGACCCTTAAACCCACTTATTTCTTTGAAAGTATAACCTCATTTTGATTAATCAATCAAAAGCTACATGTCCAAATTTATTACAAAAGCAACATGTGGTATTAGAAGCTTTAACAAATATGCTTTCAAGAGATTTTTGTTTTAGAAAAGGTTTGTATCTGATTCCACCTTTATCAAAAACACATTTTTGTTTCCCAAGCATTAACCCAAAGTTTTTCTTTCCTTGAGTGGAGTTGTGCACAATTTTGGTCAAATCTAGGATCTTTTCTTTTAGAGAAGCATTTTCTTTTATTAGAGACCTATGATCATCTTTTTCTTTTTCAAAATTCTTTTGAGTTTCTAGAGTCTTTTTGGTCTCATTTTTCAATAAAATGTGTTGCTTTTTAAGAGTGGAATGTTTGAGAGCAAGTTTTTCAAAAGCTTCAATAATCTCATCATATGAAGCAGATAGTTCATTATAAGAAGGAATGTCATTTATGTTTACCTCATCCTCAATGGCCATGAAGTACATGTTTGCAACTTCATCTTGACTTTCATCTTCTTCTTGCTCATCATCACTTTCATCCCAAGTGGCTTGTTGACCTTTCTTCTTGAAGAATTTTCTCTTGTTAGGACACTCGATTCTTTTGTGACCGGGTTTGTCACAATCACAGCAAATAATCTTCTTGTTCTTGTCCTCACCTTTGTCCTCTTTCTTTTGAAATCGACGGTTGTGGCGAAAGCCACTCCACTTTTTGACAAGGAGAACGAGATCATCAAGTTCCTCATCACTCTTATTTGAGTTTGAGGTTTCTTCATCATTTGATGACTTTAAAGCAATTTGTCTTCTAGGAGGATCCTTCTTTTCTTCCTCTTTTGCTTTTCTAGATTTCTCCTTTGTTTTGGCATGATTTAGTTCATAAGTCATCAATGTTCCATAAAGCTCTTTCAAAGGATATGTATTGACATCTTTAGTGTTTCTATCAACATCCTCAAGGAGTCTCAATCTTCGGAGAGAGACCTAAGCACTTTGCTTACAAGTTCACCATTAGTAAATTTGCGATCAAAGCCTTTAAAGCCATTAACAATGTCGGTGAAACGAGTAATCATGCTAGCAATAGATTCATCTTGATTCATAAAGAAATTTTCAAAGTTTTTGAAGAAAAGATTTATCTTAGTTTCTTTTACTTTGTTAGTACCCATGTGAGTGACTTCTAATGCATGCCATATTTCATATGCGGAATCACATACACTAATATGATTAAATTCATTTATATCTAACGCACAATAAAGAAGATTTTTGACTTTAGCATTTAAAGACAATTTTCTTTTATCATCTTCATCAAATTCTGCTTTAGGTTTCGAAATGGTTTCATCCGGTTTTCCATCAACTTCAATAATTTTAGTAAGCTTATGAGGACCGAACTCAATCACCTCCCAAACATTATAATCAAATGATTGGATATAAATAGTCATTCTAGTTTTCCAATAATTATAATTAGTACCATCAAAGAGAGGAGGACGATTTGTGGAAAACCCCTCAAGACTTTGAGAAATATGGTTAGCCATTACTCAAGATTGTAAAATACTTTTTATAAGGAGCACCTTGCTCTGATACTAATTGATAACCCAAGATTAACTAATCAAGAGGGGGGTGAATTGGTTTTTGAAACTTTTTCGACACTTAATCTCAAAACTACTCAAAACACAAATAACAAATGCTAAGTGTAATACAACAAGTAAATATGCAATTTATTAACTTAGTTCAAGTATAGATATTGCACAAAATAAATGACAATGTAAAGTAAAGTGCAATAACGTAAAGATAACCACCAATTTAAAGGGGTTCGAACACAATGTGATCTACGTCCCTGTTATCAAGCTCTCCATCATGAGCAAGGCCAAATTCACTAAAGTGGTAACTTACAACAAGGAGTACCAAATCCTTAGGTGACTTACAACAAGAAGCACCTACCCTTAAGTGACTTACAACAAGGTGCATTTAACCTTAGGTAACTTACAACAAGGAGTACCTAATTCTTAATAATAATCGAGTTTTCACAAGGCTCTCGAAACCGTCACAAAGTAAATGATAATTTTACAATAGAAAAAACACTCTTAATAATTGATATAATCAAGTTAAGTATTTAGAGAGTTAGGATAACACTTCAATAGATAGCAAATAGTAAAGTTCAAGTGTTTATGAAGTAAACTTTGATAAATGATGGATAATGAAATAGTTTGTACTTTTGTATCAAAGTTTTCAACCAATCAATCTCTCTTAACAAAATAATACAAGTTAAATATTTAGAGAAATTTACACTTCAATTTAAGTGTTGGCAAAGAAAACCTTTTTTAAGAATAGAAAATAGATGAGATTAAAGTTTTCTTGCTAGAGAAATTTCTTGATAAAATAGATGAAAACAAGTTTTGGATGAATCAAGAAATTTTTTGTAATAGATGAACTAGAAGATCAAAACAAATAATACAATATCTTTCAATAAATAAGCTCTCTTAAAATCTCTTGTAGGTTGGGTGGTATTGAATGCCAAAATAGTGCCTTATTTATAGATGAAGGATTGAGGTTCAGGGAGTTTCGGTTGATCTCTTTCGGTCGATCGAAACTCGTAGCCATTACAAGATTTTAAACATTTGAATTTTTGGCTGACTAAAGGAAGAGTTTCGATCGAACATGTTTCGGTCGACCGGTACACATTTCGTTTTTCATTTTTATATCAAAATGTTGATTTTGCAAAATCAATTTCATGCAAGTGATGAGATATGAAAAATATAAATTGAACTTTATGCACTTGCTAAATATTGATAAGCTATACTTTTACATATATAATGACGTTCGATAAATAACTCTATCTTCAATGTTCTTGTTCTCTTCGAGCCTCATTTTGACTTGTATATTGATTTGTGATTTTGTTAAGTTCCAATTTGATCGCATATGTCATTCGCCGTTGTCTTGAATGATTTGCCTTGAATGCTCATTTAAATTTCACTTTGAGTATGAAAAATATTTTTGATGGTTTTGAAAGTTTAATTACTTAATTCAATTTGTTTGTTATAATCAAAACAATAAGGTCATAATCAACCATAGGTCAACAGATTTTTCATGTGAGACAAGCCTAATCACTAGTCTAGTGGCAGATTTGTAACCGAATGAAAGCCTTAAGTCGAGATTCCCATCCCCTTTACTTGGTTTATAGGGCGTTCCTAGCTTTCCCACTTATCGACCACAAGGTTAGTGGTGGCCACCTTCCTTCACTCAATGATGTGCATCTATCCCTAAATCTGTGTCGAAGATCAGAGCACTATACCTCACTTATAGGGATCCAGAGGGAAGAGCAAGGTCACTCCACCAAGAGGGAAAGAATCGAACCTTTCGTCTCATTTGACACTCCTTAGCTCGAGGACAATCCCTCATAAAAATACATTAAGATGTTGTTGACCTGTTTTTCTTTTCTTTGCTGATTCCTCTCAATTAAAACCTTTGAGTAAGTGGACTACCTGATCACCAATTGGCTTTGCAAAATTGATGATGATACGAATAAACAAAGTTTGCATTTTTGGAAAATATATTTTTTTCCTCATTTATTTAAGTATTTCCTACTGAGTATTACATGTGGTACTCATCCCCTACAAAAATTTTAAGTTTAACTCAAGGCATGGCAGTGGCTTGGCATAGTGGTAAGTGTTCGATAATTTGGAATGCTCTTTAACTTTCTAATAAAAATTTTAGTTATGTAAATATTTTGTGAACACTTGGATGAAACTTTTGAAAACTTTTAAATGTCCACTTCGTCTATTTTTTATAATTTCACGTCAACTATAATTTAGAAATGTTGGATAAACTATGTATATGGTCTAATTGTTGCTAAATTGAAATTCCAATTTCCATTCTTCTACTTAAAAATGACTTAACTCAGACTACGGTGCATATTTTAACATGAATCAGTGGGGTTTGAAAGGTTTATGAGTCTTCTAATGGTGGCCTTTGAAATTTCCTTAAAATTTTACCTGGAGAAGAAGTTATCTTTGTTTTAGTTGACTGTGTCTGGGTCAGTTTCGAAAATTCTATCCAGCATAGTTGAAAAATGTTTTCGTGCTTCAAACATCATCGTCGAGAGCCCAATTTTTTATATGTTATGGCATATGAATGTTATAGTCTATTAAAATTTCATAAATTTTAGTCAACATTTGCTAGGCCAAACTTTTTTCTGTTGTTGCGCAACCGGTGTTTGCTAAATTTCCTTTCAAATATTTTTCAAAATCAAATTACACCATAGTTGTCTAAATCTGTATGGTCAAATGTTAAGATCTCCCATTATATTTTTAATATTTCAAACTCCAAAATTTTTCTTATTTACAATTTATTTTAGTTAATGTTATAGAGCTAAAACTAAGATTTTTTTTTTTAACCCGCCAAGTACCAAGAATTTAGGGCGTTACACAAGAAGTAAATTAATTTTTTTGTTAAAAGGATTCGAAAATTAATATATAATTATATTTCTTTAATTAAAAAAAATTTGATGCAATTACGATAAAATCGCGACTTAGTTGTATAAAATAGAATTTAGATTTATTGAAATCAAGATACACACATGAAAATATGCACAAGTAACGACTTAATGAAACGTTGAAAATGCAGAAATAGAAGAAGATGAAATTTGATAAGATATGTGACTGCGAATCTCCTTTACGATAGATTTCGCACCTACTCTGGTACTAAAAGCATCAATTAACTAATGTCTATCTTTCAAGATACAATGCTTCTTTTAAAATTATTATAGCACTAATTAATTGTTTGGAATTGTTTTAGAGTGAAAAAAAAAAAGGAATGAAATTGATTCATTTGATAGATTCAATATGTATTTTTTGAGTAAGTACACCTTTTGGTATAAATTAATCTTGATAATTAGATCATAACTTTTCAGATTGGCGTATGATCGACACTCGAGACCATAATCTTTATCAAGGTTCATGACTTTTAATTATGAACCTCTTTGAATAGTTGTGAATAATCATGACTCTTCAATATGCAATCATTGCATTTGAAAATTTGAGATTACTCAATCGTATTAATTGGAGACTTTTCAATTCACACGTATTAAAACTACTAAAAATCATTAAATCAACAATCACCTCCATGAATGGAAAAAGAAACTCAGAACAAGGAAGACGAAGAAGAGTACTAACTGAAAGATAACGTATCAAAATAGGTAGCTTTCGCTTTGAACATTCCATAGTAAGAATATATTGAACCCACTTACCTAATTAGTGAACGCATGTTTAAACTGTTGACCATTATTACAAACCTAGATAATAGATCAAATATAATATCTCTCATATCAAATTTTGATTTCCTGATGTGTTTCATTATTTTGATCCTAAGCTTTCTTAAGTTCACAAATGCCTAGAGAAGTTTGCACTCACATAGATATTCTATAGAGTATCATAAAACATTTCACTTGTACTGTTTATAAGATATAACCATTATCAAAAGCATAACTTATCATCGGCAATCTTTTTTAGGTAGCAGTTATTTACATTATAGAAACGGAGAGGAGTCAAAACTTTAGAATTCTTCTCATTAGTCACTCATAACTAGTTTTCATATTGAACCTAATTCGTAGGATCTCTAATCTCTAGACCAGGTTTCCATTATGTTGACCTATTAGATATAAGCTTTTATATCCATTTCCTTTGATGTGCAGACTATTCACTCTCTAACTAGCCCTTTTTAAAAAATAGGACCCGTTAAGTTATCATTCAATAAAATAATCGATATTGTTCCATTTGAGAGTAATTGCCAAATGGTATTATATCTATGATGTCGATGATGAGACTTATTATTATATACAATAATCTGTGTCATTCCATTTGTATCTAACTATCTCGATTAATTCATATAACAAGCACATATTGTCATCAATTAGGAAATCTTTCAAAAAAAATTGAAACGATCATGCTTCCTTCTAGCTTTATTTAAAGTTCCAATTTTATCTTTCAATCCTCAAGTTGTTTGTTCACTCTCAATAGCAAACCATACTTATTAATACATTTTGAATTTGTATTCAGTATTCAATTTTTAATATCGTACAAATTTTAAATTTAATAAGGTATTCACTATTGTGTAGTTTATCATTTCAAATATTCTTCTAATCTTTCATATTTAAATTTGAAAAAAAAAAATGTCATTCCCCAAAAATTCTAGGATGCATCTGAACTTTAATTAAGAATATTATACAAACTATACTTGATGAGAACCACGTAGCAACGATTACTATGCAGCCCCGCAAAAAATTGAGATCCCAAAAAACTCCAAAGAATAACCCGATTTGGAGTTTGAACCAAGAACGATGAACAAAGCAACCAAACGAAAACGAAATTTGAATGACTTCTTGATTACACAACCCGTGATCCACACCCGATGTTGAACAGCACAAGAATATCTTGATAAGTCCGCGATGTTCAATGAAGAACGAAGAATAAAGCACAATTGCCTCTCAAATTAATTATCAAATTATCAAAAGTTTTCTACAATAGAAAATAATGTGGTGTTTATACTAATACCATAAATCAAGCAAAAAAGGGAATTCTAGGTTCCAAAATAATGTAAAGATGGAAAAATATTAGAATTCTAACTAAAAACGGAACTTTCCAAAATTTGGCAAAATCCGGCAAAATTCCTTTTATGCGACCGCAATAAAGGAATCCATGCAGTCACATGGTTATCCCAGAAACGGCCCTTCAACTCTCTATCGAGGTGTATGTGGTCGCATGCTGGTTTCTTCTATGTGTCCTCATAGAAGTCCATTTCCCCTCCGGCTTCGGTCGCTTCTAACACGTTGATCCAAGTTGATTCGGATTTCGACTCCAACATGAAACTTGCTTCTTTTTTCATGTAGATTATGATGTTGTCCATCATTGCTTGCGCAAGTAATCCAATTTCTTGATTTACCCACTAGGCATGTCCTCCGAAAAAATATCATCAAATTCTTGCAATAAAGAGATAGCCAAACTAGTTAGGGGTAAATTAGGTTCCTCAAGATTGAGGAATTACTCCTTATAAACTAACAATATCATTTGTTGCCTGTCAAATATCACTTTTTTCAACTCACTTCTTTTTGCAAAGAAATTTACTTTCGACTTTTCTCTCATCTTGGACGACCCTCTTTCTTTTCTCTCATGTGACTCCACTCTCTTTTTGCTCTCTACTAGCCACCTTAACATTTTCTCTTATACTCCCCATCTCACTATTTTCTCTCATTTTCTCTAACTCTCTCACTCTCATTTCTTCTTCATTTTTCAATTTGATTTGGTCTTCATACACTTGTGCTGGTGTTAATGGCGCAAGGGTAATGAACCTCCCATCCTTAACAAAACTATATCGATTCTTGTACCCATCATGAATAACCTTTCAATCATATTGTCATAGTCTACCCAAGAAAATATGTCATGCATGCATAGGTACCACATCACACATGATCTCATCCCGATAACTACTAATAGAAAAAAATATTCAACACCCTCTTATTCACCTTAACTTCACCAGTTTCATTCAACCATTGTAACCTATAGGATTTAGGGTGTCTTAATATAGTTAATCTCAATTTTTCTACAAGATTTGTGCTAGCCACATTAGTACAGCTCACACCATCAATGGTCATGCTACATACCTCATTGTTAACGTGATATCGTGTATGAAAAATATTTTTTCTCTTTGCTGCTCCAAGTCATCTATCTTGATTTGAGTATTGAGAGCTTGCCTCATGACCAATAACTCTCCAACAGCAAACTCCAATTTGTCCCCATCACTAACCTCTTCCAACGCTGGCATGTCTTCATAATCTTCTTCACTGTCAGTCACCACCTCTTCATTGCGTAAGGTCATTGTTCTCTTGTTTGGACATTGAGAAACGATGTATCGTGACCCCAAGCACATGAAGCACTTGATATCCCGATTTCTGGCTGGCTGTAGCTCTAGTTTAGGTGTTGTTCTACTAGCACTCTCATCTTTCCCCCTTGGCATTTCTATCCTTCCTTTCGAAACAGCTCAATCTCTTTTGTTATCCCACCTCGATTTTCAAGTGGAATTAGAACTCGAAGTATCCAATGGTTGTCTAGATGTCCCCTTCCTCTTCAACTGTTTCTCCACCTCCATGGCTATATGCAACATATCTTCAATATCCGCATAATGTTGTAACTCCACGATATTAGCAATGTCTTTGTTCAACCCATTTAAGAAACGAGTCACGGTGGCTTCCCGACTCTCTTCCACATTCACCCTGATCATCAAGATTTCCATTTTTTTATAGTAGTCTTCCACACTCTTCAAACCCTGATACAAACCTTGCAATTTCTGATGCAGCTCCCTGTAATAATGACTAGGCATAAACCACTTCCGCATGATAGTTTTCACCTTTTTTTTCTCCGAATAGTTATAGCACTCAAATATCAACTCTACCTCCTTCTCTCACTCTAGATAAGCCTCCAAATCACTCATTTCCTTAAACGGTGGAATTGACATTTTAATATTGCACATATTCCCATGTACTTCATCCCCATAATTATTCATACCTTCTTTCAAACCTACCACTTCTATTTCTCATCCTACCCATTTCATCCGCCATCAATGCACCCTCATCCAAGTCACTACCGTACTCATAGGTGCATTTTCATCCTAGGCTCTCTCCTACCCGGTCTCCTTGCATTCTGTTGTCCCCTATGAAGATTTGTCAATGATGTATCTAACCTATCAAGTCTTTTAGTCATATCCTCAAGCACCCTCTCCAATCACCTTATTACATCATTTGCCATATTGTTTTGATTCGGCTGCCTGATTGAATTGGAACCCTCTTTGTTTGACATCCTAAATCTATATAATTTCTTCCTCACAAAATAATCACTCTTGTATCACTCAGTTAATGATTTTTTCCCTCTATTAATCTCATCACTCTGCCTTTTTTCCACTCAGTGCTCTCGTCCAAGTACTCCAAAGAACAAAGTAAACTCAACCAAATAAGTATTGAAGTAAGAAAGAAAATGACTCAAAAAAGAAAGATAAGAATTGAAGAACTATATGAAGTAAAACAATGAATTCTTACTAAACAAAATAAATTGAATTGAATTGATTTTTTTTACTCAAAAACTGGAAATAGAAAACTACTAGAAATTCCCGGTATAATGTTAATTTTTTTAAAATTCTGATTTTTTTACTCGAGAATTTGATTACAAGTCCAGCAAAAACAAACGAAAACTGATTTGGACTCTTAAATAGCCCGAAAAACAACTTTAACTTTTTTTTTTTGGGATCAAAACTCTAAAACTACTACTGACTCGAAGAACACAAAAAACAAATAACAAAAGACTCAAAACAAATAAAAATGTATAACCTTGATTATTTTGGAGCCGTGCTCTGATACCAATGATGATAACTACGTAGCAACGATCACTACACAACCCCGCAAAAGATTGAGGTCCCAAGAAAGTCCAAAAAATAACCCGATTTAGAGTTTGAACCAAGAACGATAAACCAAACAACCAAACAAAAACGAAGTTTGAATGACCTCTTGATTACACAATCCGTGATCCACACCCGATGCTGAACACCACAAGAATATCTTGATAAGTTCACGATATTCAATGAAGAACAAAAATAAAGCACAATTGCCTCTCAAATTAATTATCAAATTGTAAAAAAATTTCTAAAATAGAAAATAATATGGTATTTGTACTAATACCATAAATCTAGCAAAAACGGAATTCTAAGTTCCGAAATAATGTAAAGATGGAAAAATATTAGAATTCTAACTAAAAACGGAATTTTCCAAAATTCGGCAAAATTTCTTCTATGTGATCGCAATGAAGGAATACATGCGGTCGCATGGTTATCCTAGAAACAACCCTTCAACTCTCTACCGGGGTGTGTGCGGTCGCATGCTGGTTTCTTCTATGCATCCGCATAGAAGTCCGTTTCCCTTCCGATTTCGGTCGCTTCTAACACGTTGATCCAAGTTGATTCGAACTTCGACCCCAACATGAAACTTGCTTCTTTTTTCGTGTAAATCATGACGTCGTCCATCGTTACTTGAGCAAGTAATCTCATTGCTTGATTTACCCACTTTTGTCCTCGATCGCGTCATCGATCCTTCTCCGATAATCAACGGGTCTCGTCCTGAACTCGTCTTCATCGGGCTCGACTCCTGAATCATATCAATACTCCTACCTCTGCAATTCTAGGTAAGACTTAGCTTATTAACACAATATTCACCTAACTATATAAAGTTCGATCAAATAGTCAATTATGTCTATCTATCAAATAAATACTTTTATTCCACCTCTAGTCAACATATAAAATGGCTAGGAAGCTAAGGTTCCGTGAAGGCCCATACGCTAGCTTCATTTCATTTGATCGAGGAACTGGCATAAACTCTCAGACCAGTCAAGATTGACCAACTGAGAGTCCCTGTGCTATGGCCATACCTGATTTTTTATTCTTGATCTGCTTTAGCAAATATTTGATAGGATCCGTTTCGAGAACGTTGAATGTCAGTGAAATTCAAATGTTATAACTCCAGTATTGCCAAATATCTACTTTAATTGGGCCACGTAGATTTGACCACAGTGAACACATATATCCAGATCTAAAATGGGCCATTATTGCCCTTTAATATGAGCTAAATCTTATGTGCTCAAGCGTGATTCGTGGCCTCTGTAATAAGATGACAATCTTGAATTTGAAAGCTCTATAACATTGTTTTTAGGTCTTGAGTTTGAAAAGACTCTTAAGCAGCCACTATCATACTTCATGGTTTTGGATTCTATGTAGGAGTGATTTAAAAGAACACATTGGAACATTTCCTGCAATATTCGAATTAGAATCCAATCAAAATCGTGAAAGTAAATATATACTCTTAATACTTGAGACTTTTCAATTGACATTGTCAAAACATACAATGGACACAGACAAAACGACACAAACTTTCAACCAATTAAATGTCAATTAAAAAATTGATAATGATTCAAACCTGTCTATGAAAGAAATTGAAAATCTGAAACATTTAGAATTCTGTCACCATCAAAGCCATTTCTTTATTCTTGGAAAGCCATGAAAGAAATTAAAAAACTGAAACATTTAAAATTATATCACCATCAAAGCCACCATTTTAGTGAATTACAATAAATGGGCACCATTTTAATGAAGTGGTTTCTAGAAAAATCATAACCTTTCACTTTTGTAGAACATATGGTTAGAACATTTTCAAGAGACACTCTAAATATAAAAATACTCTCGATTTTAGAAAGTCAATCTTAAAAAATAAATTTTAAGAAACTCTCTATTTTAACTTTTAAAATAAAGAATGTGTAAACTCACTATTTATTCTTAATTAACAACGATTGCATTTAATAAGTTACAAATTTCAATATTCTACAATTTAAATTATTCAAATTACATTTGAATTGAATGACCATTAATATATGTGTGTGTGTGTGTGTGTGTGTGTCTGTGTTAAATAAGAGACGAGAAAAAATCAATAAATATTCATTTGAAAAACAAAATAAACTCTCTATTTTAACTTTTTAAAATAAAGAATGTGTAAACTCACTATTTATTCTTAATTAACAACGATTGCATTTAATAAGTTACAAATTTTAATATTCTACAATTTAAATTATTCAAATTACATTTGAATTGAATGATCATTAAATATATATATATGTTAAATAAGAGACGAGGAAAAATCAATAAATATTCATTTGAAAAACAAAATAAACAGACAAAATAGAGAGTATTGAACTTCAAAAAATATTTTGTGATCTTTAAATTGGGCCGAGCCCTTTGTGCTTCATTTTCGGTATCAAGTTACGCTTTTGGCATTCCTTTTCAAAATCTTTTTCCTTGTTTATTTTTGAAGTAAAGCTCGATTTAGCTCAAGGAATACACAACGACTCCCATGCTTTGGTTATACCAATATCCAACCAGAATGAAGTAAGTGATGCATAAATTAGGCTCTAGTTTGACTCCATTTTGTCAAATTATATTTTCCCCAAAGTCATTTTGAATCACGCATTCTTTCAATAAAATAATTTTACATGTGGATTGTAACTTTCTCTAAAACTTATTTCCCGAAAAAATTATTTTTCACATAATCTATTCTAAAAAAATCTCCACCAAATAGGGCTACATAACTAGCATATTTTTCAATTGGATTTAAAGAAGTTGGAAATAGCAGAATTGGTTTGTCCAACCAAGATTTCATTGTTGATTTCTATTATAGTAGAGGTTGGTGCGAGAAGGCCCGTGTGCCAGTAAATATTGCTTCTAATAATATGAAAATAATATAAAATGTGGATTTTATTTCCAACACTCCGGATAGGCAGAAAGCATAAGCTCAATGTGAAATTTCTATGAGATAGATTTCTCTTTTCTTTTTTTTCTTTCTTTTTTTTTTTTTTGCAAATACAAATTAGTAATTGAAGTTAAATGCATAGTTATTGGACTTGACTTGAACATTGACTCGCCCGAGGTATTGGATCTAGGGTTACTGGTCAAACCAGTTGATCATTGGTCGAACCGGTGAGTCAATACTTGACAATTCTAAAAAGTTCTTCGAAGTATAGAACTTTTTATTTGAGACAAAATTAATGATTTTAAATTTTTTGTCATTAATTATTTATATATTTTAAAATTATTTTGTTATATATTCAATTAATCTTAACTAAAATTTGGATGAATTTTTTTTTTAAAAAACTATAGGTCCGTTTGATAGCAAAGGTTGAAAGACAAACATTTTTCATGAAAGTTGGAAAATATAAAATCACATAAACCATAGGAAAATATTTTTCATGAAATTTGTTGAAAACACGCTTAAAGTGGTTGTATCTTGAAAAATATTTTTAATTTCCACGTTGCAATCAAAGGAGCCAAAGTGGAAAATATTTTTTTCGGATGTGACATTTTTCATGGCAAATGTATCAATCAAACAGAGTCTTAAATGAATCACTAGGTACATTTAAATATTATTGCAAATAAATAACAATTAACTAACTATTAGTTTCTAGTAGTTAGCTGCTAATTATCTTACATTGTGGTCCAATGTTCAATTCTTTTGAGCACAAAAATTTTAAAGGCAAACTTTTAAATTCGGTAAAATCGGTCAATCGGGTCAGGGGTTTAATATAAAAATCACCGGTTAACTCGATCAAAGCTGATTTTTGTTCGAGTCATTTATATTTCTATCAAATTAATCTGCTCGGGTCGATCAAGGGCCAGGGTCTCCGATTTTTTGGCTCGATTGACCGGTCCGAGCCAAATTTTATAATGATGGTTAAACGTATGTGGAGCTACAATAGGAAATAGATTAGTATGCAAAAAATTTCTACTTGGGTAAAATTTTGTTTATCTTCTTGACAGTAGAGACACTTTCGAAGAGAAAATTGGTATGCATCACACCTACTTTTAATCTATATACTTATCTATCCCTTCCATCCTCCTTTAGTAGTGGTCATTTTCAAGTTTAGCTCCTTCTTTTTCGATTTAATGAAAAACCATCACTTCTTGTACTTTTTATGTGTCAATTTCCTTCACATTTATCTCCCATTTTGTCCTAACCTAACTTCCTAAATGCTGGAAAAAAGGGGATTTTAACCAGCATATCTTATAGAAATATTTGACAAATGGATTTTAAGTTGAAAATGACCGATTTGGTTTGTCCAATCAAGAAAGGTACGAGTCTTTCATGATTGGGTTCTATAGTAGTACAGGTTGGTGCAAGGATCCCCGTATGCCAGTGAAATTTGCTTTTAATAATCTGAAAATAATATAAAATTTGGCTTTACTTCTAAACTATCCAAATTGGCGAAAAGCATATGTTCAATGTGAAATTTCTATGAGATAGATTGTTTCATTTGTAATTATTAGAGTTGGGCAAAACTCAATTCAAACAGTTCAATTCGATCAATCCAAATCAAATCGATCAGTTTGGATCGATTTTTTAGGTTCAATTGGGTTGGACTGAAAATTTAAATTTAAAGTTGGATTGGGTTGGATCTGAGTTATGAATTAAAACTCAATCCAACCCAACTAACCCCGATTAATTAAAAAATTAATATTTAAAATTAAAAAAAAATTAAATAGACATAATAGTTAAGATAAGATAATGATTTATAATATATAAACGTCAATTTTTTTTTAACATAGATCGATTCACATTAACACTATGTACAAATGCAATGTTATTTGACTATAAAGTAAAAATTAAAGACATGATGATGAAATGAATGAATTCCAAAAAATTGTAAAAAAAAAAATAAATGCTTCATGAATTTTAAACTTATTTACACATTATTTTTAGAAAGAATTTCTTATATGTGTGTTTAAAAAACGGATGTTTTTTGGTAATTTTAAACTCTAAAAAATTATCCAAATTAAACAAATAAATAGGATC
Source organism: Osmanthus fragrans (assembly GCA_019395295.1). Classification (NCBI taxonomy): domain Eukaryota; kingdom Viridiplantae; phylum Streptophyta; class Magnoliopsida; order Lamiales; family Oleaceae; genus Osmanthus; species Osmanthus fragrans. The sequence goes on along the minus strand of CM033344.1, from coordinate 19,276,729 downwards.
TAACCTTAATTGGGCCATCTGTTTGGATTGGGTTGGGTTGGATTGGGTTGAGTTTGAATCAATAATTGAGTTGAGTTTGGTTGATTTTCGATCAAATCGATCATATTGGGTTGAAAAAAAAAAAATCGATGCGACCCAACTCATGCTCATCCCTAATAATTAGTAATTGAAATCAAACATCGGCGGAGCCAGAGAACGGAAAATAGATGAATATGTAAAAGTTTTCTATTTGGGATAGTTTTGTTAATTATGATTAACTTCTTGATAATAGAGCTACTCCTATTCCTCTTGCTTTCAACGAGAAAATTAGAATTCGTAACACCTACTTTTACATCTATATAGCTCTCCCTTTCATTGCTCTTTAGTAGTGATCCTTTTTAAGTTTAGCACCTTTTTTTTTTTAACGGAAAAACCATAATTTCTCATATTGTACTTTAAATGTGTCAATCGTCTTTGCATTTAGAATTTTACTACTTATACAAGTGTCAGATACAATGTTGGCAGCACTACTTTGGCTACCAATATTGTATTTTTTGGACAGTGTCCAATGACAGAATGCCACATCTTGTCAAGTTGCATGCATAGATTTCCTATACAGCAAAAGTCTCGCATTTATCTCTCATTTTGGCCTACCCTAGCTTCCTAATTGTTGGAGAAAATATGAAATTAAATTATATATCGACAAGAATATAATAATTTTGGGGATTTATAAATAAATAGGTATTTTAGAAATTATACATGTAGCACGTTTGATCTTCTTGGTTTCACCTAGGGCTGGGCAAATATATTTCGAACCGAACTGAATTGAACCTGACCCGAATCGAATCGAATCGAACGGTTCTTCGAAAGTAAAATACCCGAATGGGTATCTGATTCGAGAACCGACGGGTACGGTTCGATTCTCAGCTCTAGACCCAAAATCGAAAAAAGGAATAAAAATCGAATTTTTTTTTAAAATTTTTTAAATTTTTATATATGGGATAAATCAAATTTTTTTAATTTTTTTTAAATAAATTAACAAAGATAGAGTTTGCAATGAAGAGACTGAGTTCTATGAGGGCATTGAGACATGTAATAAAAAATATATTATATTTTTTTTATTAAATCTTATTAGTTGAACAATTTTTAGTTTATTTATATTTGTTAATTGTGATTTTTCAATCTTTCTTGTAGAGTTTTCTTAGTATCTAGTATGACAAATCAAACAATTGAAGGTTAAATCAAATAGTTGGTATGTAAGTACTATAGTCTATGACTTCTAATTTATCTCTATAAGTCTATGACTTCTAATTTTTAATTTTATATGGATCACCGATATTTTAGTATTACTAATTTACTATCTATTTTTTGTTATTTATATATATTATTAAATTAATCTTATTGGACAACTTGTTATTTATATGTTATTAAATTGGAATACGTTAATTTGTAAAAACTAAGATTGAACATGTCAGACTGTAGTATTGTTATAAATATTTAAAAAATTAATTATACTATGGAACCGAATAGAACCGAACCGAACCGAACCGAACTGAACCAAATGGAATCGAACCCGAACGATTTCAAAATTATATTTGGACCTGACGATTCCGTTTATTAACTACTCGAAAATTTTCGATTCGATTCACCTTAAAAGCTTTGACCTTCTCCGTTGTTCTTCAAGAAGTCAAAATTGTAAAGAAATTATTTCTGTGCACACAAGTTTTCACTGATTGATTGATAATTAAATCTCAACAGAGGTGCCTATTTATCATATGGAATTGACTTTGACAAGGAAATATCACAATTCCAAAAGGATTCTTCCTTTTTCTTGGATAAGAATACTTTTCTAAAACATTCTTTCGGGTAGTTCTAATACGAATAGAAGACTTCCATATATTAGGGCACGTGTGGTACATGCGTGACACGTCCCTACAGTCGATAATAAATTGTAACACCTATAATTTATTCCTATTCTTCCAAAGGGACCAAATCAGATCTTACTTACTCAAAGTTCCAATCAATTAATCTTTTCTCAGTCAAATCTTGATCAATTAAAATAATTTATTAATCATATTCTATTCCACTAAAACAACGACATTGTACTCTCAGTCTAATTGAAATTACTGAAGTTATATATAAATAATAATTATATCCTCTGAATTATTATTTTTACGTATTACTCTATTAATCACGTCGAATATTCAAAACAAGGTAAAATAACCAAAAAAAAAATCATGTTCCAAATATAAATTAAATCCAAAATTGAATTCAAGATCTTGCCCGTTAAAAAGGTTACGGATTGCACAACGTGAATATATGTTTTCCAATTATTTAACTTTAATTTTCAAGGCACGAAGATATTGGCAGAGATTTGATCTTACCCATTGATATCTCAAAGAACTTTAAGTTAATGATCGAAGTCCGTTACTGACTTGGAATTGAGGTAATACGTATAAAACTCACGTGAAATTAAATTTATATTGTCAATTCTATAAATTAAATTCCATGTGGTTCAGTCCAATACATTCAAAATGTACACTCAATTTTATTAACAAAGTCAAAGATGAACTTTAATAAAATAGAGTTCATCTTATCTGAAAGTTACAGAATAGCGCTACCCGTTACAAGTTACCCGATTTTGATTTGACCTTACGTGCGGAATTAATCTAACTAAAATAACAATTCACTTTAATTAGTTTCTAAATAATTAAGCACACAATTCCAATTTCCTAAGTTTGAATACCGCAATTTGTAGTAATATTGAAAGTAGTAAAGAACACTAATATGTTGACGTGGAAAGCTAACAAGAGAAAAACTCTGAGACCAAGCCAGTTACCTTCACTATCGACAATATGGATTACAGTGTAATTCCAAACTAGCAACTCTCAATAGTTTTAGCTGCTATAATTCCTACAATCTCTAAGATATACTGTCTAACTTTCAGACATACGATCTACTGTCGTAGATTACTCCAGATCTACCTCCTACAGCATCCAAGATCTGTTGTCGCGTGTTTTCAATCTCCTGATCTTCTATCAATTGTCTCTACAAGTGGAATTTCAAAAACCTCCTATCTTGTGCTATTCTTGCGCTTGATCCACCTCTTCCAAATCCCAATGAAAAAGTCAGTTCCTTAAAAGATTAAGGACGCCAGGTGATTTAGATTATGGAACCTTTGATATTTTCCAAAATCGGGTTGCTGGATCTCAAGAATAAATGAATGAATTTGTTGAAGAATTATGTTCTTGGATCTCTTAAATCATGTAGGATGTTTCTCTCTTGAAAAATAATGAAGCAACATCTATAAAATCGTGCACCTTACCTCTATTTACATGTAGGGCAAAATAAGTCTCATGGATCGTGAAATATTGTTTAAAATCGCGTCTCGAAATTGGCCGAATAAGACTGTCGCTCCAGCGAAGGGTCCGTCGCTCGAGCAACAGCCAGGCGAATATCGAGCGAATAAGTCTTGCATGTGCTACTGAGCGATCCATTAGCGAGCAGCTAGCGAAATTCCAGCAGATCTTTAACCTAGTTCCAAACTTGAACTCGACCCCTAACAAACTATACATAATTGCACTTAGGTCCTTGACTTTTACAAGTGTTCATTTTAGTTTTTTTTTTGTTCACAAATATGTCAATTACAATATTGACCCTGACAATCTCCCCATTTGGCATGACAAGACTACATAAATGAAGTCAAGGCACTCTACAAACAAAACAAAGACACCAAACATAACCAATCTATCAAGATTCTTCTGTGTCTTCGAATTCATGTTATACCTGTTTCCTGAAATCAAAACTCAAATATCCAGTGTAAAAGCACGTGATACTGGAAATCAAAAATTTCACAAACACAACAAAGCATGCTAGTTTGAGGCGTGATATTAATGTCAATCAAAATATCAACCAAAACATCAATACCACAAAATATCAAAACTCAAACAGCTATGCACGATATGCAATGCACATACTCCCCTTGACTGCAAACTCTCAGTGATTTTATACAGTAGGTAAATGTATTTATGTCTCTCCCTAACGATCCCTCTCTATAAACTTCATATAAAACTTCATCTCCGATATTTTCTCACAAATGACTAAAGGTGCCATTTAAAACTCAATGTAAAACATGAATATATAACAATCCAAAAATGCAGTTGATCACATGCATAGACATACTCAACAGGTAATTTATCTTCCCCACATACTCAATTTAAGTCGAAATAGAGTAAATTATATAAGTGACTCATGTATGTAAAGTGTCACTAATCAAAGGTAAATCAGACTTCAAACCTTAATTTTATGAGAAGGGACATACTAAATATTACTGCCATTAAGTGTATTCTCATACTAATGAAAGTCAAACCTTGAAGAACGGTAGGATCTTTTACAGAAAGTTCATTTTGCATATATGTCAAAATTTTCTTTTACTCCCCCTTACTTTGAGTATAGATATTTTTCATATTTTCAATTTTGTACTTATTTCAACGTATTTTTCATCTTAATTGCAGGTTCTAATTCATTGGACAACTAATATGACCCATGTAGCGAGCTTTAATTCGATTAACCCAAGTCAGTTGACCATAGGCACTAGGTTTTGAGATACCCTTTCAAACTTAATTGCTTGAGTCAAATAACCTCGAAGAAGAACATTAAGATATGAGTTTTTTATCATAAGGGAGCATACTTAAGTTTAGGTCTACTAATGATGGTCAATTCATGTTCAAAGTCAACCTATCAACAAGTGACTGTCATCCCAAAAAAAAAAAAAAAAAAATCAAGCATACAAGACAAAACAAAATGTGCATGTGCCAAAATAAACAAAGAAAGTGCATATGTAAGAAACTACATCCTAAAAATCAATTAAACCACATGTGATGCATGCAAAAGAAAACAACATATAATAATTAAGTACGGGCAGGCACCAAAAATACCTAATCAGGTAGGTACATGAATGCTCTTACCTCTAAGAGCACAGTGATCTATATCAACGTTATTCAGATCACTCTTCTTCACCCCAAACTTGTCTAGTGGGAGAATGATTCTCAGATAATTATGTCACCAACTTGGTCAAATGACTCACTTGTGTAGCAAGGAATCCTATCTGACTAACAACCTCCTAATTTCTATACCTATTAAAGCTCATGGCTCTATGACTATTCAGGAATTTATGACATCTAGGGCATATGTGTCCTAACTTACCGCAGTGAAAACAGGCTGGGACAAACGTAGGAGCAATGTCATGGGGACGCTGATATCTATTCCTAGGTCGACGGGTCCTACGTTGCCTAGTAGGTCTCTGTCTAACAAATCTCTTATCCTTAAGCTCGGGGTTATGCACATGTTTAGGCTGGTCAGTGACAGGGACAAATGTGATCTTAGAAGTGCTAGCATTGTTTTCCTTAAAACCTAGACCTCCCTTATTATCAGCCGGCTTGCCCATTCCAAAAATGTTATCTAGCTTTTCAGAACTGCTAGAGAAGGCAAGCAACTAAGATTTAGAATATTCTAGATCACTCAGAAGGTTCTTTACCTAGATTTCTAAAGTCTCTTTCTCTATGGTCAACTCACCCACTTTCTTAGAGGACCTCTCAAGCTCACTGGTGAGGTTCTTAATTTGTGATTCCAAAGTATCATTTATGGTTTTCAATTCACTAAGGATTGAAGTAGATTCCTGAATATACGCTACAAGCTTTTCTTTCTCTAGTTTAAGGCCCTTTACTTTCTTATTTAAAGCTTGGTTAGTATCTAGAATCTTGAGACTTTCCTCATACATCTTATCGTACGCCTCATAAAGGTCTACCTCACTCTCATAATCTTCACCAGACTCCTCATCACTATCTAAGTCCTCATCTTTCTTACTCTCTTGGTCAGATCCACTCTTAACCCTAGCAACAGAGGCAACAACTTTTTCACTCTCCTCACAGGTGGAATTCTCATCCTGATTATCCAAGTCAAATTCGTCATCAATGATAGTAGCATCCATAGCCTTCTCCTAAGATCTCTTTCTGCTAGGACACTCATTTCTCGTATGACCAAACCGTTGACACTTATGGTACCTCACACCTTTAGATCTTCTCATAGGTTCACTCGAGGTACCTCTGTGTTTCTCCTGAGGTTTGCTTTTATTCCTAAACATTGTTCAAAATTTTTCAGCTAGGTAGGTCAACTCCTCATCATTTGGTGACATCTTCCCTCATTCTAATTTTCTCTAACCTCGTGGTCAACATCTGTAACTTAGGATTTTTAACAGCCCATGTTCCCTCATGTGTGATCTCTAAAATATTCCCAATCTCTTTGGATACCTCACACATAGACACTCTCCTAAACTTATCGGGAGAAACAAACATAAAAAGGGCATGCAAGGCTTTGTTATTCCAATTACATTCATCTAAGTTAACCTAAGACCAGTTTTCTATCGGAGTGAGAGTGACAATATCACCTACTTTTGTACTAGGGAAACTCCAACCCTTCACTAGTCTCATCCATGGATTTAAAAAATACTCTCATTCTAACTTTCCAATATACAAAATTACTACCATTAAAATAGGGTAAAACATGCAATGAGCTGCTCATCTAGACAAAATTAAGGTCAGTACACACAATTTGGCTCTGATACCAATTAAAAGTTACGGGATAGCACTAGACCGTTAATAGTTACCCGATTTTAATTTGACCTTACGTGCGGAATAAATCTAACCAAAGCAACAAGTCACTTTAATTAGTTTCATGATTATTAAGCACACAATTCAAATTTCCTAAGTTTAAATACCACAGTTTGTAGTAATATTGAAAGTAATAAAGAACACCAATATGTTGACGGAGAAACCCGACATGGGAAAAACTCTGGGACCAAGTCAGTTACCTTCACTATCGACAATATGGATTACAATGTAATTCCAGACTAGCAACTCTCAGTAGTTCTAGCTGTTGTAATTCCTGCAATCTCTAAGATCCACCGTCTAACTTCTAGACTCACAATCTACTGCCGTAGATTACTCCCGATCTACCTCTTGTAGCGTCCAAGATCTGTTGTTGCGTGATCTTCTATCAATTGTCTCTACAAGTGGAATTTCAAGAACCTCATGTTCTTGTGCTATTCCTGCGCTTGATCCACATCTTCCAAATATCAATGAAAGAGTCAGTTCCTTAAAAGATTAAGGACGCCAGGTGTTTTGGATTATGGAACCTTTGATATTTTCCAAAATCGGGTCGCTGGATCTCAAAAATGAATGAATGAATTCGCTGAAGAATTATGTTCTTGGATCTTTCAAATTATGTAAGATGTTTCTCTCTTGAAGAATAATGAAGCAACATTTATAAACTCGTGCACATTGCCTCTATTTATATGTAGGGTAAAATAAGTCTCATGGGTCGTGAAATAATATTTAAAATCGCGTCTCAATTTTGGCCGAATAAAATTGTCACTCAAACGAAGGGTTCGTCGCTCGAGTTATGGTCGGGCAAACATCGAGCGAAGAAGTATCTGCATGTACTACTCGAGCGATCCATTGACAAGTAGCTAGCGAAATTTTGACAGATCTTTAACCTAGTTCCAAACTTGAACTTGACCCCTAACTCAACTATATATAATTGCACCTAGGTCCTTGGCTTTACAAGTGTTCATTTTAGTCCTTTTGGTTCACAAACATGTCAATTACAATATTGACCCTAACATTATCAAAATAAAGTTTTCATCTTTATTGATTGATTGTGGACAATAAAATTTAGGTCAAATTATTAATCGAATCTTTACGTGCTTAAACACTTAAATACTCAATTTATAGTATAATACAAATAATTTATTGAAAAATAAATTAATATTTTATTTCAAAATGTAATGCGTACAAATAAATGTACTCTGCATAAATACTTATGCAACAATTCTCCCACTAATACTAGAGTAAATGAGTTATGTCAAATAGACTTATATTATTAATATATCTCTAAGCTTCTGGCAGATAAGCTTTTGGTAAAGGGAATTGATGAGATTTTTTGTAGATGCTAACTTGCACTCTATCACATGTCCCCATTGAACGATTTCCCTAACAAGGTGATATTTTCATTCAATATGCTTTCCATGTTGACAGTTTCTTAGTTCTTTTGCATTTTTCATCGCTTCACTATTATCACAGTACAAAGTAATGGAGCATGATTTTGAAGAAACCACCTCAAGGTCTAGCAAGAAAAAAAACTGCCTGGGAAACAGGTTTAGCCATATCCACTTCTCCTTGGGGAAGATTTACCCGGCTGGTATGGTTTGTGGGTTGGCTACTTCGCCAGTAGCGACTGCGGGTTTCTGAGTCATCAAAAAAAAAAAACAAACTTAGCCATACCACTTCCTTGGCTACTTCACAAGCTACGACATACTCTGTCTCCATAGTGGAGTCGCCGATACAAGATTGTTTGATACTACTCTAAACAATGACGTCGCCACCCAATGTAAACATTGATCCTCATGAGGACTTGTGAGAGTCATATTAGCTTTCAAATGGAATCACTATAATTCATAGGGACCAAATCAAAGCTAAATAAGTTCTTCGAAGATATTTGAGTATATGCTTAATGTTAGTCTAGTGCTTATGTTCTAGGTTTGATTGATATTCTCTATCTATTCCAACAGTATAACAAATAATTAGCTATGTACACAACATTGCATACATTAAGATTCATACAGTCGAGGCATAAAGAATATGCTTCATAAATTCTACTTCACAAGGAGTTTTAGGACAATTCTCCCATGACAAGTATGAAAGGCATTCGACCTTTCTTAGAATTTTATATAGTAATTCTGACCAGTACTTTGTCTATATACAAAGCTTGGAAAAGAGCAATCTTCATGTTCATCCTATCATGGAGGATCTAGATACCTAGAATATAAATGGCATCATCCAAGTCCTTCATGTCAAATGTCGTGCCAAACAGTTTTATACAATGTCAATATTCCCACATCATTCCTAATGAACAAAATGTCATCAACATACAATACAAAAAAGATAACATTGTTGTCTTTAATGTGCTTAGAGAAAAAAGACTCATAAAGGCTTTGATCAAAACCATAAGTTTTATTGGTTTGATCAAACTTTATGTTCCAAGACCTATATGTATGCAGTATGCTTTAGTCCATAAATACACATCTTCAATTTGCATATTTTATGCTCCTGACACTGTGGGAGCAGGGCTCTGGGCGCCAAAGTGTGGAAGCAGGGTCGCTGGGCACCAAGGTGTGGGAACAGGGTGTTTACCAACAGGGATCGTGGCGCCAAGGTGCCACTCAACCCGGTAAGCACTTACCTATATTTTTTGCGTGGCGCCAAGGAGCCACTCACCCGGTATATATATACCAGGGTTTTCTACCTGTTTCTAAGTCCGAAAAATTTGAGAAAAGATTAAGTGAGCTTAGGAGAGATTTTTACAAGATTGAGGTTGTTCTATCCTGGGTCATAAATCTAACGCTCCATTTCTATTCTTGGTGATTAACTTGAGGCTTGTTCAAGTAATCATAAGTTCTTCATATATATTGAATTCTCATTCCCCAAATCTCATATCTTCCTTAATATTTTATTTCTCTTGGATTTTCATAACAAGTGATTTGCTTCCAATATCGGTTAAGGTATTATTCTAGGAGTGTTTTCCTAACAATTTGGTATCAGAGCTTCTTCTCAAATCAAGGTGGTAAAGTTTCGATTTTTTTGTGGTTGGCTTGAACCTTGTTGTGCACACAAGGTGTTTGTGAAAATTCCTGAGAGAATTTTGTTGAAATATTTTCGCTAAACAAGTAGATAAATGTCGTCTACTAGTGGAACAGTGAAGGTTGGGAAGTATGAGATAGATAGAGAAATTCAATGGGAAGAACGATTTCTCCTATTAGAGAATGCAAATGAAAAATTTGTTATTTTCGCAAAAGTTGCACAAAGTTTTGGCGGGTAAAGAGAAGAAGCACAAAAACATGTCCGATGAGGATTGGGAAGAGCTAGACCTTGAAGCTCGAGCATCGATCATTCTATGCCTTGAAAGAGACGTTGTTTTCTTGGTTGATGGTCAGGCGACGACTTCCGAGGTGTGGACAAATTTGGAGATGAACTTCATGACGAAGACTCTAACTAATTGGATTTACTTAAGGTCCAAATTGTATATTTGCAAGATGGATGAAGGTATACTAATTTGAGAGTACGTCAACAAGTTTGATAGGCGCATATCAGATTTGAAGGACATTGATGTGAAAATAGATGATGAGGATCAAGCACTTCTACTACTTCTTTCTTTGCCAAAGTCTTATGAGAATCTAGTACAAACATTAATGCTTGTGGGTGATAAACTTGTGATAGAGAACACTAAAACGTCACTTCTAGCGGATGATCTTCGGAAGATTGCAAATAGTGGCATGTCTACTAGTGATCACAAAGAGCAAGCACAATGGTTGTTTGTAAGAGGTAAAAGCAATAAGCGAGCAAAAGGTAAGGGAGGAAAGTTTAGATCGAGTTCTAGATCTTTTGCAGAAAGGCATTGTTTCAAATGCGACGAGTTTGGACATTTTAAGATGAATTGTATTAAAAAAAGAGCGGGATGGAAGAAGAACAATAAGAACAAAAAAAAAACAATGGGAAGGTGCAAGTCAAGCAAGAGGTTAGCTATGTCTCGGAAGGAAGGGAGAGCAAAGAGTATTACTCCTCTCTTATGATGAAGAAATCTCCAGTAAATGGATTCTTGATTCTGGTTGCTCTTACCTATAGAATCACTGATGGTGGAACAGTGTTGATGGGGAATAACCATTCTTGAAAAATGGTGGGGCTTGGTTCAGTTAGAATCAAGATGCATGATGGAGTGATTAGAACATTGATGGATGTTAGACATGTTCCTGATTTTCGGAAGAACCTTATCTCTATTGGTGTTTTAGACTCCGGGGGTTGCAAGATTGCAACATGGAATGGAGTAAAGAAGGTTGTTCGTGGTTCTTTGATAGTGATGAAAGACATTCGTCATGGAAATCTTTATGCTCTTTTGGGTACTACAATTACAGAAGATGTGGCAATTGGAACAAGTGAAAGTGGTGGAGACCCATGTGAGTGCACTCGACTGTGGCATAGGCGGCTTGGGCATATGTCAGAAAAGGGTCTAAATCTGCTCAGTAAGGAAAGTTTGCTGAAGAACTTGAAAAAGCCTTGCATGGATTTTTGCGAGCATTGCATGTACAGTAAATCACACCATGTTTAGTTCCAGTCAAACAAACATAGAAGTAGAGGGATACTAGACTATGTGCATACAAATGTTTGGGGTCCGACTTCGGTTACTTCCAAAGGAGGTTCCAGGAATTTTGTCGCGTTTGTTGATGATTATTCTAAGTATGCTTGAATTTATTTCTTGAAGCATAAGAATGAGGTATTCGATACATTCAAGAAGTGGAAATCAATGGTTGAAAACAGAATAAAAAAGAAATTGAAGACACTGCGATCTGATAATGGTACAGAGTATACAGATGATGCTTTCAAGGAGTTATGTGGTAAGAAATTTATTGCTCTAACACTGGACAGTTAGGAATACACCGTAGCAGAATGGGGTCACAGAAAAACTGAATCGCACACTTCGAGAGAAATCAATGTGTATGCGATCCTATGCTGGTTTGGACAGAGTTGGTTGCTAATGCTTGCTACATAATGAACCGGTGTCCATATTCAAAGTTAGACCGATGTACCTTACAGGGTATTGTCAGGAGAACATGTAGATTATGAGATACTCGAAATATTCGAATGCACAGCCTACTACCATGTTAACGAGGGAAAGCTTGATGCGAGAGCCAAGAAGGCAATATTCTTGGGCTATGGAGCTGGTACAAAAGGCTATCGTCTTTGGTGTGTAGAAGATTCTAAGTTCATAATCAGTAGGGATGTTACTTTTGATGAAAATTCCATGATAGCTTCGTTGAAAGCTACGGTGCCCGGTGATGAGGGTGTTGAGACTTCAAAGTCTCAAGTAGTTGACATAGAACCTAAAGATCAACCTGGTTCTAGTCGTGTTCAAGAGGAGTATCATGCAAATATTCAAGATGAGAGTGATGATGATCTTGAACACGAGACGGTTCTGCAAGAGAATGTATAGGCACTACAACAACAACAACTCGAAGATAGTTTGGCCTCCACTAGGCCAATGTGTACCTACAAGCAAGTTCTAAAGTTGGGGTCAGACGAGCTTTTGAGGCACTATGGGCAGACAAATTGGTTGAGTATGCACTCTCAGTGGAGGATAATAAATCTGTCACCTTCAAGGAAGCTATTCGAAATAGCAATAGTGAAAGTTGGTTGGCTGCGATGGAAGAAGAGATGGAGTCTCTTCACAAGAACCAAACATGGGAGGTCGTCCCATTGCCCGTAGGAAAGAAAGCTATTGGTTGTAAGTGGTTGTACAAGAAGAAAGAGGATCCCTCCAAGCTCAGTGGTACAAGGTACAAGACGAGGCTAGTGTCTAAGGGGTTTGCACAAAGAGAGGGAGTCGACTATAATGAGATCTTTTCTCCGGTGGTCAAGCACACTTCCATTCGGGTGCTATTGGTATTGTTGCTCATGGTGATCTTGAGCTGGAACAACTCGATGTCAAAACAGCCTTTTTGCACGGAGACTTGGATGAGGAAATCTATATGCATCAACCTGAGGGCTACAAAGTTGATCATAAGGAAAGTCAGGTATATCACTTGAGAAAATCACTATATGGATTGAAGCAATCTCCTCGACAGTGGTACAAGCGATTTGACTCCTTCATGCTAAAGAATGGTTTCTCCAGAAGTGAGTATGACTGTTGTGTTTATATTTGAAAACTTTGTGGAGGTAATTATATCTATCTTCTCTTATATGTGGATGATATGCTTATCACTTCAAAAAGCAAGGTGGAGATAGATAGGCTGAAATCTCAACTTGGTAAACAGTTTGAACCGTCGAATGTTCTTGAGTCAGAAAGGCTACATTGAGCGGGTTATTGCGAAGTTCAGGTTGCAAGGTGCTAAGCCAGTGGTGACTCCTCCCCAAATTTTAGGCTCTCTGGTAAACAATCTCCTACTACAGTGGAAGAGAAGGTACGCATGGATCGTGTTCCTTATGCTAATGCAGTTGGCAGTCCGATGTACGCCGTGGTGTGTACATGTCCAGATATTTCGCAGGCGGTCAGTGTGGTCAGTAGGTTCATGGCGAACCCAGGGAAGGCACATTGGGAAGCTGTGAAGTGGATCATGAGGTACTTGAAAGGTACCGCGGATACGGGTTTTTGCTTTGGTGGAGATACTTGTCTATTAGTGGGTTTGTGGAACTCAAATTATGTAGGTGATCTAGATAGACGACGATCTACTACTGGTTATGTGTTCAGTATACACGGTGCTCCAGTTAGTTGGCGATCGATGTTATAGGCTACAGTGGCATTTTCTACTACAGAGGCCAAGTATATGGCCATGGCAGAGGGAGTGAATGAAGCATTGTGGCTGTGGGGTCTTCTAGATGATTTGGGAATTGAGTAGGATTGTGTGGACTTGTGGTATGATAGCCAGAGTGCGATTCACTTGGCTAAGGATCAGGTTCATCATGCTCGTAGCAAGCGTATTGACGTCAGGTATCATTTTGTACGAGATGTCATAGAGGAAGGTGATATTTCTCTTTTGAAGATACACACAAATGAGAACCCAGCAGACATGTTAACCAAAGTGGTTACAGGTAGCAAGTTTCAACATTGTTTGGACTTGCTTCATATCAGTACATGTTGATGTGCCCAAGTGGGCATGGCCCTTCGGGGCGATTTTGGAGTGAGGTGGAGATTATATGGAGGAAGTATGAACTACAATGTAGCTTGCAAGTCTGGGTACGTAGGCAACCATGGTGTAAATGGTGCAACCGGTTTGATACTTCTGGTGTTCGTACAAAATTTGAGGTCTATCAAATGATGTACGAGATGGAGAATTGTAGGAGCAGGGCTCTGGGCACTAAGGCGTGGGTCGTGGACGCCAAGGCGTGAAAGCAGGGTTGCTGGGCGCCAAGGCATGGGAGTAGGGTGCTTACCAACAGGGATCGTGACGTCAATGCGCCACTCAACCCGGTAAGCACTTACCGGTATTTGGTAGGGACTTACCGGTATTTTTTGCGCCAAGGCGCTACTCACCCGATATATATATACCGGGGTTTTCTCCCCGTTTCTAAGTCCGAAAAATTAGAGAAAAGATTGAGTGAGCTTATGAGAGATTTTTACAAGATTGAGGTTGTTCTATTTTGGGTCATAAATCTAAAACTCCATTTCTTTTCTTGGTGATTAACTTGAAGCTTGTTCAAGTAATCATAAGTTCTTCATATATATTGAATTCTCATTCCCCCAAATCTCATATCTTCCTTAATATTTTATTTTCTTGGATTTTCATAACAAGTGATTTGCTTCCAATACCGGTTAAGGTATTATTCTAAGAGTGTTTTCCAAACAGACATTTCTTGATAAAATCATGTGGTTGCATCATATATAAGCTTTCATCAACTTTCCCATTTTTGTAATGAAGTATTTGACATACATTTGCCACACCTTATAATCAAAATGAGAGTCAATGGGTAAGAGGATTCTTATAAACTTAAATATGGCCATAAGTGGCAAGATTTTCTCGTATTCGATGTCTTCTCATTGGGTAAAATCATCAATGGTCAGTCCAGCTTTAAGGTCTCCATCTTTTCGTCTACACCTCTAATCCTCTTGTATACCCGATTGCATCCTATGAATTTTATCCCATTTGGAGAATCTACAAGAACCCCAGATTGAGTTAGTGCACAAAAATTTCATTTTTGAATCTGTGGCACTCCTCCAATACTCAATGTTTACATCATCTGTAGCTTCTTTGAATGAGATGGGATCCTCCTCTTGCTCCTTAGAGACTATCTCGAAAGATTCTTCATAGAGAAAATATCTAAAAGGTAGCCGAGTGGTTCTCCCACTATGTTGAAGTAGCGGAGGTTCTTAGTTGATTTCATTTGTATTCGTTTCTCATTCCTTCTCATATATCATGTCCCTGAATTAGTCTCATAACCATGTGGTGACAGAACAGTTGGGAGAGGAGGGACTTGATTCTCTGTCACCTTTTGTGCCGACAGATTAGTTGGTATGGCAGGTAAGACCTCTATTTGTTGTTAAATTCCACATCGTCTGTGGTAAGAACCTAGAACCAATTAATATAGTGTGGGCAAACCTCCATTGACAAGCTGGTTTTGTTTAGTGGAGTTAGGCCAAATATCTCTAAGATGGTATCAGAGTTAGGCCCAGTTTCAGTGTTGGGCCCTCAATATCGATTTCCACAGTCGTATGGCAAAGTCCACGCTGTGCGTGAGCGGGGGTGTGTCAAATCCCACATCGCCTGTGGTAAGAACCTAGAACCAATTAATATAGTGTGGGCAAACCTCCACTTGACAAGTCGATTTTGTTGAGTGGAATTAGGTCCAATATCTCTAAGATTTGTCTCGGATTAGGTACTATTGGTGTAAGAAGCATGGTTAATTCGAGTAGGTTCAGTTTGGAAGTGTGGATCTGATGAGCTTCGAACATTTTCACTCAATTCGTACAAAAGAACATTATTTTTGGATTCGTGTTCTTTTATATACTTGTTCTCTAAAAAGTTGCATTTGTACTCACAAATATATAGTCCCGAGGACTATAAAAGTAATATCCTCTTATTCCTATAGAATAACCTATAAATATTGCATATTTATGGTCTTGATTTCATCTTGTCTATGTTTTTCCTCCGCACGTGTGTAGAATCCCTATAACTGAATCACTTCAAAGGATGTTGTGAGAGTCGAGAAGCCTATCTTAGATCTGACCATGTCTACTGAAGTCATGTTTCTCCTCTCTAAGACATCGTTATGCTGAGGTGGGCCTAGTGTACTCAATTGGGTTAGAATCCCAATTTCTAATAAATATGTTCTAAAGTCATTGGTTAGAAAATATCGACCTCGATCTAATTGGACTAACAGTATGTTCGTACATAATTGATTTCCTGCTTTAGGAATTCTTGAACTTTTCAAGGGCTTCAAACTTCCAAGCCATCAAGTATTGAGTAACTGTGAAAGTAATGAAGTACTTATACCATTATCCTAGACGAATTAAACTACTTTGCCCTCATGGGTGACCTCAAGCAAGACCTCGGCCCCACCACTCCCCTCACATGGAGGGAAAAAATATTAAATTTAATGAGTTGGGAGACCTCCATGTGAGAGGAGTGGTGGGGTCATGTTTGAGGTCACCCATGATGGTAAGGTAACATGATTGATCCTAGACACTAATTGATCTACATAACAAAATGCACTAATTTCAAGACTTCCTTAGCCATATGCCCTTTAGAGGTAAAGGGTGTCTTGGTCGTCTTACATTTCAAATAGGATTCGTATACAGACTAATATTTCACCTTTAATTCACTTAAAGGACCATCCCTTCAAGTTTTTGAATTTTTTTTTAAGGTTAACGTGACCAAGTTTAAGGTGCTACAAATAAGTCACACTAATGGAAAATGATCTCATGCATTTTTTTTAAAGGCAATGACATTGTTTATAGAGTCTGCAACACAATTTAAAATGTACAAATTGTTAATCAAATGTCCATGACAAATAAGAACATTTATTCAATATAATATTTAGTGTAGACTGTGCAAAATAGCTTAATATCCATGCTCAATTAACCAAGCTACAAATATTAATTTTTTTTTTAAGCATCTAGAGAAAAATAACAATTTCCTTAATGTTTATTGTGTTGAAAAATATTTAAACTAATAATATAGCTGTAGCAGATACCAGCTCTCTGTACAACTTCTGAGAATGAATTCCCCTTCACTGAGCTCCCAAGTTACGTCGAACCTGAGGTATGTGTTAGTGTTATATTTTGTATTAGAAATTCTGTGAACAAAATGATCAACTTGAACAATTATAAAGTTTAGGGACTAAAATGTAAATTTTTATAGTTGGTAGGTTAGCTTAGGATTTGGCGATTTGATGTTTGGAACACGAAGGTAACTCGCCGATTTTTCGCTAGCTGCTCGCGGGACTTGTGCTCGAGCAGATAAAACAGTACATACATTGCTCGACCTTCGCTCCACTATCACTCGAACGACAGGCCCTTCGCTTGAGCGAAAGAGCTCATTGCTCAAGCGACGTATTTATCCGGGCAACCTAATTTTCAATTTGCGAAAATTTAACTTGGCTCATGTTTCCTAAACTGTCCAACATATAAATACTGGCACCGCGTTATTCCGTCCAAGGAGGTTGAATATTATTCTTTCAAGAGCACACATCCTACATCAAATCTAAAGAGTTCAATCCTTCATTCATACATGTCAACCTTATTGAAAACATCAAAATAACCAAATTACACACCAAGGTTGAATCTTCTCTTGGTCCTATCAAAGCTTGAAGAACGAGGAGTTCTTCTTGAAGATCTGGAGAAGATAAACGTTCGTGAAGAGTTAGGAGTGGAGCACGTGTGCTCACTTCAAAGAGGACTGCTTTACAAAGAAGAGTCAGGTTTGGTGTTCGTGTGCACATTCCAGGAGGGCTGCTTCAAATTTCAGACAGGATATCAGAAAGCTTGTGTCGTCAACTTTGCTAGTGGATTGTAAGTTTATCAATACGTTTATAGTGAATTTCTGACTAACAAAGCGCCCGAAATTTTTTCCACGTTGGATTTCTCCATGAACAATCCTTGTGTTCTTTACCGCTTTGATTATTGTTTTATATAATTGTGATATTCAAACATAAGAAATTTGACTTGGTTGATTAATCACCTAGACATAATTAACTAGTGACTTGTTGCTTGTTCGTTATAATTTTAATTTCACATTTACACCTAATCATCCCCTCCCTCCTTTAGGTGTAGTTGGGTTGAATATTGCGTTTTTCACTATGAATTACACATATGAGTGTTAAAATCATAATAGAATAGACTCTTCTAAAAAATAGATAGGACGTATCTAAGTATTCTGAAAAGACCAAAGAAACATCAATAATTATCCTACAATTTTGTAACACTCTCAAATATGGATTGAAGTGTTTTAAAAATCACTACTAAAAATACTCAAAATTGAACGCCAAAATAAAAATGCTCATAACAACCCCAAAACTCCCAAGCGGGCCCAAAGGGACATCTACGAGTAGGTTTTACATTTTGAATAAGGTATTTATGAGATCAATATCATTTATGCAATGATTAATAGGTATGATTATTAAGCAAAACATATCATAGAGTAGCTTGTAAGTAGTTTCTAAAGTGTGCTTTTAATTTATCTATTTATTTTTAAAATTGCTCTAACGTGTCTTTATGAAAAGCTCATAAGAGGATTTTGTGGTGTGTTATTAGTTGACCGATAAAATTCACATAGGGGTAGCAATGAGTTCAACTCGGACTGTTCCTTGACTCGAGCCCGCAATAAACCGAGCTTACCTTGTCCCTAAGCTCAATTTAAGACAGAAGAGGAGTCATTGATTCCAACTATTACTTTATTATTCTTTGATTTGGCAATAAAGTAGTCCTCGTCTTGCATCTATCTCTAGGTGAAAATTCAATTAATTGGATTGATTGTATTCCTTATTTTCTTGCACCCATTTTTCGATTTGATCTTTAATGGAAAGTGGTGCTTTGATTTTAAAAACAATTAAAAAAAAAAAAAAAATCATCAAGATTGATTATATAGACTTCAAAAAAATAAAAATGAGAGGAAACAAAAATTTACTAATTGAGTCATTTACCTTTTCTGCGGATAGTATATCAGTGTAAATATTACTAATAAGTTGAGAATTAACCTAAAATAAGTGGAAGAAATAAGATTAACTTTTTTCGCAAGTTTATTTGTAATAAAATAAAAGTTACCATTCTACAATCCTTCTTCTAATTTAAAAAAAAAAAAAAACGAAAAAAGAAAAAAATAAAAAAAAAAAAAAAAAAAAAAAATTTCTCAGGAAAATGGGGTGTCCAGGACACCCCCCAGCTCCGCCCCTGGTTAGCAGCTAGGTAATGTATATAACTATGGGAAGGAGAGACGTTAAATATTTAGCAACCGAATAGTTTTCAAATAAGTACCTGCAGCTCGTAATTATATGGATATATGTGGAAATTACATAAAACCCTAGTTTAAAAATTGATCATTCTAAAATAAGGTGGAAGGTTTAACTATTCAAAAATCAAATATTTTATTAATTAATTAATATATATAAAAAACCAATTAATCTCTCTACCTCTCGACTCACTCTCCACCCCACATTTTCAAACCCTAATCACTTCCCTCTCTCTACCACCTGATTTCGGCGACGACGACCCAAACTCTCCAGCGACGTTGCGTCACCGACGACGCTACTCTTCCAGGATTGTTAAGTGACCGCTGCACAGGGCCACCGTAACGGGTTCTGTACACGATCGACGTCGCGACGGTGCTCGCTGCTCTACGATGATGTGTAGTGGTTCGGTGGTGAAGTGCGGGGTGATGTTGGGGGTTTTGTTGGTGCGGTGGACTTTTGATTTTGGATCTTCCGGCGTAAATGCATTTTTTCTCCTCCCTCTCCCTCATTTTCTATTCTCTTCTCCCTCTTCCCCCCCCCCCCAATCGGTACTAGAACGACCCATCGAAGACGGCAATGTGACGGCGCTCCTGCTGTCGAAGCTGCGCAGCGCAGCCTTGAAGTCCCCACTGTAGACGGCGGTGCCTTTCTACTAACTGCATAGCAAGGCGGCGTTGCTCCTGCTAGAATCTGCAATGCTGCGTCGATTTATTTTGGGAGTTTTTTTTTGTTTTTTGATTCGACTGGCTATACGGTGGTTGGCGGCGGTGGTTGTGGATGGTGGTTTGTGTGTGGGATGGCATGGGTGCGGTGATGATGGTGAGATGTTGGTGGTGATGGGTCTGTCGGTGTGGTGGTGGATTTGGTGCGGTGGTGTTTTTTTGTTAATTTGTGTGAGATGGTGGTGGTTTTGGCGGGTGTGACAGTGGCGGTGGTGGTGGTAACAGATCATTTCGTTGACTGTTATCACTAAGTTGGTTAATTTGTGACCAATAAAAAATTTGTGGTGGTGAGGCTGTGTTGGCGACGTTAATGATGGTGGTTGTGGTGAGTTTCCGCCTGTAGTAGCAACGGTGGAGTAAGTTTAGGGCATGTAAAACGGTGGTGGTGGTGAAGTGGTGTCTCTATGACCAATGTTGTGACCTGGGCTATATGTTGTGACATGTGCTGTGACCTATGTTGTGACCTGAGCCATGTGCTGTGAAATGAGTCATGTGCAAAATATTCTATGACATATGTTGTGACTATCAACAAAAACCTGAGTCATGTGTAAAAATATTTTGTAACCTGTGCTGTGGCCATTTGAAATAAACCTGTGACTATCAACAAGAACCTAAGTCATGTGCAAAAATATTATGTGACTTGTGCTGTGGCCATTTGAAAATATTTTGTGACCTTTAAAATTTTTGAATTGTGACCGTAAAAAAATTTGTGACATTTAAAATTTTTTATTTGTGACCGAAAAATAATATGTGACTAATTAAGTTGTGAATCTGTGACCGATGAACAAATTATGACCTATAAAATTTTTGAATTGTGACGTAAAATAATTTTTGACATTTAAAATTTCTGATTTGTGATCGAAAATAATATGTGACTAACTAAATTGTGAATCTGTGATCAAATTATATAGATCTGTGGCCTTAATATATTTAATTAATTAAATTATAAATAAAAATTAACAAAAATTTTATTTTTGAAAGTTGAAACTTATTTTCTTATTATTGAATTGGACCAAAGTTATACTCTTACTTATGAAAATTTCTCATATATGTTTAATATATTAAGTGTTATGCCCTAGATCCAATTAACTTTGGGTATAAGCAATTTTGATATATATCTAATACATTTGTTTTGGCAAGATTTGTTATGATATTAAATAATAGAGTCCGTAAATTCAAGTCTCGGTAATTTGTTAATCACAAGGAGTTGTGATTGTGATATACAAATTACATATGATTGAATCTTAAATCATCCATGGTCGTAAGTAATAATGAGATACGGATAGACCATCACGTGTGGCATTCCTTACTTGTAAAGTAAGTAGCTGATCTCACAAGCTAAAGTCTAGTGACACTTAAATGAACACGTGAATGTTTTGTTATATAACAAAACATTGGAGACCCGATGGAAGATTCCACATGGATAACTATCTGAGTGTCAGTGGTTAATCTCTAACGTTCGGTAGTAGAATTGGCCCTTCAACTTGATATCATCATAGTGCTTTGTATGAGGATAGACATACTTTGGTGAGGTTGGTGTTGCTCTGTCAAAGGCCACTAATACGGCATCGTCCACGTATGTCAAGAATTATATGAAGGTTGTGAATGATCAATAGAGGATTCGTCACTCTTAGATAATAAGAGATTATGATCTATATTTCATTCAATTAAGTTGATAATGAAATCATTGATCAAGGTGTACTTATAAGTCGAAAAAGAGTTTTCGACTTACATTGACTTAATAGTGAAATCAAATATATGATCGATAATTGAGATTGAATTAATTAATGGACCAGATTTAATTAAATAGATTAATTAAACAATGGGCCGAATTAAGTTGTAAGCCATTTGGACTTATATAAATAAGCTACTATGGTTTTAAACTAAAATGAATTTTCATTATTCTTTCTAGCACAAGAAAAGAAACTATGGTTCTCTCTCAATCTTTTTTTTTTTTTTTTTTTGTGGATTCCATTGGAGGTTGACAGTTAGACAGCTGTGTGAGGCAGATTAAGATTGCTGGAACTACAGAAATAGCAAAGGAATGTACAATTTCTATCACGGTTTCTACCTAAACACAAAGCAAATCATTGGTGGGAATTGAAACTTGTTTTATTTTTCACTGTGCATGTTTAAGTAAATTCCCAACAGTTCATTGTCAGACCCATCAATATGTTAGCCCCATATGCATACCTCAGCCCCAACCCCAACCCCAACCCCATGTGGGTCCGTCCACGTTGGGATCAATGATATTAGTTAGAGGCTCATTTAGATAGAAATCTTGCCAACTTGTATCCACATGATCCAAATACCACACGTCTTAATTGTTGACAATGTAACGCAGCTCAGCTGCAACCACTTTCTGAGCAACACCACTCTCGAGCCTACAAGGGCATCGATTCACAAGAAGAACATTATTAATGTTAATTTGCCAGCAGGAGATGAAGTATCAGACTTGGAGTTATAGGTACAATCTTGGAGCAGAGATTTGAAGTAATATTTATATACTGCAAGCAACTGAAGATTTTAAAATTTTTTAAGTATTGATTTAGACGTGGTAAGAACGACTTTCTATTTTGGAAAGTTAACGGGTCATTCTCTTCATGTTTCAGTTTTTAGTTTTGAATTCATTTTGTATTTTGTGTGTTGAGTGTCTGTTTTGAAATTGCTGAAAATGCGTTCTTTTTGTCATTTTAGGAAATTGTTTCTGAAAATATAAAACTGAAAAACGCGTTTACTTTGAAATTTTGAGAATCTTTTTTTATAATATTTTATTCAATAAATCTGATTATTCATTTAATTTTAATAGTTTAATGTTAATCAATTGATGGAAAAAAAATTAATGAGGTAGCGTTGCTAAAATCCTCTCGTCTAATTCAAATGCTTTGTCCTACTTCTATGTTCTATCTATAAAAAAATGCATATGTTCTCATCATCACATTCTTCATATAAAGATAATAGATTTCTCAAACTATTTGATTTCAGACAAGGAAGTATAAAAATATAGTATGTCATTTATTTTAGTGAGTTCAAGACATGAGAGCTTTTTATTGGAGTGTAGTGTTTTCATATTAGCACCTGGTGCTCCAACAGGCATTTCTTCTACATAGGTGACATATAGAAACAAAGTGAAAAGTCTGAATCGTCCATCTATTTGTTATGACATGTAATTGACAAAGCTAATATGAAGAGGACAGTCTTTCAACTTGAGTGATACCAAATAGACGTCTGAACCATCCAATTGTAGCTTGTAGCACTAGTATATTCCAAAAGCAGTTACTCGATGTATCTTTCCCCTTCGCGATGAAAACAAAATTCCCACAAAATTGGTTAATGGACGAGAAATTTTTGCAAAAATTTGTTGGAACTCGTTTTTTAGTACATTTGAAAGAGCTTGGCGTTACAAAATTGGAGATTTATGTTTGAGGTAATAGTGCAATTGCAAAACCATTCCATGAACTAGAAAGAAATACTCAACCTTCATAGCATTAAAATCACACAAGTACAAGCCCATATTTGGTACTTATAAACCCCCTTCAAGCAACCCATCATGCTACATTCATATGGAACTGAGCAAATATTTACATATTCTCCTTTAGTCCAACAAGGCTAACAACTTGAAATTAATAGCCTAAACACCCATCTTGATTACTGATAAACAGAGGCATGACTGACCATATATAAACTCGGGGAAGGAGGAAGGGTTCAAGCTGCTTCAGCCAATCCAACTCTCAGTTTGCCACCATCGAATATGGTGTGGTATCGACCTATAAAAACATCTCCCATGATCCTGCACATCACATTAATGCATCAAAACATTTGCCACCATCGTGTAATATAACTGACTAAACATTGATTCAATATTCTCAAACACCAATTTAACCAGGTATAAATCTTGTTTAAAGAGAACGATATATAACTTTAAGTCTTTGGAATGGCATTACCCTCAAATGATACAAGGAGGAGGTGTTTATAGTGTTGCAAATGAAATAATGTCCCATAGATGAAGATGCATGTGGCCTCATCTCCCTAGCCGAAGCGTCTAATCCTAGGCATCAACTTGGACTTCCTAGCTTGTGACGTATTTAATACACACAAAGAGCAGTCACTCTATTGATAAGACTTGACTTCTACACTTATTACAAAGGTCCCATCAATCATTTGAATAAGATCTTTTTGTAGATCTCTTGGGAGAAGTGATTATGGAAGATGTCCCTCTATAATTGGGAGGATTCTGCTTCGGTTGAAGTGGGCTTCGCTTCATCCACTGCTTTGTTCTAAGTGAGCTTCGCTTTATCCACTGCTTCGTCCTAAGTGGGCTTTGCTTCATCCACTGATTCGTCCTAAGTGGGCTTCACTTCGTTTGGCAATGCGTAACAATAATCTCTCATGTCCATGTATGATTATTTATATAATGCGTGGACTTGTAGCAATCTTACCTAATTTTTGACACCTACACATGACTCTGCGATTTGATACCTTTGAATTTTGATCTTCATTCTTCTCTCCATTAACAAAAGAACTCGTCTTGGTTATTTTACAATACTTAGCAATTGTAAAAGAATTTCCTCAGTATGACTCCAATGCAACAACTCTACCTGAGAGGAGGTGAAACTTCATAAAGAACCAAGAGAAACTAAACAAGTAAAAAAATTAACAAATTACTCATGGTATTCACCATAATAGTGAGGCATAGTCATGAAAAGATTAGGATCTTTTGGATGGAGACTCCAATTGTCTCGCACGATGAGGAAACTCTCTTTCCAATTATATATTGTTTAGAGAAATAACAAACTTGGGGAAGGGTTTAAGAAAACAAGGAGAAAATAGTGAAAGCATAGTTCGACGTTAGCCTTTTTCCCAGCTTTCACCGGATCGTAGATTGAAGGACCTAACCATTTTGGCCCATCTGTTTGGAAAATTTGGGGTAGAAGCAAGGTTGAGATAGTCAAGAACCTTGCTGAAGAAATTATGGAAATGAACCCTACGTTCCATTTCCATAGAGTTCCTATAGACGACAATGCAGTCACAGCCTGGCGATCAGCAATTTGAAACTATTTGGAATAAACTAACTCAATGTCCTTGGAGATTCTAAACCAAACCCTAATATCGTTCAAATACCTCTCAGTAATATGAGGACATCCAAAGCCTCGTAAACCTTCGATCCACCTTCACTCCCATCAGAACCCTCAATCTCATCTGATAGGCTCATCTCTAATCAGCAACCCCCATCCTGCCAAAGAGTTTACAGGTTTATGCACTTGTCGATGGCTGAACAATCGTCTGGGCATAACAAGGGAATATAGCAAGTTCATGAGGAGGATGACGATGACTAGTACCATCATTCCTAAACCTAGCACTGAGAGCCTCATTGCTAATAAAACCATTTTTGGAGTCACTTTGGGAAGACATTTTATGGAATTGATTTTCTAAATACGTATCGAACAATGAACTCGCTAGAGCATAATAGACTGTAAATGGGAGAGGAAAATATGCTAAAGGAAAGTAAAAAATCACGCAAAAAACGCATACATAGAAGATGATTTGATAGGTTTTAGAAGAAGGAGAGGCAAAAGAGATTGCTGGAAAATACTTTGAGCATCTTCTACATAATGGTCGAAAAAGAGAATCTTAAAATAAAGGGAGAAAACACGAATGCAAGAGTTTTTGAAGAGTAAAAAACTATAACAATGCCAAAGACGTCATCTTCTGTGAATAGATTCCAACCGTTGGATCCCACCAAGATTGATCTTGGCCACTCAGACCGCAAAATATATTTCAAACAAATAGATCAGAAAACAAGCGTGTTTGTCATGCGCGCATTATATGCATGCAGCTTTAAGCACGTAACAATCTTATTGATACATGCAATGACAACTGCAAATAAAGTCTCCTTTTACTTGACCACACGTCGGCCTCCATTAATGAGCATCTAAACCCCTGCTTTACAAACACTTCACAAGTTCGTAGCTCAACATAAATACCCTCCATGTCCCGGCTTAGGGATAGGGAGAATACATGGGGTGCCAAATGGCGCCCCCCCTCCAATGGCGCCCATGTTTGCTCCCTGTCCCGGGAACACGGCTCAATAGTTAAACTGGAACTTTGGGAGACTACTAAGCCTTTGTTTGGTCCCTTATTTTATCATATATATTTTTTCTCTCTCCTACTTTCAACCCCATAATCTTCCATAAAATAATATTATACGTAAATCGAAAAATTTTTCTTTCTTTTTCAACTACAAATTCTCCAAAAAAATTATTCCAAATACTAAATTTTAAAAAAAAATTAGAAAAAAACTAAAGGGTGCCAAACAAAGGCTAAGAATTATTTACGAGCTTCGCTACCGCGAAGTGAAGATACTCAGTTTCATTTTAGCGCAAAGTTAACTAAGCATCTTATTGATCTCATCTTTATAAAAAATAAAAATAAAAACCAAGATAAGTGTTCGCATATTTCAACGAAGAATCAATGCGTATACTATTCAGGAATCAAAATTATTTTGGGCTCATGTAATGTAGACAACCTAAATTAAGTCCTGAACTTAACATGAATGATTAGGATTCAAACTTCCGGGACTATTTTATTATCGATTAATTTTACAAAAGCAGTGGTGGGATTATTCAATCTGCTTAGAGCGTGTTTGGTGGAGATTAAAATTATATTTTTTAGTAGATTGTGATAGAAGTTTTTGAAATGTGTGATTGAAATGTTGTGGGACCCATAAAAGATATGGTTAATATTGATTGTTTGACTTTGACTTAAATTAAAATCAAATTTTAATTTAAACCAAACATGCACTTAATTTAACATTGAAAGTTGTGTAGAAGTCAAAATCAAAGTTAGTGGCAAGAGTTTTAACCATTACTGTTTTACCCATTCTTAGCTCGCATGTGTGAACCTATGTAATTGATGACGAAAATTTTTAAAAGTCAAAAGTCAAATCATGTGCGAAACTATATCACTATCATCGAGCATTCTAATACGAAACCATGAGTCTGATACTGATTATGAACAAGGAGCGCACGAGGTGCGTGAGCACAAATTGTTGAACAAACCGAAATACTCCTCTTTATTTTCACAGGCTATTACATTTAATGAATGCCATTTAAATTATGAAGAGTGAAGGCCATTGATGTCATTTGATTAACGACCAAAAGAAAATTGAGACCCTCTTGGATTTTGATCATCTAGGTTCGGTTGGTTTTTCCCTTGTTCATCAATTTGCTAACCCGTACATTGAACCATATTTCCTCAGGTACTATACAATATTAAGCCTCCATTTGGAAAGAATTTATAAACTATTTAATTTATAGAAAGAAATGAGTAGTGGTTAACTAGATAATACTTGTGAGTCTATTAGAATGTATAGTTGAAAACGAATTTCGATTAATTCATAAATCATTTATAAATTTGTGAAACGGAAACTAAGAAACAAAGAGAAGCTGAATTTTTTTTCTTTGTAGTGTCACGTATATTGTAGTCAAGATGAACCGCACAAGCTATTACGATATCTTATTATACAAAAATAATGCTATTGTTCTTCCATTGATCAAGGATTTCAATTTTCGATAAATAATATATGGTTGTCTATAAAAAGGCCAAAAGACACCTTCCAACGCTTGAAAGTTGCTCTATTTGATAATATTCAGAGATCTATGCTTATTTTCGAACACTGCGGAAGAAGTTCTTTGAAAGGTATAAATTTGAGAATGTATCACCTACAAGCATAATAATCCCAGAACGAATTTTCACCAATTGCCAACTATAAGTATATAATCTTCTACACATTTTTGCAGAATCTCAAACCCATAATTTTGCATGTAATACAAGTGCACAACGAGTACATCAAACTGATTAAGAATTGGGGTGGGTTGGTAGTGATATTTATTAGACAAAGAGTTGAATTTGCCAGAATTTGATAGTAAAATTTGTTGAGTGGCTATACAGTGAAGTAAAAATATCAAAAAGTAAAAATAAAATGAAACAGTTCTTTCAGCATATAATAGACACACAGAAGAAAACTTTGTAAATCTATTTGCATATGTAACTAAATTTAACAAAAACAGCAATTATTTAAAGAATAAAAGCCATATGGTCATACCGCTATTTTGGTTCAACTTTTGGTGGGAGAGTATATCCTCCGCTATACTTGAAGGCATCACTCTCATTGGTATCCTTCCTTGGTAGAGAATCATCATAAGGATGTTTGAGGGCTCCTTTTGCAGATCCAAAGTCTGTGGCAGATGAGGATGCAGATGTTGAATTTGTGTTTAGGCCATCATTTAGTAAAATTATTTCGAGGGACTTCACTACTTCGCTCATTGTTGGACGGTCCGAAGCTAGTTCTTCAACACATTGCATTGCCAATTCAAGAAACCTCGGGAATCCTATAAGATTTGGGGTATTTCCAATGGCCGGATCCATCATTTCTTTTAATCCACAGCGCACTTCATCATTCTTGTTCATTGCTAGCTGTACTTCACGTACAATGTATTTTCCTTTCTCAATAGGCAACTTTGCAGTTATCAGTTCAAGCATCACCACGCCAAAACTATAGACGTCACTTTTCTCTGTCAATTGTTGTGTCATGTAGTATTCTGGATCCAGATAGCCCTGTGAAAGAATTAGATCATGAAGTCCCTTCTAGTCATCATATGAATATTCTCTTATTATTAGGAGCTGTAGTACTCACCAGCGTGCCTTTAACTTGAGTGGAGACATGCCCTTTGGAACCGTCTGACATCGGCTTAGAAAGGCCAAAATCTGCAACCTTTGCAGTTAGATTTTCATCCAAGAGGATATTGGTTGACTTGATATCGCGATGAATTATTGGAGGATTAGCTAGCTCATGTAGATAAGATAATCCTCTGGCTGCAGCAAGTGCTGTACGTATCCTCCTCTCCCAACTTAGATGAATACCACTTTTTCCTGTTCATGACATACAAATAAATTCCATGCGATTATCAGAATTGGCTTTGGTTTGTCCAACTGGTAGATTATTCATTATTGTGCTCAAACATCATGAAAAAATTCTCTACTTTGCCATAATGAAGGTTCAACAACATACAGAAAGTTCATAAGAAACTATGCGTAGCTTCACTAGTTAATCAGACTGCAAATATGGACATATTCAATTTTCCAAAAACATTATCTAAAAAGTTAGCAAGAAGATTGAAGCGTGCCCAGTGACAAAAGATGTTCATGTACTGGAGCATGCAGAGCGGATTGAATAATTGTGGAGCTCATCACAGAAGTATAGTTATCAAGAATCAAATCCTAAAATCCATTTGACCCTTTAGATTGTGCTATATTTTATTTTTCATTTTCTGAATTCAAAATAAATCGTGCAGCCAAAGTTGCCTGATATATTATGTGTTATCGAACTTACCAGTTAAACACTCCCTTAGTGTCCCATTGGGTATAAACTCATACACCAACATCTGTTCTCCTTGCTCAAAGCAAAATCCCACAAGGGAAACGAGGTTTTTATGATGAACTCGGGAAAGCAACTCGATTTCAGTCTTAAACTCGAGTCCACCTTGCATTGAACCTTGTTGAGCTCTTTTGACTGCAACTACTTGTCCACTTGAGAGCATTCCCCTGTACACCTACAAAACCCGAAAACAAATAATATGAGAGATGAGAATAGATCAATGTTCTACAGGTACCAGTTGTTCTTTATTACGAACTTTGCCATAGCCTCCAGAGCCAATCTCATTGCTTTGAGAGAAGTTATTGGTGCATTTCTTGATCTCATCATAAGAGAACCATCTAGCTCCTTTTAGTTGTGGTGCTCCTCCACTATCTTTGCCACTTGAAGCCCAAGATGCTGGATGCAGGGAATTAAGATATTAAGAAATTTTGGAAGAGGTACCCTATCAACAACAGAGCGACGATATCAAAACCCAATACCATAGAAGTGAGAATTACCAAATGGTTTACTTAATGATATGGCTCGTTCAGCACGTCTTTTTTGTCGTAGAGCATATGTCGCTAGCCCTGCAAGCACCAGGACCAAAAATGCACAGCCAATAGCAATCCCGGCAATCACACCCGAGCTAACACGAGTTCCCCGGCGTTCATCTGGACCATTTTTATTATTACTAGTTTTCAAATATTAATGTGATGCTGACGAATTGCTTTTGAACTAGAATTATAAACAAATCAAAATTTACCGGGAAAAATGTACGAATCTGCTGTAAAATAGTAGGGTCCAAACTCTTTTGGAGGCTTGTAAGTTTGCCTAGTTAATGCAAAACCAAGTCTCTGAACTTCTGACCTATTGAAATACTTTGCATCGGATGGAAAGAGATCCAGCTGCATCTGAAGATAGTCATCAACGTTGAAGAAGGGGTTCTGCAGAGAAACAGACCCAGGAGAGAGCTCTAGATTCAACCAAAGGCTCATTTCTAGAGAATGGAACACACTCGTGTTAGACAATTCCCTGAAGGAGGGTGCTCTGAAGTATAACGTTCCTTCGTATGGATAAGCACATTCACAACTTTGAGGGTTCAATTTTTCTTCAAGGGAACACAATTTGTTTCCACAATTTGTTAGGCTGGTCGAATAAGGTCTAGCCAACTGTTGAAGATGACAGTAAACTGCATTCTCTGGCGCAGTCTCACACACAGGGTTCCCAATTAATCTGAAACACATAAAAAGAGATTCAATGATTAGGGGTAAAACACACATGCCTAGGTGCTCCAATTTCCATGTGTAATGAAATCTCTTACATTAATGTACTTTTGTATTCAGAACTAAGCGTAACTGATGATATATCATTGTCCTGCAAATCAGCTAGTTGAAGGTTCTGGCTAATGTTACTGCCCATATCTAATTTGTCACTCAAGGCATTATTCTTCAGTTTCCTGTCATATTTTACAAGATCACACCAGTGAGCTTACTTCACTTCTTACATGGATATATAAAAATATTTGTTTTAACATTGTTGTAGACTTACACTTGCTGGATCTGAGGTAAGCTAAAAACTTCAGGTGGCAGCAATCCCTGTAGCGGTCCATGTTCAATTACCCTAACATCATATCAGAATTCCAAAATGAGATTGTTTTTGGTTCTTGATTTCTAAGGTAAGATGAGGCCAGGGTTTGATAAACTTTCTATGTTTTGCATCAATAAATTACTCACAAAGTAGTAAGAGACTGTAAAGTTGAGAACCACTCTGGAGATTCTGTTTTCTGAAAAGAGTTGTTGCTCAAGTCCCTGCCAAAATGTAAAACTAGCAAACGTTCATGAACAAAATCAGTCAGAAGAATAGTATATTTCAGGACTAGTGAAAAGGTATCTCTTACACATAGCCGAGGAGATTCATTCCAGTTAAATTTGGTAATTTACCAGTCAACATATTGTGAGCCAAATTCCTATACGACACAAACAAAATTTTAGTGAATCATCAATAGTCTCTCCAAGAAATATTTACTTTTTCATTTGACTGAAAGGTATACCCACAATTCAGTGATATTTGCGAGGTGGTTGAGGTTTGACGGGACACTTCCTATCAGGCCATTTCGATCAAGTCGACTGGACACATAAAACAGGGTACACGATGATATAGTGATTAAGCGAAAAACAGGAAGGTGATGTTGTGTAAGATACGAAAGTTATGGAAGGAGTATACTCACAGAACCTCAAGTGTCAAAACCTCTCCCATGGTAGATGGAATGTTCCCTTCCAATTGATTCCCGTCAAACAGTCTGCCATTTGTTTCACCACAAATAAGAATTGAACGATGTTTTCAGGATTAGAACATATGGCGTTAGGTAAAACTTACACATGTATTAGAGACATGTCCGAGCTAAAAAGCTTTTCTGGAATTTCGCCCGAAAGCTGGTTCTTGTTGAAATGGCTGCAAAGCTATAACTTCAGAACACTTGGAGTGGCAAATGAATTAAATTATATAAAGGAAATACGAACCGGTTTGAAAAATTAAATCGCACTCACAAGTGTTTTGCCTTTTTAAGGTGGTCAAGCCCTGGAACTACTAATCCTAATGATACAGGGAGAGACCCTGTCAACTCATTTTCAGCTAGGTCGAGCCAATAGAGTTCGGAAAGTTTGCCGAGGGAATGTGGAATATTCCCAGTTAGGTTATTGGTGTTAAGCGCTCTGCCAAGGAATGTTACATATTGTAAGATAAAGAGATGATTTCATAAGAACAGATCAATGGATACAACAATGCCAGAAATTCTTACAGAAAAGATAGGTTTGCAAGGTTTCCCAATTCACTTGGTATATTGCCAGAAAAGCTACACCCTGATAGAATTCTGTAGAAGATATATGGAACTTACATAAAAATTGTGCATATTAATTTCTGTGTCTAGCAAAAGAGACGAGTTGAGATTTCTAATAGTAACGAGACATTCGATCTTACAATATGTTCAAATTTCGCAGATCTCCTAGCCGTGGAGAAAGTGGACCTGTGAGACCAGGGTTGAATGACAAGTCCCTGCAATTAATAGCTTAAAATCTTAGACCAAGTTTACATTGAATAGTTAGTACAGAAAAGGTGTGCTTTCCAATGTTCCTCAACATTCTTCCTGAATATGGTGATGGATATTGCCACCGTAATATTCGATATAGGAATTGATTAATAGGCTGAACCTAACGAACAATATTTAGTTTCAGTATATAAAAGGTGCAAGAGAACTCACAAGGAAATTAGTTCGGTGAGCCCCCCAATATCACCAGTCATGGTTCCTGTCATTCCCATTGTTGATAGTCCTCTGAAAATCAAGACATTACAAATTCATGAGCATCACTTGTCTAGTAAAAAACGAGACAGCGGAAAACCTTTTTCCCCCACCCAGGTGTATTTCTGGCACCGATTTGATGTTCACAAAAAAATAGTAGAAGAGTAAGGTGCCTTACATTGCAGTGACCCTTAAGGTGGCGTTGTTGCAGGAAATACCATCCCACGCTCCACAAGGATCGTCTGATTTATCCCAACTAGGGGGCATGTTTCCCCATTGATCTTTCAATGCCCGGAGTACAGCAGCTGCATCAACATTCATTTTTCATTAACACAACCATGCACTATGCATCAAAAAGAATCTTAAAGAAACTCTATCAAGCAACCCCTTGATTGAGTACACATTAGATAATGATATGATCAAATAATTAGAAGCCTCTGAGAACTTCTTTTGGCATTAACTATAGACAGTTCCTATCGATTTTCTCCTCTCCTCTCTCCTCCTCTCCCCTGAGTTTGTAAGCAATAGACATTCATGAAGTCACAACTCTCATCTCAAACAAAAACACAAACACTATGTAGGCAAAACTTTACCATCTTGCGGGTTCGTCTCAGAATAGATTGCACTGATCCATGACAAGAGGACCACATTGCAGAAAACAAGCCGGAAGGCTGCCATGGCTGCACTCTCCCTCAAACGAAAATATAATTCTTTATAAACTTCCTAGAAAACTGAACAAAAAAAACCCACAATTCTCAAGGGATGACACTAAACTAAGACTGATAATTTCATACTAGCTCAATATTATTGCTTTGCGCTCAATCCAACCACGACTTTTTCCTACAAAAATCCCAACAAATTATCATGAAGAGACAGACAGAGAGAGAGGGGCAAGTGAAGAAATGAAGAAAAAAAAGCTTAAACTTTTTGCAACATCCCATGATTAAGCTTGTCTTAGAAGCCAATTCAACACTCGATTCCCCACTACCTCTGGAAAAATCATCATTGTTTTGGCACTCCACAAGCATGACAAAACAAGATAAATATAATGATGACATTTGTTTAAAGAATTAGAAGTCTTACAAATTTCTCCGCCGGCCGGCCATGTTAACAGCTAAACTCTACAACAATGACAGCCATTCTTTTTTTTTTTTTTTGGTTCCATCTCCATACATACAAAGAGCATGTCGTACTTTAAAAATAATAATGTTTTAAAAATCGATCCGGACATCGACCCGTAAAGATTAAAGGTCGAGGGTCAAAGGATCGAATCGAGATTGAACCGAGGTCGAACCGGATTCAAAGTAAATACAAATTCATTTGTGTTATTTATATTTATTATTATATAATTAGTTTTGACGCTTCAAAATTTAACAATTAATATATTAAAATAATTTACTTTGTTAAAATCAAAATTTTTAGAGTTTATAGAAAATGATGTCTAACATTATTATGTTAATAATGAAGTGAATTTAAATTAAATTAAATTTTTTTTTTTATAATAAATGAAAAAATTGAGGTGAGCATTATAATTTTATTTTATTTGGGAACCAAAATCAAATGAAAATTAAAAGGAAAAGAACAGAACCAGCAGGGATCCCAATCCCACATCGAAACTTTTTCTTGTAATTCAAAGCAAGGGTGTCTATAAAAGTAAACTAATAGGTAAAAAACATCTAAATTTTATTAATGGGCTTTGACTTTTAATTCATGAGCCCAAATTGAAGTTGAAAAGTGTGAGATTAGAATTTAAAAATAGGAAAAATCGGTTCCGATTCACCAGTTACTGGTTAAATGACCGGTTTAATGGGTTTTTAAGCGATTTTATTATTTTTGGTTTATAACATATGACCGGCCGGACTTTGTGTCATATATTTGTTTAGATATTTGAAAAATAACCTTTAAAAAATAATCTTTCCAAAAATGCCCTTTCACATAGAAATTGCAACTAAAGCTACTATAATGTATAAAAAAAAACTCCAATTAGGTCCCCAAGAATTTATGGATCAAAATCTTTTGATAAAATTAACTCTTAATATTATACAAAATTTTATTGAACTAAGAACTGAAACAAATAATGACCTAAATTATTTAAAAGAAAATCTAAAAAGTTTCTTTACAGAATATTTAGATTCAAAATTAAATTCAAAAATGCTTATATAGATAATAGAGCAATCAAAATTGAAAATGATATACATAAAAGAATTCTTAATCTAGAAAGAAGAATTAGCAAATTAAATATAATTATTAAAGAAAAAGTTTTAATAAAAGATAGTGAATTTAATGAATTCTATTATAGAAATTTAAATACTTATGAAGATTTTAATTGGATTCAAAATCTTAACTCCTCCACTGCACACTCTGGCCAAGTGGTATCAGAGCCAGACCACGAATCTAAAATAATGATGAGCATAATAGATGAAGAAAATATAGCCTCTGTTTGGTAGTCATTTTTCTCAAAATGCATTTTTCTCTCTCTTCTTTTCAACCACACATTATTCAATAAAATAATATTACACGCAAATCCAAAACTTTTCTTTCATTTTTAACCACACATTCTCTATAAATCAACTATTCAAAAATACATTTTCTCCCCCAAAATGGCTACCAAACAGGGGCATAATTGAAGATTTTTTGAAAAAAGTTGATAAGCATAAAAAATCAAGTAATCCTTATTTACCTAAGAATAGTGCAAACCAGAGTTTTGAGGAAATACATAAAAAAAATTAGAAAATTTAGAATATAATATACAAATAGAAAATGCTCTTTTAGATAAAAAAAAAAAATCTTAAAGAAAAAGATAGGATTATAATTAATCCACCGTAAGATTTTAAGATAACACAGAAAGATAATAATAAAGGAAAAAATAATGAGATAAAACAATATATGATTACAGTGGTAGAAAAATTAGAACAAATTTTTTTAAAATCTACTGGTGAAGAATATGAAGAGTATAAAAAGCAGTTAAAAGAATGAACTAAAAAAAATGGAAAATACAAAAATGAATACTAATTCATCATCTAGTCATAATATGAAAACAGAATTTAATGGTGATGAAAAATATGATTATCATTGTGGTACATCAATACCAAATGAGGATGGTACTAATTAATATAGAAAAACACGAAAGAGATACACTGGAAATATAAGGAAACAATCTATAAAAAAAAAAATCCAATGAGATCTTATAATGAACCTATCCACACAACAGGGATATGATTAGATCTAGACTGTGTAGATAAAAATAAAGTCATAGAAACATGGGTAAAAAGTACAGACTTAGCTATACAATTTAACAAATGGGAAACATATACAACTTTCGGATTTATAGAACATACGTTCAGAGGAATTGTATCTGAATGGTGGAAAAAAGCTAACAGAAACTATAAAAAAAAAAAAAGAATAAAGTATGGGGAAAATAGGATTGAAGAATTAGATAATAGGAATACTTTGAATTAACAAAATATACAAGAAATTTTAAAGAGGTTTGAAAGAGCCTTAAGAATAGAATTCTTAGGAAACTGGTATACTTCAAATGAAGAAAATAGGAAACAAGAAAAATATAATGAAGGAATTACAGCTATGAAAAATTTAAGAATATGTGATATGCGTGAATTAGAAAGATACACATCTAAATTTGAAGAAATATACTATATATTAAATCAAGGAGATTATCAAGAAAATAAGTCTATGTTAAGATCTTATTTTACAAAGTTACCATTCTCATGGGGAACGAAATTATTAAAAGAATATGAAAAAAATTACCTATTGATGAAGAAGAAGGTATAAAGATAGATAGTCTTGGAAGTAGGATTGAATTTACAAGAAAAATGATAGGCATCTGGTGCAGAGAAGCCTTAGAAAGCAAGAAAGCATATAAGATAAAAGAAATTCTTTGTGTTGCTACAAAGATGTAGGCCAAATTGAGCAATTTGGATATCATAAAAAAAATATAAAAAATATAAAAGAAAGTTCAAAAACTACAGGAAGTTTAAGAAAAGAAATTTTAAATGATGTAAAAAATATTTCAAGAAAAAAGATTGAAATAAAAAATCGAAACCAAAAAATATCAAGAAATGTAGATGTTTCTTCTGCAATGAAGAATGACATATTGTCCCTCAATGTCCTAAGAAGAAAGATAAACAAAATATAAAAACTCTTAGAATTTATGAAGAATTCCAAGATGATAGTGATATAAAACTAATTGAATACTTTGAAAATCTAAGTAGTGAATGCATAGCATTTATGAATTAGATACATCATCATCAGAAGATGATTCTGAAGAAATAGTATATATGAATCAAGAGATACAACAAATAGACCAAGAAATAGAAATAGAAACAACTGAGGAGGTAAAAGACTCAATAGAAGGTATAAGCCAAGAAATTACCTATGATATTAAAAAAAACAAATGAATAACTAAGAAAATATTAGATTTACAAGAGAATGACGTATTCCATCATGGATTCTTAGGAATACTGCCAAGAGTAAATAAAACAATTGTGAGTATGAATTAAAAAGAAATGTCTATCAATATAAAAGATAATATAGGAAAAGCAAAATTCCTATAATCACAAAAGAATGGGTAAAACAAAAATTATCCAAAATTCCAGAAAATATAAGGAACAAGTTGAAATGTATTGAAATAGGAGGAGTCCAGATAATGGTAAAATGATTCTTTAGAAAATGTATGAATATACAATAGAAATATACTGCATGGACAACAGAATCTTACAAGATCCTAGAGATGCTCTGTTAGGAACGGTTGTAGGAAACTTAGTCTTTCAAAAGATAATATTCACAGTAAAACCAAATTATGCAATATCACTAAATGATGAAAATATTGGCCAAAGTTTCAGGAAAAGTAAGGCTATTAGTATTAGCATAAGCATAAAATCAATTTTGCTTTTAGTACTAGCCACCACAACAATCTAAGAAAGATAACTGATAATATTATCATACATAAAGATTTTGAAGAATTAGCTAAATACATACCTTCTAGAAAATACCAAGAACATGAAATTACCATAACAAAATAGATAATGCTTGATTTTCACAAACAAGCAAGATAAATTAATTCTGAAGAAAAATTGACAAGAAGAAATAGTGTTAGCTTAGAAGGAGAAAATCTTATAGCAAGATTCCCCTCCAGACAACAATCTAAGATAAGTCAACTTAAGAAACTAAGTATTGTTGAATCCTTAAGTTCGTAATATTATATCAAAACAAGATATGTAAACCAAGAAGGAAACAAGAAGAATCTTCTTGTCCTTATAGATACTGGAGCAAATAAAAGTCATGTAAATGCTAAATTTGTCAGCCATTTAATAGATTTTGAATTACCGGAACCATATATATTCAAAGATTATTTGACAAAAAATCTTGAAATAATAAAATATGTAAAATTTTCTCTTATATTTATAGGAGAGGATCAAAAAGAATGTACTAAAAAAATAATTCTATATAAAGATGAATTATATGGAGTCGATCGTTCCCCTATACTACTAGGAATGAACTTCCTTGAGAAATTTAGTCCCTATAAAATTTGTCAATGATATTTAAAAATAACAGTTGATGATAATCCAATCATCATATCAAGAATAGATGAAAATATGAAATCATTGTTATCATGGAAAGAGTAATTAGTACTAATCTCATGAGTCCGTATACTGAAGTTATACTCAATATAGAAAGTTATTGTAAAATTAAATTTCATGCTTACCTAGATACTGGAAGTACAATAAACTTATACTTACCAAATGTACTACCATCTGAATACTGGAAATATAATTCTAGGAAAGTTGTCATTGCTACCACGGTAGGTGGAAATAAGGTAATATATAGCAAAGATGCTACACAAGTGCATTTTCTAATATCCTTTAGAGAAGTATTTGTTGATACAATATATATGTCAACCACAATTGGATGTGATATTTTATTAGAACAAAATTTTCTATTAAAATATGCATCATTTACACAATATATTAATAAATATATATTCACAACTCCTTGTGCACAGAAAATATTTACACCAAAAATAAACAAAACTGTTAGTATAGCATACAAAAAAATTAAACATCAGAATTCCTCAACCCAGCATGGTGGATGTTGGAATACAGAAAACTTTAAACCAACTACAGTTTTAAAAATGACAATAGAAAATAGCTTAGAAAAATTGAAAAAAGAAATTTCAGAAACTTATTTTGAAAATCCATTAGAAAAATGGAATACGGATAAGGTAAATGCAAAAATATAACTGATCAATCCAGATACTATAGTTAGAGTCAAACCAATGAAATATAGTGTAGAAGACCAAGAGGAATTTAAGATCCAAATAAGAAAATTACTAGAAGCCAAACTAATTAGGCCTAGTAAAAGCCCACATAGCAGCTCAACCTTTATGGTTAAAAAACATAGTGAGATAAAAAGAGAAAAAGTCAGGATGGTGATAAATTATAAAAAATTAAATGAAGTTACAAAATTTGATGGATATTACTTACCAAATAAGGACACTCTTATTAAACAAATACATGATAAAAAGATATTTTTAAAACTCGATTGTAAGTCTTGCTTTTGGCAAATCGTACTTACAGAAGAAAGTAAACCAATAACTGCATTCATACCCCCAATCTTTTAGGACAATATGAATGGAATGGAATATAATGTCATTTGGATTGAAAAATGCATCATAGATATTTCAAAGAAGAATGGATGAGGTAATTAAACCTATCTCTCATTTCTGTATTGTTTATATAAATTATTTACTTATTCATTCAAATGACATAGGTGAACATATTGAACATCTTGAGAAATTTTGTTATATTATGAAAAAAAAAATGGTATTACACTTTCTCAGAAGAAAGCCGAGATAACTAAAACAGAAATAGAATTTTTAGGATTATTTATAAAAGAAGGAGAATTGCAACTGCAATCTCATATTGGTGAAAAACTTCAAGAATTTTCTGAAGAAATCAAAGATAAAAAACAGTTACAAAACTTCCTTGGTATATTAAATTATGCTGAAGGATTTATTGAAAATTGTGCAGAGTTAAAAAATTATTTTCTTCCAAAATTAAGAAAGAATGTAATGTGGTCTTGGGAAAACAAGATTGTGAAAATATAAGGAAGGTTAAAGAGGAATTAAAAATTCTGCCTAAACTAGTAATTCCAAAAGAAGAAGATTTCTTTATACTTGAAACTGATGCTTCATATAATTATTGGGGAGCAGTATTTAAAGTTAAAAAGAATCATAGAGAATATAGATGTGAAAAGAATTGTTCTTGTCCTGAAATACTTGCAGGTTACACATCAAGAACGTTCAAAGAAGTTGAAACGAGATATGAAACAAATAGAAAAGAACTCATTGCCATAAAACGAGGAGTCCAAAAATATGAAGATTATTTACTGCCAAAAAAGTTCTTAATCAGAACTGATAATACTCAAGTTAAAGCTTTTTTGAAAAATAATGTTGATCCATCTATTGCTAATAGATATATTATTAGGATTCATATTTGGTTATCTTATTTCAAATTTGATATTGAATATATAAAAAGGAAAAACTAACTTTCTTCTTGATTATCTCAGCAGGGATGGAGTTACAACAATTAAAAGCTAAAGTACAGATACTTGAGATAAAGGTTTCCTATTTGGAAACACAAATCCAAAATATACAAGATAGCCTTCGAGGCAAAACAAATATAGCCCTTGTGGCAGAAGGAACTAGTACCAAGTCTAGTATCTATTCACAGGGACCAGTAAATACTAGCGCTCTTCCCGAGGATAAAGGAAAAGACAAGAAGGTAGTAGGAACCCCTTCACATGGAATACTTAAACCTATTACTAGTAAAGAAGGTGAAAATTCCCAGCACGAAAGATACTCAAGATATCAGAATTGGCATAGATAGCTCTTCGCAAAGCCAAACTTTACCTAAGCTAACTATTGAAAATATTCATCCAAAAGATATTGTTAAAATATGTCATGAGGCGAAATTTCCTAAAAAAGATAACTATGAAGAAGTCCGATTGGTACTTGGAGATAGGAAAGTGGATGAAAACTCTCCACTACAAAAAATACAACAGGATAAATTTTTATCCAGGAACACCAGCCAACTGGGTGAGAAATTGCTTTGAGATAGGAAATATACTTTGTATATATCCCAGCAAAAATCTCAAATCCAATCAATGTTAGGAAAGTTGTAAAGAGATATACTGAAGTTGTCAAAATAACAAACATATATATCAGGTTCCACTCAGCAACTATGGAATGGGATCCTGTTCTTGAATATATGCATCCAGTTTTCCATGTTATCAAGATGGGACTCACAAACCAACATATTTTACCAACCAGTCAAAAGGTTCTTAAAAATGCCCCCCAAGATATTATAAATATGATGGCATATAAAAGAGTAAAAGGATATAAGGAAATATTTGAACATGTAACTCAGATTATTACTGAGAAAGAAAAAATATGGATTTATCCATCTAAAGATCATATAATCTATTTCAATGCAAGGATTGCTACAAAGGAAGAAGATATATGTTATCTTGACCATTTACTATCCAGTATATTATCAAACCAAGTAAATGGATCAAAAGATATGGGAAAGGAACTGTGCAAGATACTTTAAGACTACAGTGACCACCACTGTAAGTAATGTGTAGTTGAAGATATGAATCAAGCATCTCTCAACAATGAAGAATTCCCCGCGGAGTTCTTTGATTCGAAGATGGAAAAGTGATGTAGACAAAAGAAAATGGCCCTTTATCACTACTTTAATAAAACAATTTATTAAAGAAAAACTGTGGTCACTAGAAGATAGAAGATAGTACAAAGAAAGACTCTATGATTGTAACCACTCTCCCACTTGTGGTTAAAGGTGGAGGACAAATTCAAAAAGAGAAGGCCTCCCAACAAAAGATAGTGGAAAATCGGTGGAGATAAGACTATTTAGCTACCTAACAAAAGAAGATGGAATGCACCTGTCAAGATGAGATTCCCAAAAGCTTCTATAAAAGCAGGCAAGAAGAAGAAGGAAGGCATCGAATTTGGGAATAAGCTCATAATACTCTGAATATCAGAAAAATCTCTTTGTAATCTGTATACACCACTTGTATTCAAAAAAACTTTGTATTGGAAACTACCATGTTGCAGAATAACTAGATCAAATGACAATTGGATCCTCGTAAAGTTAATATTGTACTTTCACGAACATTTTCTAGGATTTCATAGGAAGTCAAACTCCTTTTTTGCTATATAAATTTTAACTAGGAGTACTCAATTATTGTGCCTAGACGTTGTATTGAAATGCTACAATTTTTAATACACCTTGATTTTTATGGGATCTCCCACACATTGACTTTCAATTTCTCTTCCAGTAAAGTGAAGAGAAAATGATATTTGAAGTATTGAGTTTAGGATAGAACTTATTCGTCTTGTATTGTGCTCACACTTTCAAGGTTGTGTTTGTAACTACTTTGGATGCCGGAGTAGAATGGTGAAGGTTTTTGTAATCATTTTATTATTATTTATCGAGTTGATCTCATTTTTAGTGATGGTGCTGCTACTCTGGTCTTAGTAAGTGGAGAGAAAGCTCTTGAGCTTGGTCTACAAGTGATTGCAAAGATCATGGGATATGCGGATGCTACTCAAGTAATGTTCATATACATATCTGGAGATCTCAACAAGTAGTATGGTTTGGTTGGTTCTCTCTTGAAGAAGAAAACATGAAGGAATTAGATGATCAAATTTTCTACTTTAAATATGTTTAATTGTTGAGTTTAATGTTTGACTGGAACACTTTGCAGGCACCAGAATTGTTTACAACTGCTCCAGCCATTGCCATTCCGAAAGCTATATCAAATGCTGGCCTAGAATCTTCTCAAATTGATTTTTATGAAATCAACGAGGCTTTCACGATATGCCTTCAACCATAGTCCTTTTAACGTAGCAACTAGTTTGCTATTATAAGTTTATCATATTGAACACATGGAACATGCAGGTTGTGGCTCTAGCAAACCAGAAGTTGTTGGGACTTAATATCTTTTGATATTGCAAAATTTTATTCTAGGGCATTTTTTTTTAACTAGCTGATAACACAATATATTGTATACGATGGAAAAGGTCAAGGTAATTGTGTTTCTTTTTACTTGTAAGATATTTGTTAAGTTTTTGTTATATAATTATATTTATCTTTTATTTTCATGTTGTATACTTGAAGTCAACTAAAAAAGCTTCTAAGAGTTCTAAACGACGAACAATTCAAGAGACCAATAAAAGACTAAGAGTTTCTAGTGAAGCAGAAAATACTATATCTAATCCAATTATCGATAAGCAAAACCCATCGCCAGCAAATGCAAATGCTCCGAAGAAGAAGAAGGGTCCAACCCAAGTGAAAATGGTTCCTGGATATAAATATACGAAAATGGATCTTGAATTTAATGAATTCGGGCAAGTAGTTGGCTGTAACTCCGATAAATTTGCTAGCACTGTTGGAGCCATGGTACGAGAACATGTACCTATTACAATTAAAGATTAGCCTTCGATGGATGATAAAAAAAAGAACTTTGGACTTTCATACAGGTATATTTCTTAACTAACTTTTTAAGATTGTTTGTTGTTTTTATGGAGGAAGCACCTGGGGAAAGAAAAGCAAAAGAAGCAAAGGAGGAAGAAAGCAACGGACCTGACTAATTTCGAATTCAAAAATGGTGTCGTAGCAACTTATCGAAACAATGTCGTTTTACTTTTATTTTTTGTAATAAGCTAGAAACCTTTTTTTTAGATGTTATCAGTTGGAAAACACGCTTCTTACTGGTAGTATATCTACCTCCATGTGCATAGGTGAAAGAAGCTTTTGAGGAAAATGCAGTCAAATTTGTTGAAGCTTTCAACAGTATTTCTCCCCAATTCCTTCTTATTTTCTCTGTTTATTCTCTTGCCCATTCTATTTTGCTTTTAATTTGTGGAAATATAGCATCTGACCCAGCTGATTTCAGTTCATCCTTGAGCTACGGTTGTGAGAGGTTACAGGTGGAACTCCAACCGTGACAAATTGGTATTAGAGCAGGCGTACTATATTGGGTGGTAGAAATTATGGAAACAAGGGCAAAGGCAGTTGATGAACATATGAAGAAATTAGATATGGGAGTAGCTGATTTGGGTACAACTTTTAAAGTTGTTACTAGTAGGCTTGAGAACAAGCTCGAAGCCACAGAGAAATCTCTCCAAATACTGGGTCATAAGCAGGAGAGAATTGAGGATGTTGTGCTGGATTTGAACCAAAAGTACGAGAAGGTTGTTGCATTTATGGCTGATATTTCTACTAACTTGAAAACCCAGCAGAAGAACAAAGGGATAGAGGAATCTATGGGTGATTTAAAGTCTGGAAGTGTGACTCATACACCAGGTAATAGTAGTAATGAGGCTAGTGTTATCACTAGAGGTGAATGGAAGGAGAACATTAGGCCACCTAAAATCGATTTCCCTCATTTTGAAGAAGAACCTAGAGGATGGTTGAGAAAGGCCAGGAAATATTTTCAACTACACCAAATACCAGATGAACTCAAAGTGGGTGTGGCAGAAATGTATTTGAAAGGGAAGGCTGACATTTGGTTTGATGGATTCATAACCAGTCACCCAAGGGCTAGTTGAAATCTATTTTCTAAGGAACTATACAAGAGGTTTGCAGGAACCACTGGAGAAGAAATAGTGGAAATCTTCAGCAAGATAAATCAAACTGGTTCCATAGATGAATATAAAGAGAAATCCGAAGAGGTCAAATGACATATAATGTCAGCCCTACCACATGTCCCTGAATCTTATTATATTTCTGTGTTTACTAGTGGGTTAAGAGGGGAGATTAAGTATATGGTGAAGATGATGAAACAAACACCCTGGCTAAAGCTTTTGAAGTAGCTAGCTTGCAGGAATCCACCATTCAAGCTATCAACAAATACTAAAAACCTAGGAATTTCACTCCTAACAAGTGGAACCCTTACCTCCCAAAACCACCTGAAGAAATCAAACCCAAAGACCCATGGTAAAAAACTAATAAACCACTAAATAACTATAAAACTATCATACTCACTGATTTCCA
The DNA here is from genome assembly GCA_019395295.1 of Osmanthus fragrans. Taxonomy (NCBI): domain Eukaryota; kingdom Viridiplantae; phylum Streptophyta; class Magnoliopsida; order Lamiales; family Oleaceae; genus Osmanthus; species Osmanthus fragrans. The sequence continues at coordinate 19,232,177 of CM033344.1, read as the reverse complement.
AACCAAGAAGAACTTGGGGTTGTGCTACAAATGTGACGAGAAATACACTGTAGGACATGTGTGTAATAATAGAGCATTAAATTTCATATTGATGGATGAAGAGGATGAGGGTAATTAAAAAAGAAAAGGGAATCTGAATCTGATGAAGAGGAAGTTATGGAGATATCTATCAGTACCTTGGCTGGGAATCCAAGGCATAAAACTATCAGAATTCCTGGAATTTTAAACGGGAGAAGGATATCTATCTTAGTATATAGTGGAAGCACTCATAGCTTCGTAGATGAGAGGCTAGCTAAAGAGTTGAACTACACTATGGAAGAGACTAAAACCATGACAGTAAGAGTGGCTAATGGTGAAAAGCTAAAGAGTAAAGCTTTGGTTCAACCTCTGATTTGGAAGGTGCACAACTGGGAGTTCCAGTATAAGATGAGAACCTTGAAGTTAGGAGGCAGTGATATGGTGCTAGGAATTAACTGGATGAGTCAATTTGGGCCTATCATATTTGACTTCAAACAGGGATATGTTCAGTTCAAACATAAGCAGGAGGAAATAACATTAAGAAATAAAAATACAGAACCTCAGGTGATGATGATGGAGGTGGAAGAAGTACGAAAATTATTTACAAGACAACAATATGGAGTTGTTGGGCAATTGTATTCCATACTAAGAAAGAATGAGAGGAAATCCCAGGTCAAATCACTGAAGTTGTTAATCAGTTTCCTGTGGTATTTGAGGAGCCAACAGGGCTGCCAGCCCCTCGAACTCATGATCACCACATACCTCTGAAAGAGGGTGCTCAACCCTTCAAGATAAGGCCATATAGATGCCCATTCATCCAAAAAACAGAGATTGAGAAACTAGTCAAAGAGATGCTGGATAGTGGCATAATTAGGCACAACAATAGCCCATTTGCTTCACCAGTCCTCTTAGTCAAAAAGAAAGATGGGTCATGGCGATTTTGTGTAGATTACAGACAATTAAATAACCTTACTATCAAAGATAAGTTTCTCATGCCTCTAATTGATGAACTTTTGGATGAGCTTGATGGATCCAAATTCTATTCTAAGATTGATCTCAGGGCAGGATACCACCAAATTAGGGTTACAGAGGCTGACATCTATAAGACCGCTTTTAAAATGCACCAAGGCCTATATGAATTTAAAGTAATGTCTTTTGGCCTCACCAATGCACCTGCTACTTTTCAGAGCCTCATGAATGAGGTGTTTAAGAATTAGTTGAGGGATTATGTATTGGTGTTTTTTATGACATTATGGTTTACAGTCAAGACCTAACCTTCCATTGCTACCATCTCAGATCAGTACTTGAAATTTTATAGAAGCACCAGTTATATGCCAAGAGATCTAAGTGCAACTTTGGACAAAGACAAGTGGAGTATTTAGGGCATATTATCAATCAAAATGAGGTGGCAGCAAACCTTATCAAAGTTGAAGCAATGAGGCAGTGGACTAAACCAATGAACATCAAGCAATTAAAGGAGTTTCTAGGACTCACAGGTTACTATAGAAAGTTTGTCAAAGGCTATGGAATCATAGCCAAACCTCTCACTAACTTGCTTAAGAAAAATAATTTCCATTGGTCAAATGCAGCAGATTCAGCTTTTGTGTCATTGAAAGAAGCAATGAGTTCCACCCCAGTGTTGGCTCTCCTCGATTTTAGCCAACCTTTCATAATAGAAACTGATGCTTGTCAAAGTGGCGTAGGAGCTATGTTAATGCAAGGTAGAAGTCCTTTAGCTTATTTAAGTAAGACAGTGGGAGTCAAGAACCAGGGACTATCTATTTATGAGAAAGAGTTACTATCCTTAGTAACTGTAGTATGTAAGTGGAGACAATATCTAGAGGGTCACCACTTTGTGGTAAAGACTGACCACCAATCCCTTAAGTACCTACTTGAACAAAGGATCACTACCCCACTCCAACAAAAGTGGCTCACCAAACTCCTTGGCCTTAGCTATGAAATTGTTTATAAAAGAGGAGTGGATAATGTTGTGGCAAATGAACTTTCAAGGAGGCACGATGAGAGTCCGAAATGTTCAGGTATATCAGTAGTCACCCCTGCCTGGATTGAAGAAGTTATTGGAAGTTATATGGAGGATAAGGAAGCAGAGGAGAAGATCCATTCATTGTTACTAAATCCAAAATCTGAACTTGACTTCACTTATGAAAATGGATTGTTGAAGCATAAAGGAAAAATATATATTGGAGCTGGAAGAAACATCAGATCTAAACTAATTTAGAACCTACATGGTTCACCAGAAGGAGGCCATTCGGGTATTCATAGTAGCCTTTATAGAGCGAAACAACAATTTTGTTGGCCAAGAATGAACCAGGAGATTAGACAGGTGGTGCTACAGTGTGAAGTTTGTCAAAGGTGTAAGGGAGAACACGTACCTTACCCAGGTCTGCTACAGCCCTTGCCTCAACCTTGCTGATGTGATCCAGGCGTCGAGTCCAATGAAGCCAAGCCCGGACCAAGATCCGTTGTTTATCAAAGGAGGTCTAATGACGCGATCAAGGGAAAAACGGATAAATCAAGAAATGGGACTACTTGTGCAAGTAACGATGGACGACATCATGATCTACACGCAATAAGAGACAAGTTTTATGTTGGGGTCGAGGTCGAAAACCCACTGGATCAACAAGATACAAGCAATCGAAGAAGGAGGCCAACCGGACTTCTAAGCAACTGCTTAGAAGAAACGGTCAAGCGGTCGCTCAATCCTTACCGAAATTTCAAGGCAGACAAAATGTCCTTCCAAGCGACCACTTGGAAAACAACTAAGCGATCTCTTAGAACAAATCTGAAGACGAGTTTTCTATTTTTGGCGAAAATTCTAGTTTCCTTAAAATTCTACTTTTATTGATGTTTTACTATGTTTGAGAGATTATGCACGAAGTTTATAGGATTCCTAGCATTAGTATAAATAATTTATTTTATCATTATTGTAGAACCTTTTGACAAATTATCAATTAAAGTGAGGCTATTTGCTTTCAATCTTGTTATTCTTAGAACATCGCGAACTTATGAAGATCTTCTTGTGACGCTCAACATCGAGTGAAGATCATGGGTTTTGTAATCAAGAGGTCTATCAAGCATCGTTCTTGTTGGGTTGCTTGATTCAATATTCTTGGTTGAATCTTTAAACCGGGATTATCTTTAGGCTTTCTTGGGTTTTCAATCTTGTTGCGGGGTTGCGTAGTGTTCGTTGCTAGTGGTTCTCATCATCTACACTTATAGAGTCACATCAGTATGGACTTCATTGAGGGATTACCTAATTCATGGGGAAGAAACACCATCTTGGTGATGGTAGATAGATTTACAAAATATGGACATTTTATGGCCATTATGCATCCTTTTACAGCTTCATCAGTGGCAAAACTCTTCCTTGACAATATCTACAAGTTACATGGGATGCCTCAAAGTATAATCTCTGATAGAGACAAGATCTTCACTAGCAAATTATGGCAGGAACTATTCCATCTGTTAGGTACTAAACTTCATTTCAGCTCTGCCTACCACCCTTAAACAGATGGGCAAACTGAACGGGTCAACCAATGCTTGGAGATGTATTTAAGGTGTATGGTTTACCATCACCCTAAAGAGTGGGAAAAGTGGTTGAACTTGTCTGAGTAGTGGTACAATACCACATATCATACTGCTATTCGAATGACCACGTTTGAAGCTTTATATGGAATGAAGCCTCCTTAATTGGCACTAGGGCCCTATCAACAGTATAATGTAGCTGCAGTAGATGAATTGCTCCAAGAAAGGTACAAAATGGACCAACTACTAAAAGAGAATCTATCACAGGCAAAGGCTCGAATGAAACACTACGCTAATCAGAACCAAACAGAACGGTCCTTCGAGAAAGGGGATTGGGTTTTCTTAAGTTACATCCTTATGCCCAACAGTTAGTAGAACGTAGACCTCATCATAAGCTTGGTGCTAAATACTTTGGTCCGTATCAGATTGTCAAGAGGATTGGAAAAGTGGCTTATCAGTTGGCCTTACCTGAGGGCTCAAAGATTCATCCAGTATTCCATGTGTCCTTGTTGAAAAACAGCTTGGAGATAACATTATACCTGTATTGCAATTACCAGAAAGAAACCTTGCCTCACAACAAGATACTCAACCTCTTTCTATTTTGCAATCTAGAGTGGTACAACGCAAGAATCAGTTGGCAGTACAGTGGCTTATATATGGTCAGATTCATTACCAGAAAATGCGACTTGGGAAGATGCAGATTGGATCAAAACCCACTTTCCTATTTTTGGATCTTGGGGACAAGATCAAGGTGAGGGGAAGGGTTGTTATGGAGGAAGCAACTGGGGAAAGAAAAGCAAAAGGAGCAAAGGAGGAAGAAGGCAACGGACCTAACTGATTTCGAATTCTAAAATGGTGTCGTGGCAACTTATCGAAACAGTGTCATTTTACTTTTATTTTTTGTAATAAGCTAGAAATTTTTTTTATATGCTATCAGTTGGAAAGCACGCTTCTTATTGGTAGTATATCTACCTCCATGTGTGTAGGTGAAAGCAGCTTTTGAGGAAAATTCAATAAAATTTGTTGAAGCTTTCAACAGTATTTCTCTCCCCTTCCTTTTTAATTTCTCTGTTTATTCTCTTCCCCATTTTGCTTTGCCTTTAATTTGTGGAAATATAACAGTTGACCCAGCTGATTTCAGTTCATTCTTGAGCTACGGTTGTGAGAGGTTACAGGTGGAACTCCAACCGTGACAGTTGTATCATTTTCCTTTTTATCGACACCATTCTTTCAAGTCTTAAATTATATGTGTGTACAAATGCAGCAAAGGTTCAATGTTAGTGATTGTCATCAAAAAATGACATTTCAATGTATGGAAAAATATTGGAGGACATTTAAATCAAGACTGAGAAAACAAATCATAACTAAAATAACATCATCTGTTAATAGAACACAAACAATTGCCCTCCTTAGACCAAAGAATGTAAATTCTGAAGAAGCATGTGAGAAATTTGTCAAAGATACTCTTTCTGCTGACTTCAAAGTAAGAAATATTTGTTTATTAAGCTTACATTTTTATTTAATTATTGAATTTATTTTTATTTTATTGTTTTCTTATTAGGAAAAAAGTTCCAGATTTAGGAAAATGAGAACGGATCAAAAGCTTCTTCACACTTTGGGTCGAAAGGGTTATCCACTTACAACTCATGAAATGGTACAATTACACACCTTTCTTGTTTGGTCAGGAATTGAGTTTCATTTCTTATGAGTTATAGGTACTACAAACCATCGTTGATTTCCTTCAAGTAGTCATTATGTAAGTATTGGATTTATATTGCAGAGAAAAAAAATTCGGATATAAAATGGTTAAAAACTAGAGTATGGATGCATGGGCATATTAGAAATGATGGAAAATCGATAAATGAAGCAGTTTCCATAACTTTGGTACTTGTATTCTTTCAATGTTTATGATTTATTATATGTATTTAATTTGAGTTCCTAAGTGCATAAAAAGGATAGAAGATTGTGCCCAATCAATTTTTGATACATCAGGAGAAAATTTCATCCGCAATGATGCTGTTGCTCGAGTTTTTGGTCATGAACGTCATGGAAGAGTTATAGGACTTAGATTTGGAGTTGCACCATCAAAAGTGGATGGACAAATTCAAGGTAATGTGAGAGTGAGAGAACTTGAAAAAAAGGTTGGAGCACTAGAAGAAAATGTTGAAACACTTCTTAAGTTATCTCAACAGGTTATAAACTTTTCCCATTATATATTGATGAGATCCCAGTTGGAGGAATCTCATGGAACTCGCGGAATGAATTGAAAACGTCAAAAAATCCCAAATTCGAGTTGTAGACTATAGGATCTCAACCCGCAAATTATTGAACCAAGCAACCAAACAAGAATGAAGTTTGAAAGACCTCTTGATTACAAAACCAACGAACCTCTATTTGCGAACACCACAAAGGGTGCCTAATCCTTTGATAAGTTCTAGGTTTGAACATCACAAATATATCAAAATATTTAATAAGTTCGAAAGTTCATTAAAGAACCATGGAGAGAAAAGTCTCAATTTTTATTCATAATCAATAGCTTGTTCAATACAATGAAATAATAAACTATTTATATTGAAAACCTAGAAAATAATTAAAAACAGAATTTAAAGAGTCTTAAAATAACAAAAGTTGCCAAAATTAAGAATTATAGTGAAACATGAAAACTCGCTCAAATAGAAAATAATCGTCCAAAAATAACCCTATGCCGGATCATATCATCCACTCTCTTCGAAAGGATTTGACCTTGAATCCGAACCCAAGTTGTAGTCTTTACTCCCAATCATGTCAAGAATATGGAACGACCCATCTCCTCTAGGATGCAATTTGGACCTCCTCTGAATTCGGACCCACCTCTTTTGTAAAAACTTCCAATAACCAACACGTAAATCAAAGTGTGCTCATCCTAATGACTTCCTTTTGCAACTTTGAGATGTTACAAAGACTGAGTAACCGTGCTTCCTCCATGTCTTACCCCGCCTAGGTGTTTGTAACAATGACACTGCAAATGGACTCACGTCTCCCATCATGTCACATTGGTACTTCAACCCACTGCCTATGAATTCCGTCGTTAACAACTCCTTTACCTTTTCAGGGATCACAAAGTCAATCTTAGGTAATAAAGTCAAACTGGGATAGGCAATAAGTTTGCCTTCATGGATCAAGTTTCCAAAACCCTACAAAGCATAAATAGCCAAACTAGAGAAAGAATTGTTAGTACTCACTAAAGTCCTCTCAACTTCACTCTCATTTTCTTACAAGCTCTCTTCTAACTTTTCTTTTTCCTCTAAAGACTTTCTCTCTCTTTTTCCTCTTGTGGTTCCACTTCATTCTTTGCCACCTCTCCACTCTCATTTTCACTCTTTATTTCCTTTCTCACATGTGGCTCCACTCTTTTTTCTTCACACTTAGCTACCTCACAATCTTCTCTCTTTTTTCTCACTTGCTCTTTGGTATGATCATTTTGAGAATTAATCATGTCACGAAACTTTGAAAATTCTAGTTTATAAGCCAAACTAGTTAGCTTATTTAACATACTACTATCATGCTTCACAATAAGTATTTTACCCCTCATTGAATTGTCAACTTCACCACACCTTCTAGGATCCTCTTAAAACCTTCTTTCATGCATATCTCTCCTATACCCATAATAGGGATTAGGTGCATATCATTTCCTTATAATATTCTTCAACTCACCCCAAGATTCAATGGGTCTCTCATAATTTCTCCGCCTAGATGTTGTCAACTGATCCCACCAAATTATAGCATAATCTACAAATTGAGTTACAGCCTGTTGGGAATTTATTTAAACATGCACAGCTGAAAAATAACAATTTTCAATTCCCACCAAGGATCTACTTTGCGTTTAGATAGAAATTGTGATATAGATTTTACCTTTTACAAAATCTGCAAACTCCTTTGCTATTCCTTCTTCTTCAGCAATCCTGATCTACCTCCCACAGCTATCCAATTGTCCAACCTCCAATGGTATCCACACAGAGAACAATGTAGAGAGAAAAACTAGGGTTTTATTTCTTGTACTAGCAAGTAGAATAATAAAAAATCTCTACCACTTTAAAACCCTAGCAACTTATTTATATAAGCTCAAACGGGCTTGGCCCGTCCCTTAAAGTTAACCCAGTCCAATATTTAATTAATCCAATTAATTAAATCCGGTCCATGAATTAATTAATCTTATTATTTAATTTGGGCCTATTAATAAGTAACCCAATTAATTAATTATCCAACGATTGTCAATTAATTAATTGGTAACTCTCAATCTTCCAATTCTCATTTTGTGTGTGACCCATTAGATTCCCAATCACGATGCCTAACAACGTGAATTATTATTTTGATCTAATCAAAATCGATAAATCAAAACACCCTTTTGATTTAATACTAATTCACATCCGTCGTCCCAGATTGACATCTAGCAATGTGTCAGGACAATACATGCGATGGGAAATGTCACGTGGTATAACAAAACCAAACTCGTTCGTTTATCATGAAACTATAATCCCTTGGTCAAGGATTTCATTATCAACTTAATTGGATGAAATGTAGATCACAAACTCTTACTATCTAAGAGCGACGAATCCTCTATTGATCATTCACAACCTTCATATGATTCTTGACATACCCGAACGACACCGTATTAGCGGCCCTTGATAGAGCAACTTCCAGTATCACCAAAGTATGACTGTCCCCACATAAGATACTATGATAACCTCAAGTCGAAGGATCAATTCCACTACCGAACATTGGAGATTAACCACTGACACTCAGATAGCTATCCATGTGGAATCTCCCCAGCGGGTCTCCAACGTTTTGTTCTATAACAAAACATTCATGTGTTCATTTAAGTGTCACTACACTTTAGCTTGTGAGATCAGCTACTTACTTCATAAGTAAGAAAGGCCACAGTGATGGTCTATCCGTAATAACGATATCTGTATCTCATTCTTACTTACGACCATAGGTTGTTTAAGATTCAATCAAACGTAATTTGTATCTCACAATCACAACTCCTTGTAATTAACAAACTACTGAAACTTGAATCTACGGACTCTATTATTTAATATCATTCATCAGAATATCAATTTAAATAAACAATAGATCTTGCCAAGATAAATGCATTAAACATATTAAAAAAGTGTTTACAACCTAAATCGATTGGACCTAGGGCATAACACTTACAAAGCTAACTTTATCTTTCCTCTCCTCAGAGTAGTTATGGCCATCAAATATGAGGTCCACATTTTCTTCACATGCCAAGTATGCCTCCAGATCACTCCTTGCTTTGAATGAAGGAATTGTTGTCTTGTTATTACTCATACTCCTATTTACATCATCTCCAAAGTTATTCCTACTCTTTCGTTCAAACTTACCACATTTATTCCTCATCTTACCCATTTCACCTACCATTGATGCATTCTCATCCAAATTACTACCATACATATAATCATCATATAACTTCCTCCTAAGCTCTTTCCTACCCGATCTCCTTGCATTTGAGTGTCCTTTATGACTATTTGACATTGATGTCTCTAACCTACCAAACATTTCAGTCACATCCCCAAGCAATCTTTCAAACTGTCAGATCAACTCATTTGACATCCTAACTTCTAAAATATTTCTGCCTCACTTTTATTTTCTCGTGTATCACTCAATTCTTGTGGTATTCAGATCGGTTGTGATTGAGTTTTGTAATCAAGAATACTCAGGAAATAAGAAAAAGGATTTGATGAAATTTCGAATGAGAATTCTTTTAATTCAAGAAAATGGTTCTTAAATTTTTGGATTGAAATGAACACGACAAATTTTTGGATTTAGACAAGATAGTATGATATTGACAATTTTCAGAATTAACAATTTTTTTTACTCAAAAACAGAAAATTGAAAATTGCTGAAAATTCCCTAAATTAAATAATAATAAAAAATTCGGAATTTTTTTTCGAATTTTTTTTATTCGAGAATTCGACTACAAGTCCAACTAAATAAACGAAAACTGATTTGGACTCTTAAATGGTCCAAAAAATAACTTGACTCTTTTTTTGTAATTTTTTTGGATCTAAACTAAAAAATTATTATTAGATACAAGAATACGAAGAACAAAACAAAAGAAGAAAAAAATATAGAATCTGAATCTGGAGCACGAGCTCTGATACCACTTGATGGGATCCCGGTTGGGGAAATCTCATGGAACTCGCGGAATGAATTGAAAACGTTGGGAAAGCCCAAATTCAGGTTGTAGACGATAGGATCTTGACCCGCAAATTATTGAACCAAACAACCAAACAAGAATGAAGTTTGAAAGACCTCTTGATTACAAAACCAACGAATCTCGATTTGCAAATGCCACAAAAGGTGTCAAATCATTTGATAAGTTCTAGGTTTGAACGTCACAAATATATTAAAATATTTGATAAGTTCGAAAGTTCATTGAAGAACCATGGAGAGAAAAGTCTCAATTTTTATTCATAATCAGTAGCTTGTTCAATACAATGAAATAATAAACTATTTATATTGAAAACCTAGAAAATAATTAAAAACGGAATTTTAAAAGTCCAAAAATAACAAAAGTTGCCAAAATTAAAAATTATAGTGAAAAATGGAAACTCGCTCAAATAGAAAATAATCGTTCAAAAATAACCCTATGCCAGATCATATATATATATATATATATATATATATACACACACACACACACACACACACACACAATGATAATATAACTTAATATGTAGAATAACTTTTTAATTTTTGTATCATTCATAGAATCTAAACAAGAATGTAGACGACATTAGTTCACGTGCTTTTACTCCTCAGGTTTTTGTATCTTACATATTGATTTTGTATTTAGAGGGTGTTTGGTGGGAATTAAAATCAGATTTTTAGTAGATTGTGATAAAAGTTTTTGAAATGTATGGTTAAAAAGTTGTGGGACCCAAGAAAGATGTGGTTGATATTGATTGTTTGACTTTGACATAGATTAAAATCGAATTTTAATCTAAAACAAACAGACTCTTAATATAAATTTAGAATATAGCATACTAATTTACATTACTTTGATTTTGTAGTCACAAGAAGGAAGTGGTATCGGGGTATTGCACATATGAAAAATGCAAGGTGTCAACTATTGCATTGGTACACTTTGGAAGAGGAAGAAATTGTAGTGGAATGGAGGATTGCATTAACAGACCCAAGTGCAAAGGTCCATCACGTACCACTTGGGCGAGATTGTTGGAAGATTTGGGTTGAGAAAGTGTATATGAGTCATTTGAACTTATATAGACCTACAGATGAATTTCAAGTGCTTAGTGAAGCCATGGGAAGTATTGTTGCATGGCCAAAGAGCAGTATTAGACTTATTTGACAAGGTATGTAATGCATTTATGCTTTTTTGTATTTCTGTGTGGAATATTTGTGCTTGAAAAATGTCACTTCATTAGCTTAGAAATGTTTGAAGTCAGCTTATCCTTATGGGATATTGTCTATGTACATTTCGTTAGTGTTATTTTTATGAGTACCTCATCTAATTCATTATGCATCAGCCGTTGAGTATAATAAACATAAATTTCCAACTTTCCCTTATATGTTTTAGCATATGGTGCAAATGGTTGCTTTTGTACGTGGAATAATTCATTTCAAGACTCAATCCTCATCAAACAAAAAAAACTTGGTGAAAGTCCTAGAATTTTAGCATGTAAGACGATTTTACATTTTCCGTTTCAATGTCTATGAAGTTCGATTATTTTCCTTCGAAATGATGAAATTTGATATAGTTTGCAGAATCTAATGGAATTTATGATGGTGTTGGAGAATTGTTTCAGGGATGAAAGTGGTTGGTTAATGCTATCTTCCGAGCTGTTTTGTACAACCTGGTGAAAGTCCTTTATAGAAGTTTCCAAGCTCAACTAATCAATTGTCAGATGGCTAATCTAGAGATTCATGACCTTATTTTTTAACCAGGAATCAAGTTTTTGTAACTCATATCAAACCCGTATATTGTAATTGTGAGATGAATTACAATAGTTATTTTTGTATAAAGTAATGAAAATGCAAAGTTGTCACATGCGGGTTTTATGTTTATTTTGTATGGTTTACATGAAATTATTATCAAATTTCAGGCCCAAAAAATTATTTTTAATTTTGTTGGTTTATTTGAAATTTGTTGTATACCTATACAAGAAGTGCACAATTTAAAAAAAAAAAAAAAAAAAAAGAAGAAGCTTAAATTGACATACGGCAACGGTCAGAGAATGTTGCCAAAAATTGCTAAAAAGTCTTTTGCAATGTTCACTAAATGTTGCCGAAAAGTATTTTGCAACGTTCGGCAAGTGTTGCTAAAACGTCTTTTGCAACGTTCGACGAATGTTGCTAAAACGTCTTTTGCAACAGTTGCCGCACGTTGTTGAAAAGTCTTTTGCCAGCAATGTTCTTAAGGGCCTCTTGCAACGGTCAATGAACGTTGCCGTATCTGAAGACCTACAGCAACATTGTATCCCACAACATTCACGCGAACGTTGCCGTAGGTAATAAGCAACATTTTTTGCACGTTGCAAAAGGCAATTTTTGTTGTACTTTGTTACAAATGGTATGACTAAAATGTATTGTGCTTTCATAGACAAGATTCTAAAAGTTCAAAATAAGAGCAATCCATGGTATGAAATATGTCGTAGGTGCAAAGAGTTTATCCAGAGGCACATAAAAGAACTTTTAAATGTACAATATGTGAAATTAAGGAAATAGCTTTTACTAGAAAATATTTGCTCAAGTTAATAATTTCATATGGTAATCAAGAATTTTATGTCACAATCTTTGATGTTACCGAATCTTTCATAGGATGTACTGCTACTAGATATGCTGAGGATATTTTCAATGTAAAATATAATTTACTTTTTGTGTTTTCAACATATGATATTGCTTCCAACTAAAATTAGGTGATTAACTTATCTTTGTAAAATATGTTTTGGTATATTCTCCATAGACCAACAAAAACAAATAGTGTGAATGTTATAAGAAGCCAATGTTGTCGGAAGATAAAGAATTTAAATTCTTGGTGAAAAGGGATGTGAAGAAAAGAGAAGAAAGAGCATGGAAGAAACTAAATAGCGAAGAAGTTTACAAGGTGGATGCAGAGAAGATTAAAGAAGAAAACCATCCAATCAAGAAACTAAAAATAGATGATTGAATATTAATTTAGATAAGAGAGTCACATATTATTTCGTTTTGAAATATCTACAAAGAACACACCTATTATTTTATGAATTTTAAATTTAATAAGAGAAATTTTTCGTGATATTTAAAATAAATTTGCTACATTATTAAAATTGTAACATTTGATTTCATATCAATTTGAAGCAAACACCATGTAATCTATCAAAAATGACTTTTGGGTAATTAAATAACAATTTCAAAAATTCTATCTTGTTAGATCCAATAATCCTATGTCGATTCCTAATGTCAATTAAAAGTCCCATTTACATAAATTATTATCATGAATGATTTTGTCAATTTTCGTATTTATTACTATGAAGGTACATTTATTTCAAGATTCCTTCAACTTTATTTCCATTAATTGGAACTCAATTCATTAATTCTCAGTTAACTTAGATTCATGTAGTACATTCCAAAATTCATTGTACTTTATTAATATGAAGTGGAACTTAATTTCATATCATCAATAAGGTTCATGTTCATGTATTTAAGAGGAACTCAATGTGTGTGTTTGCGCACACGCTCATGCATTTATTATATGCATGTGCATATACAGTAAGCTTGTGTGCATATACAGTACGATCATGCATATACAGTAATGACATACTGTGCATCAACGGTAATGTGCTACATATGGTATGATGATATTGGATGAAGTGTGTTGGCAAAACTTTTTGGGTGAAGTGGTTCCCACAGGTAGATGTAAAAGTTCATCTTTTTGACATATTGTATATGCATAAACCTATCGTATATACATGAGCATACTGTATATGCATGAGCGTAGCATATATACACACACCAACCTCATCGGATACACAATACTCACCAGGGCCGACCTTGAGAATTTTGAGGCCCTTAAACTTAAATATTTTTGCAAGCGTAAAAATGCTTAAATATTTAAATAAATAATCAATTTATATTGTAAATGAAGACTTGGTTCAATTCAAAAGATAGAATTGCAAAAAAAGTTATCTCGACAACTCGAGAGGATAACATAATATTTAGCAGAATTATCCCATTTGTGAAAAAAAATACTGTCATGTAAATAGTAATCTTCAAAATTATTAACTGAAAAAGCTCAAGTGTAGTGCAATTTAGAAATCATTAGAAAGTTTCAAGAATCATAATTTGAAGTGCTGAGAATATTCTGGGGATGACACGTAAAGAGAAAATGATTTTCGGTTATAAAAAGTGCAAAATTTAGGGACTAGATTGCAAAATAGTGAGAAATGTATAATTTTAGAGCATGTTTGAACCCCATTTTTTATAAATAATGTATTTTGAAATAGCGTTTTGATAGAGAATGTGTAGTTAAAATTAAAGATTTTTTTTGAATTTGCGTGTCATATTATTTAATTGAAAAATATATGGTTGAAAAGAAGAGATAGGAAAATGTATTTTAAAAAAATGAAAATCAAACGAGTCTTTAGACGATAATGTGAAGAGTTATGATTATCTAGTGATTAAAAACGTAACTAGACTCTTATAATTTTGATTCATTTTTTTTTTTAATAAATTCGAAATTTTGAGGGATTAAGGTGAAAATAAGTTTCAAGGTCAATAATGTATTTGCATCAAATGTGTATTTATTAGAGGATCGAAATTATCCTACCAATATTGAACTCCTTCCGAAACTCTTAATAATTGGCACATTATAGACTCAAGAAAAAATTAATTTGGGTAAACCAAAATCAAGTTATAACTCATTAAAATAACTACTTGACGTGTAATATTCGTTTTTAAATTAAATCATATTACCATAACAATATTGGACTCGTTTGGTAGCTCGTAATTAATCATGTATATTAAATTTGAGAAAAAAATAATTTTGATAAGATTGTACTGAGTTAGAATCGACAAAAACAAAATTGTAGTTAAAATAATTTTAAATATATCTTTTAAATTTAGTAATTTAATTGGGCATCTACCATGAATTATTTTTCATTTTTGAGGCCCCCAAATGATTTGAGGCCTAGGCCATTGCCTAGTTGGCTTGGGCCTAGGGCTGACCCTGATACTCACCTTTTATATTTTCTTAACCAAATTAAGAAAAAATTTCCTCGAAAAGTTCTGCCAACACACTTATCCAACATCATTATACTATATATGCAACAAATTATCGTTTATGCACATATTCTTACCATATATGCACAACATCATATGTTGTATATGCATGAGCATGCCGTAAATGCACATACCAACCTCACCATATATGCAAGACTCACCTTTTATGTTTTCTTAACAAAATTTTAAAATTCTTTACCCAAAATGTTCTGCCAACACACTTCATCCAACATTATCATACCGTATATGCAACTGTTGGGTTTTGATACCCAATAATCCCTCGAGCAATGATGTAAACTCGGTTAATTTATTCAATCGGCATCGACCAATAACTGAACGTTGGATTGTCACCACTGTTGAAATGCCACGACTCTAGAATTTATTTGGGTCATTCGAAGTAGCCTAATTAATTAGAGCTGCTCATGATCCGTTCTCCACCTACTTGGACGGCTCACTAATTGGTGGCCCATTTATCTTGTAGCCCACCATTTGGTACTATTTGGGCCATTGACCCAATTACTTGACCTAACCTAACTTACCTAATTTACTTGGACTTGGACTATATGAATCATTCGGTCTCTCTCATTCTCCAGACCGACGCCGTGAGTTTCTCTTCTTCTCTATGGTTTTTCTCTTCGTGCCTTCTTGCTACTGTGGCTTCTGTTGTGTGCAACCCATATTACCTTCTTCTCTTTGTAAGTATCCCTGTGTGGGTATGATTGTGGGTACCATTAGTAGCAACCGTAGGTGGAGAATAGTTGGTGGAAAGGATCGATTGGTGATTCTCGGTAGTGCCAATCAGTTGGAGCAAACTGAGCCCGGTAAAGCCTTGGTGGCGGTGCTATATTTCTCTACAAATGGTATCAGTGCATGGGTTTGAGTGATTAAGGAAGAAACCGACTGGAACGAAGAAGCCGTGCACAATTTTCCTATTGGCCGAAACTTATACCTCGTTTCCCAGCCAATCTAGGCATGACCCAGTGAAACCAAGACCGGTTTTGGACTCTACAGGTCGTGGGCTCCATCCTTAGGCGAAAGATTCATCCAAAAATCGTGAGAAACAATCAATATCTAAAAAGGGGCCAAACCGAAAATCTTCGAATTCTGGCCAAAGTATAACTCCGGTGGAAGAACGGAGACCGATCCTAGACTCAGCAAGTAGAGGCGCCTCCAGCAGTGAGGCGCGTTTTTTTGGCTCCGGGGACAGCGACAGCGCATGGGCAGTCCTTCGGTGAGCTTTTTTCAGGCAAAATTCTTATTTTTACCTGTTGAACGTACTGATAATATATGTTTAGTGTTTCAGGTCACGCAGGAAAATTTGGACGATTTTACCCCTGGTACTTGTCTGCTTCTTGTCTGACTGCAGTGATAACTTCGTGGCTGACTGCAATGGTACATTTGCTGAATCTTTAGGACAAATAGTGGTGGCCGTAAAGCAGCAGATTCGCATCTCTTGTAATTCACCGATTCAGATACGTCCGCTCTGGTAAATTGCTTATCTTGTTAATTTCAGCACTAGTGCGTCATCGTGTGGGGTGACAATAGAATTGTGGTTACCGTGAAAGAGTAACATTGTTTGTGCTAGAAATTAGGATTATTTGCTCTTGATTGGTTGCATTTGAGAATTTAGTTTTGATAAATTAGCTTATTGATCTTTGTGATATAATTGTCGCTATTTGGAACCCTCTGTGATTGGATATACCTATTTTGTTGCATTCGTAATTTCGGTACATTGTTCTTCCGTTAGAATACCTAGACCTTACCTGTTCGAACATTATCTTGATCTAAGATCACGAGTCTTACGAAACCCTAAGAATTTAGAACGAAATATATTGTATGTGACCTTAGGACTACTTTGTGTGGTTGTGTTTATAATTCTGTGTTTTTTGATTAACTCATAAAATGACGAGTCACAACTTTGATTTGGGAATCTTTAACGGAAAAGGTGATTTTTCAATATGGCAACAAAAAATGAAAGGTATTTTGGTCCAACAAAACGTTGCAAAAGTCATTGAAGGCAATTTTTCAGCTGATTTTTCAAAAGAACAAAAAGAAGAAGCCGATGAGCTTGCTTATACTTCTATAATCTTACACTTGTCTGACGTTATTTTAATAAAGGTGGGTAAACTGAAAACCACCAAAGAACTTTGGCAAAAATTAGAAGACCTGTATTTGCTCAAGTCTACCCCGAATAAGCTTTATTTACTTGATCGTTTATTCAGTTTTAAAATGGATCATTCCAAGGATCTTGACGACATTTAGACGTTTTTAACAAACTTGTTCAAGACATTGTTAATTGTGGTGAGAAAGTGTCTGAAACTTACAAAGCTATAATCATGCTTAATTCTATGCCTAAATCATATAGAGAGGTCATAAATGTTATTAAGTGTGGTAGAGACACTTTGAAGCCTGAAATTGTCGCTGACTCACTTAGAAGTAAGGAAATGGAACTTAGAGCTAAAAAAGAAGATAAGAAGAGTGATGAGTTGCTTATGATGAGGAATATGATGAAATTTAAGCAAATGAATTTGGGTAGAGCTCAAGACAATAGTGACTCGAGTGATGAGGATTGTAAGAAGAAGGGCAAGGGATGAGACAAGTTTAGTGGTAGAAGGTGTTACAGTTGTGGTAAATCTGGACACTTTATTAGGGATTGCCCCAAGAAGAAGGATAAGCAGAAAGGTAGGATGAGAGATGAGGCGAATGTGGCTATGGGGTCGAGTGATGACCCTAGTGAGGTTTATTGAGTGTAACCTAGTTACTGCATGCATCTGTGTGTAATCCTTTTTTGCATGTGTATGAGTGCTTGATTATGTTGTATGTTGTATATTACACTTTCAATGTGTTTGATGTGTGTAATTGCATGAATTAAAGTGACTTGAATGCTTGGTGTATGTGTTTGCATGTATAGTGGGTTTGTGATGCATTAGCAGTAAGTGTGTTGGATGTCTATTGGTGAGGTGGAGTATAGATGCCTAGGGGTACATTGTGGTTTGTACCAGGGGATGCGAAGTGTGACATTTGGATCAAGAGTGGAGATGTGATCAAATGTCTGGAATCCTTTATCAGAAAGAGACCCTGATCAAGTGGAGTGTGAGAATGACACTTCTATCACTTCTGTTAGGTGGAGCCCCATTATCCACGTAGTTTGGGAGAAGAAATGTGGTGATAAAGGATTATCCCGAGAACTTAGGATCTATTGTGACTTACCAATTAGACATGAGTTGAGTGATTAGTCTAGTGAGCATGGTGGAGCGATGAGAGGAGATATGTGTTCCGAGGTGGGAGTAATACAGAATGGGATAGGATAAGTATGGTGAGATCTTTTTCGTGGGGTCATTTATGCATTTGTTGCATATGTGTTGGCTTGTTGATTAACTTGGTGTTAATCTGTTGTTCTGTGTGAACGTGCTTGAAAAAGATCTATGTGTTATCCTATAGTATATCGGCATCACATGTTTTATTTGCTCTTGACTGTTCACTGTAATTATCTGTTTCTACTTGGGTGTTCTTGACCTTAGCCCTGGTGAGTATACGAAGCAGGTATGATATGTGTTTCAAGTTGAAAACACGAGGTAAGGTCTATGAAACCAATTTTATTGGTTACCTTGATTGTGCAAGTATAAACTGTGTGTTTTGTTTGCTTGCAGGTTTATTGTGAATCAAGGTGGAAATTGTTGGGTTTTGATACCCAATAATCCCCCGAGCGATGATGTAAACTCGGTAAATTTATTCAGTCGGCATCAACCATATAACTGAACGTTGGATTGACACCACTATTGAAATGCCCCGACCCTAAAATTTATTTGGGTCATTCGAAGTAGCCTAATTAATTAGAGTTACTCATACCCGTTCTCCACCTACTTGAACGGCTCACTAATTGGTGGCCCATTTATCTTGTAGCCCACCATTTGGTACTATTTGGGCCATTAACCCAATTATTTGACCTAACCTAACTTACCTTATTTACTTGGACTTGGGCTATATGAATCATTCGGTCTCTCTCTTTCTCCAGACCGACGCCGTGAGTTTCTCTTCTTCTCTGTGGTTTTTCTCTTCGTGCTTTCTTGCTACTGTGGCTTCTATTGTGTGCAACCCATATTACCTTCTTCTCTTTATGAGTGTCCCTGTGTGAGTGTGATTATGGGTACCATTAGTAGCAATCATAGGTGGAGAATAGTTGGTGGAAAGGGTAAGTTGGTGATTCTCGATGGTGTCAATCAGTTGGAGCAAACTGAGCCCGGTTAAAGCCTTGGTGGCGGTTCTATATTTCTCTACAGCAACAAATTATCGTTTATGCACAACATGTCCTTGCCGTATATGCACAACATCACATACCATATATGCATAGCTTACTGTATATGCATGAGCATATTGTATATACACACGAGCATACCGTACATGCACACACCAACCTCACCGTATATGCAAGACTTGCCTTTTATGTTTCTCAACCAAATTTTAAAAATTCACCCAAAAAGTTCTGCCAACATACTTCAGCCAACATCATCTTCCATTACATGTATTCTCGCACTAACAGTTTTATATATATATATATATAGCATGTTTGAGTCTCAATTTATTGTAAGAATGCATATTAAAATAGTAAATTGATGGCGAACGTGTAGTTAAAAAAAAAAAGAAATTTTTGGATTTGTATGTAATATTATTTTATTAAAAATGTGTTATTGAAAAGAAGAGAGAAAAATGGCACGCATAGTGTACAAAGTGATTCTCATTTAATAAAAAGTTCATTCCACGTAAATAATTTTTGGTTTTGCTACATGTACATCCGGGATGACATCCCCCCTCACAATATGAGGGGCCATGATTATTTTATTGGAGCGTGGGCCCCCCTTCTTGTGAGGGGGATGTCATCCGGAATGTCATTCCGGATTTACAAATAGCAAAATCTAATAATTTTTATTAACTTTTTTTTTATATTCACGCACCTTCAAATATTACTTTTACAATAGTTATAAATTATTTCAGAAGAACGTATAACGCAAGTTCAATTCTGACTAGTAATAGTAAACATTTCCATTTTGATTCATTTTACATCAATTTATTTGGCCTTTTATTTTTTTGGTTACGTTTCATGCTTTTGGACAAAAATAATTAGTAGTAGCTAAAATTGACTTGCGTTCTTGCCATTCTATGTAATTACTCACATGTGCAAAATAAACTTTTATCAATTTGATGGTACAGGGTTCTATTTATTTATAAGAATCCTAGTGGTTCTGAATTGATAAAGATATATTAGAGCGTTGAAATTTGATTTGCGTTTAGCAATTTTGAGTTTGTGACCCGTGAAAATGGAAGTCATACTATGGTGATTGTTTGAGTTCAAATTTGATTTTAGATTGTTAATGGTAACAATTATTCGTATATGTTAATATTTGTTGATCACATTTTTTAAATTGGTAATGGCTACTTAATTTTTACACTTACCCGAGCATTCAAAAGTGAGTCTTTGGGGGGTCATGGAGAGGGAATTACTACTTAATTAATTTGGTTAAATATTAACAATTGTAGGATAATTCAATGTTGGAAGGCTAATGATGAAAACAAGTGAAAATTGATCAAAAATGACTAAAGAATAATAATTGTAAAAGTTTGAAGACTAAATTGAAAATCTCAGAAACTTGATTTGTACCAAGGGTAGGGGAAAAAAATGTCCATGCGATCACATTGTACATCACCTGAGGAAAAATTTTGTTTCATTTTTTTGACTTAACCTCTATTTGGAATGCAATTCAGACTCGTTTTTAACCTACTTTGTTTTGAGAGACCGACCTTTAGAAGGAGAACAAGAAGCAAGATACAAAAATACACATTCAGGCAAGCAAATATTCACTTGAGGATGGATGATCAACATGTTTAAGAATGCATTGCAGTTTATGGACAAAGCAAACGACAATCCAACCATTCATCTTTTGAGGTTTTTGGATATGTGTGAGTCTATTGAATATCCAGGAGTTTCAAGTTATGATTTGAGGTCATTCCCACACCCATTGAGAAAATCGACTAAGGAGAGTTGTTATATCATTCCCACCTAACATCATCACCACGAGGAATAGTTTGTCATAGAAGCTCGTGACTAAATTCTTCCACCGAAGAAGATTAGAGAGATCATGAATGTCGGCCACAAAAACAAAGATATGATGGAATAATTGGAGCCCTCAAGGATGAAAAAACGATCTTCAAATTTGGATGAAGAAGGGGGTTTGCAAGGTCGGTAATCACACTCAATACAATGACGGTGAAGTTGATTCAAGCCATCGTGAATATTCACCTTGCAAAGTCGAGTTAAAGTCTATAAATAAACACTTGATGGGAGGCAAGTCATTTTTTTGTCCCTTAATCATTTTTTGTTCATTTTTGTATTGCATGTAGTTTGATAGGATTGTATTTAGCTTTTAGGCATGTTTCAACAAATCTTAGCATTATTGGCTAAATTGAGCCAAAAAAAAATGAGTTAAAAATATCATAGGAAGCATGTGACATGTATTATGAGACACCAGGGATCGATTGGGGTTCGAGTTAATTTTTAATGCATCAGGTATAAAACTTTGCTTGACTAGTAGTTTATACGATTGCGCAAACCAAAAGCCCTGCAATGCAAAGACTCGCAACTTCCTAGAAGATTTGCTAGGAAGAGCACCATGCTATCTCATGGCATTGTGCAATGCAATTGCATAGATATTGACACGTGAAAATGTGTTCGACTTGTAGTACCGCAAGTATACGGTTCGTTTCAAGTAATAAAGTGGATTTTTAAGTCCAAGTATCGTTCCCACAGAGATTTAATAGTTTGACTGTATTTAATTTGACCTTAACCGAAACTAAAGACTTTGTTTGAGTTTTTGTAACTAAAATTGCAATAAAACTAGTAATCTATTTATGCAAAAGTGAATGAATTAACTAAATGAATGCAAAATTCACTACGTGCAATAATATAACTAAATGTAAAATTGAGATAATAATCAAATAAAAGGCATACCAGATTTTCTAATCCCCATACAACAATCTATTTTAACCTTAGTTCTACAATTTGACAACACGTTTGAATTATGACGAATCAATATTCATATTTTATTCAAGACTCTCTTTCGATTAAGTTTGAACCTATTTTCATATACGACACCGACTATATCTCTATGACGGGAGCAAATATACAAAAATGCATGAATATTTATGAACACTTAGATATTCACGTAAAGCATAGCAATATATCTCTATCCCCAATCGGACCCTACGATAATTTATAGCCTATCTAATCTATTTTTCCTCTTTCGAATGGATGAAATAAACTACAACACTCACATAATCATTGCGCATATAATTATGGATAAAAACAATGCATATAAATCATTCATCAATCCAAAAACACGTTTTAACGTCAAATATATAAAACTAGAAATCACAATATTACATTACAAGGTTCATCGTTCACCTGGCACTATAAAATCTAGCCTAACATGATAGAACTAAGAAAACTAAGAAAAGAAAGAAATTCAATTGAAGAAGACATCACCCTTTCAATTCTAGAGATAAATCTTGAATCTTGAAGTAATCTCCCCGTTCTTCGTCTTCTTCTTACTCTCCAATATGTCAAAAAATGTCCAATTAGGAGTAGCCCCTATTTCTGGTCGTCATTAGGGTTGTCAAAGAGTCCTAGATGTGTTTCCATAGGTAGTTGATTCAAATAAGAAAAATAGAAAATTTGCGTCAGATTTGTACCAAGCGGTAGTCAAGCGACCGCTTGGTTTGTAAAATTCAACTCCTGGATTCCCTGAATGGTTCTGGGCGACCGCTTGGAACAACGTTTTTCTCCGCTGGACAATTTTTAGTATTTTGGTCATAACTTTCTCTACCGATATCCTATTGAGGTGATTCAAAGTGCATTGAAAAGACAACTCAAAGAGCTACAATTTGATTCAGACATCATCGTCCAATTCGATCGTTAACTATGTCACAAATGCATCTCAATAGAGGCTAAAAATCGGTGCATAACTTTTCGATTAGAAATTGATGTGTGATCATACGTTGACGATATTTCATCCCTTTGACGTCTTCTTTCAACCAATTGAATCCTAGTACTCTCAAATCTTCATCGTTTGGGTCGACACAACTTTTGAATATTTGCACGTTAGTCCTTGAACTTTTATTTTCTTCCGTTTTGGTCCTTTTTTGCTTGTTTTCACATACTTCTCATTATATCCATCAATGTAGTCCTACAAACACAAATTGTACCGAATTATGCCATATTTCAATATATACGTTCACAATTAGCCATGTTTTATGGTCTAAATAAGTGTAAAAAAACGCACTTATCAGGTATGACGGGTAGGATTTTTAATCACTACCAGTCCCTTCACTCCACACTTGTCAAAACTCTCAAAAATTCAAAATTCTCGAAACTTTCACTTCAATTTTGACCCCAACTCTTCATTTCTCACAATAAAATAATTAAACGTACATACTTGGATCGTAATAAAGGGGCGAATTCATCGACCTCACATCAAATTCAAAGTGTCCACCCTCCCGTCCACTTACTCTATCAATTGCTTGGGGTTTAAAGTGTCGACTAGCTTTATTACATACTTCTAAGGTTTATATTTTATTTTATTTTTGTCTAAATTGTAGGCACAATGGCATCCAGACGAGGAGCATTATTGATAACGGATTAGGAGAATGGAAAGTCTCTAGATTTGTCTCTTAGTTGTTAAATAAATAAATAAAATGTCAAAACTAATGATATTCTTCCAATGAAATAATTTTATATTTAAATCTAAAAAAAATCCTAATTTTTAATCACCATATTCCACTGAAAAAAATAGAACATCTCCAAAAGACTCTTTAAATATAAAATGCTATCTATTTTAAAAAATCAACCCTTAATGTTAAGATCCAAGAAACTCTTTAAATTAACATTTGGATTTAGATTTAAGAGTTAAACCCACTTTCTATAATTAAATGCATTCAAAGCAATGTTCTAAAATGCGTAATGCGTGGCAATGTGTTTCAGTCTAGTATCAAACACTATAAGTATAAGCGTAATTATGGATTTTTCAATTTTTAATATTCTAAATTAATAATTAAATAAAATAATGCATTATTTGATCTTTACACGTAGTATTCAAATTTTCAATATATATAGTTCAAAATCATAAATACAACAATTACTTGAACTTTATATATATTCTTCAAATTTACAACAAAAATATATTACTTAAAATCATAAATATTATAATTATTTTATCGAATTCCAATTCAATCCCCGGTTCTTCATCAAGCTATATTTTATGTAATCTGATGCAAAATCATTTTCATCAAGTTTCCTTATTTCAACTCGAGAAATTTATATTACCTCTTGTACATGGTAAGACATCATTGTTAACCCCCTCTTCATTATTACAACCATTAACGATTAAAAATTGTGCATTACTAACATCGCTTGCTAGTAAAAACTAGAGGAACATAAGAGAAGGAAAGTCGAGCTTGGCATAGATAGTTTGCAACTCTACAAATAATCTGTTATGATTTTTTTATATTTCTAACATCAAAATCCTACTTATTGCTATATATAATATGGATTTGGGCGATTTTGGCTAATTTGGTGTTTGTTGAGCTCAATTTACATTTTTAAGTTATAAACATGGATTGAACTTTACTAGGCTAATTTTGATATAATTTTTAATTAAAATATGTATATATTTTGACGTTTAAGTGTGCATGTATGGTCAACAAGATGGGTTGACCATATTATCACATACATATCTCATACGCGAGACATTTCAAAAATTTGGAGGGAAGCTAGTGAAAATTAAATATAGGGAAAAATAAAAAATAAAAATTGAAAGTAGTAAATTTAAGTGTTAAATATAAATATCTTGGAGTACTTGAAAATTTGTACTCTCTAAAATTTAAATGTTCTCTAAATTGCATAATATGCTATTTAAAAATAGAGTCTCTTAAAAATGTTCTTTGATTGGTATAATACAAGAAATTTTTTGAAATTTTGGATCATTATTATTCGTTTGATTTTGTTTTTCAAGAAAATTAACTATTAAAATGAAAAAAAAAAAAAAAAATTTGTTATAACTGAGAATAGAATTTGTTTCAATTTTCAAAAAAAAAATTTAAATGGAAAATGGAAAATCATTCATTTGACTTTGTTTTCCATGAAAATTGTCAATTAAAAAAATATTTTTTTTTATAATTGGTGATAAAATTTGTTTGAATTGCAAAAAAAAAAAAAAAAAACAAAAACAAAAATGTGGAAAACAAATTCCCACCAAAAAGGTGGGAATTAAAATTCAACAAAAAGAAGGAAAACTGGCCATCCATGGAAAAGAATACTCAAGAAAAAAAAGGCTATCAAACAAGCCAAAAGTAAAAGTTGGAATTTATTTTTCAACTTTACAGGAAAATAAAAGTTTATCAAACAGGGTCTTAGTTTGTTCTTGGTACCATGCTCACCCCATGTGACGCATAAATTTTTCTTGTGATTAATTTTTTTCTTATTAGTTAAAAAATGTGATGGAGCATAGGGTTGTAAGCAAAAATCGTCAAACCGTTAAATCAAATCGAAATCGTATTTTAGAAATCGTCGATTTGGTACCACGTGAACCCGTCAATGAAATGGTTTTAAACTAAACCAAACCGTTCAAAAAGGGTTTAGTTTAGGTTTGAGAATTTTAATTGCAGTTTAAAACCAAATCGAACCGGCGAAAAAATATATAAAAATAAAATAAATGAAATTTTTTGAAAATTCATCCAAAATTTTAAATTATTATTATTATTCAATAATCATAATTTATATTTTATATATAAATTATAATAATTTCAATTTTATGTTTTTAAGCCTAATAGGAATAGGTAATTTTATAGTCCAACCGCACAATTGAACGTTCCCGACTATAAGTCCATAATGGTAGAAGCAAAAAGCGAGAAAGGCAGAGACCAATAACTCATATATTTCTCATTTCAATTTAATCAAAACCCAAAACCTAACAATTCTCTTCCTGTCATTCTATTCCAAATTCCACGATTCCAAGCTTCCACTAACGTCTCTTCCTCATACGTGACTTCGCCTCCACCGCCTTCGTTCACCCAATCCCGACTCCTCCTCTTACCGTGACTACTCTCAAAGTTTGAACTCTGTAATCTCAAGGTCTAAACTCATTCGAGCCGCCGGTCAGCTATTCTTTAGCAACAGGTGTAATTGTTATGTTTAGAATCTTTAGATATTATAAACAATTGTTTTATTATTGTTGTTGGTTATTCTCTCTGTCTAATCAATAACATTCTTTTAGATATGATGATCACGAGGTCTTGTTGGATGTCATTATTTTTTTGGGCCTTATATTTAGTTTAGTAGACTTGTATTGTAATATTTATCGTAACGTTATCATAACGTCATTAACCTAAAAAAAGGCGAACAAAAAACTATATTTTAGTTTATTGTGATTTCACTTTAATTTAGTTGGTTTTAAATTTATAGTAAATATATTTAGTTTGTTTTACATTTATTGCTAGTAAGATATAAATATATATCGAATTCAATGAATTAATGTCATAAAAGTAGACGGACAAAAAAAAATATGGAGAAATCGACGGTTTAGAACCGAATCAAACCATTAAGTTTGGGTTTGAGTTTTTTTTCAAACCGTTCAAAATGGTTTGGTTTAGGTTTGAGTTTTTCTCAAACGGATTTAAACTATTTGATTTGAAAAATTGATAAAATCGAACCGCTTAATTATAGACGTGTAATCGTTTGAGAGAGAGATAGAGAGAATTAATTTATGCAAAGAAAAAAGGGGTCAACACACATGTCAATAGTTGATTGGGCTCAAGCATTGGCGACTGTCAGTCAATGTTTGAGTCTAATTATTTAAAAAAAAAAAAAAAAGATTTTATCAAAATAAATTCCAATCACATATTTTTATGAATTTACAAATTGTATCCACTTTTAATAATACATTTCGTCAATTTATATAAAAATATACTAAAACTCTTATTTTTAACAATACCATACAGAGGCTTAATATTTCTAAATTCAAAAATATTCATAGAAAGAGTTGATATTTTTACTTTTACTAATCAGTAAATACCAAAAAATAAATAAATAAATAGAAACCGACTTGATTATAGACCAAAATCCACATAATTATAAATCATTGCAATACATAAGAATCAACAGATTCGAATTCGATTTAGCATTTCAACTCTTGACACTTTATCTTTTCTTGTTCAATGTTTGGATCATTATTTAGGGTTTGTTTGATACGGATTAAAATCTAATTTTAATGTAAGTCAAAGTCAAATAATTAATATCAACCACACATTTCAAAAATTTCTATCACAATCTACTAAAAAAAAATCTAATTTTAATTCACATCAAACACCCTCCTAATACGTAAGCAAATATTGTGTGGATTTGTATGAATATAGAGAAATGAGAGCCTGGTGCACAACGGCGAATCCAAGTCCGAAGTTCAGCTAGAGCGGAGGTCAACTGTTGACCGTTGACTCAACGATCATAATAACGATGTCGTTTATTAATATTTAATTAATTAATAATAAAAATTATTCAATATATATGTAAATACACTAAAACGTAAAAATTCTATACATGTGAAAATAGAATTCAATACAAACCAATATACGAAAAAAAAAATTACACGATACGACCTCATTCTGTAACTGTAAATTTAGACAACTGAATTCTACGGGACCTCATATTTTGAAAACGTTGTAAGCTGATAAACATCTCCCTTATGAACAATCTCAATTAGCCTTCTGTCCATAGGTTGTAGATAATTTTTTTGAGCCTAAGATCAGTTGTACCATTTCTAAATGGTCCAAATAAAACTAACAATTTAAACAATTATCCATTCTCGTCTTATTTAACAAAAATATCAAAGGAGTTAGCAAACAATTCTATGACAATCTTGATAGAACAAGAAGTCAAACAAAACTTTGTATCCTGTACACATTGGTTCAACATTGACCGATTCAATTGTGCAATCACATTTTAATCATGTTTTTATTAACTACGTATAACTTATAAGTAAAATTTATGAGTAATTAAGTCTGCTTATTTACACATAAGTTCATTTACAAATAAACTTGTTCACTTATAAATATGAGATAAAGTGGAAATTACACCCACTTATATTTTTAACTGTTAACTTCAAAAATCATGTCATAATTTAATTTTTTTTATATTAATAATAATATTATTAAATTAAATTAATCTACTAAAATACTAATTATGGATAAACTCATTACCCACCTACTATGTCCGCCAAAATCCACCAAATATCTTTGACAAAATATCTCCATCTATGATCTATTAATCTATACATTTTAAAACGGTTCTCTCTCTCTCTCTAAAAAAGAATTATACATTTTGAAGAGGTTTTCTCTCTCTCTCCAAAAGTTGCCGGTCTTCTCCTTCGTGTAGAATCTGCAGATTGACCTCTCGGCTCTCACCTCCGATGGACTGACCTCTTTCTAGTGCTTCTCGTGCAAATTGAAGCGCATAGAGAAACCAGAGGATCATGATCAGCTACAACTAGTGCTTCTCACTTCTTTCTTCTTTAACCTCCGACTCCATCGATGGATCTTCGCCATTTTCTGCATCATAATCAACTGAACTTTTCGGTGGATCCAATTAGAGCGGCCGCTCTAGCTCACCACTAGCTGGATCCGCCATTGCTGGTGCATTAGGGAGAGACGTGAGAACACAGACTATGGGGGCCTGACATATTTGGTTTAAATGCTTAACTTTAAACATTATAAATTGTCTTTTAAAAAAATGAGTCGTGTTGGCTCCAACAAGACCATAGAATCCAATTTTTAGATTGGATCCTAGTTCAACCCTGAAATAAAATCCAATGCACTCAAAATCGATCCAAACCCACCTAAATCAAGTGTGGTTGGTCAGTTTGGTGGTTTCACAGGTTTTTTTTTTAAGACTCAGGTGTTCAAATTTTGTCCGACTAATCCTGAGAAGTGACAGTGTTCTCCCCTTATTCGCCACTCGAGTAAATTTGGATGCAGATACAGTTTATACATACTTAGATCTAATATTCGGGATGCGACTCTCCTTCCTGTGGACCTCTATTCACGACATGTGGACAGGATCCTCGAAGGGTCGACAAAGTGTACCATAACTTTGCCTTTACATGACATCTGTCTTCCAATATAAATGTTGCCTTCCAACTGTCGCGAAAATTCGAACCTTCGATATTTCGTATAGATACCTCCTGCTTTACCATTGCACCATGTCCAAGAGGGCGGTTTCACTGGTATTTTGTCCACGCCTAGATGGACTAATGAAATTTGAAATCAAACTTGAAGTTTTGGCGACCCAATTGTGATAAATGAAAGTTTAGTAACCAAATTTACTTTTTATTTATTAGGAAAGTAGGAACACAGGAGTATTTGTTTCTTCGTTTCCCCCTCTCCCTCGGTCTCTAGATATCGATCTGCGAAGCACAATTTCTACCAATGACCTTGGATCAAGGCGAGCTATCCACTGAACAGGTGCACATATAGGTTTTACTGCATGAAATTTTCAATTTTGGGGTAAAATTTACATTTTGCAATTTGACTTTTGGTGATATCATGTTGCATGCTTTATTCAAAAAAAGGTATAATATTGTTGGCTAATGTTTGTTTATGATTTTTAAAAGTTTGGTGTGATTGATCTGGTGAAGGTATTGAGGAACGACATTCCATGGGAGACTTATATGACGACGAAGCTGATCACAGGGACTGGGCTGCAGTTGTTAAAACGCTACGATAAGAAACCCCCAAATTATAAGGCTCAGTTGCTGGATGACGTAAATGTTTTACTGCTATTTTCTTCAACCTTAAATTATATGGCATTGTTGCGATTTGTGTGCTTTCTAAGTCATTTGAATTGTAGCATTTGCTTTGGTTAGTTTGATTTTTATTGGTTTATGATGCTCACTGACCCGTTTACATTTTCAAATTTGATACTTGATTGTCATGGTGATTACTTGTTTGTTCCTTTTATTATTTGTTTGTTCATTCAGAAAAACCCGGGAGAAATAAGAGTGAGTAGAGTGAAATTTTGCAGAAGGTATGCATCATTTCTATTTGGGTTTTTGAAAATGTGAACTAATTTATGAAAATTTGATCCAACGTTATTTCGAAGGAATTCCTTGTTTTTCCCCCTTTTCTGTACTCTGATTGAAATTTGAATATACAGGTATAAAAATTTAAAAAAAAAAAAAAAAAAAAAAAAATCCT
Organism: Osmanthus fragrans; assembly: GCA_019395295.1. Classification (NCBI taxonomy): domain Eukaryota; kingdom Viridiplantae; phylum Streptophyta; class Magnoliopsida; order Lamiales; family Oleaceae; genus Osmanthus; species Osmanthus fragrans. The sequence continues at coordinate 19,202,042 of CM033344.1, read as the reverse complement.
TAAACAAAATTTGGCTGCCTGGAACTAAATGAAACAAATGCTTTTTTTGAAATTTAAATTTGAATATGCTGTCAAACATCGCTTATAATTACAACTATCTATTTTTCTCGAATTTATAATTAATTTCTTGTTGGATTGGAGCAATTTGATTATTACGCATGTGTAATAGATAGCTAGTTTCAGCAGTTGGTGGCATGCTTAATGGATTGCAGTTTTAAATGCCTTATTTCAGGTGCAAAAGATGGTGGCTTTTTTATTTTGATTAGAATGATTTAAGAGAGGTCAATGAAATTGGACATGATGAAATGGCTTGATAAAGAGTTATAGTTAGTTGATTACTGGGAAAAATTTGTACAGGATGGTCCAGCTTATGTAGGAGTTTTTATTAGCATTTTGCATGGGACATTCAAGGAAGTAACTGTGGAATATGTTCTAGCTTTGATTGATGAAATGCTTACAGGCAAGTTACAAAAGGCTGAGCACTTTAATTATGCTTTACCAATTTTAGCTACTGACCTATTTAATATCCTCATGGCAGCAAACCCAGAAAGAGCTAGACTATTTTACGACAAGTCTCTTGCAAATGGAGATTCGTATGAGACTTTCCTGAGGCAAGATTGTTTACTTATCAATTTTTTGTTTTTCACATTTTCCTGGACATGGGAGGGTCTGTTGCTATTTGGTCAGTTATGTTATCTGAATTGCTGGTTTTTTCTTCATGGCTGCATCTCTCACTGTGGTTTGGGTGTTGGGGGAACTGGGGTGCTAGCCTGAAGTTCATTTTTGCTATTTATGTAGATAAATTTTAGTTATTCTTAGATCATGCTTTATTTCTTTCCATTCAAACGTTCTGATGATAATGGCTGTCTATATTAGGATTTTCAACACCTACCATCACCGACCCACCAAAAACAATAAAAATTAAGGAAAGCAACGAAAGAGAAGGAAAAAGGAATGAGAATGTATAATTTTCCACAGTATAGCTGATGCTGTAAGTTTGACCAGAAATCAATGACACGTACTCAAGTACTACTCTTGAATCAGATTCAGTACACTTCTCTACTGATTAACAAATCAAGGACTAGGGTTTTTGTGTAGTACTTCCATGTACATTGATTAATGATGGCTAAATAGTCATTTTTTTTCCTTTTGCAGATTGCTCTGGAAAGATAACTGGTTTATACAAGAGAAGAGCTGTAAAATACTTTCTACAATTGTAAGGTGTGAGACAATTGAGTAACTTCAAATACTAACTAGGTTAGTCGTCTTATTTCTTTGTATTCTGTTAATTGCAGTGCTAGGCCAAAAGCTCAGGATGATACCATTGCTAATGGGGCTTCAATTTCGAAGAAAGAATTCACTAAAAGTGAGGATGTTTTGAAAGGACTTGTGGAGTGGCTGTGTAAACAGGTTTGTTATTACTATATATATATATATATTTTTTTTTTTTTTTTTTTTTTTTGTGCAGTAGCAGGTGGGGAAGATGTCATCGTAGTATATTTTTGAAGTTATCCTATTAACATTACAAGAAAAGAGTTACTACTGAAGAACTTAATATCTGTGGTAATTTTGCGATATCAAACTGTATACTTCAAATCATTAACCTTGTATAGTAAAAACTAAAAAGATAAATGAATGAAAACAGAGTTATGAAAATAGAACAGATGGAAAGTGCTTCGGAAAGGAAACAAGTTTCAACATATCTGTGCATTTTTGGAACCAAGAGTAGATGTGTGAAATCTCATCATACTGTTAAACTAAGTGATGCAACTTCAATTGTTTTCCAGCTTTCTGACCAGCTTGTGTCTCTATTTGTCTAAATAATTGGTTGACATCGTTGGCAGATGTTAAAAAAATAATCGAGTTATTGACATGGAACAATTTACAGGGCGAGTCTCACTCTAATGCACATAGGATTATTAGTATAGTAATGTTGCAGCTTGTTGGTCAAGAAAATAAACGTCCGATCAATGAACTTTACCACTATAAGAAAGTTACTTGAATTCCAAACTGACCATTTGAAACTAAAATTCTAAACATCCCATTCGAACTTCAAATTATTCCGGGCTCGGCCCGCGAAAAGCCCGATCGGGGCCCGGCTCGTGGCTCGGGACACCGAGCCAAGGCTCGGGCCGAGTCTCATTTTTGGGACTTGCCCCGAGCCGGGCCGGGCCGGAGAGCTACGCGGGCCGGCCTGTGTTACTGGATTTTTTCGATTCACGATAAAAAAATATATTAATAATGAATTTTTAAACCAAAAAAAATAAAAATTTAATAAAATCTGGGCCGACCCGGGCTCGGCCCGGTTCGGCTCGTAAAAAGCCCGAGCCAAAGCTCGGACCAGGCCCCAAAATTTCCAACGAGCTTTGGCTCGGCTCGGCCCGGGAAAAAGCCCGGTTCTCCGAGCCCGAGCTTAGAATTTAGGCTGGCGAGCCGGGTCGACCCGACTCGTTACCATCCCTATGTGTACATAGCTAGTCCTATTGATAGCTTGCTCGGTCATGAATTTAGCGAACTTTGTCGTACAGACTTTAATTAAGATAGCATGTCATGTCGTCTTGGACAAGTGTTGGATATTGACACTCCCCGGACATTTTATCATGATAATTTTTCTTTCTTTTTTAATTAGAAATATTATATATTTTTAACTCAAAATAATTAGTAAATAATAAATATGTACTCATATTTTAAAGATTTCAAAAAAATATAATTATAATAAGTATAAAACTAAATAAATGAATTTTTTTAAATAATTTAATCAATGTGTCAGCGACGTGTCATGTCGGTATTTTTTTTTTAAATCGAGTGTTCGTGTCGTTGCATCATGGTTACTGAGTATACTTATCCCCTATTTGGTGGAGATTACAATAAGATTTTTAGTAGATTTTGCTAAAAGGTGATGAACTGAGTAGTTGAAAGGGTTAAATCCATCAATGACTCTCAACTTTTTACTTAATGTCACCATGAATACCTAATTTGATTTATTTCATCACTACCCAATTTAATATAACGTTTCACCATGATCACCCAATTTTTTCACCCTATCCACTAATTTTAAAAGTGGTAAAATGGTAACTTTGCATTATATATATAAATTTAATTTAAAAAAATAAAAGATTTTTATTTTAAATACTTTTTTAAAAACAAGTTTTTATTTTATTTTATTTTTCCAAGTAATTTTTTTTAATAAGTAATTTCACATTTTATTAATCAAATGATAATACACAAGGTGTGCATAATCATTTTAAATGGGATAAAAACACAATAAAATTAGGCAGCCCCTCTATCGGGTTAGTAGTCGCAGCCTTAAACTAATTGTACAATGTGAAATAAAATAATTTCCTAAACTGCTCTGTCGAATGTGCTTAATCTTCAAAATAGCAGTTGTTTCTTTCTCTCCACACACACCATACAATGCACCTTGGAATGAGATCCCAGACAAGTTTACTATTCTTATCTCTAAGTTTTCTCCTCCATGCTTATACCGCGTCCTCTAAACGCCTTGACAATACCCAATTCAACTGTTGAGCAGCCAGAATATCGTTTCACAGCCAACGCACACCATCACATTGAAGGAACAGGTGGTCAATCGTCTCCCCATTCCTCTTACACATATAACACAATTCTTTAACATAACAACCTTTTCTTCGAAGATTATCCACCGTTAACACCTGCCATCTCACAATTGTCCACAGTAAAAATGTCACCCGTGGAGGTAATTTGCATTGCCATACCCTTTTTCAAGGGAATGAACTCTCCACATGTTCCAATAAAGATCTGAAATATGTGCGAACAGAAAAAATACCATTTGCTGCCATCCTCCACCTGCTACAATCGTCATCTCCTACCCGGACGTGCTCTTCATACAAGGAGGTCAAAAACAGCGCATACTCATCCAAATTTCCAATCCTGTAAGCCCCTTCCGAAGACGATATTCCAGTTAGGACTCTCATTCTGTATAGTTAATACATCATTCACCATAGCAGAGGGTTCCAAAGCAATGCGGTACAGTGAAGGAAACCTCACCTTTAGTTTCATGCCAACAATCATCCCAAAATCTGACATTGTCACATTCCCCATCATAAAAGTCAATCTATTCTGAAAATTTGTTGGATCTACCATCACTTGATATAGAAAGCAATTCACTGCCTTATACTTGCTTACTTGTACAGCTGAAGAAACCTACGCATCCTAGCCGTGGTATTCCAACAGCTGTCAATTGCCTTGCAATTCTGCTCAAGGAGCCTGTGGTTCGATCTTCATTTGTTCAAGATGATGGAGTGAAGCTGCTTGTTCCTCTAATTTCTCCTGCATCCACTCAACAGTCCATCCAGGTACTACATCTATTCAGAATGAGTAATTAATTTATAGTCCTAATTTTCCTATATGCATCCTAGATATTGCTTAGTGGCTTGGGTTCTGAAATCTCATTCAGCATGTCTTGAAGTGGGAAATCTTACAACTTTTGTGGTTGTAATATCTGGTTTTTGTTTATCCTTGAACTAGCTCCTCTACGAAACATGTCTTTGTATTTGGCTCTTGTCTTACTATGATCCTGCGGTTGAGTATTTGGCTACTTCTAGATCCCTTCCACGGTTGATTGAAGTTGTTAAGGGATCCACAAAGGAAAAGGTGAGTTCCATTGTATCACGTAGTAAAATCAACCTTTATCATCTAAATTCTATGGACTCTTATAACTAGGTTATATCTTTGATTGTCTTACTCTTGATAACAATTCTGACTTTGCTCAATCACAGTGTTCAAATATTCTTATACAGACAACTTTCCATTGAAAAGAATTTTGAGAATTTATTTATTCTAACTATTGGCGAACAATGTATTTTATGCACTTGAATTTTGTAACATCAGTTCCTGCTTGCTAATAGGTTGTCAGGCTAGTTGTCTTGATTCTTAGGAACTTGCTCCACAAGAGGACCTTTGGTGCTCAGATGGTAGACCTGGGACTGCCACAGCTTGTTCAAAGTTTGAAAGCACAGGCATGGAGTGATGAGGTGAGATAAAATCATTTTCCATGGTAATAATGAATTGATTATTTTATTTCTCAAGTTAAAATTAAGGTAAATGAAAAGATTTTTCTGTAAAGGGGACGTTTTTTCACTACAGTTACATAGAGAGATGTTGCCAGAGTTATATTACCTTTACAGCTGGGGAAAACCCTTTAAATTCTTTCTTTTCTACCTGAGAACAGATGAAATTCATGCGCGAGAAAAGGTTTGTTTATTCTTTGGCGATGATTTGCCAGAGTTGATAGCTGTAGATGTGCCCTGATGCACTGATTTTTCAAGGATTTCATACTGCCAAGATGCTGATGATGGTTGTATGCAATTCTATTAATTTATTTTTGTTTTTGCTGGGTTAGGGTGTGCCCTCGATAATTTTATCATGTATAACGTGACACAATCTCCAATAGACAGCAATATTTAAGTGTTCATTACACAGGTAGTAAAATAACATGTTTCACTGATTCACAGTGATGGCATTTTAAAAATCTAGGTACTGTTGTCATCGCAACCTGCTTGATTGCTTTCATTATGTGCAATATGCTGAGCCAATATAGAACTATATCCTGCTTTCATCTCTGTCAGTCTGTCTCTCCTCTCTTACCAGAGCATCTTCCTCCTATCCATTATTGGCCCTTGATTTATATGTGCTTATGTGATCATTGGTTTTGTGTAGGATCTTCTGGAATCTCTAAATCAACTGGAAGAAGGACTTAAAGATAATATAAAGAAGCTAAGTTCTTTTGATAAATATAAGCAGGCAGTCCTCCTTGGACATCTTGATTGGTCACCTATGCACAAAGATCCTTTATTCTGGCGGGACAATGTTACCAACTTCGAAGAAAACGATTTCAAGGTAATTCTCTATGTCCTTGGGCTACTTTTCTTTTGTTATTCTATTTCGATAAAGTTGAAATATATAATTGTTCTACTTGTAGTTATTGTTATTTGTTAGGGGCAAAAATGTAATTCTTCCTTTGTATATATTCACTCTATTTCTATCAATAAAATAATACAAGAAAGTTTTACCTCCTAAACGCGACATGGTATCAGAGCTTAGGAAACCCTAGGCGCGATTTCCGGCAGAGTTGAACCTCAAGCGCGACTCCGGCAGCGCCGAACCCTAGGCGCGACTCCGTCCAGAGCGCCTTCCCAGGCTTCGGCGTCAATCTCTTCTCCACCAGCGGACTTCGGTCTCTTCTCTCCGTCGCTGGTGCGTCCACCGGAGTCGAAGTCAGGCCCGGTCTCTTTGCCAGTATTGGGAGCTTTCTCTTACACATATTTCAACTATATTTCACGAAGAGCAACAGTACCAGGACGGTCACGGTGGGATTTCTTCCGAGCCTTTGTAGGAGCAGTCTCCAAAGTTTTTTTTTTCTCCAGAAATATGAACTACAGCAACTCTGAATTCTTGATTCTGGTACCTTCATGCCACTATTAAGTTGATCTGAGCCAGATTTCTTCTCTACCAAAAGACACAGAGATACATTTGACATTGTATGTGAAATCTGATTTTGTTCCCCTGTGCTGTCTTTTTGAGCAAGTCTCGTCTCTTTGTGGTTGGTTATTATATTACTCATTTATAACTTGAAAAAATGGCTGATAACAAGGTGATTACATCTGTAATTCATGAAACATCATCTCCGATTCACATTAAGTTCGATAGCACTAACTATCGTATGTGGTCCAAATTACTAGAGATGCACATTACTGGTCGAAAGAAAAGGGTTCACATTTTTGGTGAACTAATTGTACCAAAAGAAAGCGATAGTAGCTATGGTGAATGGGTGGCAGATGATGCTATCGTTAAGTCTTGGCTTATCAATTCTATGACTGAGGCTCTTGTGGCCCACTTTGTTCAGTTTGACACAGCCAAAGATGTGTGGAATGCGGTTAAGAGAAGTTATCTTGATGCCTCTAATTCGTCACAAGTTTATGAACTAATGAAAAAATCCTTTCAGTTGCAACAAGAGGGGCGGCCTCTTGTCACATACTACACCGAAATGAAATCCATTTTCTTGGAACTTGACTATTGCAGACCTAATTCTATGAAGTGTGACGCCGATGTTGATGCGCTAAAAAAGAGGTGTGCTGAAGACAGGATTTATATGTTTTTGGCGGGTCTTGATCATGGTTTGGATCAAGTGCGTAGTCGTATTTTGGCTACTACACCTCTTCCAAGCTTGGAAGAGGTATTCTCGACTGTTCGTCGAGAGGAACAGAGACAACTTGCCATGGGTGCTGAAAACCATTCTGAGGCGTCTGCGTTGGCTGCAAAAGGGTTCAATCCTCGATCACGAGCCCTCTTTCAGTCCACTGAAATTTGCTCATTTTGTCACTTTAAAGGGCATACTGCTGATAAGTGTTTCAAGAAAAATAGCTATCCAGATTGGTATGTAGCAAAAAGGGCAAAGAAGAGGGGTGGAAGATCATCACAGGCTATGCATTCATCCGCTTCGTCTACTCATACACCTACATCTACTATTTCTCATGTTGCTCGTTTATCTTCTAGGGAAGATACTTCTGGGTTGCAATCTACTTCTATTGTATCTGATTTTTGGGTTATAGATTCTAGAGCTACCGATCATTTTACCTGTAATCCCTCTACATTTGATTCCTTGACAACATCGTCTGTTCAGTCTGTTCAGGTGGCTAACGGGACTTCTGTCAAAATTACTGAGGCCGGAAATGTCTTGTTTTCACCTACTTTCTCTCTCTCATCTGTTTTACTTGCTCCTACGTTTTTCACTAACCTCTTATCTATTAGTGAAATTACAAAGCATTTTGATTGCTTTGTCATCTTTTCACCTACTAATTGTGTATTTCAGGACAATCAAACGAAGATGACGATTGGCACTAGTAGAGAGAGGGGGACTGTATTTTTTGGAAGAAACAAAGTGTCTACAAACTGAGGATAGCCATGGTCTTCAAGTTGTTAGTAAATCCTCTCCAAGAGATAGGATCCTTTTGTGGCATTGTCGATTAGGCCATCCTTCATTTTCTTACTTAGAACACTTGTTCCCAAAACTATTTAAAAACATTTCTAATTCTAGTATGCGGTGTGAACAATGTATTTTTGCCAAAAATCATCGTGTACCTTTCAAAATTAGTTTTAATAAAAGTTCTATTCCTTTTATTTGTGTTCATACTCATGTTTGGGGGCCTTTCTCTACTCCATCTATTATAGGTCATAAATATTGCCTCTTTTATTGATGACTGTACTGGAATTTGTTGGATATATTTGTTAAAATCTAAGGATGAAGTCGGACATGTTATTCCAAAATTCTCAAAAATGATTGAGACACAATTTCATACACAGGTTAAAGTTATTCATTTTGACAATGGCCGTGAGTTTGTAAACCAAACTCTTGGGTACTTCTTCTCAACTCACGACATTCTCCATCAGACCACTTGTGCTTACACACTTCAACAAAACGGCATTGCAGAGCGAAAAAATCGACACATTCTTGAAGTTGCTCGGGTCTTATGTTTTACTATGCGTGTTCCAAAACGTTTTTTTGGGTTGAAGCGGTAATTACTGCTGTCTTTCTTATAAATCGAATGCCTGCACGTATCATTGACTTTCAAACTCCTTTAAAAATGTTGTCTCAGTTTCACTCTATTCCCTCTGTTTTAAATTTATGTCCCAAAATTTTTGGTTGTCTGTTATGTCCACGTACATTCTCATCTTAGGGATAGATTTGATCCTCGTGCCCTGAAATGTGTCTTCTTTGGCTACTCTAGCTCCCAAAAGGGCTACAAATATTTTCATCCCCCTACGAGAAAATACTATGTTTCTATGGATGTGAAATTTTGCAAGTCAGAATCATTTTTTCTAATGACGTGTTGTTAATTTCTCTCCAGGGGGAGATTAGTAGTAAGGAAGAGGAACGAGTGTGGTTAGATGAAAAGAAAGTGTGGATTTCTGAAAAAAAGAGGGAATCTCAAGTTGAATCCAAAAATGAATCTCGAGTTGAGGATGATAGATCACCTCGCTTGTTTCGAAAATGGTATACAAGGAGAATTTTAGACTCTTCAGACCATGATAAACCCTCGGTTGATACCACAGTGCCATCTGATTCTTCGGAGATTTAAAATGAGGTACCTACTCTGCTTACTCCTTCTACTCCTATCTCTATTTCTGATTCTAATCCTACATCTTTAGATATCGTTGATACTTGGGATAGGAGATATTCTCGTCGAGCCCAAAATAAGCCTGATAGGTTTGGTTTTTCGAAACCTTCTTCCAATGCTATCTTTCCCATAATCAATTATATCTCATACCACCATTTATCTAAGATTAACCTGGCAGTGTCTATCCCTAATCACTTTCAGGAAACTCTTGATCAACCTAAGTAGAAATCAGCTATGGTAGAAGAGATGAATGCTCTCCAAGAGAACTCTACTTGGGAGATGGTAATATTACCACCAGGCAAAAAGACTGTGTGATGCAAATGGGTGTACTCATTGAAATTCAGGTCAGATGGAATTGTGGATAGGTATAAAGTTAGATTGGTTGTCAAATGGTACACACAGACTTATGGGATTGACTACCAGGAAACGTTTGCTCCAGTAGCTAAGATGAATAGTGTTGAGTGGCCATTGAGGCAATTTGATGTTAAAAATGCATTATTACATGGTGATTTGATAGAGGAAGTGTATATGGATCCTCCTCTTGGTTTCACTCTTCCAGGGGGTAAGGTATGTAAGTTGAAGAAATCCCTTTATGGGCTAAAACAATCACCAAGAGCGTGGTTTGGAAGATTGAGTTGTTCAATGAAAATGTATGGTTTTAAACAGGCATTGGCTGATTATACCCTTTTTTTTATAAGAGAGATGGTCATGATATTACTATGCTCATTGTGTATGTGGATGATATGATTGTTACGGGCAGTAATCCCAATGAGATTGAGAAACTCCGAAGCCATTTGACAAAGGAGTTCGAAATGAAGGACTTAGGTACCTTGAAGTATTTTTTGGGCATTGAGGTATCGCGTTCTAAGCAAGAACTTATCCTATCCCAACGCAAGTATGTCCTTGACCTCCTAGCAGAAACTGGTATGTCGGCTTTTGTCCCTGTTGACACACCCATTGAGATAAACCATGACCTATCTATCTATTCTGATCAGATTCCCACAAACAAAGAGATGTACCAGAGATTGGTGGAGAAGTTGATTTGTCTAACCCACACGAGACCTGATTTATCATTTGCAGTTAGCATTGTAAGTCAATTCATGCATAACCCCAGTGAGCAACATATGATTGCAGTTAATCGAATATTGGCATACTTGAAGTCCTCTCCAGGCAAGGGCATTCTGTACTTAAAAAGGGGGCATGTAGATATTATGGGCTATACAGATTCTGATTTTGCTGGATTGAGATTGAACAGAAAATCCACATCTGGATATGTATCATTTGTTGGGGGTAATCTTGTGACTTGGAAAAGTAAGAAATAGAATGTGGTCTCCTTATCCAGTGCTGAGGCGGAATATCGTGCATTGCATCATGCAACTACCGAGCTTACATGGCTAAAGTTTCTCCTTAGTGAACTTGGCTTTGGTCCGGACAAGCCTATATTACTTTTCTGTGTTGTCATTAAAATAGCAAACAACTCCGTGCACCATGATAGAACAAAGCATGTTGAACTTAATAGGAACTACATCAAAGATAATCTCGACTCCAAAAATATAGAGATTCCATACATCAAGAGGATAGAGCGACTGGCCGATGTAATGACACATGAAGTTGCTAGTGGTCCATTCTATACAATGATATCCAAGTTAGGCATGTGTGATATCTATGCACCAACTTGAGGGGGAGAGTTGAAATATATAACTGTTCTACTTGTAGTTATTGTTATTTGTTAGGAGCAAAAATGTAATTCTTCCTTTGTATATATTCACTCTATTTCTATCAATAATACAAGAAAGTTTTAACTCCTAAACGCGACAGATAACATAACTCCTTGTAAGTTGAGCTGTTGCACTTGTATGTATAACTTGACATTCTAGACATGAAAGCCTACTAAGAAACTTATACAAACAACAAATGGATTGCTTCACTCGGAATTACCTTTGTTAAAATCATTCAATAAATGCTGATGAGCCTTATCTTGAGACTTTTCACAAATACTTCATGGTGGACTCTCAACTTCTCTTCCCAATTTTCCTAATTGGATATCGATAACGATTATATATTTGAGAAAAGTGAATTAAAGGTAAGATTTACAGTCTGTTGTTCCCCTTCCTCGTCATTTGCCCAGTTCTGCATCTTTATTACTTTGTTTCATCATTCTTTCCGTTTGACAAAGAGTTGAAATATACAGTTTTTCATTGTACCAACTTGTAGTGTTATTATTGTTAGGGACTAAGATGTAGTTAGTTCATCTTGTATATATTCTAACAATTTCTATCAATGAAATATACTACTATTTTCCCCAACTATTCTACTTGGTATCAGAGCTAAGGATCCCGAACCCACTGATTCCGGCCAGTGGCGGCTACGTTTCCGGCGGAGCAGAGAAAGCAAACCCTAGCCACGACTGCGCGCAACCTGTGCGCATCTCCCCTGCGCGCGACCAGCAAACCCTAGCCGCGACTTGCGAACCCTAGTCGCAGCCTTCGCGCGACTCCCTTGTGCGCGACCATAGGCGCGGCTCAATCACCAGCTCTCTCCCACTGGAGCTTGCATTAAGGAGTGATGGCGCTCTCTCCCACGATCAGCTAGAGCTCAACCTCACTCGGGAAAATCTAATTCATTTTGCTAATGAAATCAATGTTGTGCTTGAGTTTGAGGTTGTGAGTATTGATTATTTGAATTCTGGTTCATGGTCTCTGCCTTTTTCAATTACCAGGGAATGAGGTAATAGCAGTAAATTCCCCAGTTGGTTCCCTTGCCAGTTATTAATTATCAGTACCGTTGGTTCTTCGCTTTGTTAAGCATCTGTCCCCTAAAATTGTGAGTTTTTTATTCTGGTATAAAGTGTTTGTTGAATTGCCTGACTTCGTGTGTTTGGTTGCAATGGTGATGCATTTGCTCTCATGAATACACTGATAGGTTTGGTTTTAGGCTTCTGTGCTATTGTTTTTCTGTGTAGTTGCTTCGTGTCGTTCTTTTGCATGAGAACGTGAACTGCACTTGTGCCTTCTGTGGTTGGTTGTTACATTATTCAATAACAACTTGAAATAATGATTGATAACAAAGTGGTTACATCGTTAATTCACGAAATATCATCTCCAGGAGAAGGTAGTTTTGGGTTGCAATCTACTTTTACTAAATCTGATTTTTGGATTATAGATTCTGGAGCTACTGATCATTTTACCTGTAATCCCTCTACATTTGATTCCTTGACAACCACGCTTGTTCAGTCTGTTCGGGTTGCAAATGGGACTCCTGTCAAAATTACTGGAGTCGGAAATGCCTTTTTTTCACCTACTTTCTCTTTCATACATTTTACTTGCACCTACGTTTTCCACCAATCTCTTATCTATTAGTAAAATTACAAAGGATCTTGATTGCTCTGTCATCTTCTCACCTACTAATTGTGTATTTCAGGACAATCGAACGAAAATAACGATTGACACTGTAGAGAGAAAGGGGGGCTTTATTTTTTGGAAGGAACCAAGTGTTTGCAAACTGAGGATAGTCATGGCCTTCAAGTCGTTAGTAAATCCTCTTCAAGAGATAGGATCCTTTTGTGGCTTTGTCGATTAGGTCATCGTTCATTCCCTTTCATTGATGACTGTACCAGAGTTTGTTGAATATATTTATTAAAATCTAAGGGTGAAGTCGGACTTGTTATTCCAAAATTCTTCAAAATGATTGAAACACAATTTCATACACGGGTGAAAGTTATTCATTCTAACAATGGTCGTGAGTTTGTAAACCAAACTCTTAGCAATTTCTTCTCGGCTCACGGCATTCTCCATCAGACCACCTGTGCTTATACACCTCAACAAATTGGCATCGCAAAGCGAAAAAATCGACATATTCATGAAGTTGCTCGGGCCTTATGTGTTTACTATGCATGTTCCAAAACGTTTTTGGGCTGAAGCGGTAATTACTGCCGTCTTTCTCATCAATTAGATGTCTGCTCGCATCATTGACTTTCAAACTCCCTTAAAAATGTTGTCAAAGTTTCACTCAATTCCCTCTGTTTTAAATCTGTCTAAAAATTTTTGGTTGTGTGTGTTATATCCACGTGCACTCTCATCTCAAAGATAAATTTGATCCTCGTGCCCTGAAATGTGTCTTCCTTGGCTACTCTAACTCCCATAAGGGCTACAAATGTTTTCATCCCCCTACGAGAAAATACTATGTTTCTATGGATGTGAAATTTTGCGAGTCAAAATCCTTTTTTTCTGATGATGTGTCGTTAGTTCCTCTTCAGGGGGAGATTAGTAGTAAAAAAGAGGAACGAGTGTGGTTAAATGAAAAGAAAGTGTGGATTTTTGGAAAAGAGGGGGAATCCCAAGTTGAATCCAAAAATGAAACTCGAGTTGAGGATGATAGATCACCTCACTTGTTCCAAAAATGTTATACAAGGAGAAACTTAGACGACAATGCTTGCACTCCAATACTATCCTCTTCAGATCATGATAACCCCCTCTGTTGATACTACAGTGTCATCTGATTCTTCGGAGATTGAAAATGAGGTACCTACTATGCTTACTCCTACTCCTATCTCTATTTCTGATTCTAATCCTGCAGCTTTATATATTGTTGATACTCGGGATAGGAGATATCCCCTTCGAGCCCATAATAAGTCTGATAGGCTTGATTTTTCGAAATCTTCTTCCAATGTTATCTTTCTCATAACTGATTATATCTCGTACCATCGTTTATCTAAAATTAACCTGACATTTGCCCTCCAGTTGTCTTCTGTGTCTATACCTAATCACTTTCAGGAAGCTCTTGATCAACCTAAGTGGAAATCCGCTATGGTAGAAGAGATGAATGCTCTCTAGAAGAACTCTACTTGGGAAATTGTCTTATTACCACCAGGAAAAAGAACTGTGGGATGTAAGTGGGTGTACTCATAAAAATTCAGGGCAGATGGAGCTGTGGACAGGTATAAGGCTAGATTGGTTGTCAAAGGGTACACACAGACGTATAGAATTGACTACCAGGAAACGTTTGCTCCAGTAGCTAAGATGAATACTGTTAGAGTCATCCTATCTCTAGCAGTTAATCTTGATTGGCCATTGAGGCAATTTGGTGTTAAAAATGTATTCCTTCACGGTGATCTAACAGAGGAAGTGTATATGGATCCTCTTCCTGGTTTTAATCCTCCAGGGAAAAATGTGTGTAAGTTGAGGAAAGCCTTTTATGGGCTAAAACAATCACCAAGGGCGTGGTTTTGGAAGATTGAGTTGTTCAATGAAAAAGTATGGTTTTAAACAGACCTTGGCTGATTATACTCTATTTTATAAAAGAGATGGTCACAATATTACTATGCTCATTGTATATGTGGATGATATGATTGTTACAGGCAATAATCCTAGTGAGATTGAGAAACTCGGAAGTCATTTGACAAAGGAGTTCGAAATGAAGGACTTATGAACCTTGAAGTATTTCTTAGGCATTGAGGTATCACGATCTCAGCATGAACTTATCCTATCTCAACGCAAGTACGTCCTTGACCTCCCTGTTGACACACCTATTGAGGTAAATCATGTCTATCTATCTATCCTGATCAGATTCCCACAAACAAAGAGAGATATCAGAGATTGGTGGGGAAGTTGATTTATCTAACCCACACGAGACCCGACTTGTCATATGCAGTTAGCGTTGTGAGTCAATTCATGCATAACCCCAGTGAGCAGCATATGAGTGCAGTTAATCGAATATTGGCATATCTGAAGTTTTCTCCAGGCAAGGGCATTCTGTACTAAAAGGGGGACATTTAGATATTATGGGCTATACGGATTCTATTTTGCTGAATCGAGATTAGATAGAAAATCCACATCAGGATATGTATCATTTGTTGGGGGTAATCTTGTGACTTGGAGGAGTAAAAAATAGAATGTGGTCTCATTATCCAGTGTTGAGGCAGAATATCGTGCATTGCATCATGCAACTACCGAGCTTACGTGGCTAAAACTCCTCCTTAGTGAACTTGGCTTTGGTCCGGATAAGCCTATGTTACTTTTCTGTGATAACACTCTGCCATTAAAATCGCAAACAACCCCGTACAACGTGATAGAACAAAACATGTTGAACTTGATAGGAACTACATCAAAAATAATCTCGACTCAAAAAATATAGAGGTTCCATACATCAAGAGGGTAGAACAATTGACCGACGTAATAACACATGGAGTTGCTAGTGTCCATTCTATACAATGTTATCTAAGTTGGGCATGCGTGATATCTATGCATCAACTTGAGGGGGAGAGTTGAAATATATAGTTTTTCATTGTACCAACTTGTAGTGTTATTATTGTTAGGGACTAAGATGTAGTTAGTTCATCTTGTATATATTCTAACAATTTCTATCAATGAAATATACTACTATTTTCCCCAACTATTCTACTCAAAGGATCTAAAGTTGACTTACCAAATTAATTATTCAATTGGCTTTATTGTACTTGGGGGGTATGATGTCATATGTCCTCTTCCTCTCCCAAGATAAAAAGAAGAAAATTCTTTTATCGTGTAGCTTTGTTCTCTGAGCGTTTTTCTCTGATAAGATTGGTGTTTTAAGATGTATCTAGCAATCTATGCCAATGATGGCATAGACAGAAATGAGCTTAAGTTATATACATAAACTGATCGGTGTAAAGAATCAAGATATTACTGTTTGACTAACTGTTCTATTTTATTTCATTATATTCTATTTATTTTGGCATTGATATTGCATATGTATAGGAAGTACAAAATTTAAAACCTTCTGCATTTTCTTATCTTTCAGTGTTGCATGAAATTAATATCTAATATGTTGCTACAGATCCTGAGGGTCCTGATAACAATTTTGGACACGTCCACTGATGTTACAACGCTTGCTGTTGCTTGCTTCGATCTCTCACAGTTCATACAGTACCATCCTGCTGGGCGTATCATCGTGACTGACCTCAAAGCAAAAGAACGGGTGATGAAATTGATGAGCCATGAAAATGCAGAGGTTACCAAAAATGCTTTGCTCTGCATCCAAAGGCTTTTCTTAGGTGCCAAATATGCAAGCTTTTTGCAGGCTTAAGTATCATTTATGGAGGACATTGTTTGCCCACATTTTTTATGTTCGTAAACAATGCGTAAGTATGTTCAGTTTTCTTATGTATAAAGTCACCTACTCAGTCGAGAGCTTAGTGTGAACTCACATGGTGGTTTTTCATTTATCTCATCAGTAATGTTATACACTGTACTCATTTTGTTTGCAACCTTTTCTCTAGTCTCTATGAAGGAAACATAGGTTACTGCAATATGGATTGTTCATTAACTACAGTCCTATTTTTTGGGTCTGCATTTCAGTTTTTTTTACAAGTTTGCAATCTATGATGTAGAAATGAGGCATATCCATGTTGTCTAATGCATACTTGTATGTATAGGGCAAGGCTTAGAATCTCTTCCAGTTGACATGCATGTTCTCTCTCATCCTAAGATTCCAGGGCAACAACACTAGAGAAAGCGCATTGTCTGGTTAATTGCACCAGTGTTCACTAAACTTTCAGGGCGAGGCTTAGAATCTTTTGTTGCTTGTTTTATCATATTGTATAAATGATTAAGTGAAAAGGATAACTGATCGTTTAATTTTATTATATTATCCTTGATCGTTTAAAAAAATAGAAACCCACTTGCGTCTTAGCTTTTTGAATCACATTAAAGTTCATAAGATATTATGATGTCTAGTCGATTTATTTATTTTGTTTGGACTAAATATTGAAGTATTGTAGGAGAATGAAAAAGTATATCAATATTAGGCTCATTTTGTAGCTCGCATTAAATAATGTATGTTGGGCTCAAGAAAATATAAGTTCATATAAGTTGAGTCTAAGTTATTTCAAGGGAAAAATTCATATATCGGGGGTATAGTTTATCCCAATTCCCAATTCAGGCCTAAAATTTTAAAATGCAAAAATCAGGTATTCATTAATTAATTAAAAATATTTTATTAATTAAATATTTTAAGGTCACAATTGTACGATTTTTTGTCACATTTACATAATTAAAAGTCACAACTAATTTACTGGTCACGTATTATCAAATTAATTGGTCACAGATTATTTCGAAGTCACAAATCAAAATTTTTATAAATCACAGATTATTTTAAGGTCACAAATCAAAAAATTTATAGGTAACAGATTATTTCGAAATCACAAATCAAAATTTTTATAGGACACAGTTTACCGATCGGTCACATATTTTCAAATTTGTTGGTCACGTATTATTATTTTAGTCACATATTATCGAATTTTATGGTCACAGTTTAATAGTTAGTCACATTCACCAACCCCGACCTCAATCCTCATCCAATACTTGGTCATAAATACCGTCGAACCCATCTCATCTACCCCCGACCACCACCCGTCACGACCACCGTCCATCGTCGTCTCACCAAAACCACCGCCACAACAACCATCGCATAACCACATCAATGCAAACCCACCACCAAATCAATGCAAAATCACCACCACAGTAAGTCAGTAACCACACCACCACTACACACCATATTCCGAAGCATCAATCGCGGCATCACCAAATCGTGGGTGCCTTGCGCACCACCATCACCACCACCACCACAACAAAAATTACCCCAAAACCTAGAGCCCCTACCACGACAACCCTCGCCAACAACAACAGCGATACCACCACACAACCTGCACATTAGATAACCAACCACACATCAGAATTTACACCACCACCGCCTTATGAAACACCGAAATCCCATACATGGGTTGACCCACAGGCACATCGGAGCACGTCGTCACCGTCACCACATCGACGCAGAAGCCAAGCAAATGCACCAGCACCGATGAAACCATGAATCGTCGGGATCTGTGTGTACCCGCAAAACTATGGTTCTGAGCGCAGAGGTGCTGCAATTGCATGAAGCGGTAGTTGCTCACAACGACGAGCTCTACTATGGTCTTCAACGATGGAGGCCATGTGTGATGGAGAGAGAGAGAGAGAGAGAGAGAGAGAGAGAGAGAGGAGGGGAGGGACGGCGGCATCGTAGATGGAGAGAGGGGAAATGGTTTTTAGGGTTTAGGAATTAAATATTAAATTGGAACCTCATTTTTTATTAAATGCACTTCATACCTGATTTTTGCACTGTAAATTTGAAATACTTGGAACCTTGTAATTTTCCCTTAATTCAATTCAAAGAAATATTTAATATTTAATATTTTAATTCATATTATCTTTAATTAAAAAAAGATTTGATATATCTTAATTGTTATTTTCAATTAACCACTTTAAACAAATTCCCTCATCTTGGCATGTGATATATTTTCTTTGCCAAGTGACGTGTGTAGATAGACAAGGAGGTTTTGCCATTTAAAATTCTACCAAATTCTGTTTCCTTTTCTTTTACCCATGGGATAATATGTTTGTTTTTTAAAAGTGATCGTGGATATGGATAAAAAAATTGAATATTTGAAATTAAAATCCAAACAAATTCTCTTTTAGGAACCGTTTCATTGCAAGAGTAGAATTTAGGTGGAAAGAAAACGAATTGTAGGGAATTAAATTACTTAGAATTTGTTTTAGAGAGAAATATATTTAATGGTGTTTGATTGGTATAATTTTCCACTTAATCTGTTTGGTTTTATTTTTCAAGCAAATTGTTATTTTTTGGGGATAAATTTTTTCACAATCTGTATTAAAATTTGTTTGGATTGCAAAAAAAAAAAAAATATATATATATACATATATATATATATATATATATATATATATATATTTCATAAATTTTTTGTGTTTTTTTAACTTTATTTTTCATACAAATTGTCAATTAAATGGATAATTTTTTTTACTATTGAATTTAGAATTTGTTCCAATTGCCCTGAAATTGTAATAGTGGAAAAGACAATTCCCTAAAAACAAGGAATAGATGCACGTGTGGTGATGGGGTGGAATTGGAATTCCACCCCAAATTTGTTCAATCAAACAAAAACAATGGCAAGAAGTTGGAATTCTTTTTCCTTTTTCATGGAATTCCAACACTATCAAACAAGCCCTTATATAATAATCCTATTGGTCTTCTTTTTCATTCATTTATTTTTAAAGAAAACATAAACCACAGTCTCACTTTCAAAATTCTATTCAGAAATTATATGCGTAACCTGTATTTTAATCCTACAACAAATTCCTTGATTCACCGAAGGTGTGATAATATGTGCAATCCTTGCAATATTGTATGTTTTACGTAAGTTTATGCTTGAAATGCTAATTGATCTACGGGTCATTAATGAAATAAAATGTGAGAATTCCTTTGGATTTTTTTAATTGTTTGCACAGAAATATATTAGAATATCATATTGATCTCCAACTGCTTCCAAAGAAATGGTGGTATGGATTTAATATAAAAAACAACAAGACAGTTTAACCCGTATGAACGTGATTAAACACAATAGTATGGGTTTGGAAGGTCGTATGTAAACAACAAACGAAATGAAAAATTAGATATAAAAAAGAAGAAGAAAATAATAATCCGAGACAAGTGAATTTCACTTTTTCCTTAGGACAAAATTGCCCCGCAACAGTACTCACAGTTCACAACACTTGTTTCTCAAGATACATTGGATTCGACTTGTGATAGGAGTACTTCAAATCACAAGTTACAGTGAACTTTTGACGAAGTTTTTGTCTACAACAAGAAAATGACTTTAGAATGATTTTGAGGAGAGGTTTGCAAGAGTTTTATGTAATGCTCAATGTAATTATGATATGAGATGCATAATAGACGTCCAAAAAGTCTTGTTTATAGAGGATGAGAGATTATAGGCGAAGTGTTGCGAGCTCCATACAAACAGAAGCAACACTTCTCGTAGCTATCTTTTCGCTGACCTCTCACTCGAGCGAGAGTGGCAAAATATTTGGCCGAAGTTGACACGAAAATCACTTTTCCACATTTTTTTGTTTTAAAAACCCCTTGTCATCCTATTAAGCATTATCAAAAAATATGGGGACGAAATACAATTAAATGTCATATTCCTCCAATGATCTGAAAACCCCAGATTCTTTAATACCACTAGAAGAAAACACCAATTCACTCTATCATAAGCTTTGGCCATCTCAATCTTCATAATAATATTACCACCGGCCCTCACCTTCTTGTGGATGCCGCAAACCAACTCTTCTACAATAGAGATGTTAACAAAGATGCTTCTTTCTTGAAACAAGGGCCTAAGTATAACAAGTGACCATATAAGGAAAGAACTATGTTAATTATACAATCAAATTTCTTAAATATGTCATAATATCAATCAGAATAATAACGGATTAATTTCCACTGTACTTTCCCCTTGATGTCACCATACCATCGAACTTTTCACTTAATGTCACTATGATCAATGATTTGAATTTATTTCTTATAAAGTTCGAGTAAATAGCATAGAGGACCTCTAACCTTTTGAAGCTTTTAATGATGGGTCTTGAAACATTGATTTCTAGAACTCAGAATCCTAAAGCTTTAACAATAAAGATATCAAATCTTGAGTAAAATGATTGATGTACGATTAATTTGATTTTAATCTTAAATGATAGAAAATGAATAAAACTACTAAGTTTATTTATTACAAAACTTTTATGTTTCATTAAAAGACTAGAGTTTTTTAATTCTCATCCTTCTATGTTTCTTTTCTTTATTTCCTTGTTTTATATCGAACTAATGGTCCATCGAACTCAAACTTTAACATTTAAATGGTCGCATTGATCTTTTCCATTACAAAAAAGGACATCAACGCAGATATTTGAAATTTCTCGAACTTTGATGACTAGAAATCAAAGGTTTAAGACTTCATCGTTAAAATGTTCAAATGCTAGGGGAGGACACCAATGTTAATCACATTATAAAGTTTAATGGCCATGAAGACACAAATTAAAGTTTGATAGGTCTATTAGAATAATTCTAAATATGAGCTTCTCATTTGATTGCAAATTTTACAGGTTAGATGCATGGCTAATAATGATGGGAAGAATTCAAAACTAAGACCTTAATTATGTAAAGTTTAATTTTCATGTTTAAAGTTGCCAAAATACGAAAATCAGGTTTTTATTTTTTAATTAAAAATATTTTATTAATTAATTATAATAAGGTCAAAATTATACAATTAATGGTCACATGTACATAATTATAGGTCACAACTTATTTGCCGGTCACAAATCAAAAAATTTATAGGTCACAGATTATTTCGAAATCATTAACGAGTCACAAATTATTTTGAGATCACAAATCAAAGGTTTTTTAGGTCACAATTATTTCCGAGGTCACATAACGAAATTTTAATAGGTCACAATTTATTTATAAGATCACAAATCAGAATTTTAATAAGTCACAAATTATTTTACGATCACGATTCAAAATTTTCATAGGTAACAATTTGTTCATCGATTACAAATCATTAGTCAAAAATTATTTTTTGGTCTTGGATTAACCAATTTAGTGGTCACAGACACAAAATAATCTTGTGACCATCGCTCCACCGTACCACACTACCACCACCACCACTTCACAAATCTGAAAATAGGCCGCCAGATCTGAAAATCACCATCCCAACACCTCACAAAACACCATCCAAAAATCGTCACCAATCAGAAAATCACAAAACCACCAATCTGAAAATCACAAAAACCTCGCAACTACACATCGCCACCGCCAAATCTGAAAATCACAAAAAATCACCATACATCGCCATCGCCAAATCTGAACCATCGTCTCCACCAAACCAACAAAACCCCCAACCCCGCAACTACACATTGTTCGCTGAAAAGTGTACCGCAAGCGCACGGATCGTGAACAAGTAATATAGTGGACTTTTTGAGTCCGAATATCGATCCCACGAGGAATGTTACTTTGAAATTACGTACTCTAATCGATTTTAGTTCTAACAACAACAGACGCACATACACAATTAATAATGAAATTAAATTAGAAACTAATAACTAAAAATTAAACTAACAAACTAAAAAGACGTAGCTGCATCTTTGATTTGAAAAGCGGTTGGAATTTATGATTTCACTTAACCTTTATTTCATTAACATCAATTCAATAACGTACATGCAAATTACCAAAATACATAGTTAGACCCGATTCTCCAATTTTAAATTAATATCCTCTTTCGAGCGATATTAACCCTAATTAATTAAATTATACCACATATTTCTATGTCGATACAAAATTAACCAATCGCATTAACTTGCTGTGAAAATACTCAACGGGTCACATAGGGTAGATGTCTATTTCTAGATCATCTAAACGCGTATAGTCGGAACCATACAAACCTATGGTATCAATTATTTCGGCCTAATCAGTACAACTATTTTTCAATAATTACACCAAATACCTAACCACACAACATCTATTGATCAAATAAATGAAGCAATTTTAAACTAATAATCAATACACCATTATTTTGATAACAAATGCATTTCTAACAATATATATCGATATTAATGAAATTAAAGTTAAGATTTAACATAAACTCCAACACAAATATATTTAACTCATTTTATAAAAGTGATAACAAAGAGATTCTTAATTCAATACATATCAAACTTGGTAAATAATGAAAATAAACAAAGATAAAGATAAAACCCTTGTAGTTTGGCTTTGTTTTCTTCACTTTCACCAAGATTTCTTCTTGTTATCTCCTTGCTCCATTTAATTTCTTCTAAACATGAGCTAATTAAACAAGAAACAACTACAAAATAAAAATAAAAGAAAGACAAATAAAAGACAAATAAAAAGAAAGAAAAAAAAAACGTGAAGAAGAAAGAGGGAAAGAGAGAGTTTTGGAATGATATGGATATGTATATATATAGGTAGATATTAGGATATTTAGGATATTATATAATATAGATATAGATATTATAGGATATTTAATAGTTTAATAATATAATTAAGATATTTTATAATTATATATATTATAAATTAGATAATATTAGAGAAATAGATAAATATCTAGTAATAAACAAAGCAAAAGTAATCAAAACTTTGACCAAAAACTCGAGAAGGAAGTTTTAAACCGCCATTGATTTTTTAACTCTATGCGACCGCATAGTTCAATCCTATGCGGTCGCATAGAAGAGAAATTTAATCAATTTGACGTCTCGGCGTTATCCATGCGGCTGCAACGCTTTGATCCATGCGGTCGCATGGTTCTTCCAAAATTTGCGGCTCAAGTCCT
Organism: Osmanthus fragrans; assembly: GCA_019395295.1. Lineage (NCBI taxonomy): Eukaryota > Viridiplantae > Streptophyta > Magnoliopsida > Lamiales > Oleaceae > Osmanthus > Osmanthus fragrans. The sequence continues at coordinate 19,178,675 of CM033344.1, read as the reverse complement.
TGAATATTTGCACGTCAGGTCCCTCATTTTTGAACTTGTACAATTTGGTCCTCATATTTTGATCTTCATTACAATTAGGCCCTTCCAAAATTGCACTTCAAGTCCTTCATCTTTCAGGGTTGTGCAAGTTAGTCCCCAACTTCACAAAAGTGTGCAATTTAAGTCCTTTTTCACTCTTTTTGTCTCGTTTGACGTCAAATCGGGGTTTTCACCTAAAAATGCCAAAAGTACATAATTATGTGTAGAAATATACTCAATTTCATTAACAATAAATCTCTAAAAAGTGCCAAATAAGTGTGCAAACGCACACTTATCACACCCTCAAACTTGAGCTCTTGCTCGTCTCGAGCAAGATTACATCTAACATAATCATGCACTTGTAATAATGATCAACATATTGGACAACTTGCCATCAATATCAATGAGTTTAAAATTGTATAACAATTCACAGCCATACATCCAAATAATGCTATCAAAAATATTTACAGCTTATCCAATGATCGATCTGTGTATGTGTGCATAGCCACTTTCAATCATTATCTAAACTAGGAAAAGAATGTCAAGATGGAAAAATATGTAAATTGGTCACAACCCGACCCTTAGTGGTCAAATATATCCTTACACGCTCATAAAATTCACACTAAAATAGATAATTCATCTCAATCTCCCAAGTGTAAATCTAAAGGTTGCTCTCAATCACTCTTTCTTTTAAAAGCTCAAAAATATAATCAGCTAGCATGCATTTTCAAGTGAAAATAGAGTAACTGAACAAGTAGAACCTCATAGAATAATGTAGTATGAACACTTAACTCTCAAGTGTATAAGATCAGGTATTGTTTCGCTCAATATCATTTCAATGAAAATGTTCTACCATAAGCTTGCATATTTTCTCAATCGCCACCACTTAGATCACATGCATTACATAAATCATAAGGACTTTGCAGGGTTTATATGTGGCTTAAGGTAAAGGTGTGAAAATATATGGATAAGTGACTAAGAAGCCTCAAATAAATCAGCGGAGTAACATATATTCAAATCAATCAACTGAGATAGGATCTGTACACAATCCTATCACTCCAAAACAATAACTTCTCAATCAACATCAATTCAACTCAATCACCTTTTTCTTTTGAATATCAGGAGGAATCATACATATAGACATACAAATCAGTCTCCTCAACACATCTTTTCCCTGTCACTCATTTTTTTCATCTTTTTCTTTTTCATTCATTCATTTTTTTTCTCATTCTTTCAACCACTACACCAAACAAAGTACCTCAAAAACAATTAATACCCCCAAACTTCTTTTCTATCGCCACCCAACATTCTGATGTCTAACAATACTCCACTAGCTTAGAAGGCTGGTTAAGAATATTGTTTTTCAGTATATGAAAAGGCAAATAAGGCACAAAGGGATTATCAAAGGAAAGAGTAATATCAGGGTAAGCTATTTGGATAATGTGGTAAGTCAAAGATGGCCTTAATCATGTTCATGCATACATGTGTCAATGTGATCTTGACCAGAAGCAACGCAAGTTCTAGAGAAACACAATCATGAAATAATCACACATGAAAGAAATGATAAGACTGTATATAAATGTCAGTCCATAGGCTCAAAGTCTCACCAGTTTTTGTGTTCACACTATTCAGTTACTACCATCTTCAATGAAAACAACTAACTAGCTAATCCTAAGTTTCTCAGACTATGGTAAAGTGAAAGGGAATAAAAGTATAGGTTGATAAAAAATTTCAAAACAACTCACAACCTAAGTTCTACCAATTCAAAACTTTCACATCTAACACTTATTTCCGCATCTAAATGATAATCAATCGTGACTATATACTCAATGTAACGTATGATCTCACAATGAATAAGCCATTTTTGAAAAAAATTCGCCACCAATAGCATATTTGGAGTTGCGCATGCATAGCTCATGAATCAATAACAATTTCAACTCATGCAATCCTGAGCCGGCAAGGCTATCTAACATACCAATCATAATCACCAATGTAAGCTCAAAAGCAGCCGGCAAGGCTGTAACATCAAATTAAAGTACACAATAGCCAGCAAGGCTCAATACCCCCAAACTTAATTCACACATTGTCCTCAATGTGTAAATTAACATATAAAGCAAAGAGTAATAAAGGAAACTTCCCTGAATCCATTGTGAAGAAGAACTAATGCATGAACTGGACTCGGAATGCAATTGAGTAGCTTGGGCAACAGACCTCATTGTACTCCATTGTAGCTCCAGACTCGTGAGGAACCATTCAACTTTGGACTTCCAAAAAGCATTACCTACAAGAAGTTAAGCTATTAAACAGAAATATAACTAAAAGCATAAAAACACATAAAAGTAAATAAAAACACAAAAGTTTAGAAAAGTTGGGTTGCCTCCCAACAAGCGCTGTTTTATAGTCTTAGCTCGACTATACAAAATGTTATGGGCCCAAAAAGTAAGCTCTGGATGCTCGGCCCAGCTTTATTCTTTTGGCTCGGATCCACTCCTCATTCGATCGCCAAAACTCATCAGTGCCCTTTTCAACATGATAAAACCTATCCATTCCACCCGATTCAAACTCAACACTGTAGATTTCCACCTCCTCATTGGAGTTGATCACAAAATCAAACTCTATGCAATCACTGAAGTCGGCCGAATGATCTTCAATGATTTCTACATCTTCAATCAGTTCATTTGTGATTAAATCATCATTCACTTCAAGCTCTTCTACAATAGTTGGTATCTCTTCAGGTTGAATGATTGATCCGCAATCGAATTCCACGAGCGATGAGAAGTCGGCCTCAATGACTTCCTCGAGTGGATAAGACCCCCATTTCCTAAATCCATCCCAATATTTGTAATCTCCTACTAGCATATCTTCTTCATCCAACTTGGCAAGTGCATTGTAATACTTTGCAAGTACCTTCTCATTCAAACATGGAGGACCATCTCCTAGGAATTTGATGTCCTCATCCCAATCATCAGGTACATAGTCTCCCGGGAGCATGTATCTTTCATCTAAATTGTCCAGTGCTTGTCTCCGGCATTTCAAATAATGTCGAAACTTTAGAAGTTTCAACATTGCAGCTTCGGTACACGAATACAAGCACATCTCTGTACAATGCTCCGCTAAACAAATATTACATCTTGAACCTCCAAGAATATTTGTATAGTCACCGTAGAGACGAGATAGTGCAAACATCTTGTTACTTTACCAATGTTAGAAACCTGCAAATATCAGACAAGTGCAGGGTGCAAGAAAAAGACTACAGATACAAGAAAAATTAGTAATACGGGGTAGCCAAAATGCACAAACAGTAAATACAAATAAAAACAAATAATTACAAGTTGCTAAAACTAAAATTAACTAAAGCAGTAATCAAAGTGAAAACATTCCCCGGCAACGGCGCCAAAAACTTGTTCGCTGAAAAGTGTACCGCAAGCGCACGGATCGTGAACAAGTAATATAGTGGACTTTTTGAGTCCGAATATCGATCCCACGAGGAATGTTACTTTGAAATTACGTACTCTAATCGATTTTAGTTCTAACAACAACAGACGCACATACACAATTAATAATGAAATTAAATTAGAAACTAATAACTAAAAATTAAACTAACAAACTAAAAAGGCGTAGCTGCATCTTTGATTTGAAAAGCGGTTGGAATTTATGATTTCACTTAACCTTTATTTCATTAACATCAATTCAATAACGTATATGCAAATTACCAAAATACATAGTTAGACCCGATTCTCCAATTTTAAATTAATATCCTCTTTCGAGCGATATTAACCCTAATTAATTAAATTATACCACATATTTCTATGTCGATACAAAATTAACCAATCGCATTAACTTGCTGTGAAAATACTCAACGGGTCACATAGGGTAGATGTCTATTTCTAGATCATCTAAACGCGTATAGTCGGAACCATACAAACCTATGGTATCAATTATTTCGGCCTAATCAGTACAACTATTTTTCAATAATTACACCAAATACCTAACCACAACATCTATTGATCAAATAAATGAAGCAATTTTAAACTAATAATCAATACACCATTATTTTGATAACAAATGCATTTCTAACATATATATCGATATTAATGAAATTAAAGTTAAGATTTAACATAAACTCCAACACAAATATATTTAACTCATTTTATAAAAGTGATAACAAAGAGATTCTTAATTCAATACATATCAAACTTGGTAAATAATGAAAATAAACAAAGATAAAGATAAAATCCTTGTAGTTTGGCTTTGTTTTCTTCACTTTCACCAAGATTTCTTCTTGTTATCTCCTTGCTCCATTTAATTTCTTCTAAACATGAGCTAATTAAACAAGAAACAACTACAAAATAAAAAATAAAAGAAAGAAAAATAAAAGACAAATAAAAAGAAAGAAAAAAAAAACGTGAAGAAGAAAGAGGGAAAGAGAGAGTTTTGGAATGATATGGATATGTATATATATAGGTAGATATTAGGATATTTAGGATATTATATAATATAGATATAGATATTATAGGATATTTAATAGTTTAATAATATAATTAAGATATTTTATAATTATATATATTATATAAAATTAGAGATAATATTAGAGAAATAGATAAATATCTAGTAATAAACAAAGCAAAAGTAATCAAAACTTTGACCAAAAACTCGAGAATGAAGTTTTAAACCGCCATTGATTTTTTAACTCTATGCGACCGCATAGTTCAATCCTATGCGGTCGCATAGAAGAGAAATTTAATCAATTTGACGTCTCGGCGTTATCCATGCGGCTGCAACGCTTTGATCCATGCGGTCGCATGGTTCTTCCAAAATTTGCGGCTCAAGTCCTTGAATATTTGCACGTCAGGTCCCTCATTTTCGAACTTGTACAATTTGGTCCTCATATTTTGATCTTCATTACAATTAGGCCCTTCCAAAATTGCACTTCAAGTCCTTCATCTTTCAGGGTTGTGCAAGTTAGTCCCCAACTTCACAAAAGTGTGCAATTTAAGTCCTTTTTCACTCTTTTTGTCTCGTTTGACGTCAAATCGGGTTTTCACCTAAAAATGCCAAAAGTACATAATTATGTGTAGAAATATACTCAATTTCATTAACAATAAATCTCTAAAAAGTGCCAAATAAGTGTGCAAACGCACACTTATCACACATCATCGCAGACGGTGAGAGAAAGAGGGAAAGAGAGAGCAGCGACCACTCAACGCAGTTTCCCCACCACCGATCACAAACATCGTCGGATCAGAAAACCCCAAAAAAACTCAGAAGAGAGAAAGAACTGGCTCTGTTGGCTGTTACGATCTCTCCTTTGTCACCAGATACGCCACCGCCAGCCACACCACACCATCACCATCATCACGCCCAGCCCGAATCTGCAGCGGTGTTGTGTCGTGTTAGGCCAATGAGGCGTGTATCTCGTCGGACCGAATAGAGAAGAGAGTGACAGCGCAGCTCCATCTTGGGTGGAGAGAGAGACGAGAGGTATAGAGAGAGAAATGGTTTGGGGAGAATATTTAGGGAGACAGTACAAAAGAAACCGATCTAATGTTAATTAATTATAATACCTGATTTTTGTTTAATTAAAGTTTGTACCTGATTTTTTAAAAGTCATTAGGATTTTTGCTTAATTAAAGTTTGTACCTGATTATAATACTTGATATGTTATTGTGTAATTTCCACCATAATGATATTATGATTAGCCTCAAATATAATAAGGTTGTGTCTAGAATAGCTTCTTTGGTCCAAAAAAATGGATTTTCAGATCGTTGAGCACAGTCCCAGCCGTAATTTTTGACCGTATGTGAGACATGAGGATCCCAGCAGAGGAAAATAACAGTAAAAAAATTTATTGTTTTTCGAGGAAAAGTTCCTCCAGACACAGCCTAAGTGATCAATTAGGCCAGTTTACACCTTACAGGTTATATTTTATATAATGTGATAATTTAAGTATGTGAGCTGAAAATATGTAAATCTTAATTAGGGTTGAAATTGTTAATGAGATGGCTCCTTAAATTTCTATATAAAGACTAGGTCCCCTCTCCTCTATATATTGTTTTATATAAATGCTATGTCCCCTCTCCCTAATTTGCAGTTAATATTCGTATCCACGATATTTTTCGCATGCGTGAATTTGAACTATCAATTTATAATTTTGTAATTCTTGTTTCTTAGCATGATTATCGTTAAATTCATCAATTGGCATTAGAGCCTCCATGCTAAGATTAGAGCCCTTATTTAGAATTTCTTGTTCCACTTCTTGACTCAGTAAGAAAAATTTTTAAATCTTGTTTTACAAATTACAGTGGTGTTTCTGCAAAATCTGAAACTGCTGCCATTAAACTATCGAAATCCTCTCAGAGAACAGAACGCTAAACCATAACTAACCCATCTTTATGCTTCTTAATCTTCCGCAGCTTTCAATGATAGGGATTATGGCTACTCTTATCTAAATCTATACACTAGTCTAGTACCCGTTTTTACCAAACTTACTGGAAGAAACAAAGATAGAGATAATTTCGCTACTAGGGTCTATCCCAGTTGAATATCAAAGCCAAGTCAGGAACCCTTCAGTAATTACCTTGAAATTTTTTTCATTTTGCTTAGCTTAAATACAATAACTAAAAGGTGATAAAAAAAAAAAAATTGAGGCAAACAACTAAATCCCATACCCGCTGCTGCCGTAGGCAGAGTCGCCGTATTTTTGCTGTTGCGTCGCAGTTTAAGGCGATAGGCGGCAATCCCGGCGATACTGGCAGTTGAAGAGTCCAGCAGCGGCGTGTCTGCCTGTCTGGCGGCCGCCCCGCGATGACCAAACATTAGCAGGGTGTGGCGCTGGCAGGGGATTTTTTCTTCTGCAAATCGATTGAAGCCTGAAGGTGGAGGCGGGCTTCGTTGCAAATAGTTTAGTTACAAGCCCCGCATGCAATTAAGGGGAAAATGCCTGCAATTAGGAAATAAGGTCAAATGCAATTTTCGAAAGAATATTAAATTTAAATTTTTAAAAAGGGTTCCCAAAATGACCTACATTTTAATTTTGAAATTTTGACCTGTTTAAAATTATATTTAAAAATTGACGATTTTTATATTTTCATTAAAATGTTTATCTATTTAAATGTCGATATTATATGTCTATTTAAATTTTGCCCATCATACTTTGAAGTCATGTTGCCAATTTTGTCTCACAATCACGTATGAATTTTGTATTTCATCGGTTGATGATTGTGATTTGTTGCATAATTATTATTTTATGATTTTGTGATTGGATTTTTCATGGGTTTTGAGAAGATTCTTATTTTCCCACTAAGAAAAATATTTAGAAATAAAAATAGATGGTAGCTGCCAAAGTGGCACTCATTATTATTTATTCGATTTTCTCTACAAAAAAAAATAAATATTAGGGGCGTTAGCGTCGCATTTTTGAATTATTACATATAGTATCTTTTTTTTTTTGGTAACTCAAGTATTCGAACTTCACCCGACTAATCCTGAGGAGTGGCGGTCTTCCCTCCTGGTTCACTACTCCGGTAAATTCGGATGCGGTCACAGCTTATATACACTTAAGCCGGACATTCGGGATACGGTTGTCCTCCTTGTGGACCTCCATTTATGACGTGTGGACAAGACACCTGGAAGGACGATAAAACGCACCATAACTTTGCCTTCACAAGATATTTACCTTTCAACATAAATGTTGCCTTCCAACTGTCGCGGGGATTCAAACCTCCGATATTCCGTAGAGAACCCTCCTACTTTACTACTACGCCATGTCCGTGGGGGCTATTACATATAGTATTTTGCCTAAATGTATTATTATATGTGATGCTTTAGAAATTAGTATAAAACAGTTAACGAGTTTACATTGGTCTAGAAATCTCTTTCTGCCCAAAGGTGTTGGTATTTCGAAAACCAATGTGATTTTGTTAACTAGTTTCATGATGTGTTTTAAGAGTACCTTACATCATGTTGTATTGTCAACCCAAATACGGTTTTACAATGATGCATCTAGGCTCTTACCGTAATAAGATTCATATGGTTTTGACTTTAATTACGGATTATCTAATTAATAACCCATGTTAATTAGATGAATATGTTGTCATCCATTAACTGCATGCATTATGTTTGAATGATATTAAATATGATATTTTATGCTTCCATAGTTTATAATGTCTCATCTCTTTTGAGTCAATTGTCTAATATTGAAACCTTGACTATAAATAATTATGTGAGATGGAAACAAAACGTAGAAATAACACTTGATCTTTTGGGGTTGAATTTTGCAATGGAGAAAAAACTTTCGTAACCCACAGACAAGAGCACTTTTGAATATGTGTCTGAGTATGAAAAGTAGGAAATGATCAACAAACTTTGTTTGAAAATTATTAAGCACCTATATTCGATTTCATTATGGGTGCTATCTCATACATATTCATCAATTTTTTGCATGAAAATGTCAAAGGTTTTATAGATGCCATATGAGATAGATTTATTGAGTCTGATAAAGCTGAAACTAGAGATCTGATTAAAAAAATTGATGAATATGAGATATGATGGTACAAGTGGAATTAGAAAGCATGTTATGAAGATGATAAATATATCATCTAAGCTAAAGGCTATTGCCATTCCAATTACGGAGCTTTTCCTAGTCTATCATGTTTTAAATGGACTTCCCAACCAATTTAATCAGCTTAAGGTTAATTACAATGCTCAGCGGGGTAAATGGGATTTAAATGACCTTATTACAGTATATGTCCAAGAGGAGCATATGATGCGATGTGAGACCATTTAAACTGTGCAATTAGCTTTTCAACCATCACAGGACAAAGGGTCTTCTCATAACCACCAGTCTAAGTTCTGTAAGGAAAATAAAACACATGAAAATCATCCAATTTAAAAATTTTGAAAGTCAAACATCTGGTTGTCCCAAAGGAATTATAAAGAAAAATGATTAATGCAAGTTCTGCAAAATGAAGGGTCACTAGCAGAAAAATTGCTCTAAATTTAAGACTTGGTTAGAAAAGAAGAAAAGTTATGCAGGTATCTCATTGGCCTTTGTTTTAAGTTTTCTTTCGTAGATGCGCCTTTGAATTCTTGGTGGTTAGACTTTGGAGCTAGTATTCATATTGTGAATTCCTTGCAGGGCTTCACAAGCAAACGGAGGCCAAGTGAGAATGAAGTGAGCTTATACGTTGGAAATGGAGTTCAAATGAATGTTGAGTTCATAGGAGTAGTGAAATTAACTTTAGAGTTTGGTTTCTCTCTTGTGTTAGATAATACAGTTTTTGTACTGATAATGAGACGGAATTTAATTTATATATCGAAACTTGATGCTTCTAGTTTTTCCTTTAATTTTGGTAATGAAATGGTTGAATTATTTTATGACTCTCGTTTGATTGAAAATTAGGTCTGGGTAAAAAAATCGAAAAAAATCGATCAAACCAATCCAACTGAATCTATTCGGGTCAGTTTAATATAGGTAATTGGTTTGATTTTTTTTTTAACAAAACCATGGTGGGTTGGTTCGGTTACTGTTTGAAGCCTCAAACTGTAGGTTAACCAAACCAACCAAATTCATTTACATGTTTTAAAGAAAAATAAAAATAAAAAATAAGTCATAATCTCATAACTATATTTCGATTCACTTCAATCTATAATATTTTCAGTAAGTAATAGCACTGCAAATTTCATTTCATAAGTTCATTATATTCTAGTTAGCATTTTTTTCCTACTCAGACATGCATGCTACATAATTCATAAAAAAAAAAAAAAAAAAAAAAATCCTAAGATTTTCGTTGATATGTCTTTATTAACCTGATTTTATTTGTTAGTAAAAAATTGGACAATTTTTTTAAAAAAAAATATTTAATTTGGATAAAAGTCCAAACCGAACCAAGCCAAACCAACTTGGTTTAGTTTGGTTTAGTTTGGGTTGAAAACCATCAAAATCGACTAATTTGGTTTTGGTTTCAAGTTGGAATCGAAATCGTTCTGAACCAAATCGCGCCCAAGCTTATTGGAAATGACATTTTATGTGATGATTTATATAAATTGTCATTGGCTCTTATTGGTGAAATCTCTTGTGTTACCAATGTATCAAAGAAAATGTCTCTAATTCGTGAATTATCCTCTATGTTGTGGCATAAGCGGTTGAGTTACATTTCAAGGGAAAGAGGATTGAGAGATTGACAAAAGTTGAGATACTTCCCTTTCTAGACTTCTCTGATTTTGACACCTGTGTGGATTGTATAGGAGGAAAGCTAACTAAGTCCACAAGAAAAGATTTCACTAGGAGCGATGACATTTTGGACTTGATACATACTTAATATCAATGGACCTTTACATTCCACTATATGTGGGAACAAATATTTTATAACTTTTATTGATGATTTCTCACAATATGGATATGTTTACTTGATTAATAATATATCTCATGCACTTGAAAAATTCAAGTTTTTCAAAATGGAAGTAGAGAAATAATGTGAAAAAAGTATTAAAGTTGTAAGATCTAACCTGAGCAGAATGACGTTCCTGAAAGACGTAATTGGACTTTGAAAGATATGGTCAAGAGCATAGTGAGTAAAACAAATTTTCCATAATATCTATGGGGTGAAGCTTTGAAAACTGTTATATATATCTTGAACATAGTTCCATGTAAAACTGTTACAAAAACACCTTTTGAATTATGGACATGACGTAAGCCAATTTTAGCTCATTTCAAAGTTTGAGATGTCCAGCTAAGGTTCGGATTTATAATCCTTTTGAACAGAAATTAGACACGAAATTCACTCCAGGTTACTTTATTGGGTACCCAGACAGATCAAACGGATATAAATTCTACTGTCCAAATCGTGGCACTAGAATTGTTGAGTCCATTACTGCTAAATTTATGGAAAATGATTTTAGTGAGAGTTCAACGTTGAAAGAACTTTTTGTTGAACCTAATCAATTTGTTGTTTCAGTTCCTGTTATACAAGAAAAAGTTGGTTTTCAACTAGTTGAAATTGTTAATGAAGAATCGAGAAACCAACGGGAACTTCCAATTCCTCCAACAACAACGATTGATTTAATTTTTGAGCCACAAGTTAGAAGATCGCAAAGGGAAATAAGATTTTCATTGCTCAGTGATTACATTACATACTTATTGGAGATTGATTTTAATATTGGGCATATTGTTGATCATGTTACTTATAATCAAGCATTGACAGTCCTAAGTGAGATAAATTGATAAATGCTATGGAAGACGAAATGAATTCTATGGAACAGAATAAAGTTTGAAAACATGTTGAACTTCTTCCAGATGCTAAAACTATATAGATATCAAGTGGATTTTCAAAAGTAAACTAGTTTAGGAAGGGAATGTTGAACGAAAGAAAGCGAGATTGGTTGCAAAAAGTTTCACTTAGCGAGAGGGCATTGATTATAATGAAACATTCTCGACTGTTTTGTCAAAAGATTTTTTTGAATTATCGTGGCACTTGTGACATACTATAATTTGGAGTTTTATCAGATAGATGTTAAGATAGCCTTTTCTGAATAGAGATCTTTCTGAAAAAGGTTTACATGAGACAACTTGAAGATTTTGTTGTGAAGGGAAAAGAAAACTTGGTGTGCAAGTTAAACAAATCCTTATATGGTCTCAAGCAAGCATCACTGCAATGGTATTTGAAGTTTGACGAGGTTGTAACTTTTCTTGGTTTTGTTGAAAATACAGTTGATCAATGCATTATCTCAAAATCGGTGGGAGAAATTTTATTTTTCTTGTTATGTTGATGACATTTTGCTTGCTAGCAGTAACTTGGGGGTTGCTTCATGAGACAAAGAAAAAATTATCTACTAATTTTGAGGTGAAATATCTTGGAGAAGCTTCTTATGTGCTTGACACTGAAATAAATCGTGATAAACATCGTGGCTTGTTTGGACTTTCTCAGAATGCTTTATATACGACGTGTTCTATAAATGTTCAATATGTAGAATTGTGCACTTGGTGATGTATCTATCGTAAAAGGGGATAAGTTTAACAAAACTCAATATCCAATGAATGAGTTATAAAGGGAATCTCTGAAGACAATACCATATGCTAGTGCTATGGGGAATTTGATGTTTTTGGTTATTGAGAGATATTTATGTAAAAGAACTACGTTTTAGTTTGATCTCTTCACGGGGTATGTAGGCAACCTATATGTTTTTCGGGTACAGCCCCTTCCAATAATAAAATACATTTTTCCCTATCCATAAATTATTTTGAGCATGCATTTGGCTTATGTTTTTTATTATGGTACTATTGTGATCTCGAGATATAACAGATAAATACATAAAATGAGTATTTTTAAAGACATGTGACTTCATTTTGATTAGAAGCATTATGAGGACCAATATGAATTATCATAGTTTTTAATCACATTTGGTGCTAAATTCATACCACATACTACCACATTGGTTGAATGATCGAGATCCATGTCGGTAAAGATATTGACATTTGTAGTTGTGGAATGATGTTACATCGTTTAATTGGTGTAATGACTTCCATGTTCGGCGTTGACATTCTTGTTGGACTGGATGATGTTATGTAAGGTGTCATCAGTGGAACTATACTTGTGTGGCCACCTATATAGTCTAACCCGAATGTCAAAAATTTTGTTATAGCAATCAAATGTTTGTCCAAGTGGGAGAATGTTGGAATAATTCTAAATATGAGCTTCATATTTGATTGCAAATTTTACATGTTAGATATATGACTCATAATGATATTATGATTAGACTTAAATATGTTAAGTGATCAATTGAGCTAGTTTACATCTTACGGGTTATATTTTATATAATGTGTTAATTTAAGTATGTGGATCGAAAATATATATACCTTAATTAGGATTTAAGTCGTTAATGAGACTACTCTATAACATGCTACAAATTCAGCCTGCATAGTAGAAGATGCAACTTGAGTTTGTTTAAGACTTTTCCAAGAGATAACACCACAAGCTAATATGAAAATATAACCTGAGGTTGATTTCAAATCATCTCAACGTTCAGCAAAATCAGAATCTGAGTAACCTACCACCTCAAGGTGATTTGAAAGCTGGAAAGTAAGCATATAACTTTTAGTTTTCTTCAAGTATCTCATAACTTTCTTAACTACTTTTGAATGCTTTTACCTTGAATTCGACTGAAACTTACTAAGAACACGATTGTATAAGTCATATATAAAATAAAGGAACTTGTTGTTTGGACAAGCCAAAATCTAGGGGGGCATTTGGCATCCCCCTATTGGAGGGCAACCTATCCCCTGGATTTAGGCTTTTTTTGGCCTGTCCAAGGTGATTTTTTTAAAAATAATTCAATAACATGATTATCATTAAATTCATCAAGGTCATGATCACACCAAGTGAAATATTCGTTGGCCATAGATAAAATAAATTAATAGCAAATTTAGTTAACACGACTGGACCTCGATCAAACTAAGTCAAAATATGAAAATACCATTAACCTTTTTTGTGGCTCAAAAAATTTACTTTTACGAGTGACAATTTTTAAACTGTAGTGATTGGTTGCTTATTAACTTCTGTCACGCATTCAATAATCGTGTATCTTTTGTAATTAATATATTTTAAGCTTGAAATAAAATTTCTTTGAGGACCTTTTCGAAAATTTTATATGCGAATAGCCATGCGGGAAAGTTAATATCACCGATTGTCACCCATATTTCTCGAACCGACGGCTTCCATTGGCTGCAAGTACAGTAAATGACACCTTGAAATCTTTTATTCAGATCTTCACCGTCGAACTTCGGTCATCTGGCATGAGATGAAAGCACACCACGTATACGAGTCACAGTTGATTTTTCCCATTTCGAAATCGAAAATCTGAAAAATTGGAAACCAGTTGCGCTTTGCAAATATATAAACTAGAAGTACAAAATATCAGATACTCAAAAGAACTCAAAATCCATCGTCATGCTGTACAAAAATGCAAGATTCCCTTTTTCCACTCTCATTTTCTCTCTCTACGTTTTCGGTGCAAATCGTTGGTGTGTGAATTTTTCTGTGTGACGATGAACTTTTGGGGTCTGTTTTGAACTTCGATCTTGGTTGCAATTGAAGTTTCTGCTACTCAATTTATGGTTTTTTTGAGTGTTGAAGTTGGTGAAATTCCGTATTTGGAAGTGTTGGAGGTTAATTGGTGGATTCACTGGTGGTGGGTGAGCGTTTGTGCGGAATTCAGGGTTTTTGATTTTTGGGATCTGGTGTGAGCATGGGGTTTGAATATCAATTGGACTTGATTTTGCACTTAGGTCCTGATTGAAGTGAACCAGCTGGGTTTTTAAAGTTATTTATTGATTGGGGTTTTTGAATTTAGTTTTTTTTTTAAATGTATTTTGGAATAAATTAGGAGAAGAAGAAGGGTTTGGCTATAGTTATAGGCTAAAGATTGTTTGAGAGGAGAGCAAGATGTTTTATTCGCAGTTTATATTGGCAAAAAAGGGGCCGCTGGGTACCATATGGATAGCCGCTCATTTGGAGCGGAAGCTGCGTAAGAATCAGGTTGCTGATACAGATATTGGTGTCTCCGTAGGTAAAGTTTTAATTTTTCTCTTGTAAATTAGCCAAGATAGTTCTTTTTATTTTACTTTTAGTTGGTTTTTCTTGAAGTGGTACATCCTAATAGTTGCTGCACTCGTGTGTATAAATAAATGTTAGTTAAATATTTAATCTGGTTGTGGTAAAATGAACTGGATAAAAGAAATAGATATGCAGCTCTTGAGTAACGTGAATGAAAAGCGGAACATGTGTTTGTCTTCTGTTCCCTCAAGTATCATGTTAGAGCTATATTTGGTGGATTCAATTTGGTGTTCAGAATCAGTTTCTAAATGAGCAATTGTATTGAAGTTTGGATAGAAATTTTTCTTCCAAATTCAAGGTGACAATGACCATGCAAACCTAACCTCTTGTAAATTTTGGTAGATTACACTGTTTAAGTCATTATCTCTCTGCTTGACTATTCTTGCACAGTAGTTTTTACTTGCCATGGTCTGCTGAATCTTTATTCATTCATATACTTTTTAAAATATCATGAAACATCAATTCCTGGTTATTTATACGAGTTTGTAAGGCACAGGGTCGTCATTTTGGTATGAGGCTTATTTTGAGCACAAATGATAGCTTGCTAAAGTTTCGGTTTGAATGAGTTAAAGGCAGTGCCACTAATTCAGGCGTTGGAAGTTCCACAAATGACTTCTTTTCTGCTAGGAATTGAACCAACTCCCAAGGAATGAAATTAGATCCCCTTTGTTATTGTAATTTTTTTTTTTTTGTTATTTGTTATTTTTTTATTTGTGGTGGAGTGTTTGCAATGATAGGGCTGGGGTCATTTGAATAAGTAATGATATCAGGACTCTTCAGGTGAAGTGCAAACCAGATTTATCTAATTTTTGTAGACCTTAGCGATTGTCATTTGTTACATAATACTTTTTGTCTATGTTTGTAAACACCAAATAGTTGGAATAAAAATGTCTCCACATCGGGAATTTTTGTCATTCTTCTGGAATGTTCAACTTTTTCCTTTTTTTTAATTATTAGGAAAAAGAAAATTGCAAGAAAATTATTGCTGCATACAACTTTGTTTATAAGTTGATGCACAAGCTTTGCTGGGACCCAACCCCTTATACAAACTTGTAAATGAAGAAGAATTATATCTTTGCGACATCTAGGACACCATACTTCGTTTTTAACTTCCGGTCTGAAATTAAGCCCTTGTTTGGTTCATATTTTTGGTAGATTTTGATAAGTTGATTAAATGTGTGGTTGAAAAGTTGTGGTCCTATGAAGTATGTCGTTAAAATTAATTGTTAACTTTGACTTAGATTAACATTTTGATTTTAATACCTACCAAATTGGGGCCAAGTATTTTTAATCAAAAAATACACTGATGAGTCTTGAGTGTTGTTTAACTATGTAACTGAATCTGAACCAAAATCCTTTAATATCTATACAAAATTGAAATATGTGAATTTTTCATGGAAATTCTTTGAATCTAATAATCTTAATATTAATAATATAGTGCATATTTACACATTGTGGTATTCTTGTATAACTCAAGCAATTATCTCCCATTTTTCAGATGTCAGCATTGCAACGTTGATGAATTTGACATTCATGGATATTACATTCCATAGATTTTTTGAAACGGTCAAAACGTAACCAATGAGTATAGTGAAACTTTTCTCTCGATAGAACGGTCTTAAGATGCTTGATAAACTGAAACGAATTGCAATGTTTTTAATTGGACTAGAAGAAACACATCCTTGTGTCCATTGCAATTGATGTAGGACAAGGTAACTAAAGGAAGCTCAGAAAGATTGACTATGATTGATTAAAGGGGGAAACTATGATTGATTAAAGGGGGAAAATGAATAATTTTTTTTAATAATTTGTTCATTAAAGATGTACAATAATAACGAAGCTGTGCTATAGTCTTTGTGCCTTGGAGCTAAAGAGAGAAAAAAAGCCTTAAGTAATTCAAATTTGAATCACTTACAGTCTCTACCGTTATGACTGATCACCATGCTCCACTCTGTGATGTGGCACTGAATTATTTTGTGGTTCTCTCACTTTGTGCATGGTGTTATGATCACATTTCTTAATTCGGTTAATTCTGTTGTGACCAATTTCGTTTAATTTCTTCGATTTTTGGCATTTTATTATTTTTTAATAAAAAATATTTTTCTCTCACTCAGTATAACTTGCTTATCTTTTGCAGACTCAATTCTTTTCCCCGATGCTCCAATTGCACTTCGGTTGTCTAGCCATCTTCTGCTTGGAGTAGTGAGGATATATTCTCGAAAGGTGAGCTACCTCTTTGATGATTGCAGTGAGGCTTTGCTGAAGGTCAAGCAAGCTTTTCGCTCTGCTGCTGTGGATTTACCTCCTGAAGAGTCGAAGGCACCATATCACTCTATCACCTTGCCAGAGACATTTGATCTTGATGATTTTGAGCTGCCTGATAATGAAATTTTCCAGGGGTTGGTTTGAAATATCTAATTCATGATTCCTGTGAAACCTAAGTTATCTATATACAGTATATGAGTTTATCACCCTTTTCTTATTGCTTCATAAAATTGTATAGCTACTAAATCTTCATGGCCTTAAAAGATTTTTTTAGCACTGCACTGATTGGATTTTTGGTCTAGTAATTTCCCAACTTGTACACGTTCAGTCATGTGTAAAGTTCAGCTTGTTGACTTGATAAAGTTCAGGGTTTAATGTTTATTTACCATGAGTAGCCGAAACAAAAAGAACTCGACTTTCTCGCTATCAGTAGGAGACATAAATACTTATATTGAATTGGCTTGCATGACATGACTCCTGTGTTTTTACTAGGACGCTTGGAAGACATTGTGTAATATTTCATTTGTCGAGCAGGAGCACAGGGTATTTTATTCTATCTTGTCTAACAATTGCACACTGATTGCAAATTTTGCAGTAACTACGTCGATCATCATATTAGTTCAAGGGAGCAAATTACCCTTCAGGATACCGTGGATGGTATCGGTTACTCCACGTCAAAGTTTGGATTGGATGGTTGGTATTCTTTGTTCTTGTTTTGCATGAGCTCCTAATATATGGAATTTTCAAACTAACCCCATCCCTCCCCCGAGTCGCCCATTCCTCTATTCTACAAGAAGATTAAGAAACAAGAGTTGCATCAACCCAGATATGAAGATAAAAGTATTTGTAGACTTTTAATCATTAAAGTAATGCTTATACTTGCCTCGTCTGAATTAGTTTTCCTAATTGTTTCTCTAATTGTCTGTAGAGAGGTTTGGTGATGGTGATGCTTCTGGATTGGACCTTGACGAGGTATATATTCACACTCTTGATGCTATTGTATTGTTTTGTGTTGCTTTATATTTCACACTGTTGTAATGCTTGATTTTATCATGCTCCCATACATGTTGGAACAAGTATTAGATCTCGTTATAACTCAGTTAAATTAGATTATTTGTGTAACACGTGAAAGTTTGAATTACTAGGATGCTGAAAATTTAAATTATTATTAATATATTATCATTTTTGTTTGTAATGATATTTAATATTTTACAGGAAAATATTTTTTTGTTGCAATTTTCCTTGATAAAAATAAAATGCAATATCACTGATGCTCTGGTTGGCATACGTCTGGCATAAAACTCAAAAGCTCATCTGATATGTATATCCATTCCTTCAGAAGCTGAGAGGTGTTTTCGACCCTGCATATAGTTTTTCAGTTCTAATATGTATTCTTCTTGTAAATGAACTATATTATAAGGCCCTCCACGCAGTCAATGTGGAGCAAAGAACCAGCTTGAGCTATTGGATTTTATGCTCATCCCCCTGGCCGTACCAGATTTTAAATATTTTATTAAATTATTCCTTTTAAGCATGAAATCTGTTACCAGATTACAACATACAAGGAGAGTAGTTGGAGACCCACATTTCTCGTTTTACTGGTGGAAACTGAGACTTTCTGAAACTATTTTTCCATAGTGTGCTAACATTTGTCTGTGTTGTGTTTAACACGATGTTGCATGTGCTGACATTTTCATGGATGTTGGGATATTATTCTCCTATAGTAGTGTGTTACTGTGACCTAGTTTGCTGCATGTGTTCAGAGTTAATGTAAGCATCTGTTCTTACTTGATTCCCTTTTCATTGATCAATTGCGTACAGGAATTATTTTTGGACAAAATTGGCACTTCAGGACAGGCTGAGGAGAGGTTGGCTTTACATAAACTTTTCATGGCATTGTCAAATGATTTATTTTCTCCTCATACTTATTTTGGTATTTAAATTGTACCTTGAGAATTGAGATTAATTGCTGCAGCATCTGAATTGAGCCGCCATTCTATTTCTGTCACTTGATTCCTGACAGTTGTAATGTGGGCCATTATTAATTTCCCATTGAATCCTTCATCACGCTATTAAATTGTCTGCCTCAGACCGTCGGACATACTCTCCTTAAACTGAAATAAGAAGGATGATAAATCAACTAATTTGTGATATATTCTTTTTTGTTTATTGTGCTCACATCTATAATTGCCTCACATTATGTGTATCTGATCTGTGTTACCTACCAAGTATACTTTGTTAGTAAATGCTCGCGTCTTTTAGGTACAGTTCCATGGACGTAGATGTTTTCTTTTTCGATGGAAAGAGTATTTCACAGTCTTGCGTATTATATTGTGGAGGTTTTATTGGACACTGTCATTATCTATATTATTCTGTCTTCTTGAAGTATCTGGGTCTCATATTCTCTTGGTGATTGATGCTGTTGATCAGTCCATAAAAATATCTGAACTGTATCCGTCTCTTACACTTTCTTTTCTCTGATTCCAGTGGTGATCCTCAGGCATCTGTCCAACCGATGACTCCTCTCAAGCTAGATGAGCATCCTCAAGAGAGGACAAATTCAGAAACCATGGTAGCTACTTGAAGCTCTAAAATTATGTTTTCAGGCTTTAGTCTTCATTTCATTCGATTTTGATTTACATTTCCTAAAAGGTATAAAGATACATTGCATGTTTTGTTAGTTCGATTCATAGTACCACAAGTGGATATGTCCACCAGGAAATTCAGATTTCTATCGAGTGAAGATAATATTATCACGTGCAGGTTGATGCTGATGTCATGGACTATGCTCAGGCACCTTGCACTCCTGGATTGGTGGAAGAACCTAATTTGTCCAATGTCCAAGAGGCTTCAGCATGCGATGACCATCTGGAAGGGGGAGATCATTTAATGGAATCTACTGTGAAAGAAAATGCTGAAAGTGTTACTTCTGAGGGTAAACAAGAGGCAGATTGGTTGTTGCGAGATGATGTAAATTCTATTGCTAATCGTTGGATGGCACCTGATGAGAATGGGTATCATTCGGGAAGCCTGGAAATTGATTTAATAAAGCCACAGAGGGATTCTCCTTTTACTGAAGCTACTTTGGAGCACGTGAATGACAAACCTTCATCAGTGTCTGGACCATCTTCTGATTTATCTAATCAAGTTGAAGCTGTAAACCCAGCATCAGAATTTGTTGATAAGATCACTGAGGCATCTGTTGTTCCTGCCAGAGAAGATTTGCAGAATGAAATTATCAACAACGATGAGAGCAACTTTCCCTCTGCCAAGGAGCCTGCTGGTGATCCCCAAGGTCCCAGTGATATTGGCTTGGAGGATAGTGCTAAAAATACTTCTGGTTTGACTACTAACCAGCAAGTCAGCGAAGTTGTAACATTGACAGATCAAGCTGCAGTTGGGGTAGAAGGTCCTGTTAGTTTTGGAAATGCTGGTGATCTGGATAAATTATGTCCTGATGCATCAGAAATAGGTGCTAAAAGCCAAGGTTCTTACTCTGAGAATCCTGAGACTCAGGCTTATCAGGAACCAGAACATTTGAATGTATTGAACCCTGATGTTCATGAAAACTTGACATCTACTGGGATTCAGTTTCGCAGGCCATGTAGTTCCAACCTAGACCAACCTCACATACCAAATTCTGGATGTGACATGTCAATGAATCCTGACTTACAATCTGATACTTCTGCCTTGGGTTCATTAGAAATTTCTGGACGAGAGGATATTGCTACGCTAGGTTTGTTTATCAAGCTCATTACTTGCTAACATAATGTGATTTCGAAAATTCTAAGAAGTTATTACTCATTTCTTAAGGACTTTTAGTCTTATCAAATCCTTTTTGAGCATTAAGCCCTACTTTGTGAGGGTAATTTGAAAAAGTTCTGAACTTTAAAAGAAGTTTTACTTTTTCCATCTGTACCCTCTGTCTTTTAAATTTAGAATCTTTATCTTCTATGTTTGTCTTTAATTCCTTATTCTATCATCTAACTCTTATTTTATTTTAAATGAGGAAGGCGTTCAGAACATCTTAGGAAACACTTACTAAAAGAAGTTCAGTAGGAGTTAAAATGGTGTTTTGATCTATGCACTAGTACTTGGTTGGGTATTGAAAAGTTTTCTGTTTTATCAGGTGGAGCTTGCCATGTAACTGATTATTTGGAACAAATTTCGAAGGAAGACCACGTAGAAAAACTTGCTCCATGTGAAGATGCTCATGCAGCGTTCAGCAAACTTCACGGTCAAGTTGATAATATACATTCAGGGGATAGGCCGCCAGTGGATAATTTAAATAATTCTGTAGAATCTGATATACCACCTCCTGAGAAACTACTGTCAGTAGCAGGGCATGCTGATATACACTCAGACATGCTAGCAGAGGGTAATCCATGGGACTTAGTAGGGCTCAATAAAGATGAATCTGGGAGCAAAACATACTCTGGCAAAAAACGAAGTTTAACTGAAAGCACATTGACAGAGCACGGTCTGAATTCAGTTGAATCTTCAAGGACGGTCCGTTCCAAAAGAACTGTGGAATTTGTTCCTGATGACGATGATTTGTTGTCTTCTATTTTAGGTATGTCAAACTTTCTTCTTGTTGACCTGTGAAATGTGGATGCTCTTTGACACGTATGAGACATAGACATGCCAGAGACAAGCTGTAACATGTGCCCAGCGCTACATTTGGCTTGTCATATATTTTATATAATTTTCAAAATTTCCAACATGGAGGTGACATGGTCCCAGAATGCCCGGACGTGTCTGACACGTCATCTGTCCTATAATTTTATAATTTTGTATTGTAACACGTAGACATAACCTACCCGCGGATAAATTCAATTATTAACATTTGGGAGAAAATTAAGATAATACGAGAAGAATTGTATGCAGTTAATGTTAATTTTTGTTCTCTATATGTACATTGTTCTACATGACTATTTTATTTTGCTAACACTATTAAAATGAAGAATTATATAAAGCTGTTTTCATACAGTAGACACTCATCAAATCAAAAGATCAAAATAAAAAAGAATTGAGTTTTTTGGGAAAAATGTTCCAGTAAAGATATAGTTTGTAACTGTTTAGGTTTTTTAAGTATTTAATGTGTATGTGTCGGTTCATGTTGAATCCATATTTGATGGCTGCATCTGTGCTTCATAATTTTTAACTATTTTGAACACGACTCCTTGAGAGGGCTTAGAGGCGGAAAATATACCTTCCATTTATATGGAATGCTTTCTGATTAGTGGGAATGTTATTGTCTCAGTTGGAAGAAGATCTTCAGTTTTGAAAGTAAAGCCAACTCCTGTTATTTATGAAGCAGCATCTTTGAAGCGTGCTCGTTATGCTCCACGCACTGTTGCTGCCAAAAGAAAAGTGCTCATGGATGATACAATGGTTTTGCATGGCGAGTATGTTTCCCCTTTGTCAGAAATATTATATTAACTTCCTTTTCAAGCTTTTTATTTTATTTAAATTTCATAAGTTTGCGATGATGCATGGAGTTTTTGCCTCTCTACTAGGTCAATAATATGATTAACTAATGATGTGCAGCATACTGCATGCATTTTTCCTGTATATTAACTAATTGCATAGAATTAGTGATTATATTGACTTTTTCCATTTATTTTCCATATATAATAACTATATCAGAGATTTCTTGTACAGTGTTTTAGGGTGGTGAACCTATTTGCCAGTTTGTTCATGAAGTTCTTGTAACTTACCTGCTCTCTCTTTTGTTCCTTGAAAGTATGATACGCCAACAGCTGATGAACACTGAGGATGTTCGTCGTGTCAGAAAGAAAGCTCCCTGTACTGGGCCTGAAATCTCGATGATCCAGAAACAATATTTGGAAGATGAAATTTTTCTTGAACCTATATTTACTGGTGAGTTTATAATGCTTATGTGTGTGCTCTTGAAATGTATTTTCCTTGTGAAATTGACCCGTTGATGGAGATCAAGATAAGAATAAAGATAGAGATAGATTTTAATTAGTATTTTAAAGTAGAGTTTAATTTCAAGTATATTTAATCGGATTATATTAGATTAATTTTGATACAATTATAGTTTGTTAGACGCTTGTTTCCTTTTTAACTTCTTTTAGTTTATTTGCTCTATAAATAGAGGGGCTTATTCAATGTAATAGACAACCTGATTATATGAAACAAATTGATTTCCTCTTGCCCTCAATTCTTTTCTTCCCTTTCCCCTTTTTCCTATAATTCCTCCATAGCATCCTATGTCACCGCTGTTTATAAATGGCATTGAATCACATATATTAACTGATAATTGGTACATTTCGAAAGAACAACAATTTAACTCCCTAATCAGCTATGCTGCACCTTATCTAGAGTGGCTGATTTTGTTTGAAAAATAGACATCACTTTAGTTAAGACATTTGGTCATCACATGTTTAGGCCTTTAAAAAGTCTCATTTCATGAACTCATATCCCAGTGGATAGTGTTGTTACACCTAGTTCAGTGCATTTAGATTTCCTAGACAGGTGTGTGACTAGTTTCACGAATTCTATGAGTAAATACATGAAAGATCCTTGAAATTCTTTTATTTCTTTATTTCATTTTTTGTCTATTTATTTATTTCTGGTCTGTTTTTAGGTGAATTTGTATTCTTTTCTTGATAATTTAATCTCTTCCAAGGTTTATTTGTAACATCATTGAAACCAGCTTTATTCAATGAATCACTTTATTAAATTCGATATCTTTTCTTAGGCTTGTCAATCGAACTGGCATCTTTGCACAGTCAAGAATATGACTTGAGTAGAATTAGAATCTGCCAGGACATTATAAATGTTGCTTCCCTTGATACTGTGGCTGAACCCAATGTCCACAATGACGAAAACAATGGATTTGTTGAAGATGCAGCTGAACCAAGGTTAGCTTCCCAAAATGATGAAAATGGTAACAGGGACATAAGAAAGGACGAAGGGTTGCATGGGCATAATGTCACAGAGCAAAGTGGGATGGGAGCAGACAGTGCACTTTTGGTGTACGGGAATAATGAAGCGGTTGGACACAGTGAGATTCTGGTGACTGAGAGCATGATGGAGACATCCCATGCCCTGAGTATAGAAGTTAATATCTGTGAAGAGCAGATATGTCCTACTAATGGTGGTGTGGAGCTCGATGTTTCACCACAGGAGCTTTTGCAGGATGTAGTTGAACTAGAGAAAAATGAAAAATATGCTGATGCAGTAAATCATGCTGTTATTGAGGGAATTGCATCTTCATCCATCATTGATCGCACTTCAGTTGATATGGATGATGTTCCAGCTGGTATGCTTCAGACTGCTGCTTTGAATGAGACCGGTGAGACACAGTCTTCTGTGATTGTGGACGCACTAGCCAATTCACCTGATCAGAAGATAGATGCACCCTTGGTTGAGTTGGATATTTCAGTAGTGGATGCTAGCAATGAAAAAGCAATTGGCACAAATGAAGTTGCAGATAAGAATGGTGATATTATTGTAGAACATGAAGCTGAACCTGGCACATTGTTAAATGCTCTATCAGAGGTTTCCGGACATGGTGCAGCAGTTGCACAGCTACCAGATTCCAATTATGGAGAATTGGAATTCAACGGCCAGAGTGAAACTGATTATGGTCCATCTCGTGAACAACCAATAGTCGTCTCATATCCAGCACAAAGCAGTGTGCATTTGGAAGACGGTTTCCTGAATGATGTTGAAAATCCAATTCAGAAGGAAGGTTATTGTCCCAATGTGACAGATGCAGAAATCTCTGGTTTGGACTTGCTTGACCGTGATGTAAGTTTTCTTGTTTACTCCTGATGATCTGCTCTGGTTCTTGTCTAGCATGAAATTTGACTTTGCTTCTTTCATTTTCCATTATGCTTTTTCACTGTTGCCTACCCTTTCCTTTGATAAGGGTAACCCGGTCATAAGGGGCTTGGTCTGCTTCTCTTAACATGGTAGACCTTTTAAGATGGATCCTCTAGTCTCAATATGGTATGAGAGCCCATAATGCTCAAACAAGACATCAAATTCCAAGATTCGTGTTTATCAAATGAGCCACCATCTTGTGGTAGCATGTTAAATGTGAATCCCACATTGGTTAGATATGAAAACACTAATTAGAGTATAAAGGCTTGGATTATCTTTCTTGACAAGGTTGACCTTTTGATATGGAAACGTAAGTCTCAGTATATCCTTATCTGGTTGCTGATCTGGGAGAACATTCCAATAATGATGTGCAACTGTTATACAGGTGTTTATCTTTTGCAGTCTAATGAAATTTTGACACATGCAACTTTTAAATCGATATACAAAGTAAAAGGCATCATAAAAATGAATATTTACTGGGTCTACAAAGGATAGGTTGAAAGACTTGCATGGAGAAATGGACAACTAAAACCGTACCTTCAGAGATAGTTGGAATTCCACACATCAGTAATTTAAATAATTTATGGACATCATAAAATTGAATATTTTATTGGGTCTTCGGAAGATAGGTTCTAGGGTTTCAAATGGATAAATGGGTTATAGAATACCCACTTGGTTTCAATCTCAAAATTAATTTTTTTAAGAACCCGAGTAATCAAACATTTATGCAACATTATTTTTTTTCAGAAAAAATTATGTTCACATGGATTCATAAGTAAACTCACAACGAAGACATTTACTAACTTAAAACTTTAACATGGGTCTTGAGCTTGGGATTTTCTGGTTCTAGAATCTCTGCCTTTGCCACTTGAATTAGACCTCATTAACTAAGGTAAGTTTTTAGAGAATTATAGTATTTTCACATCTATATATATTTTTAACGTTCCTTACTTGACATGAATTGATATTATCGTGATTGAACTATTATAACTAGGATAAGGACTGACCAATAAAGGAAATTACATGGGACTTCTTGTTACTTCAATGTTTGTTGACATTGCTTAAAATTTTTATCCAATTATTTCTAATCTAGAGTAATAAATGAAACCAAAGAAGAATTATCGCAATAGAAAATTGGCCATTATTCTTATCTATTGTCAGATCCAAACATAGCTGACGGAGAAGGAAGTTTACTGGTCCTGCAAGAAATTCATATGTTTGTTGTGCTGTTTTCAAATAATTCTTTTTCATTGCCTTGAGAACCTATTCTTGTGGCCTTTTTAGGCTGTAAAACATCTGAGAGATCTCTGCATGTTATATGGAACTAAAGTGACCCCCCCGTCTCTCCTGCATTTGAGTGTGGTGAGTTCTGTTAATAATTTTTTGGTTTCTTGATGCAGGGCTTGGATTATTCTGCCCCGGTTAATGACACAGGTTTGCTTCTAGCCTTCTCATTATATTTGCCCACTTTCCATGCTTCAATTCAAGGAGAAAAATGAAAAGAAAAAAACTTGTTGGGAATTGTTCCGCAAGTCCTTGATGTAGATAAGGATCTGTACATTTAATATTAGGAAGGATTTTTATAAGCTGAATTGTTTTGGAAAGTCCCTGAGGCTTTCTTAGTTTAGATTTTGTAATTGTTTGTCATTCATGATATGTTTATGTGGATTACATAAGTTTGATCATGCATAATCTTTGGGCTTTCAGAGTTTCTAAATTTTGATGATGAGGAAGTAGCTGAAATAGCTGATGATTATATGCTTGATGCTGAAGAGACTCGCTTAACTGAGAACAGTGGGTGGTCTTCACGTACAAGGTTTGAATTCTGCTGCTGAGCTTTTTATGAATGTATATTTCATTTCCTTCTGACATTGAAGAAATCATTTTTTGGGCTATTGTCTTCATGAATTAGTGCCAAATTTGCAGCCTTCTGCTGCATAACAAGAAATGAATGGATAATGTAGCCAAATGGCAATTCATTTAGTTTATTTTTATAAACGGATCTCCACCTCCTGCTCCATTACTCTGTTAGCCCAAGATTGTTTTTATTAACCGCCTGTTGTTTGAGTTTGATGATTTTGGTTCGTGTTGAGTTCTGAAAATTGGAACAGAAATGTTACAATTGTTTGATTTGTGTTATCATCATGACAATTGTTCGTCAATAAGCACATATCCATAATGGGATTTCCACCTTTCAAAAGATCAATATTTGTTGGAAATCAAAAGGAATATTTGACAGCAATAATTGAGATTGGATAGTGGTAAATTAGGTAGTAGTAAGTCAATTTTTGTAAATTAGAGATGTATCTTTACTTTCCTTGTTTAGGTATTATTTTCCTAAACTTTTATTCCCTGTAATTCTATAACTAGGGATTCTTGTAAGTCTATTTGATTATTAATTCAAAGTGAATATTATTCTCTCAACTTTTAGTATTTATCATCAAGATCTTCATTTTTTTAAATGTTTGATAATTTATATCTTATAGGGCTGTTTCCAAGTATCTTCAAACCTTGTTTGAGAAGGAGGCAGATCATGGAAGGAAGTCACTTTCCATGGACAACATGCTAGCTGGTAAAACGCGCAAGGAAGCATCAAGGATGTTTTTCGAAGCATTGGTATGTTAAAACTCTCTTGTTATTTCGTACTGTTTCATTCACAATCAAGTATTTAAAGAAAGATTGCAGCCATAATTGATGTACTTGGATAAACAAGTGAGAGAAATGGACAAATGTGATTTATGTCATGTCCAGTCACTAGAATAGTTTGAAATAAAATGTTTTGACACTGTTTCATTCTACAATTGAAAACCTTCCAGGTTCTTAAGACGAGAGATTATATCCATGTAGAACAGAGGAATCCTGTTGATGACATTTCCATGAAACCTCGAATGAAGCTGATGAAATCGAACTTCTAGAATACTGAACTTGGGTATATTCTAGTGGAGATTAGATTTCTTATTTCGAAGTAAATTTTTTGAAGTTCGTATTAGAGGAATCAGGTAGTCGTAATTGTAACTGTTAACCAGTAGATTGTTTCTTGTTGTTGTACAAATGTGTTGTATAACATGCGTAGTAATCATATATGTATAGCATGGAAATACTGAATTCTATCTTTCCAGTGGAGCTGGTTGGTTATGCATCTAAGATGGATATATGTTTGTTGCATGATTAGTCTTTGCTTGAAAACAATATTGTATTGGGGTCAGAATTACTTTTTGAATTTGGAATATTAAGCAGAGTTGATATTTTTATTTTGTATTGTTTCATCCATCCGTATTGAGAATAATGAGAAATCCCAAGACTCCATAACCTTAATTCTGATTTGTATATATAATAGAATGCAAGCTTTCACAAGTTTCAAAATTCCCCTTTCATTGAGTCGTCATTATAACATTCTCACGACTTCAAAATATGGTCCTTAAAAGTTTTCAATAATAATGCTACTTGTACAACTTTTTTCTACAACTTTCTTTTAAAATCTCTCACAAAGGGGTCTCAATGAATAAAAAAATTCACTGTGAGTGATTGTAAGAGAAAATTGTTCGCATAGTTATTCTTGATATTGTTATTTTCACTCTAATAAGATTCTGTCACCTAACGGGAAATTTATTATTATTATTAATTTTTTTTTAATCATTTTGCACTAAGGTCCCCTAGTAAATTAAAAAAATAAAATAATTGTTGATAGACCCAAAAACTTCTTTAACTCGCACATAGGCAACATATTTTGTTCTACAAAATTTCGAGGTATTACATAATGGTTAGGATAATGTTACAAGTACAAAACCATTTATAAAATGGTTTATTCACTACACACAATAGGGATGAGGGTTACCCAATCGATATTTTTTAATTCACGTGGAGTCCACAGTTTTTGTAAGAGTGAATAAAATATTTTGTACACAATGTGTGAATACATATCTTTGTCCTAATGGTTATATGACAAAATAAACTGAGAAATTGTTTGACTTCGGAATATTCAAACGCTAAAGCAAAATGGACAATTATTTCCACAATCAAAATTGCTTTCTATGAAATATTCTTCAATGGACAATTGTAATTTTAGGCATGGCAATTGAGAAATCTAAAGTTGTGGTACATCTCCATAAAATTCTCTCTATACAATACTAAAATTTATATTTCTAGAGGGGTAATCAATAAATTGATAAATCTGCATTGACTATTTAAGTTCGTATGTGCACATACATTGAGCATTACCTTAAAAAAATTTATTTATAAAATATTGTTTTTTAATCATTTTTATTTTATTTTTTCTGACATCAAATTTTACTGTTGCTGTCATCACTTGGAACACAATGTGTTGTGCACATCACATATTTCCACTATTATTGTGGCCATCGACACAATCACCACTTATAATATTTATTATTACACTACTGTCGACTGTCGTCGTCATTCCACCATTTATAACATTCATTGTTCGTCACCACCAACACTTATAACGTTCAATGTTACACTGCATCCATTATCAAATCGACACCACCACCACTATCTTTTACGATGTATTGCAACCACTGTTATCATTAGAATAACAAGTAACAACTAGATCATCATCTCCACCATTCACCAAGCAACACTAAGAAATGAGAGAAGTCACCATCTCGCCCCTACATCTACCATAAACCACCACCATCAACAATTAACGCAGCACCGTCCCACTATCGCATCACCATCTAGTTAAAATCTCATACACCACTACAAAAATCAATTTCGAAATCAAAAAATAAAATCGAGATGGTGGAAGATTTAAATCTGGTTTCATAACTTAAACCAAATAAAACCAGAACTAATTTCGTTTCTGACATGGAATTCGCGTAGCCGATGGGTGTGTGTGGTCTTAGATTAGATATTTGGGGTGGTGGATGATGCTTGGTGGTGATCGATGGTGACTCTGGTGTGGTGGTGGTGGAGAAGGTTTAGGAAGGGATGGAGGAGAAGGCTGTCGGCAGTGGCAACCGAACGATTGAAGTGGCGGTGGTTTGTGGTGGTTAGTGGCCGATAATGGTGTGTTTGGGTATTAAAATAGTAAAAAACTTTCGAAAGAGATTGAAAATTCAAAACAGTGTAATTTCCACTTCGAGTAATTATTTCTCAAAAGTGATTGAACGATAATGACAACTCGTCACCACCTTTAGTTCTAAATTCCTTGGCATCTACAGCTCATTTCTTGAATTTGTTTTTTTTGGCTCACATTTGTTTCGAATGATTTTAATTTATTTGTATAATTAATTTAATATTGTCAAGTTTAGTGTACTATCAAACAAAAAATGCTTAGAACGATTGATAAATTTTGTCATGTATTTTACATTTTCAAGGAATTTATCTTTTAATTTAAGGATAAAACCCCCCGTCCAAGTCAAGGACATGGTTCAAAACCGGGGGGGGGGGGGGGGGGGGGGGGGGGGGGTCAAAAAAAATGTGTTGTTGTCTCATTTATCATGCGTAGCCCGACTATAGTTTCAACCTCCGGTGTTGGAGAGCCTGAAAATTCTCTTCCACCGAGTTCCGGAGCCCTGAAAACTCCACCTTGACGGCTTATTTCGACTAAAATTGTGACTGTCCGGCAATATAGCTTATACCTCTGGTGTTTTCTCATCTGAGCCACATTGTGCATTTTTGCAAGCGAAAATCATGCAGAATCCCCGCCATATTCTCCACCTCCGGTGTTTGCCCATGTGAGCCACACTCTTCTCATTTTCTTTAGTGTTTTGCAATTTTAAATTTCCAATATCTACTTCTTTGCAGGATTTGTGTTTTTAAGGATTAGTGTTGTGCATTTTTTTATTTTCAATATCTGCTGCTTTGGAAGATCTGTACTTTCAAGGAATGGCGTTGTGCATTTTTGAACTGTAATACCACTAATATGTGTTACTATTTTTTTTTTTTGGGTGCAGAATAAGCTCCAGAAAAATCCTCCTATTGTCTCATAGTATATGTATTTTTTTATTTTTTTTTGCAGCATCAAGCAAGAATATTGGTATAGAAGATTTAAAGGAAGCGAGCCCTATTGTTCACCTCCCCCGCTGCTAAAGCACCATCACAGTTCTCCTCCTTCGCCCGACATTAAACCACTATTGAAGAACACATCTCCGTCAAGTTTATAAAGGTAATGGGTGAGTTAATTCTGTTATAAAAAAATGTATATAACATAATTATTGATGTGCAATTGAGAACTGTGTGAATAGCCATTTATTTAGGAGGTGGAGTTGATGTATAAACAAGTTTTTAGTCAAGATTTGGCTTGTTTGAGAATTCAGGCAATGAGCCTGAAAAGGGGGTGGAGTTGGTGAATTTAATAGGAGAAGATATGCATCTTTTTGATCCGTTCTTTACTGCAGCAAAGTGTTTAAGAGGAACTGTGGGGATGGTTTTGGTTCTTTAGGAGGATATGCATGTTGTAGGTGTTGTGATTTTAAGTTTTGAAAACTACAACATTGAACATGAATTATTCTCGATTTTCTTAGTCCGCGTGGTATTGACATTTTGTTTTATGTGCTTGTTTTGCATCTCAAAATGGGAGGAAATAATGTTTTTGTGGTCGTACTCGGACAATTAAGCGGTGAATCTTGCGGCCAAAGAGGACATCAAAGATTTGTCAAGCATGTTTGAAAGAGACCTATAGAAAAACAATTTCATTGAAGCCATTACACAGAATTACAAAATGTTTTATAACCCCTTGTGATCACACTATTTGCACCTAACACTTCAGCAAACAAATATAACCAAGTTTCCAAAATTCAGCACTTTCACAGGTTATAAACAAATGGAAAACTGATTCCAAATCAAATTCTAGCAAAACCAAGTGACACAACAATGCGCAGCCTCACAAATCTTCCAAAGTCAGCATTCATAAAAACCAAGCGATCTCTTCTATCCCAATATTCTTGCTTGATGCTGCCACAAAAAAAAAATAAAAAAAAATACATATACTATGAGACAATATGAGGATTTTCTGGAGTTTATTCTGCGCCCAAAAAAAAAAAATAATAGTAATACACATTAGTGGATTAACTAATGGCCACAGTTGAATTGCATAGTTGAAAAATGCACAACACTCTATTCTTTGAAAATACAGATCTCTTCCAAAGCAGCAGATATTGAAAATAAAAAAACGCACAACACTAACCTAAAAAACACAAATCTTGCAAAGAAGTAGATGTTGGAAATTTAAAATTGCAAAACACTAAAGAAAATGAGAAGAGTGTGGCTCACGTGGGCAAACACCGGAGGTGGAGAATATGGCCGGGATTCTGTATGATTTTCGCTTGCAAAAATGCACAATGTGGCTCAGATGAGAAAACACCAGAGGTATAAGCTATATGGCCGGAAAGTCGCGATTTTAGCCGGAATAAGCCGTCAAGGTGGAGTTTTCAGGGCTCCCGAACTCGGGGGAAGAGAATTTTCAGGCTCTCCAACACCGGAGGTTGAAGCTATATGGTCGGGCTACGCATGATAAATGAGACAACAACACATTTTTTGCGATTTCCGCTGGAAGAAACCGGAGTTGTTTTCGCACAAAATGGGTTCTCTAATTTGGGGGAGCTATACACGGAACAAATGATTCTTTTCCCTCCCTCCTTTCCCACTTTTTTATTTCTTTTTTGTTCTTTTTTTTTTTTGGTTGATTTAATGAACTGCCACGTCACCAAATTCAAATGTCTATAAACGCCCTGTGAAACTCATCCAATACTTATAGCTTTATTCAACTTTGATAGCTCTCATTTGATTTTTGATAAAAATAAAATTTTTAGTAGATTTTAATAAAAAAAAATTAATGGACTCTGTGATAGAAAAGTTGCAGATCCTATAAAACGTAAAATAAAATTAATTGTTGATTTTGACTTAAAATTTTAATCAGATTTTTTAGTTGAATCATATATGGAGCTAATGTAATGACATTGAATTTTGTAGTACGTTGCTGACATAATATGAATAAAATTTAACTTTTCTTTTTCTTCTTTTTGAGGAAATTTAAAAAATAATAATAAAATGTTCGAAAAGAATTAGGAAAAATATAAATTACAAACAGAGATCCAATGCAAGAAAATGATTTATTTTCATTATAAAAGGAAAAGGAAAAGGAAAAAGACAGCTGGATAATGGGTACCAGGTAGCCGTTACACACTCTAAACTTTTGACAACGGTCATATTTCTTCTCAAAACCAGACCTAAAATATGACCGGCTTTTTTCTCAAAAGCCCAGAGAAAATGAATTTTTTGGATTGATGTGATGGTGAATATGAAAAAAAACCGAAAAGTTATTTTTCAAAATATTATTTTATTGAAGAATGTCTCCTCTTCTATACTAAACAGCATATAAAACCTTCTCCTCTTCTATCTAAACAGCATAAAATCTACTCATTTCTTTCAATTTCTTTCTCCAAGAAAATCAAATCCAAACCCCAGTTGCGAAAATCGCTCAAAAAGCTCAAAAATCTTTGCTCAGAAAAAAATGGGTTTGTCCATTGACACCTCCTCCAATGAATCCCATCCCCGCACTCACAAGGTGTTCATATTAACGAACTATCTTCTCCTAGGTGCAGCTTCCAGTTGCATTTTCTTGACCCTCTCTCTCCGTCTCATCCCATCGCTTTGCGGGTTTTTCTTGATCCTCCTCCACATCATCACCATTGGAGGCGCCATTTCCGGCTGCGCTGCAGCCAATGCTGCCAGGGGTGCCAGCAAGTGGTATGGAGCTCACATGGTGGCCACCGTCCTTACAGCGATATTTCAGGGATCTGTGTCGGTGCTGATCTTCACGAGGCCCTCGGATTTTCTTGGAAATCTTAAGTCCTATGTGAGGGAAGAGGATGGTGTGGTGATCTTGAAATTGGCAGGTGGATTGTGCATTCTGATTTTCTTCCTAGAATGGGTTGTTTTGACTCTTGCATTCTTCTTGAAATACTATGCATATGTTGAGAGAGAGAATCCTCAGGCTATGAGGAGTGCAAAGGTTCAAAATGAGGAGGATTTAAAATACTTGCCATATCCTTGTCAAGTCTAATTTTAATCAAATGCATATGTTGAGAGAGAGAATCCTCAGGCTATGAGGAGTGCAAAGGTTCAAAATGAGGAGGATTTAAAATACTTGCCATATCCTTGTCAAGTCTAATTTTAATCAAATTTTGGTGAAGTTTGTTTGATTTCGGGGCGAAGATTAATTCTTTTGATTTGTTATTTGTTGTTTATTTTGATGGGATTTGTTGTGTAAGCTGTACTGTTGAAATGAACTATTCAAATGATCTCTTGTTTTGCCATTTTACTTTGCTTGATTATTCAAAAAAGCAAGATGTAAATGGGAGGAACCAAAGGGTATACTGCAGAAAGATTCATGGGAAATGTAATATTTGATATCACAAGGCCTTGATTGAGTAAAAGACAGCTAAATATTTGATATCACGAGGCCTGCAATACTTAAAATATGCAAAACTGCTAGGCTAATAAAAAGTATCATTGATCTTTCAAAACTGAAACAGAAAACGTTTATGGCCAACAAAAATGCAGCACTAAAAATGCTGCCAAAATCAAACTGCCATCAGCCATCAAAATTGCAACATTTTATACAGACTACCGTTTGCTAAAACTTGTAGATCTGCTCATATTGTTAATCACATCACATAGGCCAAAAATTCAGCACTACAATGCTTCCAAAATCAAACTGTCATCAGCCATCAAACTTGCAACATTTTATACAGACTGCTAAAACTTGTAGATCTGCCCATATTTGTTAATCACATCACATAGGCCAAAAAGAGAGCAACCCCATAGGATTATTGATTCTCAATAGTACTGCTATCCTGCTGTGGTTGTCCGGCAGCTGCAGCTTTGTAGGATAATTGTGGGGAAGTTTCAATCAGGTTACTACTAGTCTTTCCAGATGGAGGCAGACATCTTTTAGAGAAGAATTTCGCAATGCTCTTTGTTTTCGCACAACTCTTCTCTGTAAATGCACATGGGAAATCATTCTCATCAAGTGGTTCTCGCTGATTGCAGAAATAATGAGTATATGTCAAGTTACAATGGTAATAACTATACCTGGAGATACGGACAGACCAAGATCGGCCAGAATTTCTTTCTTAACCTGCCTCGTATGGAAAGAATTAAAATCAGCAAGTTTCTGCTTTTGTCTTGGCAATCAATCATTTTTAAAGAAATCGTAGACTCATACCGCATTCAAATAATTCACTTCCACACATGATGGTCAGGCCAACATAAGCAATTAATAAAGCTAGAACTAAACACAGCAACATTCAGCCTGGTTCATAAAGTTAACCCGGGTGTAGATCAAGTGACAGACATGAGACAACCACACCAAAATGATCAACATACAATATTAGATTAAACAATTTGGTCAACCTAGAGATATTATAAAATTTTTACATCCTTGAATAGGATTTTTGTAACTAAAGATGTGAATTTGCGGAGATGTGAGCAATAACAGAACTTCATATTTCTTAAATATGGAGATGACATACAGAAAATGAATGAAAAGTTTTCTTTTTAAATATGAAGATTCAATTCATGAACAAGAGACCTCAAATATATTGAAAAGGACTACATTTTACCCACTAGATGATGAAAGCCGTACAGAAAATGAACTTTAAGTTACCTGCCAATGATTGTCAGAGAACTCTGATATTTCACGCACTCTGTTCCTTAATTGGGATTTTGGGACAGTCGGGAACTTATTTTGCAAGGACTCCAACACCTTGCCTATACTCTGTGAGCACGATTGGATTACAGATACCTGTAAAATTAAAATAATTTCAAGTGTGTGAATTAAGCTAGAACACTAAATGGTGGTTTATTACATCATGAATATTAAAACAGTTCTGCTACAGGTACAGCTTTGTTGACAGGGTGTGAGGTGGCCAACATATTTGCCATTGATTTTAACAATACCTAAAACAATCGATGGCACAAGTTTGTACACCTCATTGAATGTCAACAAAGGTGTACATTTTGAATGTACAAATAGCTTAATTCATATAAAAACAGGTTAGCCACAAGGTTCACACAAATAAACTGCAAGAGTTTTGTGGTGACTCCACAATAAAATGAACTTACAATTTGAGGCAAGTCTGAGTTCAATATAGCTACAGCACTTGCCACTGGAGTCATACTTGACTTACTACTTGAAGGGGAAGCTTCTTGGTCCTCATGTACTGTGTCATTACAAACTGATATTTCCATTGGGGGGCAACCTGGGTACGGCAGAATACTCAGTGATTGCAAGCACTTTTGTTCAAATTTCTGCGCATCAGTGAGCTCTTCAGCCGGTAACACATGCATAAGATTAAATATGATCAAGGGATGGTTTTTCCGAAGTGCATGCTCTGTCAAATTATTCAGATAGTTCTGTTGTTGAAGCAAGGTACAGAATTCTTCTTTCTGCCCAGAATCAGGCAAGTTTCTTGTCTCCTCAATCAAT
This sequence comes from Osmanthus fragrans, assembly GCA_019395295.1. Lineage (NCBI taxonomy): Eukaryota > Viridiplantae > Streptophyta > Magnoliopsida > Lamiales > Oleaceae > Osmanthus > Osmanthus fragrans. The sequence continues at coordinate 19,142,474 of CM033344.1, read as the reverse complement.
TTATCAGATTCCATTTCATCATCATGTACGCCCTACATGGCACAATGAAGACCAATAAACTTCCTGACCACAAATCAATATCTCCAAAAAATTGAAAATAAAATAAATTAGCATTTTCAGCTATCCTCCCTCTGCCACCAACTCCCACCCTTAGCAGAAAATTCATTTTCAATAAAAAGCCCCAATAACGAAATAAAGAAAGATGAAAAAAAAAAAAAAAAAACTTGTAAACATGCACATTCCAGAAGAAACACAAAAGATAAATATATTTTGTATTCAATATAAACTGAAAATTCAATTTCTATGGCAATAAAAATATAGTACCTCATTCTCCGAGAGATATCCATCAGGTACAAAAAAGCCATCTTCACTTTCATCTTCATCATCGCCTCTTGTATGTCCTTCCACAATTTCATCTTCATCATCCTTGTCACAATCTGATAGGCTTTCACCAGGCTCCTCCTATGCAATCAAATATTAGTTGCCAATATCTTATAATATTAAATCACATTTACAGCAAAGCAGACCTACCTCTTCCCACTCCCCATCACTATCGATTTCATAGTCCAAGTCTGGATCCTTTGTAAATGGGTGACGCGCTCCAACAACTGAACTGGAGAAACACAAACACAGGCAATCAGAGTTACGATAATATACTATTTCAAATCAGTGTGACGTCACTTCTTGATCATCTTCTTGTACCTTTATAGGCACCGCGTATAAATCAACTGCATATCATGCAGGGACCAAATACTTTTTCAATGGTTTAAAACATGCATGGATGAATAAATAGGACAACCACGTTGGATGCTGTCTGTACACAAGTATCACTTCAATGATCGTACCAAGAAACTTGTCAACAGACAGCAAGCTAAGCGACTCAACTAGTGTCTTAAACAAAATAACATTATCAAATTGCTTAGTAAGAACATATCAAATTGCTTAGTAGGAGAACGGAAGTACAGCATTCTAAGTGAATAAATAGTAAGTGGTACAGCTCCAAGACAAAATTTACAATGTCATGCCTCAAAGCTAGGCTATTCAATGTGGCAATCCTCTCTTGTACCAAATTACCAGTAAAATACCAGGTGCTTAATTGTGCTAGAAGACAGTATAGATTGGCAGGACTCATCATTCATCCTTCAACTTCAGAAATTAAAACCAACAATGTCCTACACTCACTTCATAGCCTCTAAATTTTTAATTAAAATTTGATCTGTGGATGCCTTCCATATGCACAAAAAAGATATTACAAAATGATATCCCAAAAGATACCACAATGCACTTGCAAAACTATATGCATAAGAGTACAACAATATAACATGAAAATCGCGCTCACCTTTTCTTGGACCAAACACCATAAAAGGCAGGCCTATAACTCTTGTCGAACTGCAAAAGCTGCCTATTCCTTCTGCGCTTCTGGCCATTGGGAAGAATATTAGCATTAGTACAAGATAATCGTCCATCAATATTAGAGTCATCCCTTCCATCCACGAGCTTCTCTAGGCTCAAGTCTTCATCACAGGTCAATTCTCTGTTAGTACTAAGCTTAAGTTCCTTGACCAGTTCTGTCTTAGGTTTCTGACGAATTCCCCAATGCATTTTCATGTTAGAAAGAACTGTGCGTCCTAAACAACGCCAAGATCTCAAGTGTGATCTGCAAAAAGAAACCAAGACTAGTCTTTTACTATATAAACTATTGAGTATTTTACAAGATATCCACAACAAATGGGAAAGGTAAGGAACCCACTTCCATATATCTTCTTCATCAAATCCTTCACCAAGGGTTAGAACAGAGTCCATAGCCACAGTAACTGGTCCTGACATCCTTTCAACACTGTTATGGTGATCAGATATTACCTGTTTGATTGCAGCGCTGCCATTCTGAGAAGTTGAATTAGTTTTGTTTTTTTTGAGAAAACGCTCCATGAGCGATGCTTGTTTTTGCAGAGCAAGTCGTTTTTTTGACTCAGATTCTTCCTTCTCCTTGCGCCGCTGTTCTTTCTCTGCTTCCTCTTGCTGCCTTTTCAGCTGTTTCCGCATTTCAGATTCTTCCTTCTCAAGGCGCAACTCCTCCTTCTCAGCCTCATCTTTTAACCGCTTTAGTTCTTTTTCCTGAAAGGTTGTGGATCTTCAAATAAATGAACCAAGAAAAAAGATATTCACAAGCTGAAACCTGTAAAAATCTACATCATTCGTATTACAAGTTTATCTTAATCATAGCAAGACATTTTTCCAGCTTAGAATGTTAGTGTCTAGAGACTCTGAAGCTACATTATTCAGATTCAGTCTCCATTAATATCTAACAAAACTTTCCATTTAATAAAATCAAAAAGGTAGTTTAATCATAAGAAGGTCAAAATGTTATTCTGTACGAACAATACTTAGAACATTTGTGTAACAATTAAATATTTATAAGTGTACAGCAGCCAAATAAAATGTGCAAGATTAGAGACAGGACTTACAGTTTGCAACTTTTCCTTATTAAGCTCCCGATCCATTCGTTTCCTCTCTTTCTCCATCTGCCTTTTGCTTTTCTCCATTTGCTTGATTAAAAGCTTTTCTTCTCGTTTGGCTTCTTTCTCGGACCTTCACCAATATAAATACTGATTGAGTCCATGACCAAAAACCAACAACAGGAAAAAAAAAAAATACCAGGGATACATACACTTCAAGAGCATTTTTCTGGGACATGGTCTCCATCAACAAATGGACATCTGCCTCAGTTAAAACTTTGGTAAGCTTGTCTGAAGCTTTTATCAAATCTTGACTGTAGCTCTGATGCCCCTCTGATTTTTCCAGTGCAGTCATCATTGCTGAAACGGACTCAAATTGTTGAATAAACCACTAAAATGATCACAATATTAAGATTGTTCCCTTCAATCAAGTTTCAGAAATGGACCAACTTGAATAATTGCACAATTTACACTAAAGAAAGAATAAGAAAATTGCCAAGCAAATTATTTGCATAAAACTTATAAAATAAATAACGATCATCAAAGGAGACATCTAGCTTTACATCCTTTACCCATTGTTTGAAGATTGAATGCTCAAATAAATTAAGTATAAGGCACTACATACTAGGTGGTTACTAGAATAAAATCAATATGAGATCATGGACCTTCTGCTCATACAAACAAAAATCAATTCACTATTCCAGCAACAATTTGAGGAGAATAACAGCATTTAAAAATTAAATGATCTTCATTCCCGATTAATGTCCATTGAATATACACCATAACTATATCATTCAGAAAGGTGGACATATAAAGAGATGTGAGATTTTTTTCTGTGACCATTATTTGAACTCAAACTTAAAAAACTACTGCTGGACAAAACGTAAAGCACGAGATGCCAATGTTTACTAGTGCGCATCTCACTGTAGAAGAAATAACAGTTTCACACATTAAACAACCATAGCCCCTGGCAAAAAAATAAAAAAAATACTAAGAAGCGATAATAATAATAACGTAAAAGAAACTCGCCAAACAAAATTAGAACAAGAAAACAATTGGAATAGTAAAAAAAATAGGTTGAACCATCCAGCACTAAAATTAAATAGAATACGATTTCAGCGTGATGCAACTTGGCAGTTACCATCGGTTAATGACAACTGGATCAGGAAATTAATATGGCCACAAATCCCTTGCATGGATCTGTCATTTCTCCTCCCATTGAATCAAATGCACTTACTTTGAGTAGCGAATTCACTAAGTAAACATGATATTTGTTCAGTTGTCATGTCAGTGATTCATATATCTAGTCAATGCTACATCTTCCCTTCTTATCTTTCACTCCAATTTTAATTTAACTATCTTAATCTTGATTAAAGATAAAGGGTGGGTGTAAACCAATGTCGTATAACTTTGTAGATGACTAGAATAGCAGAGGAGGATATGCATAGCCGTCCCAGACAAGTATCACTCTGTTCAGTGAGTTTGTTTCTTGACCAGTAAAAGTTTACGACAGACGGTGGACAAATGGAAGGTAAATTTAGCTTATATGCTAAATTTCCTAATTCATGTTCCTGCCTCTTTTATAGACCAGCAAGTAACCATATTATAAACACTGGAGGTTGGTTCACTATTAATCAAACTGACTCAAATAGACATAAAACATATTTGCACAGCCATCACAAGTGTACAAACCAATTCCATATTATAGCAAGCCGATACTTATATGTAGTTGAGCAGTAGAGACTTACCCAATACAGCGGTAATTCTTTCGTGGATCTTTTTTCGACAAGTACGCCGAACTTTCAGAGTGCCTCGCATTGATTTTGGCATCAGTTTCAAATCTCTTGTCTACGAAGAACATAAATAAACTAGACAAGATTAGCCTTACATACAACCACAGCAGAATGCAACATACTAAGAATTACATATATTGAACAAGAAAAGTAGGATTTGATCAACAAAGTTATACCAAAGTAATAGTACAATTTATGCAACAAGGAAGCGATAATACAAAAGTATATGGTTAGTGTCTTTTACTTAAGATTTCATAATCAAAAGGAAAATAGGGAATCCAAAAATAAGGTACACGCATTTGCACATACCAGGTCAAACACTTATATCAAAAGATAACACAATCCAGAGCACAGCTCTGTACAGAATCCAATGTAAACATGTATATCATAAATGCAACAATCACTTTGCGCAACGCCAAAATTTCCAATTTTAATGCATATATCTTGACTATTTTTATATAAATATATAAAAAGTACCAAAATGAGACAATTACAATTCTCCTAGCCGTTTGACCCTTTCTAAAAATAAATAAACAGGAAATCCCATATATCTCATGTATTCATGATTCATGACTAAACAACATATCTAACCCAAAGCTTAATCAATTCTACGCGCATCCATCCTAGTCGGACTAAATTTAGATTGAAGCTCCTCAAACATGCCAATATAATCCAAAAATTTCCTCCCCCTTCCCCCTCCTCCGAAGTGACAATAGATATCAAAATCTACTAAAGATGCCCAAATAACATAAGTTTGAAACCCTAAATCAAAACACAAAGATATAAAAGTAAATTGAGAATTCTACCTCCCAGTACCAGAGGGCAGACTCAGATTCATCCTCCAAAATGTCAGTATCTGCATTGGACACTCCATAACATAATCTCTGCCCAACTAGTAGCACATTGTTCTTCACATTAGCCTTACTAACACTATCACCATTTCCAGTTTTACCCGTAACTTTCTCAAAAATGTCATCCACAAGCTTTGACAAAGGGAGTTCACTCTCTTCCATCAAACATGCAATCACGCCATTTAAAGAGGCGGAAGAAATCCCAATTTTTTCTACATTTTCCAACAGCGTCCTTCTTTGCTCCAACACTAATTTTTTGCAGAATTTGATTAAACTGTTGATTTCCTCGCGGAATCCGTTAATTTTTGACACTTTTTCTTCTGGGCTTACGGTACATACCGATTGATCCCCTCTCTTTCTCTTCGATGCCTTCCTTTTCTGATCTGCGTCATTCGGCTTCAGGCTGTTTTCATCAGTGCCGTCGATAATCATCGGTTCAACTTCCGCCATTACTGCATACAATTACTCTATATCTTTCGACAAAAATAACTGAGACCTAGACGAGGACATGAAAAACCCTGGTCGAAATTATTTTCAAGATTGCTCTCAAACCGAGAAACGCCAGAAACGATGTAGGACTTTTTTAGGAGAATTTCGTATGAAATTTCACTCCGTTCACTGATTTTCCAAGAAAACCTTAAAACGGAAAAGAAGACGAGAAAGAAGGAAACGGATCAGATGATAATAAACGAGAGATGAAACACTTCTTGGATGTCGAGAGGGTGCCTAATTTTCAGTTTTGAACTTTTGGGAGTGACTGTTTTCTGTGATTTTCTTGTAAAATTACAGAGATTATTATGGCGTATATTTATTTATTTCCCGCCAGTGGGAAATATATTTGGCTCCAAATTACGCGATTTTTCAGCGTTGGCGCCTAATTTCGATACATTTGTCCACCATTTTGGTGCTATGGGGTATTTTTAAAATGGTCTCGTCAAACTCCTAATTTTGCCCATTGATAAAAAATCTATATTATCCTTAATGAAATGAATTTTTATATATTGCAAAATATATCCTTTCTTTTAGAACAAGTTTAAAAACTAATTTTTATTTTATATTTCTTCTATTTTGAATTTCAATATATAAATTCATTTTTTGATCTAATAGATTAGAATAATTTATAATATATTGCTCATATTTTTGTTTAAGTCTATTATATTTTTCTGATAATATATTTATATTTTCTAACTGAAAAGTAATATTATTTATTTTATCTAACAATTTTTTTAATAAATTATTTAATCATTCAATAGTATATTCTGACATAAAATTACAAATATTATAAATAATCCCTGCAATTTAATGTCTAAACTTCTAATAAAAGTAACTAAAATTTCTTAAATAGCAGGAGTGCAAATATTAATGTAAGTATTTGACATAAATAATAAAGATTTTATAGTATTGAAGCAGAAGATAAAGGCAGATTAATATCAACGAGATTTCTTTGAGCTTGCATCTATATGTTAGTATACTCAGATATAAGTGATCGGTGTTGTTTGAGTTCAAGAAAGTGGGTTAAGGTCCAACCCGACTTTCGCACACTTATTGATTATCTCTCTGACTTTTTTGCATATCTCACAATGGATCACACGAAATCACAATTTTCCTTTCAACTCCTTGTTAAAACATCACCTTGAATGATAACATGGTTCTCATGGTTTTCTCTAACAATGCCTAAAACGTCTTCACACAGCAACACAACAACGAAATACTTGTACTAACTCTCAAGGCTTTCATCGTTGGAGTATAAGTAAAATAAGAGTTTTAAAGAAAATAATAAGGATGAAAAGACAGTGTCTTAAAACAACTTTAATTTCATAAACACGTCACACTAATATCTCTTACATAAGAGTACACATACATACTTCGGCTACACTCTTGGTACTTTCTCCAAGGAAATTAGAACTTCATAGAGATTACCTTATTACATGCTTCATTCCCAGGTAGAGAAACTGAAAATGTTACAAGATTTGAAATATTAGACAGAGAAATAAATTTTTGATTTTGATTAACAACTCATGCCTTTCTTCAGAGAATTAGTCTTCAATTTATAAACTGGAAAAGTTCTACAGTTGTCCTTCATTATTGTTGCTTTAACTGTATAAGATATTAGGTATCTTACTGTGGCCTAAAGTTCTCTTGTCGTAATATGGAAAATAATTGGGATAAACCCATAGTTTTTCTTTATCAGAACGATTCTGATAAAGTAGTGATAAAGGGGTCATTTACTTTTCCATATGCGACTCAAACCATTCATCCAGAAATTCCTCTGGGTCAAGGGAGATTGGTGAGATGTCGCCTTCAATGTTATAGCATTCGCACTTATGATTAGGATAGCGTCAAAACTGTTTGTGTGGCTCATCTTTTGCTTTCTGTGTCCCACTGGCGCGTCCTTCAAAGATATGATCACACCATGTGTCGAGATAGTGTCAATCTTCATGTTTAGTGGTTGCTACAGTTTTACTGTAAATCATGTGACTCGTACACCCATATATTTTGTTTTTCTTCAATAACCTTCTGGATATGCTCAAACCGCTTATTGTATCCTTTAGCTTTACGGAAGGCTATCATATTGATGACATTTTCTGGTGTAGTTTCAAGGACTTCACTCTTCTCAGGTTGGAGATGCTTGGAAGTAGTGCAATTCTTATGACACGACTTGCTGGAAGCAGTCTATCTTTTTCATCATCCCATTTGGGACTTGCAGAGAAAAACTTGATATAGATGTTCTTATGTTTAAGAATTTGAAATTATCGTTCAATAGCTCAAACCACATCCTTTGGCAGTATAGAAATTTCTTTTAATGATTCTGATGGGTAAATACATATTATATTTCTCATTTCATAAAGAGTACGATCCTAATATGTTGGGGCTCCTAGATATAAATTGACCTTGTTATAAGTTTCATACGTTAGAGTTTTCATCCATTCTCCTATACTGATGGACCAACAGCAGGGAAGATTGAATAATTGTATGCTAAAATAAAATCGATTTTATTTTTTATATCCATAACACCAGGGTTGTTATGGACTTTAATAATATTTAAGCGATTAAGCTCTGGTACAGAGATACTGTCATTTGTAGGTTTTTTCTTCTGTGAGGGAGACAAAATAATATTCTCCTTAACTGATAGCTTATGAAGTTTTAATGCTTCTTGTTCAATATTGACATTAGGGCCTTCAGATAATATAGTCTTGGCTTTCTCAAATATTTGCTTGGCAACCGCCATTTCCATCAGTGTTATCCTGGATTCTATTGCAGTTATCTTCACATTCATCTCGAACTTCAATGTTTCGAGTTCTTTCTTCATTTGCTCCATTCCTGGTTAAGAAATCTAGAATAAAACTGTCTTTTCCTTCCATATGGACAATATCAAAATTAAATGGCGCAAACCACCCACATTTACATTCTAATAAGTTTCAGCTGCACTTGTTCCAAGTTTATTGGTCAACAATGGTTTTACTTGAGTATTATCTGTTCTAATAAGGAATTTCTTAGGTAGCAAGTAAGGTTCAAATTTTGCTACTCCTTTCTTAACAGCTAAACATTCTTTACGATTAATATCATACATAGTTTATGGATCTTTGAAAGTACATGAAGTATAAACAACAAGCTATTCTGAGCATTTACACAATGGATTATAAAAAAATTCTTTATGATTTTCTTTTCTTTAGAGAATTGCTCCCCAATGTAATAAAGATGCATTAGTTTCAAAAATATAGAAATTATCATCATTTGAAATATTTAATTCAAGTAGATTTTCACATATTTTCTTTATTTTGTTTACCATTTCGATATCTTCTTGTGTCGATTCCCATACAACTCATTTTTAAGCTTTTGGTAAAGCGTGCTTTGTATTTTGCACAGTTTTTGATAAATTTTTCAGAATAATTTAATAATCCGATAAAGTTTTGTAGCTCTTTCTTATCTCGAATTACTTCTAGAAATTCGATAATCTTTTTTCTAATATGAAGTTGTTGAAATATTTTTTTTTTCTACAAAAATATATCCTAAAAATTCAATTTCAGTTTTAGCTATCTCTACTGTTCTTTCAAATAGGGCTAATCCATATTTTTTGGCAATATAATTGAACTTTTAAGGTGTTCAATATATTCTTTTAAATTTTTACTATGAATAAGAATATTATCTACATAAACAATGCAAGAGTTTTTTTTATTGGTCTCATAATCTTATTCATTCTTTGTTGAAAAATTGTTGGTGCATTTATTAATCCAAATGGCATAATATTCCATTCGAATTGTCCTAATTGATTATGGGTAGTAAAACTAGTTAAATATTTTAATATTTTATCTAGTTTTATTTGTCAATATCTAGATTTACAATCAAATTTAGAATATATTTTACTTCCTTGTATTTGTTTTATTAACAATTCTTTTATTGGTAATTTATAACTATTAGGTATAATTTTAGAATTTAGGTCTCTATAATCAATTACCATTCTAACTGTCCCTCTTTTAATTTCATTATAATTTCTGACCATAAATACTAGACTATTATATGAACTAGTTGATTCTCTTATTACTCCTAATTGTAAGAGTTCTTTAATTTGGATTTCAAATTCTTTTTTATTTTCTTCGCTATGAGGGAATTGTTTTCCTGAGATTTTAGCATCTGGACTTTTTAGTTCAATGATTGCAATAGGTTTATCTTTGTCCCATTTGACTAAGAGATGTTCATGATAACATTCTTTTAGTTCTAATTTAACATTTTCTAATTATTCTTCTAAATTTTCAATTCTTAATACCAGAATTTTTTGTTTTTGATTAATTTCTGTATAACATCCACCATGATTACCTGCAGAAATCTGAATTCTAGGTTTATGGTAAATTGGTTGATGTGCAATTCCAATGGCTTTAAAAAATTTTGGTGTTTTAATTTTGTGATTACAGAGTGTAGTAAATTCAAAACCATTTTTATATTGTGTAAATGGACTATATGTATAGATAAAATTTTCTCCTAAAAGGATATCACATCCAATTTTATTTGTTGCATATATTTTAGGAATAAAATATTCTCTATTTTCTATAATTATAGGAACATTTTCTACAAAATTTCTATAAATTTTTGTTTGACCATAAGTTATTGTCTTATAGTCTTTTGTATAATAGTGTTCTGGGAACACATTTCTTTTACATAGGAAAATTCCTAATCCAGTATCAAGTATAACAAGAAATTTTATCATACATTAATCTGGTAAATTGAGAGTTATCTCAATATATGGACTAAGTATACTAGTTTTGATCGACCTGATTCCTTGTATCATATAAATTGGTTCTTTGTTTATATTAACTCTAGAAAGTATCTTTTGTTTTCTTTCTATAGTTATTTTGTATAGTATTCCTCTGGATATAAAATGGTGAGATTTTTTCAAGAAAGTACATTTCAAGTAATATTGTACTAGTATCTTTTCCTTTTCTATAATTTTTTATGGATTTTAAGATTTAATTTAAATTGTTCTCCTTCTATATCTGTAAAACTTTGTTCAATATTAACAAATGTTCTAATTTCATATTTAATATCATGATAATCTATAAGAGTTATTCCTTGTGATAATTATTCTTCTAATAAATGATCAACTAAGTCTGCTCTTATATGACTGATACTAGCTCCTGTATTAACAAGGGCTATGACTTCTTCGTAATTATTTTGATTATTTATATATTTTGTTAGAATAAGAAAATTTTCTTCTTCACATTTTCTAAGGTCAATATCAATGCTATTTCTAGATATTGTTGGGTAGTTTCTACTTGTAAATGGTCTACTAGAACTTGAGAGTTCTCTGGTGCTAATACTTCTTTCTATTCATTTACTAGACATTCTAGCTACAAGTTGTCCAGAGGTATTCAAGGTGATTAATTCTTGATTTCCTACACTATTATCTATTCTTCTAGATTGTTGATGAAAATCAAGCAATATATCTTGTGGTAAGGAAATATTGTGATTACTTAACATTTTTGGTGGTGTAAATTGTGCTAGGTCTCTAAAGTCTTCATGAATTTGTATGAAGTTTCCTGAAATTTTATTGATTTCTTTTTGGTGCGTAGTAGTAAAAGTATATAAAGTTTTACAATGTAAAGTTATTGCGTTACTTCTTGGTGACATAATTAATCTATCAATTTTGTGATATAGATTTAATCTAAGACTTAAGTTTTCATCTAATAAGGACATAGCAAATCTAGGTCTTATGGTAAATATGATTTTCTTATATACAAGATTTCCAGAGATGACTCCTAATAGAGTATCCATAGGGTCATGAAGTATTCTGTTATCCATTAAGTACATTTGTATATGAATATCCATTTCTCCTCTAAAATATCCTTTAACCATTATTTGGATTCCTCCAATCACAATATTCTTTAATCTTTCTTTGGTAGATTTTTTTATATTTGCTAATTCTCCATAACCTATTCTCTGGTCATTAGAGGTATAATAGTGTTGCCTTTGACATTCTCGATATTAATAAGTACTTCATCATATTTGACAATGTATATAGTCTCAAAGGTGTCCATAATTTCTTGATTCATGTAAATTTGTTCAAATTCCGGTTCTTCAATTTCTTCTATATCTAACTTATAGATTGAGTCTGTTTTAGATAATTCATCTAAGTCTTCGATTATTTCATAGTATGAATCGGATTCTATTTCTTCCATTAATATAATGGCTTTAACATTTTCTCTTTTATTTCTGTTAGGACAATTGGGAGATATATGTCATATTTCATTACATGCAAAATATTTGTATTTTTTTTATAAAATTCTTCCTTAGATTTCTTCTGAGATTCTTATGTTGGTTATATTCCATTTTCCAAGGTTTTTTCTTCTTAAAATACTTTTTGTGGCTCTTAAATCCTTTATTTTTCTTTCAAGGTTTAAGATAACCCTTAAATTTCTTCTTATAATATGGTTTCTTAAATGATTGGTGACAACCAAATTGTGGCACTACTGCTATTTCTCCATAGCAACATAAACTTGCTTTCTTACCATGTTTTCTAAATAAGTGTTGGTACATAATTTTCTGCACAATTCAGATATTTTTCTCTTAGCGAATGAAATTCTCATTCCTAATGTATCAACTTCGTGGTTAGGATCTTCTCATTCTATTTTCTTCCAATAAATTTGGTAATTCTCAAATAATTTCTGACTCCATGGCCAGGGTAGTTTAAGAAAATATTTATTTAGTAATTTTTTATTTTCTTTTGATAGATTCCGTTCTTTTATGGATTTAGATGCTGATATATATTTTTTTCGAATTTCTTAGTATATTCGTATAACTCACACATATTACAGATTTTTAATAGTTCTATTTCTCTTTCTGCTTGTAAGACTTCTTGGGTAATCATATCTATTTTAGTTTCTAATATAACTTCTCCTAAGAGTAAGTGTCTAAAGAAATTTTCCATTCATTTTAAAACTTCCTAAAGTTTTCAGCATCTAAATTTTTATTGCTATCAATAATAGTCGTAAATTTGTCTCCATATTTGATTTGAATTTTAGTTTTTTCAGATGTTTGTCTCCAGATATCTGAAGTAATTTCTCTAAAGGTATGAGTTATGAAGTTATATGCTTGAGTGGTATTCCATTTATAAAAAGCAACAGCTAAATCAGTAGCTTTTGCCCATGAGTCAATAATTTCACTTTTATTATTTCTATCATCAACATCTAACCATATTCTTGTTGTAGGAATTGGTTCAATAAATAGTTTAACTGAATTATTATCTCTAAGGTGTATAGGCTTGGTTGACATAGTTTTAAATCCTTTTCTAAAATTGTAATTTTCTTGTTGTTCTGTTATTTCATGTTCTTTCATTCATTCAAAATTCCAGTCATCATATTCGACTTGGGTCCTATCTGTATTATTATTAGTTCTACTAGTTTCTCCAACTAACAATTGATTTTCAACTTGTTGATTTAAAGATGGAGTATTAATTTCAATAGTTTCTTCTTTGGGTGGAGGATCATTCATATATATATATATATATATATATATATATATATATATATATATATATATTTTCAGTTTGAATTGCTAATTGTTCTAAGCTTTGTTTGTAAGCTTCCAATTCTTCTTTAGTAGCTTCAAAGAATTTAGTTTTTAATTCTTCTATAACATATGCCGGTAAAGATGGTTCAATTGACACATAAGAATTTTTAAGTTTTGAATCTTTAAATTTTGATTCAATTTGTTTATATAGGATTTTTGGTCCTATTTTAATATTGTCATTTACAATTTCTAAATTAGCTTCAATATTTTTTATATGAGTTATAACATCTTAGCTTATAACATCTGTTTTTTCTAAAGGTTGAGCATAATTATCATATTGTTCTAAAAATTGATCTATTATTATATCTTCTTTATATTCGGGAGATTCATCTACCAAAATTTGTAATACTTTATTTTTAATTTCAATTAATTGTTAAGAATTATTTATTTGTTTTATCTCTTCACTTAAAGATTTAAATTTGGTACTTAAATTTGTCGCTAATTCTTGTAATTTAATTCTATTAGTATTAGTTAATATATCAATATTTTGTAATTCTTCTAAAATAATTTTATATTTTCTATTCATTCTAAAGATTTTCTTTAGTTTCGTTAATAGATTCTGATACCAATAAAAATGACGCAATTATGAACACAATATATTTTGAGGGCTTAATTGAAATCCTTTTATATTATGACGACAATGGGTGTAATTTTTATGTTTGAGGTATTTTAGGTAGTTTCTACTGTTAAAATGATCAAAGGCCATTGTGGAAAAATGACTTCTTCATTTGAGCCATTTTCATGTATTTCCTTCCCACCGTGAACCCCCCAATGCGCTGTCAACGCCACCTCGAAAGGAAAGAGGTAACAATAATTAATAATTTTGTATTTTTTTTTAAGACATTGTTTTCTTTAGTTTAAATTATTATTTTTTCCGTGTGTATATTTTGATAAAAATTGATAAAATATGTGGTTGAGAAAATAATAAAAGTTATGAATCTCATAAATTATATAAGTGAAAATAGATTTGAAAGAAAATAGATTTAAAAAAAATGGAAATCAATCAAGGATGAAATACAAATTGGACCAACTTATTCTCATCGCTTGAGAAAAATTATGATCGAAGTCGTTCACGTAGTCCCTGTTTGAGTCCCACTATTTAAACATTTATTTTTTTCAAACTTAGATTTAACCACACATTCTCCTAATAAAATAATTTACACGGAAACTCAATTTTTTTCTACTTTTTAACCATATATTTTTATAAAAAATCATTATTACAAACTCAATTTTTTAAAATTTTTGTTTTTTTTTGAAAAATGGGGTTCAAACAAAGGCTTATAAGGCTTAATTTTTTTATTTTTTTTTTCAAACTTTAACCACACGTTCTTTTAATAAAATAATTTACATTTAAATTTAAAACTTTGTTCTACTTTTTAACCACATATTTTATAAAAAATCATTATTACAAACTCTTTTTTTTTTGTGGTGAAATATAGGGTTCAAACAAAGGCTTATTAATAGCTAATAATCATATTTTTAAGTAGATTTTGATAAAAGTTAATAAAATAAATGATTGAAAATAATTTGAGAAAAAAATATTAATTGTTAAAAATGGAGGTCAAACATGAACTTGTATAACATGGTATCTTCTCATTCTCAATTAAATAGAAATAAACTAGATGTGGAAAGATACAACAAAACAATGTTCTATTTCGTTGTTTGTGACTTTTTAAAGGTTAGATAATCGGACGAAAATCTAAAGATGAAAGAAGAAAATCTGCTAACATTCGCCATAGATGGGGTAAGCATTTCTACAACCCCAAGTCGTGCCAAGCTCAGAGTTGAAGGCCTTCCGATCCTACGACTTGGCTAATTTTATGAGAGTAGGCACGTGACTTTATAAAATAAATTTGCAAGCCTCCCATGATTTTTAGAAAAATCTATAATTGTTATTACTTTTACAAAAGCCTACACTGCCAAACTGCCATTCATTCACTTCATTTATGTTGTGGCAGAAAAGAGTATAAGAATTCTAGGGTAAGGGATCATATTAAAGGGCTTGTGGGCTTTGGAGGATATTAGGGATAAATTTTGCTACAGTGACCGAGACAATGACAGACTTAATGACAGAATGGACACATATCAATACATGATTGGATAGTTTGAAAAAAAAATAAAAAAATACAACACCCAATCTCACCCTGCCACAATACAATGTCATCTCACCTCTTGTCATTGACCATGGCCAAAGAGCATTATTCTATTGGAGATACTATATGGGTTTGAAGGGAGAGGTTGGTGAGCTGGGGTTGGGAAGAGTAGGGTGCCTGCTTTGAGTGTGGTGGGGGCAAGAGAAATAGTGTAGTGCATTTTGCTGGATGAGAGACATCCTTTTAGTTTGGAAAGAGACGGCCTTTTGCACATGTGTGGACGAAGAACGAGTGAGAGGATTAAGGAGGCAAGCCGATAGGGAAGGACTGGTTGGTGCAGGCTGCCAGGGGTTAGAGGTGTGTTGAGAGACCATCAGCCATCAGGGATGGTTAATTGCGACTTTTGCAAGGGCCACTCTTTAGTGGAGAATGTCAAAACACTGGCCGTTCTCTTCGTATTTCAGTTTTGTGTTTTGAGTTTTGTATTCGTTTTGTGTTTTGTATTTTTAGTGTCTGTTTTGAAATTACTGAAAATACGTTCTTGTTGTCATTTTGAAAAACTATTTTTCAAAACATAACACTGAAAAACGTGTTTACTTTGCAATTTTGAAAATATATTTTTATAATACTTTATTCAATATATCTGATTATTCAATTAATTTTAATAGTTTAATGTTAATATAGATTCAATAAATTTTAATATGTTAATGTTAATATAATATTAAATAACATATAAATTTGAAATATCTTTGAATCTTGAAATATTTTTTTAGATATTAAAATATCATATAAATTTTGATAATCTTTTTTTAGAATATTTTATTCAATAAATTTTAATAGTTTAATGTTAATATAATATTAAATAACATATAAATTTGAAATATCTTTGAATCTCGAAATATTTTTCCAGATATTAAAATATCATATAATTTTTGATAATTTTTTAATAATATTTTATTCAATAAATCTGATTATTCAATAAATTTTAATAGTTTAATGTTAATATAGTATTAAATAACATATACATTTTGAAGTTGGTGAATCTTAATTTTTTTATTTTATATTTTTATATATATAAACACACTAAATTAAATTTGACAATACATTTCAATAGATACAATTACAAGTTTAAATGTCATGACAAAACAAAAAAATACTAAACAAAATATAAAATTAATCCGAGGAATTATGTACGATGTCTTGAGTAGTCATTCCACATTTGTGTAACAATTTGATCTCTGACTTGTCCCATTTGAGCTATCTGACTAATATCAAAATGTATGACTTCTTGATCTCGACTTTATGTACAGCCACACAGATAGTCGCCTAAATCCAGGCACAATCAGAAAATCTCGCAAAACACACTACTGCAGATCATCCCTTGTGTTCACTGGCAATATAAGAGAAACAACTAAAGTGATGTCATCAAGTTTTCCACCATAATAATGGAACCCAGCTTCTTGGGCTGCAGTAGAGAAAGGTGTATGCCTGCTTTTGTCGTATGCTCGATGCCGAGCCAATGCTGCAATCTTTTGGGCTGTTACTTGAGGCACTAAACCAGCTCTCACAGCATGAACCACTACTGCAGTAATATCATTGTTATACAAGTTGTTAAAAAGCCCATATGTACCAGTAACTATAACATCTCCTGGAGCAACAACAATTGTAAACACCTGCACCACAAATAAGGCCATTCAATTCCAAATGGATTCATTTCCAAGAAGCATAGTAAACCTAGTTGTCAAAAAAATAACAAACTGAAGCAAGCATTGATCAGCTTTTGCCCCTGAAGTTCAAGTATTGCTTAAAACAAAAGATAATAACAGCCATAACCAAAACTTATAGAAGACTGCAAAGCTATAAGTACAAAGGAGTGAAGGACGGCATAAAGAATTAGGTATTTCATGAAAGCAACAATCAAAGTTCCGTTTAATGGGAAAGATATTGTGGATATAGTTCAAGGTCAGGTTTCCACCCTAAAGGAGGTGCTACTAGAGGACAAGTGAACGTTGCCTATATATTACATGAAATGCATGCATCCTATGCCGTGTGGGCTTGGGTATGGCCGTGTGGGCTTGGGTATGGCCGTATGGGTAACTTGACAAAACCCTATCAAATAATGCTTCAAACACTTGAGACTCACTAGAAGGATCCATGTAATGTAGCATTCATCTACCTGCCCGTTAGAGAATGTTCAAAACTATCACAGTGCATTGTAAGCTACGGTAAAAGTTGATCACCGATAAAATACAAATGTTAATTCTTCTAAACAAGATAACTGAACAATGTTTAAATACAAAAGTACAGGAGGTCGAACTTGTAGATCAATTATACAGTTAAAATTTAGTATGAAACACAAAAATTTTCGTCCCTTCACCTCGTCCAGCACTCTCAGAGCATGAAGATATTCCAATGAGCTTACACCAGTAGCTGATTAGAGTATGAAGGTATCCCATTGAGTTTAGAGAAGATAAAACCCAAGGCATTCTGGAAGTATTAGAGGAGATAAAACCCAAGCATTTTCTAGTGAGTTTAAAACATTTTCATTCAACTCGAACACCAATCATTACAGGAGATGAAACCCAACCTTTATGGAAGTATCCCATTGAGTTTAGAAAGATACAAACAGAGTATGAAGGTGATCAAAGTTTCAAAAATAAAAAAATGAAAAATGCGTTCACACAACATTGTATGCTCAAAAAATCGTTTTCTATCTCAAGTAAAATAGACCCCATTTCATATTCTTTTTCATGCATACCCCATACCAATGAACAAGATAACATTTTTTTATACCCCCTATAAATTCCAATTGAATGTAAATTGGGCCTCCCACTGCAAATGAAATGGGGGAAGACTTCACACAAATTCTAAAAGATTTCTAACAAATTCCAGAGCAAAGCCCAACCTTTTGTCATTTCTAATAAAATTTGAGTACAACATCTGCAAATATTAACTGATATAATTACCCATAGAAATGAGAAGGGTTAGTTTTAATGGCATATACAGCAATGTCTTTGTATAGAATTAAATCAAATAAAAAGTAGAAATCATAAAGGCAAGGCCAGAAATCTAATACCTGGAGTGCGAAAATGTTGTCTGTTTTGGGGGTTTTGACTTCGGAGACAATGTTATCATCCACCCAAAGAATGGAAATGGGTATCCTAGCGCCCGTACTTATCCCATAATGCTGTCATTCCACACTTGACTGCGATTACTCTGGTCCACTTCGAACACGACATTATTGACAAATTTAAAATATTGTGCACGTAAATTCAAAACATTTTCCTAGTTTTTGTCCACACATTCTCCTTAAAATCACTATTTAAAATATTGTTTTTTCCTAAATAATGATTGTCAAACAAGGGCTCAATTTCTAATTCTCTTATTTCTAACTTCTAATTGATGAAAACAAAAACATTTGATGATAGATTATGTAAATTATTCTAACTTAATGTTATCAAAATGCTCATAATAATGGAATTAAGGTTTTAAGTATGAATGAAATATTATGAAAAATGGTATAAAAAATGTGTTAATCATTCAATTTTGCAAAACACTGAAAACGTGTTTAGCATAGTATTTTTAAAAATGTATTTTCAAAAACAAGGTTAAACATATAACATAAAACTACAAATATGTTTTATGACATTTTCGGTGAAAATTCTACTGAAAATGTCATAAAACACTCAAAACATAAAAAATATGCGTTTAAATAAAATTTTAAAAAATAAAAATAAAAATTCCGACAAATAAATTTTTAAAATTTTTAAAATATAAAAAATTTCAAAAAATAAAATTTTAAAAATAAAAAATAAAAAAAAATCTAAAAAAGTAAAATTAAAATTAAAATATTTAAATCTCTTCATGATTCTTTACATAAATATTAAAAAACTATTTAAAATGAATACAGATAAAAAAAATATTTTTAGTCCACAATATTATTTTTATTTTTTATATTTTAAACTCAATTTATCATTTACTATTTATTTGACTCTTTATAGTGAGAAAAAAAATTCTAAGAATCACCAACTTTGAAACGTATATATTACTTGATAATATATTAAAATAAAAATGTTCTATTTTTAGTTGAATAATCAAATTTAATGGAATAAAATGTTGTAAAACAATTTTTTTTTTTATTTTTAAAATTTCAAACCAAACATGTTTTCTAATTTTCGATTTTGAGTAATAATTTTTTCAAAATGATAAATGAAACGTATTTTTAACAATCTTAAAATAAAAAAAAATAAAAAATTTGAAAGTGAACTCAAAATTCAAAATTGAAATACATATTGTGAAATAGTGAGTAGAGTGGATGAAAACAACGAAAAAGATGAATTCTCTAGTTGAGAATCAAACTTGGAAATTAGTTCTTAGACCTAAAAACAAATCAATAGTTTATTGTAAGTAATTTTTAAGATTAAGGAGGGTCCCACCACGATAGAGCTTTTAAGATTTGAAGTTAGGTTAATAGTTAACAAGTACACGCAGAAGGAAAGGATCGTGATAATGAAATTTTTTCTTCAACGTTAAGAGTATGGAACAACGTTACCTTCAAATGGTTAAGTATATGAGTTTATATAGTTGTGGATATGGATGAGGAGACACATGGCTCCATCTGATGGCAGTGGCGTGCCATGTCTCCTCCTAGGTACCAATCTGTCAATGAATATATGTTAAGTTTGTTGCCAAATAAACTTTAATGGGCAATGCTGTGACTTAGTCGACTACATGCAAGGGCTTTGACCTATAGTGAAGAGTTTAGAGGTGTTAACATGTTTTAGTGTTGCTCAAATAGCTAGATGGGTGAATCTTGACCATTGGATCGTCTTTTGGTCAATAGTTTGGGTTCCTCGTATTAATAAGAGGCAACCCTAACTAAACATTGATTTATTCTCTCATGCTCTCTCTTTGAAAACGTCATCTTGACTGCTCCTTTTGAGCTTTCTTTGTGAAATCTCTCGTGTTCTTCGCTTCATTCTTTTTGAACGAGTTTCTTGATCTCTTTATGGTTTCATGGATCATGGTTCAGCTTACTGTGAAGCAAAATTGAGTAGTGTTGTTGAAAACTTCTATATTGCGTGAAATAATGTTGCTGTCAAATCTCGCTTTATACAAATTTTGGTCGATGTTAAACATTTTTTATTGAAACTTTGATTTATATGGGTTATTTTTAGCAGAAATTCACCAAATAAATGCATAACCATGTTTTTAAAGAGTAATGTTATTCATTCACCACTGGTATTAATCGTCAATGTGATAATTATATGAAATTAAATGATATATTTATTTAAATGTAAAGTCATATAACTTATTTAATTGAACTTATTAAGTATAGCAACATATGATGTTCTAGCACCATGTTATTAGAGAGCATTATTCATTTTTAAATGATGTACCGTACACGAAGAAGAAATTAAAATATAGTAGTGCAAAGGATTTGCCTAGAAGAAGAAAGCAAAAAATCAACAAACCATATGCTAACGCATAATTTTCATTAGATATACATTCTTTGTATACAACGTAATGCATTTGCTTCAAATTCATGAATCAAAGCATTCATACACCACCATCACATTATTACTCCAAATTATTAAGTCAAATAGCTTATAAAATGCTAGTTTCATATACAACAATTTGTAATCGTATATGCATCCATAGTTGCACAAATATTCCAAACGGATTAATTTGTAGATGATATTTATCAATTAGTCTGATGCCAAGAACTTGTGAAAGAGGGTTTGGAATTTCTCCATCTCCTTAGGAGGCAATGCAACTAAGATATTAACTCCATTCCCATTTTCGTTGTTTGATCCATTATTAATCTCAGGAAACAATAAAATGATGTTTTTTCTGTGGTACACCACTGGAGAGCTGTACCTTGGCTTTCCCCATGGATACTCTACTTCAGAAAGCCCTAATTTCCACCACGAAGATATAAGAAACTCACCATTAGGAAACCCTTTGTAGATCTCTCCCCAATCTATTGCAGATCTTGCATATTCATCCGTTATTCGGCCAGCCCCCTCAGATACCATGTCCACGATCTTCGAGAAGGGCTCATCCTCGAGTTTCGAGCAGATTGACGACGCGTAAGCACTTTGTACCGCGTTCCCGCAATACGAAAATGGCAATGGTGGCTTCAGTCTTGACCTTATATCAACTGCATAAAGCACAGTAGATAACCTTTGACTATTATTACCAGATGACAGGGCCTTGCACCGCCAGATAAGGGCTGTGACTACATTGAAACTGGTGATTTTTGTGTTTTCATTGGGACAATTGATCTTTGCCTTCTCCTTCAAGTAATTTATGTTATCAGAGTTTAGGTTAAAGATTTTGAAATCAAGATGCTCCTGTTGACAATCAAACACTGGAGGGATTGAGTCTTCACCGATTGGAAGCTCGAGCTTGAGCAATTCGGGGTGGGGGAACGTGACGCGGGGCGGAGATCGGGCGGCGAGGAGGCGACGATCGTTGAACGGGACGATAGCCAGGGGTTTATCATCAAAAGCTTGGGAAGCAAGGTTTTCTAAGAAATTTTTGAAGCTTATCCCATCAAACAAGACATGATTGGTAGATATGCCCATTGCAAAACTACCACATTTAAATGATGTCACCTAAAAATCCATTGCAACAAAAATCATATGTTAATCATCAACATTTTTTTGTGAAGGAAACCTAATCATAGAATGATTAATTGTTAGAAGCCAGTCTAGAGGTTATTTGATTTGCATGGTGTTCTTTTTATTTGTATTCATTTGTTGGAGGTTGAATTTATGTCCCTTCTCTTCAACACATTCAAGTTTTATTTATTTAAGCCTTTACATATAAGACGAGTGATAAACCACAAGAATTCCCCAGGATGAGAGGTACGACCTTGGTCCAATACCACTCAAAAGCAGCAGTTGTGGGCTCCAAAATATTCGGAAAGAGGGGATTCGTGACTTCTATGCTCTCAAACCCCCAAACCTAACTTATGCTCAAAAGAAGAATACTTACTATCCCTTTTCAGCTCCTCATGCAAGAGGATTAAAAACTTTTAAGATGAAACCACAAGGTTAATAATCGACTACACATATAAGGCTATATTTTCATTTCATTTTCCCCTTCGTACTTAATCATATAAACCAAATTAATTTTGAAATATGCAATTAGTAGCTGCCTATGTTGTTGAACTACTTTTACCTTTTATTTAAGACACTTGCCAACCCATGTCACGAAAACATAGGTTTCTTGCCCTAACTAACTTGTTTCTTTCTCATCTGATAGGGTGTCCCCAAAGTAGTTGCATTATACATCATTATCTAGTGATTTGGTATTTAAATTAATATACGTGTTAAGCATTTGATAAAAAATAACTTGAGCTCCACGTAAGGGGTATATTGAAAATAAATTAAATAATTAAATTTATTTAGCTTTAAGATTTTAAATTTTTAAATGAAGTAGTTTAATATGATTTTAGAGTCATATATATTATGGACGCGTTTTGATAATAAAAGTAATATAACTTATGCCATGTTGAAAATGTTTTGAAAACATAAATAAAATTAATTAATTAATTTGTCTCATTTTTAATGGTCAAAGAATGTATATAGCATTATGCTTTTCCTTTCTCACACAGTCATGCTTGCATGTATTCAATTTGAAAAGTATATTAAAAAAAAAAAAAAATACAATTGATTCATAATTTGTTACTAATTTAAATAAATAAACATTTCTTATCTCTAACCTTTTAAGTTTTACTTTTAACTTATTTTTTTAAAAAGTTAGGTAGGTATTAGACATTTGATGAAAAAAAAAAAAAAAAAAAAAATTAAATATGCCCTATTACACGTGAAAGTTACGAAGAATTACATACTTTATTAGTTAATTTGTGTCCTTTGACGGCTAAATAATTCATCCAGCATCAAGCTTTTGTTTTCATCCACGGATTCACAGAGCAATAATTTATCCATGTATACGTGCACATACGTGTATTCAAATTGGAAAAAAATTATTCGATTGGATTCGTAATTTTGATACTAAATTTAAATAAATAAATATTTATTATCTCTATGAAGTTAAACTTTTCTCTATGAGGTTAAAATTTGAATACTCGTACGTGTATTCAAATTGAAAAAAATATATTCTAAAAAAAAATTGTATTTCATTGATTCATAAATTTGATACTAAATTTAAGTAAATAAATAAATATGTACGATCTCTACGTGATTAAACTTTTATGTAACATCGTTCAACATGTTATAAGAACATGATAAATACTTGAATTTCAAATTTTACCGTAACCCGTTTATTAAAA
This sequence comes from Osmanthus fragrans, assembly GCA_019395295.1. Taxonomy (NCBI): domain Eukaryota; kingdom Viridiplantae; phylum Streptophyta; class Magnoliopsida; order Lamiales; family Oleaceae; genus Osmanthus; species Osmanthus fragrans. The sequence goes on along the minus strand of CM033344.1, from coordinate 19,118,918 downwards.
CATATACATGCTCTTTGACGGAAAAAAAATATAAGTTCCGCATGTAAGTAAGGTGGATGTTGAAGATTAATTAATTTTGAATAAAAAATATATACTGTTACATGTACTAAAATATGCGATGTATTTGTATAACCTTAATTTTCTCAAACTTTAATGATATTCTCTGTATGGAAATTAAAAGGTCAATGAAAGTGTAGGGTCAGTACCTGAAAAATGCAAAGTGGTTGATTATCTGCTTCCAAGTTATCCAAGCTTTGAACAATAAGCCCGCTAAAGGCTGGATTGGGATAAACTAAGTCCCCAATCTCATCGAGTGAAAACTGAGTGGAAGCCACCACGAAACCTGCTCCAGCAGAATTGCACTCCACCTCGAGCCGGCGTGATTCGGGGTTCAGTTTCAGCCTTCCCGCCATGAAATCATATGGCACTAACAGTTTTTCAAGTGCAGTTTTGAGCCTGCAGGCAACAACTTCCGGTGCGAAATCTGGGTTAGCGGGAAAGAAATGAATTGTTTGGACATTGAAATTGAGAATTCGATCTATGTTGGACAAGAAAATGGATTTGTTTTCTGTTTGATGGGATGGAAAAATTAGGGTTGAGTCTTGGAGTGTGACCTTTAGGTCTTGGATCAAAGGATCAAAGGGTTCTTGGCGGAAGGTTCCCATGCTTAATAATAATATATCTGTTTGATGAATTCTCCTTTGGTTACTCGTGAATTTATACTACAGTTTCAGCTTTGGAAATGGCCCTATCTGATGTAGTACAGATGGCCAAGTGGATTAGTGTACAGTTGGATCGAAAACTGAAAAACAGCAAATTGTAGGTTTGGCATTCGAGCTTAGAATTGGGCCCATAATATCTTTTCAGAAAGGGAATGACGAAACGAACCCACAACTTTGCTACGATGTATGTTGGATTTTAACCATTCGAGTTCGTTTATGATTCGAAAACTGCCTTTTAAGTTTCAGTGCTATTTTTCAGTGCTATTTTTTTATTATAGTTTATTTCAAATTCTTTACAATTATAGTTCCTTTAGGCTAGGTTTTCGTTTAAAGTCTTATAAATAAAGGATTAATTCTTTGTTTTTAGGCATTTTGGAATTAATAAGACTTCTTGATTTTATCTTTCATTCTTTGGTGGATTTCAAATTTATGTTCTCAAGGTTTTCGCTTAAATTCCTTATTTCACGTTGCATCATTATCAATATATATGCATGATGGCACACTTTATGGATGAGAGTCTCATTGCACGCCACAAGTGTATTTTCTCGAGTTATACGAAGAGCTCTTTTTGATGATCCATCATCCATCCCTTCTTCGAAAATTACACCACTACTATTATAAGTAAGTAAATATTTGATTCGTCAAAAGTTAATTTTCAAAGTTGAGTAAGAATATCGAGGTTAAACAAATTAAGACTCATAAAATTAATATTTTTAGATTGACACAAAATGGTAAGTCATTGAATGACAAAATATTTTAAGTTTTTAATTTTATTAATTAAATTATTATTTAAAAATTATTCTTTTAATATTTGAAATTAATTTTTGCTTTGAGCAGATGATATTAAGCCCTATTTGAGTCCCATTATTTCAAAACTCATTTTTTTTTAAAATTTATTTTTAACTATACATTCTCTAATAAAATAATTCTATACGTGAATCCAAAATCTTTTCTTATTTTTTAGCCACACATTCTCCAAAAAATACAATTATAAAATCTATTTTTTTCAACTAAATGGGGCTCAAACAATGAATAAAATTTATATAAAAATTAGAAGCCAAATATATAGATAAGTTTTGTTTAGCCAATTAAGGAAGAGACAATATTATAAATTGTTCAATATGAAGTCACAAATAATTTTCCTTTTAGTTTGAACGCATCGGATTTGTCTAACAAAAAAGTAAGTTTAATTAATATAATTATTGAATTCAAACACAAAATCCTAGTTAGACTTTTAAAAATAAAACAAACTCTGTAAACTTATCTATTTTAAGAAAACTCCTACTAGACATAGAATAATAAAAGATAAACTAATTAACAATAGTAAAATATTAAATTAATTGTATCTTCCTTCATTCTCACCTGATTGTCACCCAATATCTTGTAATGGTAACAAACCTTTACTAGTTTTTCAACTTTGGTTCCGAGCTTATGAAAAACTCTAAGCCTAAGGTTGTTTCCAAACCTAAGAGTCTGCCACTTTGTGTAACAATTTGGGCAGAATTTTTTACGCTTTCTTCCTCCATATTCCTTCTATGATATGCAACTATTTCATTTTCAATCTCAAATGGAATTTCTTCCAAATTGACCATTTATTTATCTTCACCAACACATGCATGTTGAACTCAAAAATCTATATTTTTAAAGCCAACGACAGTTTTTCCCTTTCAATATTGACAGGGTTTTCCTTCTTTTTGAAAATTTTGGTTGTGTTTTGAAAGTCAAAAGATGGAGATGGACCTCGACGGCAAAGACATATTTCGCTTCACTATGCCTTGGCCACTGATCAGCCTCCGACGTAGCTCAAGTCGTCGATCCTCCTCCAACCTGATGAAAGTTTTGCTCTACCTCCTAGTAATTAGCTTCAGATTCTCCTTTTTGTAAGGTGGTGAGATTTTTTAATTGTATTTATTTTCTCGCACTCTATTTTGTCGATTTTAACGAATAAAAAGTTCCATTTTCGATTTTTATGTTTCAACTTTATGCTGTCAATCCCAATTTATTGCAATATGCAAGGCAACATGATGCTATATGGGTTCTTCTCTGAAATTCCATCCTACTACCTAATAAGGCTTATTGTAACTAGTCTAAAAGTCGCCAATGCTAATTGCCGATCCCAAAAGGCACTTAATATCCAAGTTATGTGACTGGCCAAATCGAAGAGTATCCTTGAGTAATCAAGCAATTGTGATAAATTGTCAAAACTGAAGGACAAGTTATAAATGACTACGCACTTGTCGAATTAAAGAGAATGCATCGTAAGTAGGTAATATGTTAATTGTCAAACCGTACACTTCATAATCAATCAATTATGATAAAATGTCGAACTGTATAAGTTATTATTCGAATTATTCATAAAAGAGCTAATAAATTGTTGGATTGACAAATATACGGCTAATAAATAATTTGGGTGAAGTAGTTCACATCTAAAATGAGACTTTCCCTTTGTTAGTCTGTCAGAGGCACATTTTTGCACGTCTATCAATTTCGAGGTTGTGAAGAATCTCTTTATTGAGAGTGGGGTCTATTCGACCATCTAGCCGACTACCTCCTGTTCAAGGTATCATGGCCATATGCCTGATAGTATCTACAATACTTGGTTGAGGATGAGGCTATCGTCCCAACTTGATACCGATTTGAACCTCTATCATGTGATATCCTTGGGATAACAACATTTTCTTTAGTTGAGTCATAGTTCATAGTTTTCCCACAGCTAGGAGGCCTATCGACTTTCAAGCTTTGTATTGGAGCTTTTCCATTATCTATAGCTCGGATGTGCTTGTGCTATGCATCCTTAAGTTCTTGCTCTCACCTCCATTCTCTTGGGAAGAAGACATCGACGCTTCCCAACCATTAAAAATATTGACGAACCTAGAAGGTCTCCATCCTCGCTTATGATGGTGTTAGAAATAGGCAAGATATATAGCAAAATATGAAGTAGCAATCACAACACAAGAACACAAGAAATTGGAAGAGAAGGAGAAGTAGAGTATTGATATTTGATACAACCCAAAAGAATAATTTTTAAATAAAAAGAGTATAAAAAATGTGTCAAAAATCACGAACAAAATCTGCTCGGATAACACGATCGCTTGAGTTGCCAGGCTCGCGCCTATCGGACGACAAGTGCTGCTCAAGCGCCCAACCTCGTACGCACGCGAGTAGCGTAGCACTCCAAATGGCATTTAAACATTGAATCTCTATTTCGAAACTAATTTTTTAACACTCTGCCCCAAAACTCCTTTAATCCATATTTAGACCTCTTCAAGACCTCTTTCAACCAATCTATTGTTACCTAACAAAATTTAGGTCAAATTTCTGCAAATGCCTTGATACAAATACCAATGCAATGAATAAAATTTCAAAATTCTCCACTTCGAGACGAATTCCACTGTATGGAATAAAACTGAATATTCAACAACAAATTCTCTAACCGAAAAATTCTTCACCTCTTCCACAAAACCCAATTAGGGAAATTCAATAACTGAATATCAACTGGATCCAAGCACTACACAGTAGGATTACATTGGGTACCAAAGTTGCTCGAATTATCACCACAAGCAACAAGATCACAAATAATTTAATAGTTACCAAACAAGGCAGAACATACCCCGTGACAGAATCGACACAACTAACTGCTTTTGTAGAAGGTTTGTTGCTAGACTTAATATCTTAAACCACATTTAAGGCATAAACAACAAAATAGGCTTCTTCGTACCTTTGTGGAGGTCTATTATCTCTCTTGGGTCTGTCTCTAACAATTGAATAATGTGGCGTCAATGGTGATGGAAAAGTGGCATTACCCATAATTATGAACTCGACCGAAATGTATTTTTTAACATAGACCCTAAACCAAACTTCAACAGTACTGTACCAAACTGAATATCCACCTGTGTACCTAATTTATGCTACCTTATCCAAAGATTCTGTAGGATCCCGCAAGACAAATATTTGGGACATCCTTTGTCCCTTGAACACAACATGGAAATCTTTACTGACCTTCAAGATTCCAAATTCATCAGTGTACTTGTACCTTTTTGAATCAAGAGTACTCAAGGAAAAAAGATTTTTCTTCAAATCTGAAACATGTCTTACTTCATCAAGTGTTCTGACCATCCCATGAAGCCTTTTAATTCTGATCTTTTCAATACCAGCTATTTTACAAAGTGCATTATTTCTCATTATCACAACACCTTTTGAAACTGTTTCATATATTGAAAACGAATCCTAATTAGGGTATATATGTAAAGTGCAAGTTGAATCAAGAATCCAATTCTCGTCAGGGTTGGAGCTGCCATTAGAAATAACCAAAAAATCTCCATCATTGAGCAATCTTCTGTATTAGTGGCCTTACCCGAAGTTTCTGTTTTTCCTTTCTAATTTGGAGTAGTTGTTTTTCCTTATTCTACAACTTAGAAAAATCCTTCTTTATGTTCCTATTCTTCTTGCAATAATTACAAATTTTATTACTGTCATTAGACCTCGATCATCCCCTTATATAACCACCATTGACAACAAGACCATCTTCATGAGCCTCAGATCCAACAAGATGTTTCATATTCTCCTTTGAAAATAGAGTATTGTATATTTCTTCAATTGTGAGAGTATTGCGACTGTATAAGATCGTGTCTCTAAAAGATAAATGAAGCGGGTAACGAATACAACAAAATCAACCCTAAATCTTCTTTATCATACTTAACCTCCAAGGTTTCCAAATCAGTGACAATTTTCTTAAAAATAGCTAGGTGATCTACAAGTGATGTACTTTCTGTCCTACGACGAGCATATAATTACTACTTCAAATGCAATTTGTTGGTTAGACTTTTAATTATGCGTAATAGCTCCAACTTCAACCATAATGCAGTGATAGTTTTCTCCTTTAAAATGTCCTGAAGATTATGATTCGAGAGATGAAGATGAATAAGTGATAGGGCCTTTTGATCCTTATATTGTTTCTCCTCTAGCGTCCAAGTTGTGGGCATCTTGTCAAATCTCAACAAAGTATCATCCAAATCCATCTAAGTGAGCACTACTCGTATCTTTACTTGTTATAATGAAAATCTAGTGATGCAATTCAAAAGTGGAATATCATACTTTATGGTTGGCATCACAAAAAATAAAATAATGCTATGAATAAGAACTTAGCTTTGATACAACTTGTTAGAAGTATGTGAGATATATGGCAAAATATGAAATAGTAATCACAACACAGGAACATAAGAAATTGGCAGATGAGGAGAATCCACTAAAATATGAAGAAAGAATACAATGATTTTGTGTTTACAGTGTTCTACAACCTTTTCACTAATGTCATACAAAGCCAAAATCATGTGGAGTATTTATATAACCCAAAATAATATGTTTTAGATGAAATGAGTATAAAAAAGCGAAAGTTCTAGATATGCTAGATTAATTTGACCTTACGTGCGAAATTGACAAATTAAAGGAACCCGTCAATTTTAATTAGTTTTCTAGATGATTATACATACAAGTCCAATTATTTTAAGTTTGAATGTCACAATAATAATAACACGGAAAGTAGTAAAAATACAAGATTTGTTGATGGAGAAACCTAATGTGGGAAAAATTCTGGGACCAAACCAGTTACCTCTACTATATACAATCAGAGATACAGTATGATTCTAGTCTACCAACTTCTACTAGTTTTAGCTGTTGTAATTCCTGTAATCTCTAAGATCAACTGTCAATCTTCCAGTCTCACGATCTACTAACGTAGATACTATCTAGCCACTCTACTAGACTTTCCAATCTATCTTCTGTAGCCTCCAAGATATGCTGTCTTTTTCCAACCTCCTGATCTTATATCAATTATCTCTTTCAAGTGGAATTGCAAGAACCTCCCGTTCTTGTGCTTTTTCTATGCTTGAAGTCTACCTCTTTCAATCCCTAATGAGAAAGTCCATTCCTCAAAGAGTTAAGAAAGTTAGGTGTTTTGGATTACGCAGATGTGATGTTTTCCCCAAAGGTGGTTTGTATGATTCAAGAACCAAATGATTGAATCACAAATAATGAATGTGTTCTTGAATCTCTTAAGAAAGATACGAAGATACAATACAATGAAAGAACAACACAAAATTCGCACTGGGGCTTGGGTATTTAAAGTTGAAGATGTTTAGGTAGTTTGGGCAGTCTAAAACTCTTCAAAAATGCAAATTAGGGTTTCCCAGTATGCACAGTTGCTCGAGCGAGGAGCCAGCAATAGGTCGGCGATAGCTGAGCAATCGTCAGTATTTTCATCATAGTGTTTTCTTTTGCTATCCGATTGAGGTGATTCAACATGCGTTGGAAAGCTAACTCAAAGGGCTACAATGCTTCTAGAAAATAGCCTTGTCCAAATTCCAATGTTTTCTATGTGAAAAGTGCATTGCAAGTTACAACTGAGAATTTAGAACATAACTTGTGCGACTCTTTACTTTATACATCTAATTGTATTCCAATGGTCATATGTGATCTTCTTAGACATCTTGGACTCTTTCAAGGATTATACTATCAACTCCAAAAGATTTATTGACTTTTACAATTTTTTTTATATTAATTCATTTGTCTAAAATTGTCAATACAATAGAAACCTAACAAAAAGTGTCAAAAATCACGAGCAAAATCGGCCTGGATAATATGGCCACTCAATCGGCCAGACTTGCGACAGTGGACCAAGAGACAGTGGACCAAGAGATGGCGTTCGAGTACCCAACCCCACGGTAGACGAGTGACATAGTGCTCCGCATGATGTCTAAGCGCTGAATCTCTATTCCAAAACCAATTTTTCAACATAGTTGGTGCCTGGAATGGGTGTTTGGGTGCCCAATCTCTATCCCCAAACTCATTTAATTCATATTTAGACCTTTTTCAACCAATCCACCAATAACTAACGAATTTTAGATCAATTCTCAACATGAGATGCTTAGATTCTCTTATGTAACTTGTTAATAGGTAGGTTGATTGACTAGTTGTAGTAACTTGACACATATTAGCTTTGCAATGAGCCATTAGCTCCACTCATTCTTCCAACCTATTAGAGAGGTGGAATCGTGTGGTATTTTCACATCAAGAGCTGCCTCATGAAATTGTCTCATCATTAACATGTTGCAAATTAGTAACATTTCCTAACCCTTTTGGGGTTTGTATTTTGTGACACTTGTCTAGTAATTCATTGTGTGCACTCATGGGTTTCGTGTACAAAAAGATTGATTCTATTAGAATTTGCACTAAGATTCATGTTCTGTTCGAAGCCATCTAAGGCCTATAAGCCGAGGTACTGTAAGGCTTCCAATCATCATTTTAGCCACACAGGATTCTTCATACTCCTTTACTTAGGGGAGCCTCGACGACAAAGTCATCTTTCGCTCTGTTGTGCCTCAAAGGTCGAGGCACAAATGTTAGAAGACACATGAGCATATGATGGGGCCAATTTGTTACAGATGTAGCATCTAGATGAACAATAATTATTTTTGTACGTAACTCCTATAATTATTGAGTCACTTTCGTTTGGTGGTTTACTTTATTTATTGATAATAACACGAACTTGATCTTCCAAGGTTTCGAAATATTTCTGCAGCAAGACTAACTGAAAGTTCTTGGCCCATGTGACAATAGGCTCTTCATAGAAATTGATGGACCGTTGTAACCTGAACCTAAATTAACATCTATCTTAGGTTAAAATGGACGAAAGGATAATCATTATCGTGGGACTTCTTCTCCACGATTGATTCCACATCCGTTATCGCACTACCCACGCCCAATGTGTCGATCCATTTTGTGTCATGTCTTCTCAGTAATGGATCTCTTTCAAGAAGGCTTCACAACATTGTTCACGAAAACCTCTTTCAAATTAAAACCCTGTATGTATACGGTTCGTTACACGTAATAAAGTGGAATTTTAAGTTTCAATTATTGTCTCACAGAGATTGAGTAGTTTAATAATGTTTATTCCGACCTTAACCGAAACAAGAATAAATTTTAATATTTTTGTGAAGAAAATATGACTAAATAAAATACATATGAAATTATATGACTTAACTAAATTGAATGCAAATGATGATTGATGCAAAATTTATGTAATTGATAAATAACAAACGCATTAGGATCACGAATTTTCATGCAAAAATATGTTTAATCATTAGTTCCACAATTTGACACACGATTGAATAAATAAAGAATCAATGTTCCTATTTAATTTAGCAATCTCTATTGAGCAATGTCAAACATATTCTAATATACTATCCGACTATATTTCTATGATGAATGCTAACATACGAGAGTACATGAGCTTTTATGAATACTTAAAGATTCACACAATGCATAGCGGTATATTTCTATCCCCTATCGGAACCTATGATGATTTAAACTATGTTGAACCTATTTCCCTTCTTTCGAATGTATAAAACAGGCCATCACATTCACATAATTAATGTGCACAATAATTATATAGAAAAAGTACATTTAAACCAATCAAATATCCAATAACGTGTTTATAATGTCAAATAAGTAAAACTAAAAATCAAAACTTCATATCACATGATTTATCGATCTCCTAGTACAAAAGAAACTAGCCTAACATACTAAAAATAAGAAAATAAAATAATAGTTGAAGAAACGTCATCGTCCGAGTCAAACTTGAATGAATTCCATGGATTGCATGATGTTTATTCGCGTTGTTGCCTCTTGTTTTCCTTCCAAAATCACATTTTCTGCTCCATAGCCCCATTTCTAGACGTGTTTAGGGTTATATGGAACCCAAGTGATTTATTTCCATAAGAGTTTGAATCAAATAAGGAAACTGGAAAAATCGCGCAATTTTTGTACCATGCAACTGCATGGTTAAACAAATTTGCTCCTTTTATTTTCTAGTTTATACCATGTGACCGTATGGGATAGAAAATTCTCAAAGTTTGTCATTTTGGTCCTCGAACTTTGTTCGCTCTCGTGTTAGCTTATTTCTTCAATTTTCTCCTTCTAACATCTCATGATTTCACCAATTTGTTGCTTAGCTTATTGACATTCTCGATTCGTCCTTTACGTCAACTTTTGGTTATTTATATTTTGGTCCTGAACTTTGATTTTTTTCCATTTTCATCATTTTTGCTTGTTTTCATATACTTCTCGCTATATCCATCGATATTGTCCTACAAACACAATTTATATCGAATTAAGCCATATTTCAATATTCTTATCAACAATTGTCCATATTTTGTGACCTAAATAAGTGCGCAAAATACACTTATCAAACCCCAAACTTGAACTATTGTTTGTCGTCAAACAAGATGGTGACTCAACTCTACACAAAAATATGGTTTGATAACCTACCGCGTCTCAGGATTAGAATTCAGAAATCAACATAGTGAACAATTTCAACAGTGTAAAATCAAATCAACCTCCACTTATGATATGCATAACTCGATGTGTGTGTATACTCATGTAAACATAAAAAGCTAATGATGGGTTCAAATCCGACCCTTAGTGGTCAAAGTCTTTTATTTCCTCGCTCGAGAGATACATACCCCAAACTTATTTTTTTGCTCAATTTTCCCGGGGTATGTTCTAGAGTTGAGATCTGGTCAATTTAAATCCTTACCCTCTCTTACTTTGAATAGATCTCACAATCACAAGTTCACACTTTAACAAGTAGAGATTCTCCTTATTTCTATGCTTGTTTCAACCTTTAAGACTAAACTAAGTTACTTACCTTGCATCAAATATATAATTTTTTTCAACCAAATGTCATGGAGCTGTTTTCTCACTCTATTTTTCTTTTTTCATATGGGGTAAAATAATTTTAGGTTCTTCCATAGCGAATTGTACATAAGTTAATGGTTTGAGCACAGATGTTGAGTCATTACAAAAATATTCAATATTTTATTAGTTTTCAAAATCAACTTACTTACAATACAATTTTAGTTGTATTTAATTACAGAATCCTTGTTAGACTTTTATAATAAAACAAACTTTAAAAACTGATATATTTTTAATAAAGCTCCTAATTGAATTCAACTCCTATTAGACATAAAACAATAAATGACAAACTAATTAGCAATAGTAAATATTAACTTAAATGTATCCTGTGGCATAACTAGAATTGAGAAAAATATTAATTTAAGACATATTATTCTATTTTTGTTGCAAGATGGAATAGCTTCAACCAAAATCCGAACAACTTTTGCAAAATAGAGTACCCAGTATTATTGATGATTAAAACTATGAAGTGTTATTGAGCTATGTTGGATAATTTTGTGTACAGCGATGCCAAAAGACCAGGATATATATATATATATATATAAAAGAATCATTGTCGACAATTGGACAGAGGAACGGCAAGGGAATAGGAAAAGAAATGAGATGGAAAGGCAAGAAAACGCTTAAAAATGCAAAGTCGAGGCAAGTATTGAACACTTTATCCTTAAGTTGAATTTTTCCCACAACGGTGCCTACGGTTTATGAGAATCAACTCTCAAGATACAACGACTATCACAAGCACAACGAACTAGAATAATGGCTTTTGTACTCCAAAATGAAAATGAAAATGAAAACAGATTTTTTGCAACAAGAATACAAGAAATTTGTTCAAGAGAAGAAAAGAGAATGATATTTATGTTTGCATATCATTTGTGTGAGGACTAGGACGTCCCTAGGGTCTATTTATAGAGGATGAATAATTGAGAACGAAGTGGTGTTGATTCAAATCTTGCAACACTTCAAAAGGACGCGACATTGTACTGTTGCTCGCTTTTCGACAACCTTTTGCTTGAGCGAGTGCTGCAGAGACTTTGTCACTCGCTCGATGTTGCTCGAGCGAAAATACATTCGCTCGAGCGAGTGAAAACACCTTCGCTCGAGCGACAGTGTTACTTAGGGTCCGTTTGATAGAAAGATAAAATTTAGGTAGAAAGAAAATAAATTATAGGGAATTGAATTGCCTAGAATTTGTTTTACTGAAAATTGTAATTAAAAGTGTTTGATTGGTATAATTTTTCACCTGAAAAATATAATAGTTTTGATATCCGTTTGACTTTATTTTCATGAAAATTGTCAATTAAATAAATAAATTTTCTTATCATTGGTGACAAAATTTGTTTAGATTGCAAAAAATTTTAAAAAAATAAAAAATTGAAAAATTTTTGGTATTCATTTGACTTTGTTTTACATGAAATTTGTCAATTAAAGGGATAATTTTTTTTTATACTTCATCTTATAATTTGTTTCTATTGCTTAAAAAAAAAAAGGTGAAATTTCAATTCCCACAAAAATGGTGGGAAAATGAATTCCTTGAAATCAAGGAAAATTTCAAAAGTTGGAAAACAGTTTCCATGAAAAATTTGGCTAGTCAAACAAGCCAAAAGTAGAAGTTGGAATTCGAATTCCAACTTCCAGGGAAAATATAGTGCTATCAAATGCACCCTTAGCTTCCTCTAGTTTTCCTTCCAAAACTTGGACCGCAATTTCTCATTCACCCAAAATTGATTTCGACATCCCAAACTTGAACCCCGCTTCAGAGCGGCGAAGCGACAAACCATATAAATCAGGTTTGAATATTTGGCCGAAGTTGACACTGAGTCACACTTTCACTTAACTAATGTTCTCGAATTGTTAAACCAATTTTCAACAAGCTTTAACAAAAATTTGTATCTGATTAGATTTGTATATAAAATGGAAGATCATGAAGGGAAGATAAGAGGCTAACAAGGAAGGAAAAAGAAAATTTGCTAGTTGTTGGTTAATAGTGTTTTCTCTAATTCAGTTGAACTCCTTAATGGATAATTAAAAGCAATGGTCTTGTTTTAAAAGCAAATCATTTCATGTTATTCATTTTATATCTAAGAAAATTGACTTAAATTAAGACAAGTCCTTCAATCCATCAATCGTTCTTGAAAATATCTTTCGATAACTCCTTCTCTAAAGGGACCGCGTGTACAAATGTCGATCTCTATTCCACAAAATATATTATTGTCTTAGGAATCAAAGAAGGAAAAATTATTCCAACGGGGACTGTAATAACTTATGTATGTCGAAACAAATAAACTCTTATTATTAATTTTTCTGACTCACTTGTTCTATAATTTTTCCCATTTAATCTAAAATAAAAATCAAGATCTAAGCAAATTACACAGCATGCGCCATCATAATAGATATATAAATCCATGCAAGCACAGTGGCTTTGATTTGTGGTCTAAATTGTAACACAATTAGTGGTAGGTAAGAGGACTTGTCCTTATTTCTTTTGGTCTACATTTACACACACGTCCCTAATCATTATATTAGTTGCTTTCATTTGCATTAAAACTGTCAACTTTACTTTCTTCATAATAGATATATAAATCCATTAATGTGTGTTATTTGATGTTTATGCCAGTTAGAATATGAGAATCTTGGGTGAGATTAGTCTAGTGAGCATGGTGGGCGATGAGTGGAGATATGTGTTCTCGAGATGGGAGTAACACGGAATGAGATAGGATATATGGTGAGATCTTTTCATGGGGTCATTTATGCATTTGCTGCATATGTGTTGGCCATGTGTTTTGATTATAATTTGGTGTTAATCAGTTGTTTTATGTGAACGTGATATTTGAAAAGATCTGTGTAGGATATTATATTATATCTTCATCGCGAGTTTATTTGCTCTTGATTGTCACTGTGATTATCAGCTTCTACTTGGGTGTTATTGACCTTAGCCTTGGTGAGTATATGGAGCAGGTATGGTATGTGTTTCAGGTTAAAAACACAAGGTAAGGTCTGTGAAACCAATTTTATTGGTTACCTTGATTATGCAAGTATAAACTGTGTGTTTTGTTTGCTTGTAGGTTTATTGAGAATTAAGGTGGAGATTGTTGGATTTTTTGATACCCACTAATTCGGGCGATGATGAAAAATCGATGTTGGATATTTTATCGACATTAATAGTGATGGCGTGACTCGGAAACAATTAATACACAATAGTTGTCTAAGTTTAGTTGAGTTGGTAGTTTAATTAATGGATGTATTTGGTTATCATTAACCCATTATGAGTGAGTCTTGATCCAAATGAGTGAATTAAACCCAGCTTATTTATATGGTAGAAACCTAGCCATTGTGAGTGTGCTAAATGGAATAGAGAATGTGAGAAAGGGGGGGGGGGGGCAGCCGACTTAGGGGGGAGAATTGGGAAAGATTCCACCATTGTTGTCACCTTGTTTCTTCTCCATTGTAGTCACCATCTAGTGTCATTTGTGGATACTAAATAGAGAACAATTAGAAGGGGAAAAGAGGGCAACCAACAAGGAAGAGATGGACAATCATTGTGTAGAGGATTGTTGGATCGAGCCTCGATAGTTAGTGTTCGTTTGGTTGATTTTTTGAACCCGAATCAAAGATTTCTCGAAGATTAATTCCTACAAATGGTATCAGAGCTTGATTGGTTGAGAAATTTGTGATTTTTTGGGTGAAAAACGGGCTGGAGAGTGTTGAAATCGGATCTGGAAAAAGGAGACAGAATCTGCCCAAATTTTTTCAAACACTGCCGGATCTGTTTTGTTGATTTTCGACCAAACCATTGATCGGATGGAGAAATGGATACCACTGTTGGACCGTAGAGGCGAAGAGGATCCAGAAAGGGGTCGGCACGTCATCTTCGGCGCAGGCGCCGACGCGTGGATTCCGGCGAGGCGCGTCGACCGGAATCCGGCGATAACTCCAAGAGACAGAATTTTCTCGACGACGAGATGGACCCTGTGGTGTTATTGGATTCCTGTTTCGAGCAATACAGTGAAAGTTGGACGCTTTTCCCCTTTGATGTCCGGTGTCGGGTGTCGTTTCGTGTTGCCGCAGTTGTTAGAGACTTTAGGACGAATGATGACGGTCCTAAAGTAGTGAATTTGCATATCTTAATATTTACGGAACTTCAAACGTGGTCTGATCGGTATCGTACACTTTCCTTTTTATTATTGCAGTTAAAATAGTGTAGCGTAATTTATTTTTCGCATTAGAAGTCATCGTGTGTGGTGATATTAGGTTTGGGGTTATCGTGAAGGGGTAACCATTGCTTGTTGCTAGATTTAGGAATTACTTGTTAATTATATGCCATAAATTCTTTGTGAATTTTTTATCAATTTTTCTACACTGTCAGAATTGCATGTGACTTTAAAAAAGTTTGTTTGACTATTCTATGTGAATTATGTCATTACTTTGCTTGTGGTTATTATTTGGTATTGATGGCATGTGTAGGTCTAAAGCAAGTGTGGTAAAATTTGGACATGGTGAAATAGACTGTCCTAGGAATGATAATAAAAAGAAGATGAGATGAGAGGTGAGTCGAATGTTGACATTAGGTCGAGTGATGACTTGTGTAAGGTTTATTGAGAGTAAATCTGGTTACTACATGTGCATATGTGTGTAACCCATTTTATGCATGATGTGTGATCACTTAATTCTGTTACATTGATATGTTACACTTTAATATGTTTGATGTGTGTAATTGTATAAATTAGAGTGATCTTATTACTTTGTGTAATATGTTTGCATGCATAGTGAGTTGAGATTTGTGGCGTACTCTATTTTTGCTCTGTGAGTGGTGTGAGATGGTGGTAGTGAGAAGAAACATGGGCAGCCATTTTCTCCTTTATCTTTGTGAGCTTGTGTGGTTTGTGAGATTATGTGAGGCAGTCGTGTAGGGTTATCTTGTTCCTCTTTGTGAGCCTCCTTTGTGATTGTAGTGAAATAATCAACTATTTTCTTTTATTCTCGTTATGAGAGCCACCTTCACCCATTTCCTTTGTGGATATTTTGACTATTAGTGATTGGAGTAACCTTGTGGTGCATTGGGTCAATTTTAAATTGAGCTCTAACCTTTGTAGTAGCCGAAAGGTATTGTTTTGCCACAGTGAGTTTGTGATGCAATTGGCAGTGTGTGGGATGTCTATTGGTGAGGTGGAGTATAGATACCTAGGGGTACATTGTGGTTTGTACCGGGGGATGTTGAATGTGACATTTGGATCACGAGTGGAGATGTAATTAAATGTCTGAAATCCTTTATCTGAAAGAGCCCTGATCAGGTGGAGTGTGAGAGAGGACACTTCTATCACTTCTATTAGGCAGAGCCCTATTATCCACGTAGTTTGGGTGAAGTGATGTGTTGATAGAGGATTATCCCGAGAACTTAGAATCTATTGTGACTTACCAGTTAGACATGTGTTGAGTGATTAGTTTAGTAAGCATAGTGGGCAACGAGTGGAGATATTGTTCTCGAGGTGAGTAACACGGAATGTGATAGGATAAATGTGGTGTGATATTTTCATAGGGTCATTTATGCATTTGTTGCATGTGTTGGTCATGTGCTTTGATAACTTAGTGTTAATCAGTTGTTCTATGTGAACGTGATATTTGAAAAGATCTGTGTAGGATACTATGTTATATCTTCATCGCGAGTTTATTTGCTCTTGATTGTCACTGTGATTATCAGCTTCCACTTGGGTGTTATTGACCTTAGCCTTGGTGAGTATATGGAGCAGGTATGATATGTGTTTCAGGTTGGAAACACGAGGTAAGGTTTGTGAAACCAATTTTATTGGTTACCTTGATTATGCAAGATAAATTGTGTGTTTTGTTTGCTTGTAGATTTATTGGGAATCAAGGTGGACATTGTTGGATTTTTTGATATCCAATAATCCGGGCGATGATGAAAAACCGATGTTGGATATTTTATCAACACCAACAATGACGGCTTGACTCGGAAACAATTAGTACACAATTGGCTTAAATGAGTGATCTAAACCTAGCCTATTTATAAAGTAGAAACCTAGCCATTTTGAGTGTGCTAAATGGAAGAGAGAATGTGAGAAATGGAGGCAACCGACTTGGGGGGGAATTGTGAGAGATTCCACCATTGTTGTCGCTTTGTTTCTTCTCCATTGTAGTCAGGCGCGGAGCCAATACCCGGCCAGCTCGCGCGGCCGCGCGAGTTGACTTCGCCAAAATCTGCTGCCGCCGGGAGCTAGAGAGCTGGCGATGCGAGGTCCGTGACTCCGTTCCAAGGAAGAAGACGACCGGAGTTCAGGCGTTGGGACGTTGGGTCATTGGGCCAAGTTTTTTTTTATTGTGTTTTGGGTTACAATAAAAAGGCCCAATTAAAAAAGCCCAAATACAATTCAAAACGGTATATCCAATTATCCAACCAAATCCTTAATTGGAAAATTCATAATTCCTAATCGTTTGGAGTTGGGCTTCGCGAGGTGATTGGCGACTTGGGTGAGTGGCGGACTGGCGGTGGACTGGTGTTGCCGTGTTGGTGGATTGGTGGAGTCTGGACACTGACTGGAGAGTGGAGACTGACTGGCGATTGCAATTTGCGAGGCTGCGAGTGGGAGGAGTGGAGTGTGGTCTGTGGGAGAGGAGACTGGCTTTGGATTTGCCATTGCAGTGCGACCGGCGAAGGCTTCTTCCGGTCACTGCTGTCGGAGTGCGAGGGAGGGAGGTGCGCACTGCTCAGTGCTCTCTGCCGGTGACTGAGTTGGTGAGTGGTGACTGACTGCGAGAGTCTTGGGGCCGAGAGAGAGAGGTTATGTTTGGCTATCCTTTTTATTTTATTTTTTGGATTATGGTTTTAATTTAATTAGTGTGAAATTGAACTATGATTTATGAATTATTGTATATGAATTATGCATTAGCTAATTTGGTTAATGAATTAGGGTTTTTTGAATTATATTTTATGAATTATGATTTATTTATGAATTATGTTTTATGAATTATGAATTATGAATTGTGGTTTGTGGATTGGTTTATGAGTTATGGTCCTTATGGATTGGTTTATGAATTAGGATGTTTTTATTTTTGATTTGCTATTTGGAAATTGGGAATCGGGAATCGGGATGCTCGGAATTTAGGTTTAGCAAATTAGGAAATTGAGAATTTGTGAAATTTGGGGAATTAGGAAATTGGGGAAGTTTTAATAGAGAAGGCGTTTGACTCAACTGAACTATGCTCTTTTTTTTAATCTATGTTAATTGAAAAATAAATTGGGTGATTTTGCAGATTATGGAACGATTTTTTCATCCAAAACGAAAGTCTATACCTAATACTTCGACTTCGAGTTGTGCACCTAGTCCCGCTACTGATTCGAGTCGAGCACAAGAGTTATTAAATAACACAAAGAAGTCTCGAGCTCAATTTAATGCGGATGATCTCGTATCTGATCCAGGGAAATGCCCACCTATTGAGTCATATGATCCTAATATCAGAGATGATGTTAGGATGGCATACTTGGAGAAAGGTCCTTGTCAACCATATGAACATGACTTTCCAAGAAGATCAATGGGAAATGATACAAGGGTATTTCGGAAAGAATGGTTCTCTGAATTTTATTGGTTGGAGTACAGCATAGAAAAGGATGCGGCATATTGTTTGTATTGTTACTTGTTCAAACCCGATAGAGGGGGTCAAGGGGGTGGACATGCATTCACTAAGACCGGCTTTAGGGATTGGAAGCACAAAAAGACGTTGAAAGATCATGTCGGTCTCTTTGATAGTACCCATAATCAAGCTTTTGCGAAGTGTACTAACTTGATGAATCAAAAACAGAGTATCTCTTATGTTATTTCTAGCCAAAATAGTAGTCAACAAAAAAATTATAGGACGATGTTGACTGCGGTGCTAGATTGTACTAGATACCTCTTGATGCAAGGATTGGCATTTCGTGGTCACAATGAATCGAAAGACTCCCTTAATAAAGGAAATCTAATTGAGCTACTACAATGGTATGCGTCTCGTTGTAAGGAAGTTGAAGAAGTAGTATTTAGTAATGTTCCTGGAAATGACTAAATAACTTCACCAAATATTCAAAAGGATTTGATTAATTGTTGTGCTGTAGAGACGACAATGGGAATTATCAATGAGATAGGTGATTCGTTGTTTTCAATTTTGGTTGATGAGGCTCGTGATAATTCTATAAAAGAACAAATGGCAGTTGTTGTGAGATTTGTTGACAAAAGTGGTCAAGTGAAGGAGCGTTTCTTGGGTATTTCTCATGAGCTAATACTTGCGCCCAATCACTGAAGGATGCCATTGATGCAATGTTTTCTACATATAGGTTGAGCATATCTAGCCTGAGAGGTCAAGGTTATGATGGTGCAAGCAATATGTCAGGTGAGTTTATTGGCTTGAAAGCTTTAATTCTAAGAGAGAATCCATATGCTATGTATATTCATTGCTTTGCTCACCAGCTTCAGTTGGTAGTTGTTTCTGTGGCACGTAGGAACCATTTGCTTGGTGATTTTTTCAACATGCTTGCTGTTGTTGTAAATTTGGTTGGTGCATCATGTAAGCATGTAGATGCTCTTCGAGCAAGTTATCATTCTAATATTCTTGAGAAGCTGAATATCGGGGAACTTTCTGGTGGAACGGGTCAGTTTCAAGAAATGAATTTGGCTCGTCCAAGTGATACTAGATGGGGCTCACATCAACTGACAATCACTCGTTTCATTAGAATGTTTAATGCTATCATAGATGTTCTTGAGAACATATCAGAAGATGGCGTAAATTCAGATCAAACAGCAATGGCTGTAAGACAGATGAACATTATGCAAGATTTTGAGTTTGTGTTCAGTCTCCACTTTATGTTTGAAATTCTTGCAATTACAGACGACTTTTCACAAGCCTTACAGAAAAAGGATCAGGATATTCAAATGCTATGAGTTTATTGAATGTGTGTAAGAGTGCATTGCAGAACATGAGGGACAATGGTTGGGATACTTTGTTGAGTAGGGTGATTGAGTTTTTTGTGTTGATAGGCATATTGTAGTGCCTAATATGGAGGATATTGTAGTAGTGAAAGGTCGACCTAGGCGTGCAGCTCAGCAGGTGACTTATTTTCATCGCTTTTACGTTGATTTGTATTGTTATGTGATAGATTCAATCTTGCAAGAATTGAATGATCGTTTTTCAGAAACAACTACTGAGCTTTTGACTTGCATTTCGTGTTTAAGTCCAAGAGATTCATTTGCAGCTTTTGATAATGCCAAATTGATGCGCCTTGCTCAGTTATATCCTTTGGACTTCAATAGTGAAGAGCTTTTGTTACTTAGATCTCAACTTGACAACTTTATTATATTTGTGAGAATGAAGGAAGATTTCTTTAATCTCAATAGCATATCCTGTGTAGCTAAGAAGTTGGTTGAAAACTAGAAGTTCCTGCTATTTTCCATTGGTTTATAGGCTGATCACATTGGTTTTGATATTACCGGTCGCAACTGCTAGTGTTGAAAGGGTATTTTCTGCTATGAATCTTATCAAGAGTGACTTGCGCAACAAAATGGGAGATGACTGGTTGAACGACAATTTGGTGGTTTACGTGGAGAAAGATATTTTTAAAAAACTTGAGAACGAGGCAATATTGCAACGTTTTCAAAAAATGAGGCCTCGTAGAATGCAGTTGTCTGAGCTTACTATTACAGAGTAATGTTGTATCGTATATATTTTTAGTACTTTTTATTGTATTGAATTATATTTTCTTATGAATATAATTTTTACGTTTCAGTGGATTTACACATATATCGAATAATATTTAATATTATTTAATCAACGATCGATCGGACCGGAATATTACGATCGTTGACCGCCGAGGGTCAACTGTCAAAGTCAACCCGCCCTAGCTGACTTGGCGTCCTGGATTCGCCACTGATTGTAGTCACCATCTAGTGTCCTTTGCGGATACTAAATAGAGAGCAATCAGAAGGGGAAAAGAGGGCAACCAACAAGGAAGAGAAGGGCAACCATTGTGTAGAGGATTGTTGGATCGAGCCTCGATAGTTGGTGTTCGTTTGGTTGATTTTTGAGCCCGAATCAAAGATTTCTCGAGGATTAATTCCTACAACAACTAATTTTTTTTGGTCTCTAAATCTTTGATCGGTGGAGTCCATTTTATGTAGCAACTAGTGTAAAATTTTAAATAATATGGTTTAAATGATGCAAATTTCCACTATTTTTCATAAATTCAAATCTTGATGTCTCTCTTATATGAGCATTTAACGTGGTAGGTCATTGAAAGAAATGAACTTGACTTACCGGGCATGCTGAAGATACAAATTTAAACCAATAAATGTATTCACCTTTAATTGATTATACTTTTAGATAATATGGTTTAATAAAAAATACATCCATTCTAGTATATGTATCATTTGTGAAGTCAAAATTTTTCCCTCAATATAAAATTATTGTAACCAGCTATTTTCTAATGTTTGTTACTATTGTAGAATCAATCGTGAAATGCTAAATGTTTTGTATTAATGACAATACCACTTCTAAAAAGAATAATGCCTAGTGTACACTCTTTCTTTGACATTACTCTTGACATTTCACTCACATGTGTGTCGTGATTATTTTAATCGTGGGCCTCGTATTTTGTATGTGAGCAGAATGTTAAATTCAATATCAAAAAAAGTGTAGTTGAAGCAAGGTTGTTCTAAAAATAACACAATTTGACATCTTGTGCAGATACATTGTGCAAAAATTTGATATCCTATGAGAATTAGTCATTAATAAGTTAATCCTCTACATATAAGGTCTTAAAATTCAAAGACACTGTGATATCTTGATCTAAAAATAACACAATTAGAGGTTTGGTAGAAAAAATACGTTGAATTCAATACACTCTTCAACCCCGGCTTAATTTATATACCACTTAGTAATATTTAACAGTTTTTTTATCCTTCTAATCCTGTTCTTGATCCAATCTGGAGACACATATGTTTATTATATTCTTCATGACTCGTCTAGGTATAATGGGGATGTTAGAGTATCCTTTCTTATGTCGAAGACTACAAAGATGAATTATATTTGCTTCCCCCTTACTTATGTTGCAAGTTCGTGTCTTTTTGTTTATATCTGAGTTGAACTTGTATATTTCTATTACTATTAAACAAATCTTTTTTATTTTTATTTTTTGGGTGAAACATCATCAAAACCTAGATGTGGTTTTTATGTCTCCACCCAAGTTTGGTAACACAAGAACCACTAAAGATGTTTGAGTTTAATATATTGTCTATCCATGACGTCAAAAACACTTAACTAATTCTAACTTCGAATACATTTGAGATCAATTAGATTAATCGTTTCCTATCACTTCGTCCAATGATCCTTTTAAATTTAACGTTTTTTTTTTTTCAAAAAAAAAAGAAAAAAGAAATCAATATATATATATATATATATATATATATATATATTTGGACCCAATTAATCTTTGAAGAAACCGTTCTATCAGCTATTCGTGTGAGAATTTAAATTTGGATGGAGTGATTTGACACTAATCTAGACAAAGCCACATGCATGCATAGTATGTAATCAGTTCAAAAATTTCAATTTAATTGATGCATATGAGAATTTAATATTGGATGCAGTGATTTGACACTAATCTCGACAAAGCCACATGCATGCATAGTATGTAAAAATCATGCTCACAGCATATTTATTTTATTTTATTTTATTTTATTCCCCATCCAGACAACACTTGTCAAGTTTTCATTAAAAATTGAGAAAAAAAGACACAAAAACACTCAATCATAGACAGTCAAATCATCCTTTTTTTTTCCTTCTGTTTTTAATCCCTAATTGTTTAACATTTTTGTGGTACGTGATTACTTTAAATTTTTCAATTTAACTGATGCCAAGTGATTACATAAGATGAGAATATATACAAGTGAAGAAGTAATTACCTTAATTAAGAGCCCGTTTGATGATTTTTTTTTCTGTTTCTTGTACAAGACATACATAAGAAAGTCACGTTATGCTAGTTTAATCTAAAAGTTCATTTAAGCAACAGAAGCATTTTCTAATCTAAAAGCGCAGCAAATTTAGACTTTTCTAGAACCCAGGACCCTAAATGTACTCTAATTCCTTTGCGTGTTGAAGTAGGTAAGCCAGCCAATTTTTAGTACAAAGATGGACATCCATTATCTACTACAAATTAAGTCAGGAAACCAATTTATCCCTGCATTTGGTACGATAACATAAGTGGGGCTTTGTTATGCCTCATTCAACAAGGCCCCAAGATCAATCACATGACAGTCATACAGTAACCAAACTTAAGCCCGCACTCCACGTCACCATCCTACTTGGCCTATCCGAAATCTAGGGTCCTTTCTAGTCAAAGTGATGAACTCGTTGAACCCCATGACAAGGTGAGGCAAAGCGCTGCAGTACCAATCGAAGGCGATGGCCCGTAAGTGTATTAAGCAAGTCCTCTAGAAGATCTCTTGTAGGGTTAATTACCTCAATAGTCACCGAACTTTACCAAAAGTTTCCACGAAATCATTGAACTTTAAAAATCACCTAAATCATCATTGAACTTTTAGGATTATAACCTAAATGGTCACTAAACTTTAAAAATCACTCAAATCATCACTGAACTTTGCAAAACGTTTCCACGGAATCGTTGAACTTTGCAAAATGTTTCCTAAGAGATCACCAAATCGGTGATCTCCTAGGAAACATTTTGCAAAGTCTAGTGACCCCGTGAATTTTTTTTGCAAAGTTTAGTGATGAATGAAGTGATTTTTAAAGTTCAATGACCATTTAGGTTATTATCCTGAAAGTTCAGTGACGACTTATGTGATTTTTAAAGTTCAGTGATTTCGTGAAAATTTTTGGTAAAGTTCAGTGACTATTGGGGTAATTAACCCTCTCATGTACAAAAATTTTCAATGACTAATTGATATGATCCCCCCCCCCCCCCCCCCCCCCCCCCCCCCCCCCCCCCACAACAACCATTATTTCAAGTCTACTTGTCAGCCTATTCTTTCTCATGCTAGGCAATGATTGGAGGGTAGCTAATGGTAAAAAACATTAAATGCACCTGGGCTTACGATTGATAGAATGACACATATGACAAGGTTGTTGATCGTCAAGATGAGCCTACTTGTCTCTTCATCAACATGTTATCATTTATCTTCTTTTACTATAAAATTTCACACTTAGTATCATTTGAAAGTACTGATACAGCTAGAATGAAGAGACGTTTGAACCTCTATCTTCAACATTCCTCATTGGAAGGCACCTAAGGATATCAAACAAGCCGAGCAGCTCATCAAAAATGGCTCGTGGGTTGCTCGGGCTCATACTTGGATGAGCACGAACACGAGCCATTCGGCTTGTGAGGCAAGCTCACTGAACTTACGTGGTGTTTGATTGTGGTGGAATTGAGTGGGAAACGAAAATGTTTTCATTTTTCACTCTTAATTTTGGTGTTTGATTGCATAACTTTTTCATGCCCTTTTCTAGGTACAACCATTTAAAGCACATTTTCAACCTTTTATTTTCCCATAAGTTTGGTGGGAAAATGTTTTCCTTTTTTTTAAAATACTTTTAGGCAATAAAAACATATTCTAAATCCAATGGTAAAAAAATTTATCCATTTAATTGACAATTTGCATGAAAAATAAAACCAAACGGAAAAAAAATTTAAAAATTATTTTATTTTAATTTAATTATTATTATTATTTTTTTTTTTTTTTTTTTTTTTTTTACATTTTTGCAATTCAAACAAAATTTAATATAGATTGTAAAAATATTTATCCCAAAAAGTAACAATTTGCATGAAAAATAAAGTCAAATGAATTAGATGAAAAATTATATCATTCAAACATTATTAATTACAATTCCCTCTAAAACAAATTTTAGGCAATTCAATTCCCTGTCATTCATTTTTTTTTCCCACCCTTGCAATCAAACGGACCCTTATAAAAATGGTTGTTTTGGCCACTATTTTTTTTTCCTTCTTTTTGTACTATATAAATATCCAACTCATTTTCAATTTTTTTCACACACCAACAACAATTCTCACTCTCCTCTACATTGTACAATCTACTACATTCATTTTTACCTTCAATTTCAATTATTCAATCATTCAATATCAATTATCACATAACAAATTTACAATTATAATCTTATGCATAAACTTTCTTTGAATTCAGGATTTCTTTCAATATTTTTTATTTACTTACTAGTTATTATATAGTCGATACTATACAAATTATAATATATATTTTATAAATTTAATCAAAATTCACAAATGGATCAAAACTCATTTGTTGATGGCTTGTTTGGTATCGGAGGTGAATCACCTATGGTGCTGCAAAGTTAATTTCAGAATGAATTTGTGGGTCTCAACGAATTACCCATTCCTAAAAGTATTCCAAATTTGGATACTCACGAAAGTAATAATCCAATTGATTTGAATGACGTTGATGTTCTTGAAATGGAACATGAGGAATTAGATATTCTCGATGCAAGAGGTAAGCAAAATAGGAAAAACAAGCAAATTTTTATAGCTACAATTGACCACCGTCTAGTAAGCTAACATATTAGCCTACTACGAGCTTCTATTAAAGGCATGCTCCTTTAAGAACACTTTTTTAAAGCCTTCACTATTCGTCAAATATGATCCCATGGCCTTAAAAGGTAAATATTTTTCAAATAGGTTCGCATTAAGGACATTGTAATGTAAAATACTAACACTTCTACTTTCTATAAGGTAATAAGCTGATAAGGACTATCTGAAGCTGAATATGTTCTTTATAAAAGATCTGACAAAATAAGGAACGGGTCCTTAACACATTTGTCGCGAAAATCCCTCGAGAAACCTTTGATTCAGGTTTAGAAATCAATCAAACAAACACCACCTTACTCAAACTTGACCTTAAACTTCTTTACTCTCTCCGGGTCTCTATATTTTGTACCCACAAAGGACACTAGGTGGTGGCTACAATGGAGAAAAAACAAGGTGAAGGACAATGGTGGAATCTCTCCCAATTCTCCCCAAGTCGGTTGCCCCCTTTTCTCACATTCTCTTATCTCTTGCACACAACACACACAGAGAGCGGGAAGAGGGGATGAATGTATAGTTTAGATTATATCCTCAATTTGGACCAAGACACAAAGTAGTGGGTCAACTAATAAGGTAATAGGGCCTCTAACAAATGGGCTAACCCACTAATCTACCCAATAACCCAAAACAAACTCGGACCCCCAAAAGTGTAGGTAGTTTTCGAGTATAGCCAAGTCTATGGTGTCGATAAAATTTTTGACATCTATTTTTCATCATCGCCCCGGATTTTTTGGTATAAAAAATACAACAAATCTCCACATTGATTCCCAATAAATCTGCAAGCAATCTGTTCACGAAAATACATTCGATTTAAAATCACCGCAAGTGTATGGTTCGTTAAAAGTAATAAAGTGGATTTTTAGAGTCCAGATTGTCGATCCCACAGAGATAGAGTAGTTCAATAATAATTATCTCGACCTTACCAAAGCTAGCTATGTTTTTGAGTGTTTTATACTAAACTATAACCGAACTAGATAATAAATACTACTATGAATAAATTGGCTAAACTATATGTGAATTATACTAGAATGCAATATGAAATTTGCATTAATTTAACAAGAGAAAAAAACAATAAGATCACGAATCCCCATGCAACAATCCATTTCAATCCTAGTTTTACAATTTGACAACACGATTGAATATTGAAGAATCAATGTTCCTATTGAATTTAACAATCTCTTTGACGAATACACCATAAAAGAATGCATGAAATTTAGTAAACACTTAAAGATTCACATAGAGTATAGCAGTATATTTCTATCTCATATTAGACCCTACGATGATTTATACATTGTCGGGTTTATTTCCCTTCTTTCGAATGCATGAAATAAATCACCAAACTCACACAATCATGTGCACATAATCATGGAGAAATTAAATTGCATATAAATCATTCAATAATTCAAAAACGTGTTTATAATGTCAAAAATATAAAACTAAAGATTAAAATATCATGTTACAAGGTTCATCGATCTCCTAGTACAAGAAAAACTAGTCTAACATGCTAAAGAAAGAAAAATAAAATAAAAAAAATAAGAAAAGACATCACCCTGTCAATACGTGAAGTGAAATCTCGAATCTTGGAATCAATATTCTCGTTCTTCACCTTCTTTTTGCTCTCCAATGTGTCAAAATATCTCTAATAATGCGTAGCCCCCTTTTTTGCTCGAGTTTAGGGTTAAAAAGGGGTCTAAAATGTGTTTCCATAGGTGATTGAATCAAACAAGGAAATAAGATTTTTCACGCCCGAATTGTACCATGAGACCGCATGGTTAAGAAGTTGTGGCTCCTGTGATTTTATGTGATTGTCATGCTACCACATGGAGGTTTGTACCATGCGGCCGCATGGTACAAATAACTCTCATTTGTGTCATTTTGATCCCTGAACTTCGTTCTTCATCATTTTGACTTATTTTCTTCATTATCTTCCTTCTAACACCTTTTGATTTCGTCAATCTTGTACTTAGTTAGTTTTCGTTCTTGATTTGGGTTTGGGTCAACTTTCAAATAATTGCATCTTAGTCCCTGAGCTTTGGCTTTCTTCCATTTTGGTCTTTTCTCGCTCGTTTTCACTCACTTATCGTTATTTCCATCGACATAGTCTTGCAAACACAATTAATATAGAATTAAGCCATATTTCAATATAATTACAATCAATTGTCCGTATTTTGTGATCTAAATAAGTGTGTAAAACGCACTTATCACAATCCAAACACACAGTTAATACTTGCATAATCAAGGTAAACACACAGTTTATAAATCTGCAAGCAATCCAACGTGAAACACATACCATACCTGTTCCATATACTCACTAAGGTTAAGGTCAAGACAAATATTCACAGTAATTAGTCAAGAACAAATAAACATGCGATGACGATATAGTATAGGATAATACACAAAGATCTTTTCAAACATGTTCACACATAACAATATATTAATACCAAGTTAATCAAACACACGACCAATACATATGCAACAAATGCATAAATGATCCCACCAAAAGATCTCACCACTCCTATCACATTCTGTGTTACTCCCACCTCGAGAACACATATATCTTCTCATCACCCACCATGCTCACTAGACTGATCACTCAACACATATCTAATTCAGAAATCACAATAGATCCTGAGTTCTCGAGATAATCCTTTATTACCACATAACTTCTCCTAACCTAAGTAGATAATGGGTCTCTGCCTAACAGAAGTGATAGAAGTGCATCTCTCACACTCCATCTGACCATGGTCTTTTTACAAATAAAGGATTCTAGACGTTTAATCACCTCTCCACTCGTGATCCAAATGTCACACTCCACATCCCTCGGTACAAACCACAATGTACTCATAGGCATCTATACTCCACATTACCAATAGACATCCTCACTGTAGCAAATCAATACCTTTTGGAGACCACAAAGGTTATGACTCAATTTAAATTGACCCACGCACCACAAGGTTATTTCAATCATCAATGCTCAAACAATCCACAAAGGAAGTGGTGAAGGTGGCACTCGTAAAAAGAATAGAAGAAAGGGCAGGTTACTTCACTATACTCACAAAGAAGGCTTACAAAGAGAAATAAGCTAACACTATATGGTTTCTGATATGATCTGGCACATGCCATAATTAGAAGAAACTTTCCTTTTTTCATAAAGTATTTTATTTTGACTATAATTCTTATTTTTGGTAATTTCTATATTCTAGAACTCTTAAAATTCGTTATTTCCATATTTCCTAGGTTTAGTATAAATAGGAATTTTATTCTCATTGTATTCAGAACCTTTTGATATGAATTAAAATAAAGCTTTTGTTTTCTCCTTTGTTCTTCCATGGACAATCCTTATCGAACTTATCAAATATGAGTAATCTTTGTGGCGTTCAAAGTATCGGGTCGTGAGTTCTTCAATTTGTGAGCAAGGGGTTCATTGCATCATCGTTATCTTTGGGTAACTTGTTTCATCTTGTTGGGTTCAAATCAAAAACTATCCGTATGAGATTTCGAGGCTTTGTGATTAAGAGGTCGCTGGTTTAATATACATTCGGTTGCTTGGTTCAACGTTTAGAGGTTAAATCCTAAACCTTGGTCGTATTTGGGCGTTCTTGGGATCCGGTTCATTCTCCTGTGGGTTCGATAGCGTTCGTGCTAATCGGGTTCGCGTCAGTCGGTATCAGAGCTTAGGCCCCAAGATCAAGGTTATATCTTTTATTGCTTTTGAGTCTTGTGTTTCTTTTCTTTCCTTCTTTGTTCTTGTGGCTAGTAATATTTCTTGTATCTTTCTAAAAAAAAGAGTCAAAAGTTATTTTTGTACTCAATTTGAGTCCAAATCAACTTCTATTTGTTTCGTTATTCTCGTAGTCAAATTTTTTAGTTTTCTAAAAAAAAAGAGTTAAAAGATGTTTTTGTGCTCAATTGAGTCCAAATCAATTTTCGTTTATTTTGTTATTCTCGTAGTCAAATTTTTGAGTTTTCTAAAAAAATATTGAATTTTTACTGTTCACGTCGGGAATAGTAAAAAAAAAATCTTGAAAATTGTTTAATATCCCACTGCCTATTCTAAATCTAAAATCAATTTGTGTTCAATCCAATCCAAACTCCAATTCAAGAACCACTTTCTTGACTCTATACAAAAAATTAAAACTCCAATTCAAGAACCACTTTCTTGACTCTATACAACTTAATCAAAGTTGTCCAGTTCAAGTCCTTTGAGTCTTTGAGTCAAAATGAGTGATAGGATGGATCGATGGGAAAAGATGTTGGTGGATATGGGGAGTATGTTGGATAGGTTGGATGAGAAATCGAATAGAACTTATAGGGATCAATGTGATGATGTGTTTAATGTGAGTAGTCGGGAAAGATGGGAACATAGGAATTTTGGTGGAGATGGTGTTAATCGGAGGATGGGAGGTGTAAAAATAACAATTCCACAATTTAAGGGTAGGAATGATCTAGAAGCGTACGTGGCGTGGGAAGAAAAGATTAAAGTAATGTTTGAGCGCTATAATTACTCTGAGAAGAAAAAGTTGGAGTTGGTTGTAAGTTCATTCATAGACTATGCTGTGATTTGGTGGGATCAATTAACAACATCTATGCGAAGGTGTGGTGAGAGGAGTATTGAAACTTAGGATGAGTTGAGGAGTATTATGAGGAAGCGTTATGCGCCTAATCATTTTTGTAGGAGGGATCGGTGTGATCGGGAATGTCGAGATGAGCCTAGAAGACATAGTGGAGTTAGGTATTCGAGGGAAGAGAAAATATCGTTTGTGGAGTATGTTGGTAGTACGTCAAGCAGAAGGACTAGGTGGGATTATGAGCGTAACCTCTCAGAGTTTCGTGACTCAATTAGTCAGAGGGATAAACAAAAGAGCTCGAGAGAACATAGTAAGATGGTTGGTTGTGAGAAAAAAAAGAGAGAATCCACAAGAGAGTGAAAATCGGAAAAGAAAGGTGGAGTTGCAAAAAGAAATTGAAGAAGAATCTTCGGAGGGAAAGAAGGAGTTGGAAGTGAGTTTAAATTAAAAAGAGCCTGAAGTTGAGGAGGCCATGGTGAATACTAACAATTCGCTCCCTATTTTGAATAATTATGTTTTGCAGGTCACCGATGATTCAGTTCCAGAAAACAGTTCCATTGAAACACCGACCGACCCAGGGATGGAGCATCAGTTGCAACATGTGGAAGAAACTCACCAACAATACTACCACTTGGTCCCAACAAACAATCATGTTGACTTACCACCCGTTCCAGGCAATGTTCATCAGTTGGTGTCACAACAGTTGGAAATCTCTTCAATACCAAAAAATTGACTTTGTGATTCCCGAGGAGACAACGAAATTTCAGGAGCATTGGAAGGATTTCTTGTGCAATGGGTTGAATTTCTCTTATCTACCAAAGATTGACTTTGTGATTCTCGAGAAGACGATGGAGTTTCAAAGGCACTAGAGGAATCTTATATGCAAAGAGCTGAGTGAAGAAGATGATCAGAACGGTAATAATGACACATTGGACGTGATACTAAAATAAGTGCATGAGCTAAGTAATGCATGGATATTCATCAAATGAAGTTGTTCTTGGAGCATTTCAAACTTACAGAATTAAGTAGTTAAGGCGAGAGCACTTTTATTAGTGCGATGGAGATTGGGTTTACAATCGGAGACGGCGTATTCGAGGCCAAATGAGGTCTAAATTGCATTCAAGGGGAGATGGACCATTCCATGTGCTCGAGTTGATTGGAGGCAAGGGCTACAATTTGAGCATTCAAGTTATGGATTCGAGGTCGAATCCTTTCGAAGAGAGAGGGGATGATATGATTTGGCACATGCCATAATTAGAAGAAACTTTCTTTTTTCATAAATTATTTTATTTTGACTATAATTCTTATTTTTGGTAATTTCTATATTCTAGGACTCTTAAAATTCGTTATTTTCATATTTCCTAGGTTTAGTATAAATAGAAATTTTATTCTCATTGTATTCAGAACCTTTTGATATGAATTAAAATAAAGCTTTTGCTTTTCTCCTTTATTCTTCCATGGACAATCCTTATCGAACTTATCAAAGATGAGTAATCTTTGTGGCGTTCAAAGTATCGGGTCGTGGGTTCTTCAATTTGTGAGTAAGGGGTTCATTGCATCATCGTTATCTTTGGGTTACTTCTTTCATCTTGTTGGGTTCAAATCCAAAACTATCCGGATGAGATTTTGAGGCTTTGTGATCAAGAGGTCGCTGGTTTAATATACCTTCGGTTGCTTGGTTCAACGTTTAGAGGTTAAATCCTAAACCTTGGTCGTATTTGGGCGTTCTTGGGATCCGGTTCATTCTCCTGTGGGTTCGATAGCGTTCGTGCTAACCGGGTTTGCGTCAGTTGCCTCACACAATCTCACAAACCACACAGGCTCACAAAGATAAATGAGAAAACGGATGTCCATCTTTCTTCTTATTACCACCCTCTCACACTACTCACAGAGTAAAACAAAGTTCGCCACAAGTCTCAACCTGCTATGCATGCAAACATATTACACAAAGTAATAAGATCACTCTAATTCATGCAATTACACACATCAAACATATTGAAAGTGTAACATATCAATGCAACAGAATTAAGTGATCACACATCATGCAGAAAATGGGTTATACACAGATACACATGCAATAACCAGGTTTACTCTCAATAAACCTCACAACAGGTCATCACTCAACCCTATCGCCACATTCGTTTAACCTCACCTCTCATATCATCTCATCTTTCCTTTTATCATAATTTCTATGACAATCTATTTCACCATGTCCAAAATTCACCACGGTTAAAACACGTCTTATTTTTAGCACTTGCCTTAGACCTACATGTGCCATCAATACCTAAAAATGATCACAAATAAAGTACAGACACAATTCATAAAGAACAGTCAAACAAATTTTCACAAGGTCACATGCAATTCTAACAGTGTAAAAAAATTGGTAACAAATTCACAAAGAATTTAAGGCAAGTAATTCCTAAGTCTAGCAACAAGCAATGGTTACCTTTTCACGTTAATCCCAAACCTAAAGTCACCCCATATGATGACTTCTAATGTAAAAAATAAATTACCCTACATAATAATTTTAACTTCAATAATAAAAGGTAAAGAACACGATACCGAGCGGACCACATCTAAAGTTCGTAAATATCGAGAGATGTGAATTTACCACTTTAGGATAGTCACCATTCGTCCTAAAGTCTCTAGTAACCATGACAACATGAAACGACACCCCACACCCGGACGTCAAAGGGCAAAATCTTCCAACTTTCATCGCATTGCCCGAAATTGAAATCCGACACCACATGGTCCGTCTCATTGTCGACAAAATTCTGTCATTTGGAGTGATCGTAAGACTCCTGCCAATGCAACGCCGTCCACCACACGTGGCCCACCTAGGACCACCTTCACTTGCACAGTCCGTCTGTGGTCTCCGTTCCTCCAACCGGCCACTGGTTTGGCCAAAAAACGCAAAAACAAGTCCGATCAATTTTGCAAAAAATTGGACAGGTTTCTGCTTAGTTTTTTTAGCTTCGTTCTGGTTGTTTTCAGCCTATTTTTCGCCCCAAAAATCATAGATTTTTCAACAACACAAGCTCTAATACTATTTTTCGCGAAAATCCCTCAAAAAACCTTTGATTTGGGCTTAGGAATCAACCAAATGAATATCACCCGACTCAAGCTCAACCCAAAACTTCTTTTACCTTTGGTTGCCCTCTTTATCCTCTCTGGTTGCTCTCTATTTAGTACCCATAAAGGACACTAGATGGTGGCTACAATGGAGAAGAAACAAGGTGAACAACAATGGTGAAATCTCTCCTAATTTCTCCCAAGTCGACTGTCCCATTTTCTCACATTCTCTCCTCTTTTGCACACAACACACACACACACACAGAGTTGGGAGAGTAGATGGGTAGATAGCTTAGGTTATATCCCCAATTTGGGCCAAGACACAAAGTAATGGGCCAACTCATAAGGTAATAGGGCCCCAAAAAATGGGCCAACACACTAATCTACCCAATAACCCGAAACAAACCTGGACCCCCCAAAAGTGTAGATCGTATTTGAGTCGAGCTAAGTCTATGGTGTCGATAAAATTCAAAACATCTATTTTTCATCATCGATCAAATTTAATGGGTATCACCCAACAACATACACTTCTATGTGCCATCACCAATGGGATATTCGATCGAGGAAAATGAGTATGTGGAACTTTATCTATAGAGATGAAAGAAGAGAAAAATTTAA
The DNA here is from genome assembly GCA_019395295.1 of Osmanthus fragrans. Taxonomy (NCBI): domain Eukaryota; kingdom Viridiplantae; phylum Streptophyta; class Magnoliopsida; order Lamiales; family Oleaceae; genus Osmanthus; species Osmanthus fragrans. Next base: position 19,085,583 of record CM033344.1, on the reverse strand, counting down.
ATCACTAAGTATCTGACCTTTCGATGACGACAACTCGTCGATTACCCTATTTGAAAAACCAATAGTGGAGAAGCATCTAATCTTCCTTAGAGCTAAGGAGGGTAAAGTAGAAGTTTAAGAGCAGTCCCTTCATGAAAGTAAAGAAAAAGAGGAAGAAAACGAATAAGGCCGGGCTACTATCAAAGTAACAAAAGCTAACATTTTCAAATTCTTTGGACTTTTTGTTTTCAAATCGTCATCCATTGTTAGATATAACTGAATGAGGAATGCTGAATTGGTAAATGAAATTCTTCTAAAAGAATTTGAAAATGTTAGCTTTTGTTACTTTGATTAGATGTTCAGCTTCTACCTATTTAGTGAAGTAGTCTATAATGACAATGGCATAACAAACACTTCTCTTCCTTTTGACAAGGGACCTATTAGATCAAATTGTGGGCTCCTATGATGGCCATTGATAAACAGTTGCGAAGCATTGGAATTTGTTGTACTTGTGCACAATTTGATAGACATTATTTTTCAAGGTAGACTAATAATATCCCTACCTAAGCACCTTCTGTGTGAGTGCGGGCCCTCTAGTGTGGTGTTACATAACCCTCATTAACTTCTTCAAGTAGTTATTATTATTATTATTTTTTTGGATTACTCCCCATTACTGGCACCCCCACCTGCCCTGCCCTGAGCCTTGGTGAAGGAGGTTATACCTCCAAGGATACAAGGTGGAAGACTGCTTGTATACTTGTACTTACCCAAGAGCCAAATCCATATTCAGGATTCGAACTCTTGACGCGACAGGCTCAAGCAAAATTGGATTTCTCCACCTTCCCCTTTTATCACTTGGAGATGTACCTTGAGGGCCTTCAAGTAGTTATTATTGGTTGCATCTATAATGTGGTCACTTCAACGTACATCACATCATCCTAACTCGATCAGTTTGGGTCGATTTTGTGTTATTTTTTTGTAGGTTTCAGTTATTGGGTTGAGTGGTCGGGTTGGGTTATGGGTTAAACAGGAAAACCCCGATAACAACCCGCCTACATTAATAAAAAAAGGAAAAACAACATAAAATGAAAAAAAAGCGGTAAACTAGTGGACTCTCATCTCATTTCTCACTCTCGTCTGACTATGTCGTCTCTAGGTCTTCTTCACTCTTGCCATCTTCACTTCATTCTCTCTCTATATTTATTTCGGTTGTGTGCCCCCATTCTTTCTCTCTCTTCCTTCTCGTATACCCTAATCCCTCTTTCACCGTGCGATCGCTCTCTTATTAATTTATTAGTTCATGCGCATAGAGAATTAAGCAAAGTGAGTTTTTTGTATTGTAGGTTTTTTAATCCATAAACAAAGTTTGGTTAGTGCTAATTTTTATCTGGGCTACTTTCATTATTGTGTGGTTATGCAATTTTTCCAATTCTAGTATGTATAGCTCTTCATAGTGAACTGGGTACTGCTTGATTTTTGTGCATATTGTGGGTTTAGTTTTGATTTAAGTTAAATTTATGATTTTTGGATATTTTTATTTAAATTGGAATTAATGCGTGTGTCTTTTAACATGCTTTTGGTCTTTTCTTTATTAATTTTTTGTTGCATGTGGTGATCTCTGATGATATTAGACCACTCAGTGTTTATCTCCAGGTAAAATGGGGTTTTGAGGATATCTTTTTGAATTTGGTTTAATGAAGTTGATCTATTAGTTCACTCATTGTTTCTGTATTTATAGAAATGTGCAGTTTTTTTTAGTCTGTTAAAGTTAAGGATTTGATTGACATGTTGAGAAATTTACTTGCTGAAAATTATACAAAGTTACAAATCTTCAGTGTTGGCTACTTATAGAATTTAAAGAATAAAAGGAATGGATACCAACTTATAGAATTGGGACTAGAAAAAAAAATGACTACATTATGCATTTGGGAATGCACACCTAGAAGGCGCTCTCAACATTAGTCCTAAACTGACCAATCCAACCCAACTCGACCGACATTTGGTTGGGTTGGGTTGGGTTGGGTTTCAATCTTTACATAGGTTGGGTTGGGGCAAAAATCGACCTAACCCAACCCACATCCACCCATATATTCAACATACCTTGACAAGGGCAAATTTCCTTGTGGCGGGTGATTTTCTCTCCTATGCATGCGAGGATTATTTGCTCCATAAAACTTCATGTTTCTGTAGTCACTCGTATTGTGACTATGCTATTGGTGATAAGAGCAATAGGATTTTGTGTCCCCATTGGGCCTCCTAGACCTATTGTCTCTAGCCTCTTCAATGGCTGGTTGTGGAGGATTCACCCCCTTAGTTCTCATAACCACTAGGCCCAACCTTAAAACAGACTAGAGTTGGGACAACATTCAATGTTATTGTGGCATATGCATAGCTTAAGGTGGAGGCAATTTGACGCCTTGCTTGAGTCTATTGTTAGTTTACCAGGTGGGAAATACGACCTCTATCTCTCAACTTATGAGGAGGTGAGAGTTCTCCTGCTTCTCTATTGCGATGTTCAGTCACTTCTTATTGTAAATTTCATCTTTTATCATTTATACCAGTCATAGTTGGTAGGCTTTTTATTGCAAATATCTCTCCAGAATATGGTGTTTATATTGAGGCCACCTTTTAGAGCATAGAGGACTTCTATATCAGAGATCTTCTCACAGTAAATCATTTCATTGATTAAGGGAGCTAAATAGCTCTTTGACGTTTCATCGAACGCTTGCTTTAGTCTTGGAGATGCTAAACTGGGGCCTTTCCTTCACTTTTAGGAAAAACTTGTTTAAGAATCATCTCTTAAGGTTTGGCCAGCTCATAATACTTCCTAAATGGAGCTTACTATACCATTTTTTTTTCTTCTCTACAGAGGGTTTAATGGAAAGATCTGCACTTTAGTGTTCGAGAGATCATTCTTAAGCTCATATGCATCTTATAAGAATTGATGTGCTCTTCTGGATCACCTTTCCCTTCGTACACTGGTATCTTAAGTCACAAAGTGACTTGATACATAGGCGTTCCGAAGCTCTCGAGAGAATGGGAGGTTTTAGTCGTCATCATCAAGTTGAAAGGCTCTACATGACCCATGCTTATCCTACTCGTTAACTTGATAGCGAGACGATAGAAAGTTTTCAGTTTGCTCCTTACGACTGTCTGATCTCCTCTCCTACCTATTTCTAGGCAAGGATTTGTTATGGGGCCTATTCTTATGCATTTATTCATAAGACTTGAATATAAGAGGCTCCTATTGTTGCTTATTTCTAGGCACTTCGACGTCTAACCTGTTAAAGATGTCGGTGTACCTTTCATGTATTTGCTCTCATTTGTAAACCAAAGTAAAGTTTCCTCTCCATTGAATTGTTCTATTCACAAGTTGGCTAAATGAGGTAACTTTAAGATGCATCAACTTTTACCTTCCTTTTAATGGGGCTAGCCTCTCTCTTTCACCTATGAAACTGATCTTTTTTTTTTTTTCATTTTACACATCACGCTTCTTCTATTCAAATGGGTGGTCTTTTGTGTAAACTTTTGTTTTCAAAGTTTATTCTTATTCTTATTTCAAGAAAAAATTGAAACACCCAAGAATGAAGAACACTACGATCTTTTGTTTAAAATTTCCATTTGTTCTTTATTAAAGAACAAAACATTTTCCAAGGAACAATGTTCTTATGGTTAATAGTACAGCTTTCCACAAATAATGTCAATATATTCATCTCGATTTCTTTTATGGATGATGTGGCTAATAGATCTCGGCTCTACACACATCCATGCATGTGACTTAGACAAATTGTTAGAAGCACATAACCTTCTCCAGAGGTAGGAGAAGCAGCTGTGAGCACTCTGGCGGTCAATTCAGTCAACCTGTTTAGGTATATTTGGGTATAGGATGGACGAAAGATGTTAGCCACATTAATAAATGGGTATCGAGGGTTTATAAGAGAACAATTACAACAATATTATTATGGAAGTGTGTAAAATAACATTTCCTACAAAATGGTACTAAGTGTAAACTTTTATAGTAGACGAAGTCCAATGGTTACCGTTGAATGAAGAGACACACGCATTCATCTCGATGGTCGATACTTCTTATCATAGGCATCATTCTACCAATTCTAGGTTCAAAGATATTAAATGACTCTAAAATGTAACCATCCTATGGCCTATGTTTGACATATTAAGAATAGATTGACCAGTTGACTTGATAGAATGTCTTCTACAAAAAGATCACATCAATCAATCATAAAATATCTCGTACAAAGGATCTTCTATAGAAGGTGCCTCTATGTGCTTGAAGCTTATTCACGATGCTGCAACAAGTTGTATCGCCTTAGCTCGATCATGGAGGGTTAGACTTCTAGATGGAGGTTTGACAAAGTGCATCACTTTGAATACCGAACAGCCTTGGATAACTAGGTAGGATAGTGATCATGGGCGAGTGCGGGTGCGGGCCTCCTAAGTTACTTGTTACATTGCTGCCACTGGTGGATTCATGGAGTCTCATTGGATGAGGATTAATTAAGCCTTTCAAAATTAGGCCCCTATTTTGTGAAAATTAAAATCAAGATTTTAATCCAAGCCAAAGCTAACAAATAATTTTTATTACATATTTTATTGGATTCACAACTTTTCAAGTACATATTTCATCAATTTTTATCAAAATCTATTAAAACTGATTTTAATCCTCACTAAATAAGGGCTGAATCTATAAACACCAAATCCAACAATAAACGATAAAATAAAGTTTAGTCCATGATTGGTGAGGACTAAAATAAGATTTTTATTAGATTTTAATAAAAGTTGATGAAATTTGTGATTGAAAATTTGAGGGTTCCATGAAATATGTTGTTAAAATTAATTGTTGATTTTGACTTAGATATAAATCTATATTTTAATCCATTCAAAAATAGGGCTTAATCCATTCAAAACTAGGGATTAAATGAGATGTAAAAGTGATTTAAAAAATATCAATTTACACTCAATTTCACACCACCATTAGAGATGCTCTAACCAACCAAAAGAAGCCACCCTTTTTTTATTCTCATTATTTCAATACTCATTTATAACAATACATTCTCACAAGTATTTTGCACATATTTAAAATATTTTTCTACTTTTTAACTATATATTCTCAAAAAATTCACTATTACAAAACTCACTTTTGGTCAATAAAGGGCATCAAACAAGTACCAAGCATTTCAATTAAAATGAATATTGTTATATAGCACCAAAATATGTGACATTATGTGATATTTTTGATTAGGTATAATTATTTGATTAATTTAATTATATCTTTCATTTAATGATACTTAGTACCCTATAAACTAATGTTGTAACATCAATGATGCTAAATAGTGTTACTCAATTAAAATATATCTAATAGACACATATATATAAATATATAGCATATTCGCACAAGCATAGTTTCAGGAACTATCAAAATTTTATATGGATTAATTATACATCTGAAGCCAAGAAAATTAAAAAAAAAAATTCAATTCGAGACCTCTAATGTTACTCCTGGAAATATTTTTAAAAAGTCCATTTCAGAGAAAGTAGTGAAATAATAATAATAATAATAATAATAATAATAATAATAATAATAATAATAATAGAATAAATCAGCAAAATAATTAGAAAATCTCCAATGGTACAATGAAATAGGATGTAAATTGACGTCTCCAAATTTTCCATCCTCGTTTATATCGTGATGAATATAAATTCAAATTCCGCACTAATAGAAAGATCTAAAAAATTGGGTGCTAGTGAATTGATAGATTTTGCCTTGTGCGTCTAAAAAATATCTAAATTTACATATTTTTACATTTTCTACCGCAAAATATAATTTGTATTTTCTTTGCATCTCTCAATTAAAGAAATTTTCGACCAACTTAGAGATCTTCACAATTTAGATCTAATTTAGAATACCATTGAAAAATGCCCTTAGCAAGGCTAGCGGAATGATTTTAATTTTTTTGTATGTTTTACTCTATTGGAGAAGGGCTATTGGTAGACATGAGATTTATGTGGGCTAAAAAACAATTGGGTTGTGAATGTATTATAAATTTCTTTAGCCAATTTCGCTCTGGGTTGCCACGCTTATCTGCCCCTGGAGATGGTGATTTGAACTTTGAAATTGAGATTACGGGTTTCAATTTTCAGATGGCAACCAATACATATATAAGATATTTACTATATTCAATTTCATTTTTAAGAAAACAAGGTGTAAACATTCAAAAGCCAAGTGGTAAATAATATATGCAGTGTGTATATATATATAATTAAATACTAACTCCTAAAATCAAGCATTCAGTTACAGATGATGATCGACCAAACAAAGAATGTACAAAAAACTCGTCGGAGCAAATAACTCGATGTCCAACACTGAAATCTGATTAATTGAAACCCGTTAGACGATTGAGGTCATAAATTAGAAGTTGTCGGTACTGTGAATTAGAATTTTTTGTAGGCAATGATCATAAACAAAGGTTGTAATAGGAGTAGTGAATTGAGATTGGGGATCATCTCGAAGTAGATTTGAAGGGTTTTGTGAAGTCACAGTTGGTTGCGGATAACATTATATTATTGATGGATCTTTCGATTTTTGAATTTACGAAATAGTATTGAAGTTCCAATTGTGAGTTGTGATGAAAATTTAAAAACTCCATTAACTATGACATTGAAAAGATCCATTGACATGCAAACTATGAGTTGCTGTGATGAAAATTGAAAAAATCCATTATTATTTGTAATATTGATCCAATGGCTAATAACGAGTTCTCTGTGATATGTAAATTTTTGGTATGGATGTGTGACCTATATGCACATGTGAACTGTTACATGTGACGTGTACATGTGACCTGTAAATTGTTACTTGTGATATTGATCTAATAGCTTGTGACCTATTGATATGGATCCGTGACTTATGCATATTGATATGTGACCTGTGAACTGTTACATGTGACTTGTAAACTATTACTTGTGATATTGATCCAATGCCCTGTAACCAGATCTCTTGCGTCTGTAACATGTGGACATTGATTGATTACCTATGCAATATGACCTATGAACTGTTACCTATGACATGTAATATATGACCTGTAATATGTGAACTTGAATCCGTGACTTGTTATCAGTGCACAAGCATGTGATATCTGATCTATGACCAGTTAATTTTGATCTGTGACCTGTACAATATGACATGTGAAGTGTGACATGACCTATAACATGTGACACATGAACATAAATCAGTGTTCTGTGACCCGTGGACACAATACCTGTGACATATGAATAAATTGTGAGTCACGATTTAATTGATCACAACTTAATAAAATTGTAAGTCATGATTACAATTTTAATTGCAATCTCATATTTTTTAAGTCACATATAATTTGTTGATCATGTATTATCTAAATAGTTGGTCATAAATACTCTTTGTCTACAAACACTTTCATCATATCCCCACACCAACTCCTGACACCAATAGAACGTCGAGCCACTTCACTACCATCACCAACACCACCCCACCATTTGTGACCACCACTACCACCTCCATAACACCAATAAAAATCACTCCAAAACATCGGCTGAGCAACAAATCAAAAGAAGAAGAAACCATACCAAAATCGTCCCCAAAACCACGATTGAGCACCGCTATGGGCGACGATCTAAAAGTGCCACTGTTGTGAGCTCCAATTCGGCACTCAAACTAGGGCATCGCCAAATACAACAACCATAACCAACACCACACCAACTTCCACCATCGAGTCGCCGCTTTATGCTTGCAGTAGCGCCCCATACATATGTGCGTTGCCTCACCGTGGTGCTTGCAGTGGTATCCCAACAACTATTTTCTTTCGACGAGAGAGAGAGAGAGAGAGAGAGAGAGAGAGAGAGAGAGAGAGAGAGAGAGAGAGAGAGAGAGAGAGAGAGTATAATTAATTTTTGATTATTATTAATCATATATTTATTTAATAAATATTAAATAATTAATTATAACCTGAGTTACTAAAGATGAAATTTAAAATCTTATTTATGAAATGCAAATTTGAAAAAAGTCGTAGGTATAATTTCTACTTTTGAGATTGAGACGAAAATGAATTTTAAGCGGGTTTTTAATTGCGCATGTTTTTTCAATTGGATGTGGCCAATGTTTTCAAGGGAAAATAGCATATTTTTTAAGAAATCTTGAACCCCAAAAATTTTAGGTTGAATTTCAGATGAAGTTCTGACCAGTCTTTTTAACAAAATTAACTTTTTGAGACCGTTAATCATGTATAGTTGAGGATCTCAAAAGTACTTTCTTGAATGGGCATTCACAAATCTACGCTCTCATCATAGCAAATGCCAAATGTTACCAGAATTCACCTTTCAAACAATGTTGTATATTTTATTTTTCTTCCAATTAATTTTTATGCATAACCTATAGTTGTATGTTTTATTTTTCCTATTCCAATTAATTTTTATTCATAACCTATATGATTTGTCGTAATTTGGTCCTTAACGTATTTTTTCTTGGTGGCATGATCCACAATCTATGTGTTATGGTATGGTCAAATTCCTCATTGGATATATTTTCTTGGTGGCGTGATCCACAACCTAATAGATCTTGCAAATTTTGCTAAAACAGTAATTAGTTACGGTTGAAGAAGAATGAAAAAAATTGAATTGCTTCAGATTATGCAATTATACGGTTTCTTGAGTGGTGTATTGCTTGCATATTGAAAAGCAAATGCAGTTTCCAAATGTTTGAAGACAGATTTTCTTTAGATGTGGCCGGTTGTGGCATTGGTTGGCTATGGTGTGATTGGGTGGACTCATGAGCAAGATTTCCCTTCTCGCCATGTCATGGGCGGAGGGAAAGTGTCCGAACACAAACTTGATCCCCTAATCAGAACTTGGCATTACAAAAGAGTGCAAAATTTTGACTTTAACCATTAGACATGCGATATGTAACGATGACAATTTAGTCCGTCCCGCTCCGACCTGACGGGGCCTCGAGGCCCAAACCCTCCCGACGGGTTGGCGGGTAGCGGGGCGAGGATGCCCCGCCCCGAACCTACCTCCTGAAAAATAAAAAATAAAAATAAATTTTTAATAAATGGTTAGTTTTTAAATATTATTGAATGTATTTACAATTTTATAACATGTTTTCAATCCAACAATTATATTATACAATTGTCAATTTAAAATTTTACATAACTAACAATTGTTTATATAATTTATAAATTCGGTCATTCAATCTTTTTATTATGATTAAATTAAATAATTTGAAATTCTGAATCATGATAGTTAAATAAATATTATTTGCTTTTGAAAAATTTATATCAATTAATCAAAGGAAGTTAATATCTTGATCGAAAAAATTAGAAAAACAATTAAAATATATGGAATGGCCTTTAGGTTTTGGGTTAACGGTTGAACTTTGAATAATAGCATAACTCGAATTTTTTTAAAATGAAAAAAAAAAAATTAACCGCGGCAAATTCCCCCCCCCCCCCCCCCCCGGGTTTAAAGCGGGGCGGGGCGAGACGTGAGGCAGGGTGGGGTTTGAGTGAGACGGGGAGGAGGTGCCCCACCCCGTTGCCATCCCTACTCGTTCAAGACCAACCCACACCAAAATAGATAGGTTGGGTATCATGTCGTCAAGAAAAATATGTTGATGACCAAATTGCAGCAAGGTGTATACATTGGATATCTTTAGTATAATTCTCCCGATTTATTTCTGGCATATGAAAAACATTACCAGGCAATTTATCAGTTTCTATGTGGTTCAGACTACTTTTTCCTTTTATTTAAGGAACTAACCATGTATCTCTAATTTTTCATAAACGTTGGTAAATAGCCCCAACAAAGTTGTGTTTTCTTTCCCTTTTTTTAACTACTGATATATTTTATTAATAACAAAGTGAAAATATAGTTTATATTTAGGAGGGAGTTTGCTTGACTTCCAACTAAAATAAAAATAAAAAAATCATCCATTGGAAAAAGGAAAGTAAAATATAAAAGTTATTTCGTTCTTGCACGGACACAAGTCCCCTATAAGTGCGTTTTGCGCACTTATTTTGGCCACAAAATATGGACAATTGTGGATATATATATGTTGAAATATGGTTTAATTCGATACAAATTGTGTTTGTAGGGCTACATTGATGGATGGAACTAAAAGTATGCAAAAACGAGTGAAAAAGGACCAAAATGGAAGAGAAAAAAGTTCAAGAACTTAAGTGCAATTATTCAAAAATTGACCCGAAGAGCAAATCGAAAATGAGAATGAGCCAAGTATAAATTAGTGAAATCATTGAATGCTAGAAGAAGGAGAAAGATGAAATAAAGCCAAGATTTGAAGTATTAAATTTTGGGGACTAAAATGGCATAATTGAAAGTTTTACTCTTCCATGCGGTTGCATGGAAGGTAACAGGGAAATCCAATGGCCAAAATGCGTCTTCTATAAGGTCGCATTAAAGGTAAGTATGCGGTCACGTAGTTGAATTTCAGTACGAGAAATTTAGTTTCCTTATTTGAATCAACTACCTATGGAAACACATATTGGACTCCTTTTTAACCCTAATTACATCCAGAATAGAGGGGTAATGCATTATTACACATATTTTGACATATTGGAGAGCAATAAGAAGAGAAAAAAAGGAGAATATTACTTCAAGATTCAAGATTTCATTCAAGAATTGATATAGTGATGTCTTCTCTTATTTATTTATTTTGTTTTCTCAGTTTTTCCATGCTAGATTACATTTTATTATGCTAGGTGAACGATGACCTATGTAATGTCATATTTTATTTCCTAGTTTTACTTAGTTGACATTAAAACGTGTTTTAAATTATTGAATGATTTATATACTTTACTTTTTCTCTACAATTATGTGTACAATGGTTGTATGAGTGTGATGACATATTTCATCTATTCGAGAGAGGGAAAATAGGTTCGACGGAGTATAAATCATCGTAAGGTCCAATAGGGGATAAATATATACCGTTATGTCTTATGTGAATCTTTAATTGTTCACGAAAATTCATGCATTTTTTTGTACTTGCTCTCGTCATAGAGATATAGACTAACTAACCAAGAGGAGGTGAATTGTTTTTTGAAACTTTTTCGATAATAAGTCTCAAAACAATTCAATACACAAGATATAAATGCAAAGTGCAACAAGAGAAGTAAATATGCAAAGTTGATAACTTCATTCAAGTAAAGTCACTTAAGTTAATATAGCACAATGTAAATAGCAATTTAAAGTAAGGTGCAATAATGTAAAGATGACAAGCAAATTTAATGGGGTTCGATACACAATGTGATCTACGTCCCCGTTACCAAGCTCTCTGTCACGAGTAAGGCTTAATGCACTATAGTGGTAACTTACAAACAAGGAGTACCAAATCTTAAGTGACTTACAACAAGGAGCACTTATCCTTAAGTGACTTACAACGAGGAGCACTTATCCTTAAGTGACTTACAACAAGGAGCACATATTCTTAACAACAATCGAGTTTTCACAAGGCTCTTGAAACCACCTAGATATGAAGGATAATTTTACAATTGAAAGAACTCTCTTAACAAATGATATAATCAAATCAAGTATTTAGAGAGTTAGGATAACACTTCAATAGATGGCAAATAATAAAGCTCAAGTATTTATATTGTAAACTTTGATGAATAATGGATAATGAAATAGCTTGTATCTTTGTATCAAAGTTTTCAACCAATGATCTCTCTTAACAAATAATGCAAGTTAAGTATGAAGAGAGATTTACACTTTAAGATAAGTGTTGAAAAAGAAAATCTTTATCAAGAATTGAAAATAGATGGGATTGACAAGTTTTCTTTCAAAAATAGAATTCTTGATGAAATAGACGAAACTAGTTTTGTCAATCAAGAGATTCTTTGTAATAAATGAAATAGAAGATAAAATCAAGTAAGCTCAATGATTTTCAATAAATATGCTCTCTTAATAGCTCTTGTAAGTTGTTGAAATTGAATGCAAAAGAGATGACTATTTATAGATCAAGAAATTGAAAAACAGTAACTTTCGGTTGAGCAATTTTGGTCGATCAAAAGGTTAATATAGCCATTGCACAAATTGAAAACGTTGGAATTTCGGCTGAACAGTTCTTTCATTTCAGTCGAACATAAATTTGGTCGATCGGTGTATACTTCGGTCGACCGAAGTATGAGATTCTGGAAATTAATTTTTACATCAAAATATTCATTTTTCCAAAATATATTTCATATTATGAATCAAAACATTTTTATGCAAGTGATGAATAATGAAGAATAATTTGAGTTTTATGTACTTACTAAAAATCGATGAGTTAATACCTTTACATATAGATTGAAGTTTCGATATATAACTTCTAAACTCTAATCTTCAAAGTTCTTGTTCTCTACGAGTCTCGTTTGATTGTTTGTTCTTCAACGGATGACGATTTGAGCATTTGAATGCTTAAGAAGATTTATTCATGAAAAACTCAAGAAACAAGATTGTTAGAAATATAAGTGTATTGTTTGTTATAATCAAAACAAGTTGAGCTATATTGAATCATATGTCAACAATTTCCCCCTTTTTGATTATGATAAACAATATGTGATTTGTAGAAATACACAAGATAGTTGCCTTTGTTCCCCCTATATTTTACACATCAATGGGAACTGAGTTTATTTGTATTTCATTTTCCATAAAGATAGCATATATGTAAAGACATACATTTCCACAATTTTCCACAATTCATTGAAATAAATCACATTAGAAGTGATTACAATTTATAATATATAATTCAAGTCACAATTCATAGTAATAAATCACATTTCCTTTTCCCCCTTGTGGTCATCAAAAAGAGTGGGGATTTTGAAGTTAAAAGAAATTTCCTCCTTAATCAAGGCATAGGTGCACACAAAGGAGAAAAACAAGTGATATAAATCATAGGGCATGATATAAAACTGAATATAAGCTTAAAAATGAAGAAAAGACTATAATGTTTCAATCATCCGTCGGTGGATGAGGGCCTCGAGGATAAATAGAGTACATGTGTGGAAAGAAGGTCTCTTGTGATAAGCTCATTTGATCCATCCTTCGTTCAAGAGTGTCCATTTGGCTATTGATGGTAGTAGCAATGGAATCAATTCAACCTTATTGGATGTTGAATTGATCTTTGGAAATATATCGGTCGTAGGTAGGTGCAACTTGTACAATAGTAAGCCTATGTCTCGGTCGAGGTGAACCATTACCATCACCACCATTATCACCATCACCCATTGCCTCTTCCACCTCTTCTTCAATGAATGGCCAAGTAGTAGGCCCCGAGGTATTGTTGAAACCTTGAGTATGACACACCAATTGTCCGTTACCTTTAACGATTTTCACGCGTTTAAGGGTGTTAAGGTTAATGACATCGGTGTGTTAAGGTTTAAGAAAATGCTCATCGTCTAATGGCACATTGAAGTGTTGAAATTTTTTAGTAAGAATCATGCCATAAGGTAGGCCTAAGACTCTAGCAGATGAGTGGACATGTCAAATGTGTTTCAAGAAGATGTATGAGAAATCCAATTGACAACCAACAAGAAGTGAATCAAGAATAAACAAGTCAAGGTGGTGAACTTTTTCGAAATGACCACTTCTAGGGACGACAATATGTACAATTGAGAAATGAAGAATTTTGCATGGGATAGTAAGATGGTTTATGTAACGCCCCGACCCGTAAGGATCGAACCGTTACTTAACTATAGCCGTCTTCTTGATGAGTAATCATAAAAATAGCGGAAAGCATAAATCATAAATGTTTAATTCATGTATTTAAAACAAAAGTAATTTATTTAAAGAAAAGATTCCATATCATAAGTAACAACTTTCAAAATGTCGATAAGTTCATAGTTGACAGCAAATTCAAGTAAACGTTTAAAAATAAACTCCTACATATGCATTATTCATTGGAAGAGAAACATTTAATAAAATAGTTTCATTCACATTATTCATGTGAAATTTATTTAAAACATTTCATAATTTACTAAACATGTAAAATCACCGGCTTCCCATAACATGTTGCATCTTCACCTATCGTCATTCACGTCCCATGCACAATCTTATCAACCTGTAATAAGGGAATAAACTCATGAGTTTAAAACTCAATAGATATCATAGGTGTATTCGTTATCAAATTATACATTTTCGAACTGTAGCCTTTAAAATAAATATAACCATTGCGTAGAAGGATTTCCGGCAAAATCCAATAACTTTTGAGTCATGACATAACATGACGCTTTGAGCCGGAGAATGATCATTCAACTATAGAGGTTCGAAGCACCGTACCCGGAGGTACCATTTCATTGAAACATGGTGGTGCCGAAACACCGTACCCGGAGGTACCATTACATTCATACTTTTACATGGAAAATTATAACTTGAAAATGAATAAACACTTTGCACCTCCACCTACCTCGACTTGATGCTTTGAAATTGATATTTTTGAAAAGTTTTGTGAAGCTGGACGTTGAACTTTTGTCTTCCTAGCGGCACCCAGACTCAAAATAAATTCTTTCTCTCCCTCACTTTCTATCTTTCTCATCTCTTTTGAAAGCTCTTCTTGAGTGAAGTGTTTAGAGAAATGTTGTGGATGATTTTGAAGTGAAACCATGCACCTATTTATAGGTAAACTTGGAGTAACCTAAAGAAAATGAAAGGTTTTCTTATAATAAAAAGGGCTTAGTAATTGTAATAGGTTGTGGGTGTTAAATGCATAAATTGGTGGGTGTTTATTCTAAAAAAAAAAGTGGGTAGTCACTCCTTAGACATTTAAGAAAATAATTGAAGAAAAATAAATGTATAAACTCGAGAATTTTCATTTTTTGGCAACTTCGGTCGACCGAACCTCTACAGGGTCGAAAACAATGAGCTGCAGGAGCTTTCAGCTGAAAGAGGGTCGACCAGAAGTGGAATTCCGATCGATCAATTGGTCGACCGTACTTTGGTTTGATCGACCGAACTAAGGCAATGTACGATATGCATCAATATACGGTAAGTGGGTTTCGGTCGACCGCACTTAATTTTTGGTCGACCGAACTTCACTGAAATCCAGTATTCTTTCTTCTAATTCGGTATGTGCCTTGATTCGGTAAGACCAAATATGGTATGGGTCAAATAATGCAATTTTAGTCGTAAAAGTGTTGACCTAGACCTTAGAAAGACATTAAACTCCATCTAACTTCATCAAATAACTTTAAATAAATAAGCTCGAGTTGCAAATTTGAATTTTCATGACTTTGTGAATTTATTTAAGACATATTGGACTAGTATTGGGTTTCCTTTCCTTATGTGGGCTGGGCCTAAGTTCTTCATGGGCTTAGGTCATCTCATAGAAATTATGAGTCTACTTTCATTAAATTTTTCAGTCTTCTACAGTTTAGGTTCAAGGTCATTTGGGTGGTTAATGGTCAATTGGTGACATGACAACAAGTTTCAAGTTCATTATAGCCCTCAAACCTAACAAGATAGTTTTTGACATAAGCATAATTTTCACATTCTTCTAAACCAAGAATTTCATGAATGGTGGCTCTATTGAAGGTAATGTGTTTATCCTTGATTGATCAAATTACATGGTCCGTAAAAAATTGAAACATCGATAAAATTCCCGAATTAACCTAGGGTAGGCATTTTCGGAGATAGACACTACATTTATCCACTCAATATCCTCAAAATATTCTTCTATCCTAAATGATGGAGCATGGAGAGAAAATTCAAGAAAATTGATAGACTTACCAATTAGAATAGGACAATGGGGGAAACGGTTGGGCAAGGGCGTGTCAACTTCGACATTGGACGAGCTAGCTCCCTTCTTTGATTTCTTTTTTGGTGGCATTGTCGATTCATATGATTTCAACACTAGTGAGAGAGATTGTTGGGTTTTCAAAATTTTTGGTGAGAAAACGAGTGGGAATTTATAGGAAATGAGTGTGTTGTAAATTTTGAAGTGGGTAATAGATTTGAGAGGATTTGCAGGAGTTTTAAAAGAAAATCAAGATTTTCGAGTTTTGTAATGAAAATCTAGGTTTTTGATTTTTTTGATAAAAATTGAGGATAAAACTTTGAATTTTGATATGAATATGGTAGATTTGTTGAAATTTTGAAGTAATTTAAGGGAAAATGGTGAGATTTTCTTGATTGGAAGAGAGGAGAAAAAGAGAAATCGCTATTCTAGGGTTTGAAGTGATGATTTGGGGATAAAATCGAGTTTAAATGAGGCTGAAATGAGAACCTTTTGGTTGACCGAATTATTTTACGATCGATCAAAATTCTGTTGGTTTCAAAATAGACGGCAGCAGGAGGGTTCGGCTGAGTAATGGTCGACCGAAGGTGTGATTTTGCTTGATCATTTGGTCACCGAAATAGGGATTTTGGTTGATCATCTGGTTGACCGAAAGCCTTTTTCGGTTGATTGGTTGGTCGACCGAAGATTTTAAATGGTCGACTGAAAACCCCAAAAACCAGAATTTTTAAAGAAGAGGCTACAGTTGGGTTCAGTGGATTGATGGTTGATCAAACTAGGTATTTCAATTGATCATCAGTTCGACTGAAAACTCCAAAATCAGAATTTCACATGTAATTTCGGTTTGATCATGCATATAAGACAAATTTAGCCACAAATTTCAGATTCATCAATAATGCCTAAGCCTCTTCAAATAAAAGAAAATCTATCGAGGGCTAGAGGTTTAGTAAGAATATCGGCTAATTGTTTATCGGTACTAATAAATTCCAAATAAATATCTCTTTTTTGCACATGATCTCTAAGAAAATGATATCGAATTTCATTATGTTTGGTGCGAGAGTCCAAGATGGGATTTTTAGACAAATTAATAGCAGTAGTATTATCACACATAATATGAGTATTTTCAAAGGTTAAATGATAATCACTAAGAGTTTGTTTCATCCAAAGAACTTGAGCACAACAACTAGCGACCGAGATATATTCGGCTTCGATGGTAGATAGTGCAACGGAATTTTGTTTCTTGCTAAACCATGACATAAGGGTAAAGCCTAGAATGTGACATGTTCCACTTGTGCTTTTTCGATCAATTGTGTAACCCGCCCAATTGGCATTCGAATAGCTAATAAGGTCAATGTGAGTGCCATTTGGATACCAAAGTCCCAAAGTTCTAGTGCCACATAGATATCTAAAAATTTGTTTTAAGGCACTTAGATGTGATTCTTCAGGATTGGATTGAAATCTAGCACATAAGCACACACTAAACATAATATTGAGTCTATTAGCGGTTAAGTAAAGGAGAGATCCGATCATACCTCGATATTTTGTTATGTCAATTGAAGTACCTTGCTCATCTTTATCCAATTTAATTGATGAACTCATTGGAGTATTCATTGGCTTCAAGTCTTCAAAATCAAATTTCTTGAGCATGTCTATGATGTACTTTGTTTGACTAATGAAGATGCCTTCATTAGTTTGTTTGATTTGAAGTCTAAGAAGAACTTTAGTTTTCCCATCATACTCATTTCAAATTCCTTGCTCATACACTTTGAAAATTCTTCACAAAGGGAAATATTAGTTGCACCAAAAATAATATCTACATAAATTTGTACAACAATCATGTCATCCCTTTTGGTTTTGATAAAAAGTGTAGTATCCACATTTCCCGTTTGAAAACCATTTGAAATAAGAAATTTGCTCAATCTTTCATACCAAACTCTAGGAGCTTGTTTCAAACTATATAGAGCTTTTCTAAGTTTAAACATATTTTCCGGAAATTTGTGATTTTTGAAACCGGGAGGTTGCTCAACATAAACTTCTTCTTAAATAAAATCATTTAAAAATTCACTTTTGACATCCATTTGATAAAGAGTAAAACCTTTATGGCAAGCAAAAGCAAAAGCATGCGAATAGATTCTAATATAAAAATCGGTGCAAAAGTTTCTTCGAAATCTATACCTTCTTCTTGATTGATTGTAATCTAGCCTTGTCACGCACAATTATACTATTTTCATCTCGTTTATTTCGAAAGACCCATTTTGTACCAATAACGGTTTGATCATTTGGTCTATCAACTAAATCTCAAACATGATTTCTTTCAAATTGATTTAGTTCTTCTTGCATTGCTAGAATCCAAAACTCATCAAATTTGGCTGCTTTGAAATTCTTTGGTTCAATTTGAGACATGAAGGCACAATTATTTAGAAAACCTTCGGTAGAGTTTCTAGTACTAATTTTCCCAAATTTTCTTTTGTATTTAGAACAAAACATTTGCAATCAAAAACCTTAAAATAACAAATATTGGGAACTCTATTTTTCCAAAGCTCATATGGACTTTTGGTTTTCTTTTGACTTACCAAAACTCTATTCATAATATAGCAAGCGGTGTTAACGGCTTCGACCCAAAAACATTTGGGTAAATTGTTTTCATTTAACATGGTCCTAGCCATTTCTTGCAATGTACGATTCTTTTTTCTACTACACCATTTTGTTGAGGAGTTCTAGGAGGCGAAAAATTATGTTCATATCCATTTTCTTTACAAAAATCCTCAAAAGCAATATTATCAAATTTTCCACCATGATCACTTATAATGGTTATAATAGAGTATCCTTTTTCATTTTGAACCTTTTTACAAAAATGTTTGAATATTTTTAAAACTTTATTTTTCAAGTTCAAAAATAAAACCCAAGTAAATCTTAAGAAGTCATCAACAATAACAAATGCGTAGTGCTTGCCACTTAAACTTGTGGTTTTAGAAGGTCCAAAGAGATCCATGTAAAGAAATTGTAAAGGTTTTGTGGTTGAAGAAAATTGCTTAGTTTTCAAAGAACTTTTTGATTGTTTTCCAAATTGACAAGCATCACAAATTTTGCCCTTTTCAAATTTCAAATTGGTAGACCTTGAACAAAGCAATTTTTTGAGATTTTTGAAATTAGGTCCATACTAAAATGACCTAATCTTCTATGCCATAACCAAGTATCATCTTTAAAACTTGACAAACATTTTAATTCTTTTTCATATTCAACGTTAATGACATAAACATATTTACTTCGACTACCTATGAACAATACCTCTTTCGATGTGGCATCCTTAATAAGATTTTTTGAAGAATCAAATTTGATATGATAACCTTTATCACATAATTGACTAATACTTAGCAAATTATGTTTGAGATTATCCACCAACAAAACTTTTTCAATAGAATGAGATGAATGATTACCATTGTTTCCAATGCCCATGATTTTTCCTTTGGCATTATCTCCAAATGTAACATAACCCCCATCCTTCCTTTTGAAGTTTGACAATAGTGTTTTGTCTCCGGTCATATGTTTTGAGCAATCACTATCCAAGAACCAATTACTCTTTATCTTTGAAGACACCTACAAGAATTGATTCAAATTTTTTACTTTGGTACTCATTTAACTTTGGGTCCTTGATAGTTAGTGCTAGTGGATACTTGAACGCACTTATTTCTTTGAAAGTGTAGTTTCTTTTTTATCATGCAATTAAAAGCTACATGTCCAAATTTGTTACAAAAGCTTCATGTGGTGTTAGAAGCTTTAACAAATATATTTTCAAGAGATTTTTGCTTTAGAAAAGGTTTGTATCCAATTCCTCCTTTATCAAAAACACATTTTTGTTTCCCAAGCATTAACTCAATGTTTTTCTTTCCTTGAGTGAATTTGTGCAGAATGTTAGTTAAATCTAGGACTTTTTCTTTTAAGAAAAAATTTTCTTTGATCAGGGATTCATGATCATCCTTTTCTTTTTCAAAATTCTTTTGAGTTACTAAAATCTTTTTAGTCTCATTTTTCAATAAAATGTGTTACCTTTTGAGAGTAGATGTTTGAGAGCAAGTTTTTCAAATGCTTCAATAATTTCATCATATGAAGTAGATAGTTCATCATAAGAGGGAGTGTCATTTGTGTTTACCTTATCTTCAGTGGCCATGAAGCACATGTTTGCAACTTCATCGTGACTTTCAGTTTCTTCTTGTTCATCATCACTTTCATCCTAAGTGGCTTGTAGAGCTTTCTTTTTGAAAAAAATTCTCTTGTTGGGACATTCGGTTATTTTGTGACCGGGTTTGTCACAATCATAGCAAACAATCTTCTTGTTCTTTTCCTCACCTTTGTCTTTGCTCTTTCGGAATCGACGATTGTTGCGAAAGCCTCTCCATTTTTTGACAAGTAGAACGAGACCATCAAGTTCCTCATCACTCTTGTTTGAGTTTGAGGCTTCTTCATCATTTGATGATTTTAAAACAATTTGTCTTCTAAGAGGATCTTTCTTTTCTTCCTCTTTTGCTTTTCTAGACTTTTCCTTTGTTTCGGCATGATTTAGCTCATAAGTCATCAAGGTTCCATAGAGCTCTTCCAAAGGATATGTGTTAACATTTTGGTGTTCTCTATCAACATCCTCAATGAGTCCCAATCTTTCGAGAGAGACCTAAGCATTTTACTAACAAGTTCACCATTAGTAAATTTTTGATCAAAGCCTTTAAGGCCATTAACAATATCGGTGAACCGAGTAAAAATACTAGTAATGGATTCATTTTGTTTCATAAAGAAATTTTCAAAAATTTTAAACAAAAGGTTTATCTTAGTTTCTTTCACATTGTTAGTACCCATGTGTGTGATTTCTAATGCATGCCAAATATCATATGTGAAATAACATGTGTTAATATGATTAAATTCATTTATATTTAAAGCATAATAAAGAAGATTTTCGGCTTTTGTACTCAAAGACATTTTTCTTTTATCATCTTTATCATATTCTTCTCTAGGTTTTGAAATAATTTGATCCGATTTTCCATCAACTTTAATAGGCTTAGTAAGCTTATGAGGACCACATTCAATAACCTCCCAAACATTATAATCAATTGATTGGATATAAATCATTATTCTAGTTTTCCAATAGTTATAATTTGAGCCAACAAACAAAGGAGGATGATTTGTAGAATTCCCCTCAATATAATTAGCCATAACACAAGATAGTAAAATCTTTTAAAATGTGCAACAAGCTCTGATACCAATTGATAACCTAAGACAAACTAACCAAGAGGGGCTGAATTGTTTTTTGAAACTTTTTCGACAATTAGTCTCTAAACAATTCAATATACAAGATATAATTGAAAAGTGTAACAAGAGAAGTAAATATGCAGACTTGATAACTTGATTCAAGTAAAGTTATTTAAGTTAATATAGCACAATGTAAATAGCAATTTAAAGTAAGGTGCAATAATGTAAAGATGACAAGCAAATTTAATGGGGTTCAATACACAATGTGATCTATGTCCCTATTACCAAGCTCTCCGTCACGAGCAAAGCCAAATGCACTATAGTGGTAACTTACAAACAAGGAGTACCAAACCTTAAGTGACTTACAATAAGGAGCACTTATCCTTATGTGACTTACAATAAGGAGCACTTATCCTTAACAACGATCGAGTTTTCACAAGGCTCTCGAAACCATCAAGATATGAAGGATAATTTTACAATTGAAAGAACTCTTTAACAAATGATATAATCAAGTCAAGTATTTAGAGAGTTAAGATAACACTTCAATAGATATCAAATAGTAAAGCTCAAGTGTTTATGTTGTGAACTTTAATGAATTATTGATAATGAAATAGCTTGTATCTTTGTATCAAATTTTTCAACCAATGATCTCTCTTAACAAATAATGCAAGTTAAGTATGAATAAAGATTTACACTTCAAGATAAGTGTTGGCAAAGAAAACCTTTATCAAGAATTGAAAATAGATGGGATTGAGAAGTTTTCTTTCAAAAATAGAATTCTTGATGAAATAGATGAAACTAGTTTTATGAATCAAGAGATTCTTTGTAATAAATGAAATATAAGATAAAATCAAGTAAGCTTAGTGATTTTCAATAAATATGCTCTCTTAATAGCTCTTGTAAGTTGTTGAAATTGAATGCAAAAGAGATGGCTATTTATAAATCAAGAAATTGAAAAACAATCACTTTCGGTCGAACAATTTCGGTCAATCGAAAGGTTAATATAGTCGTTGCACAAATTGAAAAGGTCAAAATTTCGGCTGAGCAGTTCTTTCATTTCGGTCGAACATAAGTTTGGTCGACCGGTATATACTTCGGTGGACCGAAGTGTGAGATTCTGGAAATTAATTTTTACATCAAAATATTCATTTGTCCAAAATCTATTTCATATTATGAATCAAAAATATTTTTATGCAAGTGATGAATAATGAAGAATAGTTTGAGCTTTATGTACTTGCTAAAAATCGATGAGTTAATACATTTACATATAGATTGAAGTTTCGATATATAACTTCTAAACTCTAACGTTCAAAGTTCTTGTTCTCTTCGAGTCTCTTTTGATTGTTTGTTCTTCAATGTATGACGATTTGAGCCTTTGAATGCTTAAGAAGATTTATTCATGAAAAACTCAAGAAACAAGATTTATTAGAAATATAAGTGTATTATTTGTTATAATAAAAACAAGTGGAGCTATATTGAATAATAGGTCAATGGGTCGTATATGAAAATATGTTCAAACTTAATCGAGAGAGAGTTTTGAATGAAATATGGACATTGATTCTTCATTAATCAAATGTGTTGTCAATCTGTGGAACTATGATTGAAATAGATCATTGCATAGGGATTCACGAACCTAGTACATTTCTAATTTAATTGTTATCTCAACTTGCATTTAGTTATATCATTTCACGAAGTAGAATTTGCATTCAATTCGATAATTTTATTCTCTTTTGCATGATTAGATCATTTAGTTTAATTGAAACTTAGTTACAAACTCAAAACACAATTCTTGTTTCGGTTAAGGCCAAATTAAGTATAGTCAAACTATTAAATTTCCGTGGGAACGATACTTGGACTTAAAAATTCACTTTATTACTTGAAACGAAATGTGCACCTGTGGTACTATAAGTCGAATACATTTTCGCGTGTCAAGTTTTTAGCGCCGTTACTAAGGATTTAATTTTATTTACTTTGATGCTAATTCGAACTTTTTAGTTAATTTTCTTTTCTTTAGTTAGTTTTAAATTTTTCGGTTAG
Organism: Osmanthus fragrans; assembly: GCA_019395295.1. Classification (NCBI taxonomy): domain Eukaryota; kingdom Viridiplantae; phylum Streptophyta; class Magnoliopsida; order Lamiales; family Oleaceae; genus Osmanthus; species Osmanthus fragrans. Next base: position 19,062,560 of record CM033344.1, on the reverse strand, counting down.
TTATCTGATTGCTACTATTGTTTACCTCTCAGGTCTTATATGCGAAGATCGATTGACGGTGAGTTTATTCCAATTGATCCGGAGATCGAGAGAACCTTTCATCATGGACAAAGGAAAGTAGCAGCAACACAAGAAAAAGACCAAAAACAGCAAGTACCAATGGCTAATCATCAAATCAACCGGATAGTTAACCCTGTACCTCGAGCAAATGTAAAAGCAGAAGATGAGGAAAATATACTACTTGGGGATTTCATGAAACCATTTGTCATCCAAAGTCAATCAAGCATTATGTATCTACCATTCGAGCAACCAAACTTCTAGTTGAAAACAAATGTCATTCAACTCTTTCAGAATGGGCATCAATTCTACGGGATGGCTACCGAGAATTCACATACACACATATCCCATTTCTTGGATATGTACCAACACTTCAGATACCAAGAAATCTCAAATGATGCTATCAGGCTGAGGCTATTTCCACATACTTTGCGGGATAAAGCCCTGGAATGGCTGGATTCATTACCCGTTGCAAGCATCACTATTTGGGATGAGCTAGCTCACCAATTCTGCACCAAATTCTTCTCACCAGCCAAGGTAGCATAGTTGAGACATGACATATCAATATTTGCACAGAATGAATCCAAATCTTTTGATGAGGTGTGGAACAGGTTCAAAAATATGCTAAGGAAGTGTCTTCAACATGGTTTTGACAAGAAAACACAAATTAGATTCTTCTACACAGGACTACTTTCGTCGTTCAGAAGCATGGTTGACGCCTCATCCACTGGCTCACTAACCACAAGAATAGTCGATGGGGCATGGGAATTATTTGAGAGAATGGACAGCACCTCAGCCATGTGGTTTCCTGAGCGGTCAGTTCAAAAGAAATCGACAGGTATTTATGAAGTAGACACCTATTTGGCCTTATCTGCTAAAATTGATTCATAGTTCCACAAGGTAGAAAACATATCACATTCAGCAAACACAGCACAAGTAAGAAAATTGAATTGCGGAGAATGTGGGAACATAACACAGCACAACGAAATCTCCAATCTTTTAGAACAGGCAGATTATGCACAGTTGGGCCAACGCCAACAAAAAAACCTTCACTCTAAAACCTACAATCTCTAAGAGAAATCATCAAAATTTCTCTTAGAGAGGAGACCAAAACAAGTTCCAAAATTAGAATAAAGCTCAGGGACCGTTTCAACATGAGAAGAAGATCCAGCTGGATGAGATGTTTGTAAAATTTACGAAGAAGACTGATAAGTACATGGAGAAGACATAAACAGCTCTCCAAAATCAAGGTGCGACAATCAAGAACCTAGAGACTCAGGTAGAAAGGATAGCACTTGCTGTGAATGGAAAGGCACTAGGTGTTTTACCAAGCAATACTGAAGTGAATCCTAGGGAGCACGTCTAGACCATTATTACAAGAAGCGAGGTTCAGCTGCTAGAAATTCATGTAAAGAGACCGGATGTGGACAAAGTAACAATATCTCCTACAGATGAGGAAAAAATAGACCAAACTAACAACCACCAAAGAGGGTTCAGACTCCTCACAGGTTAAAACAACTATTCATGTCAATCCATATGAGTCTCCAATCCCATTTCCTCAGAGGTTGAGGAAACATAAGTTGGACCAATAGTACATGAAGTTTTTGGAGGTTTTCAAAAAACTTTACATCGACATCCCGTTGGCTGAAGTACTCATGCAGATTTCTAGTTACGCCAAATTTCTCAAGGACATCCTATCCAATAAACGTAAACTTGAAGAACATGAAACGATAATGCTAATAGAGGAATGCAACGCAAGGATTCAGAAAAAGCTTCCTCCAGATCCAGGGAGTTCAATGTACCCTGCACTATAGGAAATTGTTATTTTGATAAAACTTTATGTGATTTGGGTGCCAGTATTAACTTAATGCCACTCTCTATTTTTAGGAAACTAGGATTGGGGGAAGCTAAAGCAACCATAGTGACCCTATAGCTGGCTGATCGGTCTATCACTCATCCACGAGAAATCATCGAGGTTGTCTTGGTCAAAGTGGAGAAACTCATATTTCCAGCAAACTTTCTCATTCTTGATATGGAGGAAGATAAAGATGTGTCACTCATTTTGGGTCGACCATTTTTGGCTACTAGAAGAGCTTTTATAGATGTACAATGAGAGCAGTTGATCCTAAGATTGGGAGAAGAACAGATTTCGTTCAACGTCTTCAAGGCTATGAAGTTTTCTACAGAGATTGACAGCTGCTTCCAGATTGATGTGGTTGACAGAGCAATTCAAGAAACCTTTCTATTGCAGTATCCAGTCAACACTTATGAGGCTTGCATCATGCATTCTCAATCCACTCACAATAACTCGAGTGAGATTGAGATTTGTGCAAGATTCATGGAGACAAAGCCACTTTATGTACGAAAACGAAATTTTGAAGAGTCGAGAACCAGTCTTACGAAACCTCTACCATTAATACAACAACCGCCTAAGCTAGAGCTCAAGCAACTACCACCTCATTTGCGTTATGCCTACTTGGGGAAGTCTTCTACACTCTAGGTCATAATATCAAATTTAGTTAACGAGGTGGAGGAAGAAATACTGCCTTGGGGTACTCAGAAATAATCAAACAGCTATTGGATGGTCTATTGCTGACACCAAAGGGATCAGTAATTCACTTTGCATGCACAAGATCCTCATGGAGGAGAATTTCAAGGCAAGTATAGATAGTCAGAGGCGACTCAATCTAAATATGAAGGAGGTAGTCAAGGTAAAGGTGATTAAACTTTTAGATGCAGGCATCATCTATCCTATCTCAGACAATGCGTGGATCAGACCAGTTCAAGTTGTACCAAAAAGAGAGGTATTACAGTGATAAGAAATGAGAAGAATGAATTAATACCTACCAAGACTATTACGGGATGGATAGTTTGCATTGACTATCGCAAACTCAACAATTCTACTAGCAAGGATCACTTCCCTTTGCCATTTATTGATCAGATGCTAGAAAGGGTAGCGGGTCACTCACATTACTATTTTCTCGATGGGTATTTCGGTTACAATCAGATCCCTATAGAGCCAGATGATCAGGAGAAGACTACTTTCACTTATCCCTATGGTAGATTTTGCCTACCGTCGAATGTCATTCGGTTTATATAATGCACCACCACTTTTCAGCGTTGCATGATGGCCATCTTCTCTGATATGGTAGAAAAATTCATAGAACTCTTCTTGGATGACTTCTCATTGTTCGGGTCTTCATTTGATGAGTGTTTGGAACATTTGAGCTTGGTTTACAATAGTGTAAGGAGACAAATCTGGTGTTAAACTGGGAGAAGTGCCATTTTATGGTACAAAGAATGCATCGTATTGGGACATCGCATTTCAGCTAATGGGATCGAGGTAGACAAGGCAAAAATTCAGGTCATTGAGAAATTACCACCACCTAAATCATAGCACCAGATTGGAATTTACCGTTTGAACTTATGTACGATGCTAGCGATTACGTAGTGGGGGAAATATTGGGGCAGCGAAAATGAAAGATTTTTTATGTTATCTTCTATGCCAACAAGACACTAATAGATGCACAGCCCAACTATGCCACTAGAGAGAATGAGCTTCCAGTTGTGGTCTCCTATCTTATTGGCTTGAAGGTCATAGTCTACACTGAACATGCTATATTGAAGTACTTGATAACAAAGAAGGATGCAAAATCGAGACTAATTCGATGGGTTTTACTTCTGCAAGAGTTTGACCTAAAAATTCGAGATAAAAAGGAGAGTGAAAATTGGATAGTAGACCACTTATCTCGCCTTGAGCAAGGAGATCATACAGAAGCAGTGAAAATAAATAAAGTCTTCCCAGATGAACAGATGTTTCACGTAGAGATTGTACCTTGGTATGCAGACATAGTGAACTACTTGGTGAAATCAATCACTCTATCGGACTATTCAAGTCATCAGAGGAAAAAGTTCTTTTCTGAGCTGAGGTACTACTTCTGGGAGGATCCAATACTCTATAGAAGAGGGGCAAATAATATCATTAGACAGTGTGCCTGAAGAAAAAGTACCTCAGATACTTGAGCATTGCCATTCATCTGCATATGCGAGGCACTTCGGGCTTCTAAGACAGCAACAAAGTTTTTGCAGTTATGATTCTATTAGCCTACAATGTTTAGAGACACATTTGAGTTTGTGAAGAGGTGTGACAGGTGTCAACGCACGGGAAATATATTGAAACGGAATGAGATACCTCATAACAGTATTCTAGAGATGGAACTTTTTGATGTATGAGAAATCGACTTCATGGGTCCATTTCCTCATTCATTCTCCAATCAATACATACTTGTTGCAGTTGACTATGTTTCCAAATAGGTAGAAGCGGTAGCCTTACCAACAAATGACACAAAAGTGGTGATCAGATTCTTAGAGAAGTACATTTTCACTCGATATGACACACCTAGAGCTATCATAAGTGATGGGAGAAAGCATTTTTGCAATCGTCAATTTGAGCAATTGTTGGAAAAATATGAAATCAGACACCAAGTGGCTACACGATATCATCCTCAAACCAGCGGTCAAGTTGAAGTCTCTAATCGGTAGTTGAAAAGGATACTTGAGATCATAGTGAGTTCTTCAAGGAAAGTCTAGTCCAAGAAGCTAGACGATGCCTTATGGACGTACAGAATAGCATTCAAGACACCTTTAGGCATGTCACCTTACAGACTAGTTTTTGAAAAAGTGTGCCACTTGCCACTAGAATTGGAGCATCACGTATTTTGGGTTCTTAGACAGTTAAACTTGGATTTGCAAGTAGCAGATGCTACAACTCAACGAAATGGATGAATTTCGGTTGGGGGCTATGAGAATGCAAAACTCTACAAGAAGCGAACAAAGAAGTTTCATGACATGTATATTTAGAGGCGAGAGTTTGAAGTGAGGCAAGAAGTGCTACTTTTCAATTCTAGACTCAAGCTATTCTCGGGAAAATTGAGGTGTAGGCGGTCTGGTCCTTATACAATCACGAAAGTATTTCCATACGGGGATGTTGAAATTTCTCATGAAAGTAAAAGCACCTTCACAGTCAGTGGGCAGCTGTTAAAACACTATTGGTACGGTGAATTCTCCAAAGAGAAGTCCACCATCAACCTTGCACCGCTAGAACAACATTAACATGGTATAGTCGAGTTATAAACTATAAACTAGCGTTGGATAGGAGGCAAACCATCTCTTCCCTTTTATTTATTCCGCTTTATGCAGTAGATTTAGAATTTTTCATGTTTTCTATGCATTTCTAGTAGTTCTAGGTCATCATTCATCTAGTTGGTTCACGAAGAGTCAATGCATGATCCACATTAATTTAAATAGGCTATGCATGAATCCTGAGGTATAAAAATCAAGTTTGGGAGATTTGGGGTCAAAATCACGCATTTTGAGGCAAAACAAGCTTTTTCTAAAATTTTCTAGGCCAACACGTGATTTCATGGTTTAAAGTGGTTTTGAATATATTTTTATATTGTACATGCACCTCACGTAGTTTAAAATGTGTTTTAATAAATTTTGGGACGCTGAGTGGTCAAGTGGACTTATAGATGAAAAGTTGAAATTTTGGAGAAAATGACCAAAAATGAATTTTTAAAGAGTCGAGTACATTTGACAAGTTTTTATATATGCTTACACCCAAAGAGACCTAGCCCTTTTAAAGCGCAGTACATTGGAGGCTTAGGACAAAGCTAGAGTGAGGCATCAAGAGAAGTTGGCGAAGAGAGCACGACGACAACAGCAGGTTGTCCCTGTGTAGGAAGAAGTGGACATTAAGATACCGTAGGCACCACCACCACATATTGATGGTGATACACAGATACCGAGGCAGATGTTTGCCACCATGACTAAGTCTAGTCAGGGTATTCAGAGCCTACAGCAGGCATTTGGTGCTTTGAGCATTGATATGCAGACAGTCCAGCGTAACCTGTAGACCACCTAGAATTTTACATCCACAGCTAGCTGCGAATCTTCGACACTCTACAAAGTGGTTGACACAGTAAATGACCAACTCAGCTTGTATATGGGTCGAGTGGACAGTATCCAGCTGCGGACCAATGAAATGTGGGATCATCTAGGCAATCTTAAGACAAGTGTGAAAAGGCAGTCCACTTTGCTACAGGAGCAATCAGCTATGATTCGGGGGCAGTCCGTTTTACTTCAGGAGCAGTCGGAGATGATGAGGCAGATCCTTGCTCGATTGCCTCCACCACAGGATGATAGTGCAGCTGGGCCCAGTTCTTGTCCACCATCTTTACCACCATCTCCGTTTTGATCAGGGAAGTTCCTATCCCCCATCTTTTGTTTTTGTATAAGCATTGTCATTCCAAATTCTGTATTTTCAATCTTTAACTATGCGCATTGGGACAATGTTTGTATAAGTTTGGGACGTGGTCGAATTTTTATGACAACAGCGGCAGACTTTACATTAGCATTATGCTTTCATTATCCATCGATGTCATTATGTATTTTGATTGTCTACTGTGTTGTGTTCTCTTATTTATTTATTTTTGTTTTCTTCATTTTTCCATGCTAGGCTAGATTTTATTGTGTTAGGTGAACAATGAACTGTGTAATGTGATATTTTATTTCCTAGTTTTACTTAGTCGACATTAAAATGCATTTTTAATTATTGAATGATTTATATACTTTACTTTTTTCTACAATTATGTGTACAATGGTTATATGAGTGTGGTGACATATTTCATCCATTCGAGAGAGTGGAAATAGGCTCGACAGGGTATAAATTACGTAAGGTCCGATATGGGATAGAGATATATTGCTATGCCTTATGTGAATCTTTAATTGTTCATGAAAATTCATGCATTTTTGTGTATTTGCTCCCATCATAGAGATATAGTCGGGTCGTATATGAAAATAGATTCAAACTTAGTCCAGAGAGAGTTTTGAATTAAATAGGGACATTGATTCTTCATTAATCAAACATGTTGTCAATTTGTAGAATTAGAATTGAAATAGATCGTTGCATAGGGATCACGAACCTAGTACATTTCTCATTTAATTGTTATCTCAACCTGCATTTAGTTATATCATTGTACGTAGTAGAATTTGCATTCAATTCAATAATTTTATTCTCTTTTGCATGATTAGATCATTTAGTTTAATTGAAACTTAGTTACAAACTCAAAACACAATTCTTGTTTTGGTTAAGGTCGAATTAAGTATAGTCAAACTAGTAAATCTTTGTAGAAATGATACTTGGACTTGAAAATCCACTTTATTACTTGAAACGAACTGTGCACTTGCGGTACTATAAGTCGAATACATTTTCGCGTGTCACCCCCAAGTAGCTCATTTTATATATAACATTTAGCCCCTGTTTGATGTTGATTAAAATCAGATATTTAGTAAATTTTAATAAAATTGATGAAATTTGTGATTAAAAAGTTATAGATCTTACAAAATGTGTAATTAAAATTAATTATTAACTTCAATTTAAATTTTAATACAAATTTTAACTTGCATCAAACACGGACGTAGTAATAAGATGCAACTTGTTCTTACAATTTAATTTTCTCTCTCTCTCTCTCTCTCTCTCTCTCTCTCTCTCTCTCTCTCTCTCTCTCTATTGTGGGTAAAATTCATCATCAAATATAGATGAAATAAATAAAAATATAAGGACTTCGCTCTTGCACTTAACAACCAAATCAAAATAAGATTTAACAATTTAACTAGACAAGTTCAATAAAAATTTATTTTCTTTCTTTATATTAGTGCTTCTTTTAGAACGTATAAGGAAAACGAAAATGTAGGGGCGGTGGCACAAAAAAGATTGCTAATTAAGGCAGAGAATTTATTGTATACCTGAAAAATGCAAAGTGGTTGATTATCCAAGTTATCCAAGCTCTGAACAATAAGTTGTTTATATCCTAGATTGGGGACTTATCCTGGATTAGAATAGAATAAGTCCCCAATCTCAACAAGTGAAAACTGGCTGGAAGCCACCACAAACCTTGCCCTTGCTGCATTGCACTCCACCTCGACCTGCCCCGACTGGTGGTTCAGTTTTAGCCTTCCAGCCAAGAAATCATATGGCACCAACACTTTTTCTAATGCAGTTTTTAGCCTAGTGACCACCACTTGTGGAGGGAAATCCGGGTTTGGCAGGGAAAAAATGGATAATTGGGACATTGAAATTGAAAATTTGATCTATGTTGGACAAGAAAATAGATTTTTTTTTTTGCCGGTTTCTTGGGATGGAAAAATTAGGTTTTAGTTGTGCAATGTGACCTTTAGGTCTTGGATGGAAGGTACAAAGTGTTCTTGGCGGAGGGTTCCCATGATCAATATTTGCGGTAGTTGTTTGATGAATGTGGTCGTTTGGTGGACTATATACTTGTGTTCTAATACTAAATTTTAAGATGGGTAATTGGCACAAAACGTCCCTACCTTTCATTTTTTTGACATTCATGCCCCTACTTCCATTTTTCTTGCGTTGAACGTCATTTTCACTTTTTTGACAATTTTACCCTCCATTCAAGTAAAATAAAAAGAAAAGAAAACTAAAAAAATAAATTACAACTATAGGCCCAAACTTTTTTAAAAATGCAACGAGTTCAAATAAATTATTAAAAAAACCCAAAAAAAAACCTTTCTCTCTCTCTCCCATTCTTCTCATTCCCCTTCCTGTCCAAAATCAATTGCGTGATTCGTGCAAAATTGTTAAAGACCCATAGTTCTAATAGTTTCACCATGATGTGAGGGTGCTGAATATGGTGGTCCGCAATTATGATGTCCACCATAGTCGTAGGAATTTTCACCTGAAACCTGTGTGATGATTGCGTTCGAAATGTTTGGCTTCAGATGTTGATTAGGTGGTTGAGTAGGTGTTTGGGGACCATGGTTTGATGCGTCATGATGAGGGAAGTCTACCAATATGTTGGGCTTGGGTTGGGAGTCACCAGAAAGGGAGTTGTCGACAGTTTTGGTTTGTGCGACTAACAGATTTTGGACAGAAATTTTGGCCAATTTACCCGGAATTAGGGTACACTATTGGGTGGGTTGTGTAGGCGGAAGTAAGGGCTTCAAGTTGGTACTATGGTCCTATGGCCGGAAGGTGTTGGTAGAGGATGCGCAGGGAGTTGCCGACAGTTTCGATTTGTGCGACAGGCAGATTTTGGATAGAAATTTCGGCTAATTTACTTGGAGTTATGGCCAATTGTTGGATGGGTTGTGTAGACAGCAGTAAGGGTTTCAAGTTGATACCATGATCCGGTGGCCGGAAGGTGGTGGTGGTGGAAGAGGCGCAAGGAGGGGAAATGAGAAGAACAGGATAGAGAAAGAGAGGGTTTTTTTTTAAATAATTTTTTTGGATTCATTTGCACTTTTAAAAAGATTGAGCCTATAATTTCAATTTGTTCTTTAATTTTTCTTTTCCTTTCTTTTTGTTTTACTTAAATAGAGGGTAAAATCGTCAAAAATAGTGAAAAAGACTTTCAGCGCGAGAAAAGTGAGAGGTAGAGGCATAAATGTCAAAAAATGAAAGGTATGAACGTTTTCCACAACACACTTAAAAGGTAGGGACTTTTGTGACAATTATCCATTTTAAGATCTTAATGCAGCTTTTAAATGTACCGTAGCAGTGCATGTGATTACACCATTTTCGAGTAAGAACCATGTGAAAGTTGCTGGGAATTCACTGTTAACAGTGTTGGAATTAATGAGTTCAATAAAGATTTGTTAGGCCTATTTGGCTGAAAATTTGCTACATTTTATTTTTATTTTTTGGATAATTTTCAAAAAATGCTTTGTTTTTGTTTGATTAGAATAATTTTTAAAGAAAATTAAATTAATTTATTGATAACTTTAGTAGAAAAAGTAGAAGCTATCTCCAACATGCTCTTAGCCAACTTCAAGGCATATGTTGAGGTGGGTCAGCTCTAAATTAAGAGTCCAGTTAAAAGAACTCAAATGAGCCTCAATACTTTCATCAAGAATAATGCTATCTAGTACTTGTATTAAACATCAGTCTATGTGTCAGTATATTACGCCCATATTTGGTATGATTAAAATCAGTGGTGGACGCAAACATTTGGAGTTAGTGGGGCACAATATAACTTATAAAAAAGTTACGAAAAATTTATGTATTCGATATTGTATTACAATTGTTCTCTACGAGGTTTCATGCTTTGATAACATTCCATAATTATATCATTTTCGATACTATCAAATATATCATTCTCAATTTATGCAATCAAATTATCATTCAGCCATTGATCTCCAATACGATTGCGCAGACGATTTTTGACGTAAGTCATTACAGAAAATGCTCTCTCAACTGTAGCAATAGCCATGGGAAGAACTAAGGCTAATTCACAAGCTTGTAAACTAATGGATAAACTTCATGCTTATTTTTTGCAACCAATTTTTGTGCTAGATCACTAAGGCCTTGTAATCCTTCAAATTCTTCATCAGTGCGCATGTCAAGAATATACGTATCTAATTGATCATCAAGTTTCGAGATATTCGTTGTGTCAAAATCTGCTGGATAATACTCACATAGTCGAATCAATTTGTTCTTGTCAGAAGCAGTAAATGAGTTATTTGGACACAAACACACAATACAAAGGAGTAAGTCAGTATTCACCTCAGAAAAACGATCATTCAATTCTTAAAGTTGTATGTCAATGATGGTATAAAACATTTCCACACCAAAGTGATGCAAATTTGTCATTCTAGCACATCGTGAACAACCTAGAGTTATGAACATATCATCCATATTTGGAATATCGATCTCATGAGCTTCATAGAATGAACAAACCATTCCAAAAAAAGAATCTCATCCATCATACCTCATGGTTTGAATCTGTACTTTACATAATTTCACCAATTTCATGGCATTGACAATATCTTGATCTTTCCGTTGTAATGTTTTTGATAATTCATTTGAAATTCCCAAGATCTTTCTCATGAGATGTAGATTAAATACAAATTCAAATTTTAAGATTGTCTCCAATAAAATATTTGCATCACCTCTTGCTCCAGAACTTGTAGTATCAGTAGCAATCATCTCAATAACATCAACGGTGGCTGAAAACATGAGAATTAAGTTAATCAAACTGTAATAAGAGCCCCAACGAGTATCACCAGAACGCTTAAAAGTAGATTCTTGGTTAAGACCCCGTCCGTTTGATATTTCACCAATACTAAGTGCTTTAAGAATTTTGAGCCTTTGTTTCTCTTGAATAAGATCACTCCGCTTAGCCGATCCTCCAATAGTATTCACCAATATGTGTCTGAAGTGAAGAAAGCTTCAATTTTCAGATTTTTTGTGCAACGGCTACAAGTGCTAGTTGAAGTTGATGAGCAAAGCAATGAATGTAGTAAATAGTTGGGTTTTCTTTCAAAATAAGTTATTTGAGACCATTATAATCACCTCGCATATTACTCGTTCCATCATATCCTTGACCTCTCAAATTAGATATACTTAAGCTATGCGTGGAGAATAATTGATCAATTGCAGTCTTAAGTGCAATAGCTGTGGTACTCGAAACATCCATAACACCAATAAAATGTTCCAAAAAATGCCCATTCTTCACATAACGAATGACAATTGACACTTGCTCTTTCACTGAAATGTCTCGAGATTCATCAACTATAATGGAGAACAAGCTATCTACCATATCTTTCATAATCATGTTTAGAGTTGCAGAAGCGATAGCACTTACAATATTGTTTTGAACTCGTGGTGATGTCAATTTGTGATTTTCAGGTGCATTCTTCAAAGCAACAACCTTAATCTCAGCATTATGATCACACAACCAATGTAATAGTTTGATAAAGCCCCCTCAATTGTTGGAATCTGCAGATTCATAATGTCCACGAAAGGCCAACCCTTGCCGTAGAAGAAATCTGATACAATCAATTGATGTATTCAAATGAATTCGGTAATCTGTTCGAGCTTGATATGATTGCTTAAAGAGACACAATTGAATGTTTTGTTCTTGATTTTTTAATGATTCATACTGGACCCAAGCCTGATTGTGTGCACTACTTGGTGCCCAACGTGTTTTCTAGTAATTTCCTTTCTTTTCCAATTTGAGAACCCACCATTAACAAATGAACCACCACTCGTGCTAAAAAGATAGCAGTATAAGCAAAATAAAGCATCTTTTGTTATACTGTATTCCATCCAACTAGGATGCTCGTTATACCATGAAAAACAAAATCGCATATCTTTATTAGCCATTCTTGTGGGTGAAAATTCATAATTACGAGGTTGGCATAGACCCCTTTGCACATATGCTCTTTGAATTACATCTCGAACATTAGCATCATAATTTTGTATTGGAACCCTCAATCTAGGATCAAAAGGAAGCTGTGCAACATCAAATTCTAGTCTTTCATCCCCAACATCCCTGACATTTGTTTCAATTAGGACATCTCCAAGATTAGTTTCATCAATTTCATTCATTTCATCACCAAATTCGTCATCCTTTTTTTTTTTTTATCTCCAACATCATTTTCATCCCTTTTATCTCGAACATTTCTTTCTTTAACATTTTGCTCATTGCAAGGAAACACAGATTTAGGTTTAAAATATTTTTCCACAGCTGATACAAACATACAACGAAACGAATCAATTCAAGTGAAAAAAATAATCATTCTATCGATAATCATAAAATAAATCCCAAAATTGCCTAAGGGTTCAAGTTGCTGAGTATAATGATTCACAAGTCATATTCTCCTAATAATGGTACATCCATTTTCAATTTTTGATGAAGTCCCCAACTAAATCTCACAAATCACGAATCACATTTTACAAACACAATTCCCAAATCAATTATCCATCACAAAATTTACAATTTACAAATCACATATTCAAAAATCACAAATTGACAAAAATTGGAAATTCATATATTAAAGATATCACAAAGATATAAATGGCTGCCAAATTGGAACATTAAGCATACTAACCTTATCACCCTAACACTCTGAAAATGCCAAATAGGATAGGAATATGATAACCTTGATTTGTAATTTTGTATGTTGTTCACCTGGACGCAAACAAATAACTATGTATATTTTTTTATTTAATTACAAAACAGAATAAAGAAGTGCTTAGAAACTAAATTCCACTTCAAAAACCTCAAATTCTACTACTATTACTACAAAAACAGGTTCACTGTCCACCAAGAAATCCTCATATTAAAAAACCTGCCAAGAACAAAACAATAAATGGTCCATTACTAATATACTAATTGTAAGTGTTATGTCCTAGGCCCAATCAACTTTGGGCATAAGTACTTTTGATATATGTTTAATACATTTATTTTGGCAATATCTATTATGATATTAAATAATAAAGTCCGTAGATTCAAGTCTCGATAATTTGTTAATCACAAGGAGTTGTAATTGTGAGATACAAATTACATATGATTGAATTTTAAATCACCATGGTCATAAGTAATAACGAGATAGGATATCGTTATTACGGATAGACCAGCACGTGTCATTTTTTACTTGTGAAGTAAGTAGCTGATCTCACAAGTTAAAGTGTGGTGACACTTAAATGAACACGTGAATATTTTGTTATATAACAAAACATTAGAGACCCGCTGGGAGATTCCCCATGGATAACTATCTGAGTGTCAGTGGTTAATCTCTAACGTTCGGTAGTGGAATTGGTCCTTCGACTTTAGGTCGTCATAATACCTTATGTGGAGACAGTCATACATTGGTGATACTAGAAGTTGCTCTGTCAAGTAGCCGCTAATACGACATCGTTTGGGTATGTCAAGAATCATATAAAGGTTGTGAATGATCAATAGAGGATTCATCACTCTTAGATAGTAAAAGTTTATGATCTGCATTTCATCCAATTAAGTTGATAATGAAATATTTGGCCAAAGTGTACACATAAGTCGAAAAGGAGTTTTCGACTTACATTGACTTAATAGTGGAATTAAAAATATGATCGACAATTGAGATTGACACTTGTCCATATCGCGTGATTGATCAGATCATACTGACGAAGGGATTATAGATTCACGATAAACGAACGAGTTTGATTTTGTCATACCATGTGACATTTCTCGTCACATGTATTGCCCTGACACATTGCTAGATGTCCATCTGGGATGATGGATGTGAATTAGTGATAAATCAAAAGTGTTTTGTTTTATCGATTTTGATTAGATCAAAATAATAATTTACGTCATTAGGTATCGTGATTGGGAACCTAATGGGTCACACACAAAAGGAGAATTAAAATAATGAGATTTACTAATTAATTAATTGACAAACGTTGGATAATTAATTAATTGGGTTGCTTATTGATAGGCCTGAATTAATTAAATGGAATTAATTAATTGGATTAATTAAATATTGGATTGGATTAAGTTGTAAGACAGGCCGAGCCCATTTTGGCTTATATAAATAAGCTGCTAGGGTTTTAAAGCTATGATGGGTTTTCATTATTCTTGCTAGCACAAGAAAAGTAAACCCAAGTTTTCTCTCAATCTTGATCCCTGTGTGGATTTCATTGAAATCTGGACAATTGGACAGCTGTGGAAGGCAGATCAGGATTGCTGAAATTACAGAAATAGCAAAGGAGTTTGCGAATTTAAAGAAATTTACAGTTTCTATCTAAACACAAAGCAGATCCTTGATTGGGAATAAAATTTATGTTATTTTCTGCTGTACATGTTAAGTAAATTCTCAATAGTGGTATCAGAGCCTACTTTGTGTTTGTTAGAAATTGTTTTACATGTTGATGTAGAAAAAAAATTGTATATTCATCTTGTTTCTTGAATATGACAATTTAGAAAATTATTTTTTATTTTTAGAATTTGATTTTGAAAAGAAAATAATTTTTCGATAACAAAAAAAGGGGAAAAGGGGAAATTGGATTAAAAAGTTGAAGCAGGCGACAGTGGGGGAAAAACGGCCATGCACTACTAGGACACAAGGCAGCGCACAACAACACCAAGCAACGACGTCAATCGTCACTACGATTTGCAGCAGTGATTGTCACCGCTATAGTTCGAAGAAAAATTGCAGCGTTCGCGCTGCAGTCACGCAGAAGCGCGAATGCTGCTGTAGCGACGGCCGCCATTGTCATGGGGCGACAGCAGTCCACTGCCAGTTGGCAAAGACGGCGCTACGCCGTCCTTTCCATTTTCTTAGGGTTTCATTAGAGCTGGGTGAAATGATTTGGGGACGAGGGCTTCTGTGCAATTTTTGAAGTTACAAGTCCTCTGCCTGCAATTATGAGAAAATGGTCAATTTGTAATTGTTTTAAACTAAGGACCAATTCTACAATTTGATTAAATGGAGGGTTTGTGTTCAATTTTGAACTTAGGTCAATTTTGCAATTTCAAAAGAATGTTTGAATTTGAATTTTAAAATGCTTTTAAATTTGTTTACAAATAGGTTAAACCTATATTTTAATTTTGACCCGAGATTAAAATTTTATTTAAAATTGACGACTTTTATAATTTCGTTAAAATTAGATTTTAACTTAAATATTAAACTTTGACCCTAAATTGAATTTTATTTTATTTAGGAGTTTTATCCTAAATTAAAATGTTCATTCAATTTGTATTAGAGTTTGACTTTAATTAAATATTTAATTAAAATTTGATTTTAATTAAATAATTCACCCTAATATGTTCTTCTAATTAGATTTGGACTTTAATTTGATATTTAATTAAAATTTGATCTTAATTAAATATGTTCGTCCTAAATCATGGAATTAGAGTTAGACTCTAATTTTGCTGTTTAATTAAAATTTGATTTTAATTAAATATTGCCGCCCTATGATTTTGAAATTAGAGTTCGACTCTATTTCGGTATTTAATCAAAATTTGATTTTAATTAAATTAATTGATTAATGTGATTAATTAATTATTTAATTATTTTGATCCATTTATCTAAATAATTTAGATGACCTTAATTGCTAGATTCTTGAAATATGTTTGCATATAATATTAGTTATTATATAAGAAACATTTATATGTGAATGTTTAATAGTGGATGATTATGGACTCGACCATGTGGATGTGTTGAATGAATGATTTAATTCCTATTGTTTTATTGGTCTGCGGGCTCTTAATTGTTTTGAGTCTACGAACCCGTTATTATTTTTATTATTATTATGGGCCTGCAAGTCCAATTTCATTTAGGCCTGCGTGCCAACTAGTATAGGATACATATTGTAGCTGGAGTAATTGAAGACACAAGAAGATGAGGAAACCATGGAGATGGCGCATTGATACTGATTCAATGCAATACCCCCTAGGAATTGACCAACTTATCTTCATTTTGGCTTAGGAAGATTAGATAGAATTAGTCCATAATCATCCATACTAGTATATATATATGTTTATTTGCATAGTTGATGCATGATTTAAATATATATATACATATATGTACATTGATGAGACCTATGCACGGTAAACCCCTCACTAAAATATTAAGTCGGTTTTATTATTCGCCTTACATCATTATAGTGAAAAATGAGAGTCCTAAATTGTCTCAACTTATTGAGTACACTCAAGGCTGGTCTATTAGGGATATGTTTGACACTATGAAATATTCGATAATTCTGAATGATGGGTTTGACTTAACTAAAATTTATCTTTTGTTGAGTACACTCAAGGAGTTAAGTTAACACATAAGATGTGTGAAGACAAGGAGTTGTCAGTTTAATGATCTAGGAGTTGTATGGAGATACAATTGATAACAGTCTACCCAAATATTTTATTAAGGTTTGTTGAGTACACTCAAGGTCTTAATATAACAAATGAGATCCTAGCCTACTGAGAGTTAAGTATAGATTTCATAAGTTTATGCGAGAGGGTCATAAATTTGAGTTAAACAGTGGTAGTTCAATTAATTTGATAAAAGACCATATTAAATTAATTGGTGCATTTTATATATTATTCTTTTACTTTTCATCGTTCATATTTATTGAATCATGAGTAACCATATATGGCATATTAGATGTCAAAAACCAAATCAAGTTTTCTTGATTGACACTGCAATCTAAGAATTGTTCTCAGACATGAGAAAATTGATTTTGTCCTTAAGTAACCCTTTCCAGAGACACCTTTTGATGACTCAACCAAGGAAGATGTGTCTACTATAATAAACATGAAGATGACGATATTACTGCAACATGTGTGATGCTTGTAACTATGTCACTGTGTTTCAAAAGCAACATCAGAGTATAGATGCTAACATATGACTTTTCATTTCAAAGAGTTGTATGATAATAATCATGTGTGGAAGGATGTGAGACTTTCAAGCAAATATACCAATGCAAAATGATAGAGTAATCTTTAGTCAGTGCTCATGTACTGAATATGATTAACATTGAGAAGTTGTCTCAATTAAGTTCAATGGTGAAACTTGAACTAAGTATTGACTTAGTTCTATAATCTCTGTCAAAGATTCGTTCATAGTTAATTATAAATTTTGATATGAATAAATTCAAGTGCACTATCATTGAGTTGTTGAATATGCTTAAGACTGTTAAGCCCAATATCAAAGTTAGTAGTGGGCAAGCCATTGATTCCTCTAAAGATATTAAGAGGAAGTCTAAAGGGGCTTTGTGAAAGCATCTAAGATGACTAAGACTGTCAAAGTAAACAAGAACATTGTCAAATCTACTTGGGTAAGGCTCATATCTACTTCACTAGTTTCTTGGATATTAGATACCAGATATGGATCTTATATTTGTATAAATATTGGGTATTAGATACCAGATATGGATCTTATATTTGTATAAATATGCAGAGACTAAATGGAAGTAGACCACTGCAAATGGAAGAAGTTGACCTACACGTCGAAAATGAACAAATGTTGCTGCATTGTCTATATGAGCATACTTCTTGCCGTTGCCTTCAAACTTAGTATTGGAATTAGAGAAATGTTAGTTTGAACCCACCAATACCAGAACATTATTTAAATTTCATGTTTGGACATGAATTATATTAATGTTAAGGACAATTGTTGTTCCCTTTTATCTTAATGGTTATGGTGAATTACAAAGTGATATTTATATTTTAAATATTGAGTATTCTATAATAAGTATAGAAATTTAGAGGTATAAAAGTGATTATCTGAATAACACCTAAATCTAGGTCCCATTTTACCCACATTCTCATTTTCATTCTCATTTTTCTACTCATTTTCAACCACACATTTTTCAATAAAATAATATTTTCCATCACATCAATAACTTTTCCTTCTTTTTCAACCACACATTTCCCATCATATCACTATTTCAAAATTCATTCTTCCCCAATAATTTCTATCAAACACACTCCTAGTATCATAGACTTGATCAAATAAATGAAAATACAATTCCAAAATTACATAGAGATATATATTTGGGGTCAATTGATTTTGAAATATTTGAAAAATGCGAACGTGCCTGTTAGGCACAATGACCAAATCTCCTTTTACTTTAAAGGTAAAAAGTCTGCATAATTACTGAATCTAATACATAGTGATGTATGTGGATCCATGTCGATTAATGCTAGATAAGTTTCTCTTATTTCATCACATTTACTAATAACTATTTCAGAAATGGTCATGCATATTTGATGAAACTCAAGCATGAAACTCTTGAAAGATTCAAGGGATTCAAGTTAGAAGTAGAGAAACAATTAAGTAAAGAAATTCTTACACTAAAATTCGATCGAGGTGGAGATATCTTAAAGATAAAGTTTTAGATTATCTAAAAGAGAATGAGATTCTCTTGCAGTGTACTCCTCACATACACCGCAACATAGTGTTGTATCTGAAAGGAAGAATAGTAAACTATTAGATATAGAGCGATTAATTAGAAGCCATACAAACCTCCCAAAAACGTTTTGAGGTCATGCATTGATTGTTATGTTCTACACACTAAGTAGTGTCTTATTTATGTCGATCGACGAAACTCCTTACGAGTTATGGAAAGGCAAAAAGCCCAACTTTTCACATATTAAAGTTTACGACTGCGTCGCTTATATGAAGCGCATTGAATCGGATAAGCTTGAGGCTAAATTCGATAAATATATATTTGTGGGATATCCAAAATAGGTAATTGGATATCAATTCTATAATCCTATTGAGAAGAATGTGTTCATCTCAAAACATGTCAAATTCCTAGAAAAAAGAGTTTATTCTAGATGAGGACGGTGGGAGTAGAATGGATCTTGAAGGAGTTCAAGGATCTACAGATATAGTTGACCAAGTAGATAAATCTGAGTCTGATCTCACACCTGCTGAGAGACATACTCTTGATGAGGAAGTAGAGACTTCTGAGGACACATCAACTCTATGTAAATCTAGTAGGATCATTTAACCTCCTAGAAGGTATAAATCCATGATTACTAATCAAGCATTATTAATCAAGGATGATGAACCTATTAGTTACACATAAATAAAGTCAAGTGTTGACTAAAAAGATGGCAAAAGGCCATGGAATCCGAAATGAAATTTATGTATGTAAGCAAGGTTTAGACCTTGATCGATCAGCCTAATGGGATAGAACCCATAGATTGTAATTGGGTTTACACAAAAGGTCGACGTGGATGGAAGCATCCATACATACAAAGTGAGGGTAATAGCAAAAGGTTATGACAATGAGTCTAGTTTGATGAAGCCTTCTAGTCTATGGCCATACTAAAGTCCATTCGGATTTTGCTTGCAATAGTTACATACCATGACTATGAGTCATAGCAAAAGGATGTCAAAATTATATTCCCTAATAGGAACCTGCAAGAGAAAGTGTATATGACATGACTCGAAAGTTTTAAATCCAAATATGCTTACAAGGTATGTTAGTTTGATCAATTCTTGTATGGGTTGAAGCAAGCCTCTGGGAGTTGAAATCTTCCATTTGATAGAAAAAACAAAATATTTGATTTTATCAAAAGTGAAGACAAATTATGTGTTTATAAGAAAATAGTGGAAGGGTTGTCGCATTCCTAATATTATATGTATACAACATATTATTAATAGGAAACGACATATCTACGTTTCAATTGTTGAAATTGTGGTTCTTAAAAATTTCTTCATAAAGATATATGAGAAGCAACTTAATCTATAGAGATAGATCTAGAAGATTGTTTAATTCATCGCAATCTACAGAAATAAAATTTTGAGAAGATTTTATATGGAGAAAATGAACTGTGAGTTCATGGATACACTAATTCTAACTTCTAGTTAGACTAGAATGATAGCAAATCTCAATCAGGATATTGATTTACTGTTAAATAGTGTGTTGGAAAGGTTCCAAACAGGTAACCACCGTTGATTCAATAAAGAGAAAGCCTTATACACTATTGTTTTAGAATCAACAAAGGTTGTAGTATGGGGCAATAAGTTCATTAATGAACTTGGAGTCGTTTCCAACATTGTTGATCACATACATTTGTATTATGATAACAATGGAGCCATCGTGCGAGTGAAAGAACTAATGTCTCATCGATGATCCAAACATGTATTAGGGCAGTACCATCTCATTAGAGAGAGAATACAAAGAAATGACGTAAAGAAAGAACGAATTCTCACAATTAATAATATTGCAGATCCACTGACAAAGAGTTGTCACTGTATAAACATGATCATCATGTGAACTCTTATGATATTAGATACATAAGCAATTAGATCTAGTGCAAGTGGGAGTTTGTAAGTATTATGCCTTAAGTCCAATCAACTTTGGGTATAAGTACTTTTGATATATGTTTAATGCATTTATTTTGGCAAGATCTATTATGATATTAAATAATAGAGTGCATAGATTCAAGTCTCGATAATTTGTTAATAACAAGGATGATATGAGCCAGGATAGGCCCCAGGCGATCAAAAGTGCAATATTCATTGAGAGGAAGTTGAAGGCTCGTTCGAAGGTGTTTAGGGCTGATAACGTGGTTAATGACGTCGCACAAAGTCATACAAAGGCATGCTCGGGAAAGGGGACACATGGGGTTGAAGACAACATGTCAATGAACAAATTTCATGTTGGGGTCGAGGCCGAAAATCCATTGGATCAACACGATACAAGCAGTCGAAGAAACAAGTTGGCCGGAACTCTAAGCGACCGCTTAGAGTAAATGGCAAGCGGTCGCCCAGTAAATACCGAAGCTACATGGAGGCGAGAAACTTCTTCTAAGTGACCGCTTCAGATATACCCAAGCGACTGCTTGGTTATCAGTTTGCTCCGATTTTTCCTATTTTTGGCAAGATGTTTAGTTTGACTATAATTCTTATTTTTGGTAATTTCTATATTTTAGAACTCTAGAATTTCGTATTTTTCAGATTTCCTAGGATTTATTTCTTTAGTATAAATAGGAATTTTATTCTCATTTGTATTAACAACTTTGATATTGAATTAAATTGAAAAGCTTTTGCTTTCTACTTTGTTCTTTCATGAACAATTTTATCGAACTCATCAAAGATGAATAATCTTTGTGGCGTTCAAATATCTATAGCGACCGAGAATTTTAATCTATGTTTCTTGAAAAACGTGTCGCTAACTCTTAAACCCGCGTTTTAAAAATAAAAACGCGTTCGTCTAGCCGTTATCAAATTAATTTAAATCGATTCCAATTTCGAGTATTTTAAATTCCTTATCGTTTTAAATCCGAATTTAATACGATAGATTATTATTATTTCGGGTCCAATAATTCATTAGTCAAAATAGGATTTTTAGCCCAAATTCTCTAAGTCCAATTAGAAAATTCTTCCGGCCCAGTTTCTGGTCCGTTTACTACCCTAGGGATTCGTGTCCTAGAATACTCCTACTGTATATATACCCCATCTCTCCCCCCCCCTCAACCTCATGCAACCACAACAGTAGCAGCCTAGGTAAGAAATTCAATTCCTCTCCTCCATGCAGTCAATACCTAGCCTATTCACGTGTGATGCTAGAAAATTGATTTCTAGCATCAACACCACCACCTCCAACCTACAGACCGTGCACACGGCCACTGTCCATCCCAGAACCACCACCACCCACACCGACTGCAAACCCACGAGCTGCAGCCACCACCTCCAACGCCACTGCAGCCACCCACACGAGTCACCACACCAACATCTAAGTCGTAACCATCACCCCACAATGACCACCCCCTGCAGCCACCACCCATCGACAGCCACCTCCCAGACAACCCAAAATTGAACCCCAAATCAAAACCCAAAACCAAGAAAATAAGAAGACCACAACTTACCTCATTCTCGACCCACGTTCTAGCCGGTTCGCCGCCGAAAAATCCAAGAAACTGCACCGCCAAGCCTCGTTTTCTCCCCAACCCGAACGCCAAAAATCATCCCCAGTCACCCCCACGCCACCGGCGTCCCCACGCGACGCCGGCGCTGGCGTCGCCGGCCGAAAGCGACGGCAAGGGCGAAGCCCGTCGCCTCTCCTCCGCCTGCCTCAGTTAGCGAGAGAGAGAGAGAGAGTTGAGAGAGTTTTATTAAAAATTGATTTTTGAAAAATTTCGATTTAAGCCCCTAGTTTAGAAGTTAGTCTATTTTGGTCCCCAAGTTCTAAAATATTTTATTTCAGTCCCAAAGTTTGGTTTTTAAAGAAGGACAGCCCCAAAACTTATGTTTTAAATCAAATCAGTCCACAGATTTTGAAAAAGTCCATTTCAGTCCCTGAATTTTCATTTTCAGTTTTAACAAATTTTCAATTTAGTCCCTATTTTCGAAAAGTTCAATTCTAGCCCTCAAACTTTTATTTTCAATTTTAATAAATTCCAATTAAGTTCCTAAACCTTATTTTTATCGTTTTTAATCGTTAAAAATTTCAAAACACTAATTCAAGGTTTATTTTCTATTTTTGGCTAGACGAAACGTGCGAACGATTGAGGAACTGAGATTTTCTTCCCGCTCCAATTTTTACGACTCGAGATAGATTGAGGTAGACTCGCCCCCATTAATTAGTTTAAATTATAATTGCATGTATTATGTGATTTTATGTGATTTATATGCTTGATTGCATAAGATGAGAATCTCTTATGAGATAGATTATGTTGTTATGCTTGTCGTAACTTATATGCTTAATTGCATGAGAAGAAAGAGGATCTCTTATGAGATAAGATGATGTTATGCATAACTTACTTGCTTAAATGCATGAGACAGACTACCCACACCCTATGATTTTAAAAAGCCTATGATTTTTCCAAAGAAAATAAGCCCATGAGAATATCACTGTATAAGTTGCATAATTATGTGTTCAATTATTCTGTAAATTAATTACTGGCGATGAGTCTACTGAGTATTTCTTCGAAATGCTCATGCTACTATTTTAACAATATTTGCAGATTTTGGAGACGGCCGAGTTTGATGGGCAGTGGTGGCATGAACGAATAATAGTAGTTAATTGTTTTTAATTTACTTTTAAATTTCACTCATTTGAACGTTATGAACTTACCTTGTCGTTTCCGCTATTTTAAACTTGAGTTTTAGAGTTTAATAAATTTTCTTTAAATTAATTCTAATGAGATTTATTGCCGTTAATGTTCACAAATCTTAAATGTGATGCTTTTAAAAATTAGTTATTCCGTCAAACTTTTCAGTTAAATTAGGGCAAAGAGAAGATGACGTAACGTTCCGGGTCCGCGGAACTCGGGGCGTTACAATATCGGTACGAGAGTTCTTCAATTATGTAATCAAGGGGTTCAGCGCATCATCGTTATCGTTGGGTTTTTTGGTTCACTTTGTTGGGTTTAAGTCTAACCCGGGTTTTATTGGCATTCTTGGGTTCCGCATCAATCTAATTGTGGGTTTCGTAGTCATCGTTGTTACGGGGTTCGCATCAAAGGACTTGTGATTGTGAGATACATATTACATATTATTGAATCTTAAATCATCCATGGTCATAAGTAATAACGAGATACGAATATCGTTATTACGAATAGACCATCACGTGTGTCATTCCTTACTCGTGAAGTAAGTAGCTGATCTCACAAGCAAAAGTGTGGTGACACTTAAATGAACACGTGAATGTTTTGTTATAGAACAAAATATTGGAGACCCGCTGGGAGATTCCACATGGATAACTATCTGAGTGTCAGTGGTTAATCTCTAACGTTCGGTAGTGGAATTGGTCCTTCGACTTAAGGTCATCATAATACCTTATGTGGGGACAGTCATACATTAGTGATGCTGAAAGTTGCTCTGTCAATGGCCGCTAATACTGCATCATTCGGTATGTCAAGAATCATATGAAAGTTGTGAATGATCAATAGAGGATTCGTCACTCTTAGATAGTAAGAGTTTATGATCTGCATTTCATCCAGTTAAGTTGATAATGAAATCCTTGGCCAAGGTGTTTTCGACTTACATTGACTTAATAGTGGAATTAAAGATATGATCGATAATTGATATTGACATTTATCCATATCTCGTGATTGATCGGATCATACTGACGAAGAGATTATAGTTTCACGATAAACGAACGAGTTTGATTTTGTCATACCACGTGATATTTTCCGTCACATGTATTGCCTTGACACATGGCTAGATATCAATCTGGGATGATGGATGTGAATTAGTGATAAATCAAAAGAGTGTTTTGTTTTATCAATTTTGATTAGATCAAAATAATAATTCACGTCGTTAGACATCGTGATTGAAAACCTAATAAGTCACACACAAAAAGAGAACTAGAAGAATGAGATTTACCAAATAATTAATTAACAAACATTGGATAATTAATTAATTGAGTTGTTTATTAATATGCCCGAATTAATTAATTAGATTAATTAATTCATGGATCATATTTAATTAATTGAATTAATTAAATATTGGATCGGGTTAAGTTGTAAAACGGCCCGAGCCCATTTGGGCTTATATAAATAAGTTGCTAGAGTTTTAAAGCTATGATAAATTTTCATTATTCTTGTTAGCACAAGAAAAGTAAACCTTAGTTTTCTCTCAATCTTGTTCCCTATGTAGATTCTATTGGATGATGGACAATTGGACAACTATGGGAGGCAGATCAGGATTGCTGGAACTACATGAATAGAAAAGGAGTTTGCAAATCTAAAGAAATGTACAGTTTCTATCACAATTTCTATCTAAACACAAAGCAGATTTTTGGTGGGAATTGAAATTTATGTTATTTTCCGTTGTGCATGTTAAGTAAATTCTCAACACAAATTACTAGTAAGAAACCAAAACCAAATCCCAATTGAAAAATAGCCTCAATCAATCCAAAACCCAGAAAAAATCACAAAAACTTCCGGTAAAACTTGTACCGTGGACAAACATATGAGCCTTTCTTTAAAACTGAAAATCTTCTTCCAATCTTCCTTCATTAGCAAATAGCAATATTTTTAACCATTGGCAACCTATTAATTAATTAATTTTAACCACACACTTTATGGTACCTACAACTTTTTAATCACACATTTCATGAACTTTTATCAAATTTTACTAAAATATTTGATTTTAATCCTTGTCAAACATGTGCTATAGATCCGAGCCAAAATTTCTTTCATTCAATTGAATATGTAATTTAATGTCAGTAGTACAGTTACCTAAGTTGATATCAAACACTGGTGATGATAAATAACCTTAGTCTTTCCTTAATTCGTTGCTGCATTTAAATGCTGAAACGTTATTTGCCTTTAACTAATGTGACTTTTTTATGTCAGAAGTTTTTTCACTACAATTAGAAGGATTGTTTAAAAAAAAAAAAGCCAAAGTCGAGTTGAACATGGTCTTCAAATTCAGCTTAATAAATTTCTAGATGAAAATTAAACTTAGGATATGTTTGATAATCCTTTTTTTCCTAGAACTAGGAATTCAAATTTCAAATTCGAACTTTGTGATATTTGATAGTACAAATTTTTCATAGAATTCATTTTCTCACTTTTTCTCACGTGTGCATTTTCTTGATTTTTGATGAAAATATTTTCCCACCACTCTGGTGGGAAAATAAATTTCAATTTTTTTTTTTTTTTTGGCAATAAGAACAAAATCTAGATTCAATGGTAAAAAAATTATCACTTTTATTGACAAATTTCGTGCAAAACAAAGTCAAACAAATGATATTTAGTATGGTAAATTTTTATTTTTTATTTATTTTTTTGACAATTGGAACAAATTCTAAACCCAATGATAAAAAATAAAAAAAAATTATCATTTTTATTGACAATTTTCATGCAAAATAAAGTCAATGGACACCAAACTTTAACATTTTCTAGCTGGAAAATTATACCTATCAAACACAATTAATTACGATTCAATTCACTGTAATTCATTTTCTTTCAATCCAAAATTTCACATTAGCAATCAAACGGATTCTTAGTTCCAACGTCAGAATTCCTCTATGAGCTAATCAAACCTGACTTAATATCCTTTTAACACATTTACGATATTTCTCATACTAATTTCTATGTGCAACTTATATTATATGAATCCAAGTTTGATAAAAGAACACTAAACACGATTGTAGCACTTCATTCACTTTCGTTTAATAGAAGATCTAGTGTAACTTGATAACTACGATTTTAACGTTCAAAACTTATCTGCCATTCATGTGAAAAAATCGTTTTGGATACAGACACGATCTTTACAATTACACAGGCTTGTATAATTCATTTATCGAGGGCAATTTGATGCTTAAATTAATAATTTACAGAAAGCATTCGGGTATATATTTTGTATAATTTGGAACATAATAAAAAAAAACTAGTAAGCAAATAGTAGAAAATTACATTAGAACTCAAAATGTGGCAAGCAAATTGCAAAGCAATCTCACAACAAAGATCAGATTATAGAGAGTAAGAGAAGATCGTCTAGAGAGAGGCTGAAAAAGCTGCATTAGGTTAACCCTAACACATAAGCCCTTCCAGTGGTCCAGAACTGATCTTGAAACATGAAGGGCCATGATTGCATCTTGACCCATCTCACCCTTTTCCTTCTGAGTTTTGATTTTTAAAACATGGAGATCTTTTAAATAGGGTAAAATTGTATCAAAATCTTTCCTGATAATATATAGTTAACTTCAACTATCCTATTGGTTTTGGTCAACTTGTGATGCATCTAGAACTTTTACATCGTATAGAGATGTTAAATGGCTGAGCTAAACCAAGTCGTTTGGGCTCAGTTCAGCCCACAGAGCGAGCTGGCTCGCACTCGCACATGGAGCTGGCTGATTTTCACAAATTTCAGCACAACTCACCCACCAACTCGCTCCGTAGTGAGGTGACGAACGACTCGTTCCATTAACACTCCTAGTTTTATGTTTTCTCATGAAAACCTAGTTCTATCACATTATATATAAAAATGCACTCTCCTTTGAGAGAGAATAATCTATGGCTACTGTGTGGGTCTTTGGTCAATGGCATCCACAAAATTCTTAATATTTTTGGTAAAAAAATCAAGCCTAGAATATTGACGTATTCGTAGTTTGTGATTTAGGTGGAAGCGATAAATATAACTAACAAAAGAACAAACCAAAAAGTACGTTGATTCTTTGCAAGAATACCAAATATTCGATTGGATCAACAAATAATTGATTTGTGCACGAAGATTAATTTGGATTGAAAATTCAACAATTAATATTTTATTTTAATTCAAAAACAACTAGGTGCCATTAAAGCTTACAATCCTTATTTATAACAATGATTAAAATCTAGATAGTGACTAAAATTTCAAGACAATGACGAAAATTAAAAATCCTAATACATGTTTAAAGACTTAATGCCTCCAAATGACTTTATAATTAAAAGATAACAAGGTCGACACCTGTATTTTAATTGTAGGGTCGAACTCCATCAGTTTGTCTATGGTATCAAAAACTCTATTTGTTTGTTTTAAGATTTCATAGAAAAAAAAATTGTATGGAGCTCTCTTTTTAGTCTAATTGTACAACACTTTGCAGCTAAATATTCTCGTCAAGAGTTAAGCACCTTGTACAGAGGAGATTGCCAGGGAAAATGTTAGGGCGATGTCATGACATCTATACATTGTCTGGGATAAAAATGTTTTTTTATTTAAGGTCCAATGAATGCTCACCACTTGTCCCTGACAATTCTCCTTGTACATATAGCAGGGTTGTCTCTTCGAACACGAATTGTTATACCTTCACAATCTAAAGCATCCACTGATTTCGAAAATATAGGCTAACACATTTATCATCATTATTGCATCAATATTAGGCAGCAAATAAACAGTCATCTGTTTAATGTCACATCATCAAGACAATAACTGAATAATTCTTCTGTAATGTTCAAAGATTATCGCAAGGAATTTAAAAAAAAAAAAAAAAAAAAATCACTTTTACCCCATTGTGGATTTGAAAAGATTTCACTTCTGTAAATAGGAATGAGCTGTTTGAATAGTTTCCAGTATGGCTGGATTGTTTTTTTTTTTTTTTTGGTCCAACACCCAATGAAAAATTGCCATATGGATCCCTGAAATGTAATATGAACAAATCCCTTGTACACATAGCACTTCTCCTGTTATTATTCTTCTAAATATAAGTTGTTCAAGAGACGCGCAAGCAAAAGAGCACCTTTAAATTCAATACATGTTAGCTAGTTCAGTAAATGAGACAAAAAGAAACGACGTCCAGCTCTTGCAGTAAGACAGTACAAGCTAAAATGAAAGAGTCATCTTTGGGGAAAATTTCTTTCAGGACTGATAAGCACATCTCTTATGAGTACACAATTATATAAACCTCAAAAAATCATATTGGAAAGGCAAGTTTCCTATGCAGCTCTACATGTAAGGAAATAATGTTCTTTACATACCTTTCAATGTTTGAGACCCCATCCTATGAGCTTCCATGGAATCTAGATTGGTACAAGTGTGTATAAGCGTCCCAGTTGCATGTTTACAAGTATAATGCAGAAACTCTAACAAATTTGTTCCCAACAAATTTGAGTTGGCTAAATGAATCCTTTTTCTGCTATTATTATAGTAATCATCATAACAATGCAAATATTTCATTTTATTTCTTATCCTGACATTGGGTCGACATACACTAAACTTCTTTACAGACTGGTGCGTGCATCAAAGAGCACTTTCCTACCAAGTAAAATGTACATTGAAGACAAAAGTACAGATAAATCAAGACATGATAACTTTAATATGCACAAGAATCAATCATTCAAGCCACAGGTCTCATGCCCCATATGAAGTTCATATAATGCTGATACAGCTTCTACTTCAATCTACCATTTGTGGTTCACAAACTTTCTCTGTAAAAATACATAGGTACTAAATACATATTTGCAATAACTAGAGGTTTAATAAACATTCTCCTGCTTAACCTCAGAACTTCCTGAAGTTGCCTTTTGTGCACTTCTCTTGCATTGAATTTGGTGGACAAATTCTGCAACTACTACCTGGAACTTGGGAGCAAGCTTACTTGTCGAAGAGACATTAAGACCTGCCTTCTTCAAAGCACGTGCCACGTGCTTTTCAGCCTTTTGAAAGTGAAGAAGGCAATAAGAAGGAACCGTTGATCTTAGTATTGGTTTCCCGCAAAGTATAGGTCCTGTAGGCGAACTGCCACATGACAATTACAAAAGAATATTAAATAATTATTCTCAGTAAAGGTAAGATTAAAAGATAGAGAAAAAAAATTAATACCCTGAAAATTCTTATGTTGATTTGATCTTGTAGCGTGTATTGTTATGTTAAAAGAATATTAATTGTGAGAAGTATTTTCTCCATAATCAAAAAGGAAGGAATACAGAATATACAGTTTTGTCAAAAAAAGATATCACTACCTATACTATCCAACATAAATGGAAGAATATTAACCATCCTTCACAACGAGTATATGTACTTCAGACCGAGATTCTAAACATATTCATGATTAATGAGATAGTCAATTGCAACTGATTGTATAAGTAACAATGACACCAATCAACTATGAAAAGTATCATCAATTTAAAACCTATACTCCAGTGTTATATCTCAAAATTTCATCTGATGCATGCAGAAAAATCAGATTTATTGTAATGATCATTTGCGATTCAGATCTCCATAATTATCTCATCGTTCATGACAACTTGGGCCGGAGAGAAACAAGGTCACAACAAAATAAAAAATAAAATAAAAAAAAAAATTACATTGTTCTTTTCTACATAAAACATCAAAACTGAAAATTACAATGTAAAAGAAACCAGCAAGCATTTGAAGCACGAAACCTTATCAAATTAAGCAGAAAAAGAAGATGAATATTTTCGATAGGATTCTCATTGTAGACTGCATACCAATATCAAAGTGCAATATTCGCAAATTAGTGGTTGGTGGGAATGGCCAAGCCAGAACCCTATGAACCTAACAATCATGTTTGTTCATGCAATATGAAGCAAGGAAAGGAAGGCGATAGACTTAGTTCTTTCATCTTGGTATTCTCCTCATGATAGGCAACATTATATGGATTCTCTTTCTTCTACTTCAGAATTTTTTCAGTAGAGATGTAGATGAGTTGTATATTACTATGATTTCCTGGTAAGAAATTTGACGAGGGAGGGAGATATTTGGTCTCTTCAGTGAAGTATTAAAAACTATAGTAAATAATGCTAAGACTGCCTCTTCAAATATTATAGAAACCACCCCTTAAGGCAAAAACATATATTTTTTAGCTTAAAGAAAGTTAATTTCTTTCTCTCTTTTGCATAAAGTGATAATCTCTCAATAATATTTTCAGCAAAATAAACTGCTTTACATAAATGGACAAAACTCATCCTAATTTTGATTAGAAAAAGAAAGAACAAAAAAATCCAAATTTTGAAACTTATTTAGTGCCAATGTCATATTTGGAAGTGCAATATAAGTTTAGCCCTTGTTTGAGCCCCATTATTTTGAATTAATAGATTTTGGAATAGTAATTTTTTGGAGAATGTGGTTAAAAGGTCAAAAAAAGTTTTTGACTTGAGTGTAAAATTATTTTATTGAGAGAATGCGTGGTTGAAAATGAGGTTTAGAAAAAATGCATTTTGGAAGATGGGGGCTCAAACAAGGGCCTAATATCGTAACTTAACATAGTAAAAAAGTTATGAGTGTTAAACTAAGGTTTATTTTGGCTAGCACAGAGAATATTTTGTTAAACTAAACCTTGGGGAAGTTTTATAAATTTTTGAAAAGAGGAGGTTTCTTTTAATCATTATTTAACACAGAAAGTATTTAAGTAATTTACTCTGAAAACTATTAAATTTAATGTTCAAACATTGACATGAAAGAAATGACATAAATGTGATATTACACTTGAGACACAAATAACGTGTTACAACAATAATGACAAGCTTAGTCTAAATAATTAATGCTAATCAACTTTGGGACAACTAAATAATCCTTTTCCCCACCTCATACTTTCTTGCACTACATCCACTAAAAGGTTCAATGTAATGAATTTCTTTGCAATCACATCACACAATGTTGAAATATATGAACAACGACAGGAAGTTAATTCTCATAAACTTGGATGGACTACACACTTCTTTTATAACCATTCCTTCTGATCCATCACTACATAACGGTCCAGCAAACTTAAATATTTTGCAATCAAATTATGTCGTGTAACTTTGATTTGTATCTCTTTATTTTCTAACTTGTCCCTCACATTAAATAGCTTTGTTAAATAGAAAATTCTTTGTCTACATAGACATAACACAACCATCTAAGTTGTCTATTCTCTTAATTTATCCTAAATTTTAAGTTGTCATCTTACATCCTTATTACTAATTGTAACACATTCATCTTATCGTCTACATATCTCTAAAATTCATCATAGGAACATTTTGTCCTTTAATGATGTAGCAACCCTTACCATATAATGTTAGTTGGTTTAATAAAAATTGTTCACCACGTCATCTAAAAGCTTAAATGGTTAAAAAGAGAACATATTTATTTATTTTTGTTGCCTCCCACGTGCTCCCTATGCAAGCCAAATTCATATATTTATTAAAGGTTTGACATGGCAAAACTTGAACCTAAGTCTAGGTCCTAGTTATGATACTGTGCCAACTTCTTCATCAAAAAGCTACTATTTGAGAAGGGACACATTAATTTATTAAATTTTTGTCTTCAATAACAAATTCCGAAGGACTTAGACGTTTAGGTAACATGTATCTTCAGAAATTCTATATTCCTTCCAACCAACTTTACCCATACATAACATTCTTTCCAAGTTCTCGTGCCTTCTTATTAATTGAATCTACATTCTCAACACAATCAATCTTTGGGAAAACATGATCCCCTATCTTTATTCTTTTTACGAGCAAACACTATATGGATTGTGCCTTAATTCTTTGTATCCCAAGACCTTTAAATTCAAAGAAACGCTTCTTAACTTCTAAATTAGGATCATCAATTAAAACTACATTATTATCAAACAACGTACGCCAAAAGGTCTTGTCAAACATGCTCCTTTACACGAGTATATAGTAATACAATATTCTCTACTACTACCACATCTCCCACGACTTCTCCATCATATACTTCCATAATAATATTGAAATATATAATAAATATGTTTTGCCCCGTTAGTTTCATACATGTTCATCTATCTCCTAAATATATAACTCATACCATAGCAAATCAACCTAACAAAACGGAACTCATACTCTTAACACCTTCAATTTACAATTTTAATATATAGTCAATAATCGTGTCCTGTAATTGTAAAGTATTATTTGTGAGTTTAGACATCTCCATAATTCAATAGGTTTCAAGCTTGGACAAATTTCTTTCTGATCTTGATCGAGCCCCCAAGATCCATACTTCTCTAATATAGTTTAGATTTCTATCTTTACTGTTGCATCATCAATTAAATAATTTATCAAAATAGTTCTTCCATTTTTTACCAATCTCATTGTTATAAACTCTCTACTAATATGGATGTTAATGCAAGTTAATTTATTTTGCAGATTGTTACCCGTAATAATTTCTTTAATTATATCGACATGATGTGTCCACACAGAAAACATTATTTACTCAGCCATAGCGGCTGATACAACACCAGCAAACCATACAATCATACATAAACACAGGCCAACAATCTTTAAATGACGAATATAAATGACAATTCCCGGAGGATTCCATTCGTGTTGTTAATTAAAAGCAAACTTTAAATAACATGCAAGAAACACCAACAAAAATTGATAACCCCAAATAAACCAACCGAAAAAGTAAGGTGACAAAAGGCTACAAGAGCCCGCGTGAAAGCGAGGGGGGGGGGGGGGGGGGGGAGAGAGAGAGAATTATATATATATATATATATATATATATATATATATATATATATATATATAAGAAGAAGTTATAGTGTTGAGAGAGGACGTACAATGCACAAAAGTATATACAATTTAAGGGAAAGATGTCAAAGATAAGATGCAAACCTCTTGATGGAGAAATTGCATGCCTTGTACAATTTCTGCTTCGAGTCAGACAGTATATGCATTTGACAAAACCTCGTCAATGCCATGGCCTTCGCTTTGCAACCATGAACCCCACACCTATCAACAATATTATTCCCATTATTAACCCCTGGGTTTCCATTCTTATTACCACTCCCATTATCATTCTCTTGGATTAATCTTGTTCCATCCCCGCGATTCGAATTGATTTTCTCGTTCTCTCCATCCTCTTGAAAAGGGCTTTTGCCGTACTCCCAGCAGTACTCTCTGTACTTGATTTTGAGCTCCTCCATTAACGCCCAGTAATGGTCCCGGTATATCCGGCTCAGTTGCTTGGCCCGGATGGACCGGCGTTTTAGCACTTCGGGTCGGGTCAGATAATCGGACTTGGATAGGACTAAGTCCTCTTCGGATCCATCGATTCGCATTGGACCAAACGAAGGATCAATCATGTCAGCGGTGAAGGGTTTGGCGTGCACAGACAAGGGTTTTTGGTCGGGTTTGCCAGGGAGGGGAGGAGCAGAAAGGGAATTTCGTTGGTGGTTAACCGTAGGTAGCATGACTTTTCAAAGAAACAAGTCTTGGAAAGATTTTAGAGAGAGAGGAGAGAGAATTGTTCTATTTTTGGCCGTAGCATGACTTTTCAAAGAAACAAGTCTTGAAAGATTTTAGAGAGACAGAGAGAGAATTGTCCTTTTTCTGTGTGGTTTTGTTTCTGTAGTTTATGAATCAAGAGTCCATTTACATTCAAAGGGAAGTACCAATTTGGATGCGTGTTGTACAACAGATTAAGGTGCGTTATCTTCGTATTTCTATTTTGTATTTTAAGTTTTGAAATTCGTTTTGTATTTTGTGTTTTTAGTGTCTGTTTTGAAATTATTGAAAATGCGTTCTCTTTGTCATTTTGAAAAACAGTTTCTCAAAACAGAAAACGCGTTCTCTTTTCACTTTTTTAGAATATTATTTGATAATATTTTATTCAATAAATTTGATTATTCAATTAACTTTAATTGTTTAATATTTATATATTATTAAAAATATTATAAACCTAAAATTTCTTTGAATTTTGAAATATTTTTGAATCATGAAACATTTTTTCATATATTAAAATAACATATAAACTTGTGAAAATTTTTATTAATATTATTTTATTCTAAAAATATGATTATTCAATTAATTTTAATAGGTTAATGTTAATGTAGTATAAAATAACATATAAGTGTGAAATATTTATGCATTTTCAAAAAAAAATTCCACTTTTAATAAAATAACATATATATTTCAATAATAAACACTTGTATTAAATTAAATATATTTTTTGGGATTGCATGAAATCAATAATAAGTTCAATAATCCATACAAAATAAACATAGAACACATTTCAATAAATTAGAAAATTGTTGATTTTCCTTAAACAAACAAGTTTATTCTAAAAATACAAAATAATGGCTCTTGGACTTTCTCATGGCGATTCTTCAAAATTGGAGTCAGCTGAGGAAGCAAATCCTTGATTGGAGGAGTCATTTTGGTCATACCGATAACATTGACTATGGCCTTGAGAGTGCCCAATATTGAGCATAGAGAATTCCATCAATTAATAGCTCTTCCAAATTTTCAAGGAGTGTTCTTAAAGTTCAAATATAGAAACAAATCCAGCAGGCAAAAGCAAAAATAATAATAAATTATTACTAAATACAGTTACTAGTATGGACAAGGGTGGATATTAATTTCATATATAAAGAAAATTTATTCTGTAAACTGACATTTGAAGAGCAGACGCTATATCAAAAACATATCTTGTACATCAAGGAATTAGAAAGTGCTACCTTCTAACCTAATGAAAGGGTTGTCGTGGGAGTTGACTTTTATAAGTAGTCAAAAACTCTCAAAGGTACAGAAGCCATCAATAGTCCTTCGCAATTACAGAACACATTGTTCCTCTAATACTGAATTTAAGGAAAAGCAGTATTTCAAATTGGAAATTAAAAGGCAAATCAGAGCAAACTTAACACCATAACTTAAGCTTCACTGAGCATCATGCATCCCCTCATCTCCAAAATCTACAGAAAATGAGGAAAATTGGTCCCAACTAAAAAAGATCCATTAAATTCGTATACCTGAATTTGTAGTGGAAACCTAGACCCTGAAATTAACATATCTATTCAAATACATGAGAACTTAATATCTCAGTAAATACATTTCGATCTGTCATTTTAATCGGTATACCATTTGGGGGTCCAGTTATGATTTTATCCAATATCGAAGTTTCTTCTAGCCAACACAACCCCATCAATGGATTGATCATTTTCCTCAGTCACACAAAATGAGCCTAATTCATTTAACTGCCAGCCATTAGCACAGTTCAAATCAAAACCGTACCTCTGTACCAGCTGTTTGAAAGGTGAATGGCCCTGTATAACCTGTAACTCAGCAAGCCGGGAGTTGACACCAAAAAGACCATACACTTCAGAATTAGAGGCAAACACAAATAGACACGGATTATACAAAATTGACAAGTTTGAGATAGACAATAACACAAAACATGGAAGTCAAGAGTATTGTGCAGTAAAACCTGCAAGGCTAAAATATTGACATCCAGTAATTTGGTCAACTTGGCTGCTCTTTTAGATTCTGGGACACCGCCACCTATTAGTATGCCAAAAATATGAAGTCTTAGTAGCAGATTAGTATAATGTTTGCATGTACTTATGTAATGCAAGTCCATGGATCAAAGCAGAAGTCATAAAATGAAAATTGCTTGCAATGATTCAATTAAGTTCTTTTGCTGAACGCTTCTTTTTAGGGGCATAGAGATCTGTAGAAATTAACATGACTTTCAAACTTTTCCTCTCGAGTGTCCATAATTTGATGCAGTGCTACAACTATGAAACTACTGCTGGAAAAATGAAACGTGAAATTGACCTTAAAAGACAGAGGCCTTCTACTAAAAACCCCATCATCAGAAAGTGTCCTAAATAAAAAGACCCCACAACAGAAAATTTGCCCTACCAGTGGAAGATAAATTCATATTCAGATTTCAAACAAAATACACAAGAAAATTAGCAGAATTCATTAAACCATCAAACCAAAAATATATACATGATATTATCAATTGAAAACTATTAAGAATCTAGCTTAGCCACAACAAAATTTCCTAAAAACAGCAATGCTCACAATAAAGTATTTGTTTAGGAGGACACAAGTTAAAAAAACACAACCAATCATTCTCAATTCAGAGTCAATAGTGCAAATCCTTTCTGCCCTACCAATTATTTCTCCATAAGAAAATTTTCCCTCTGATCTCTCCACTTTATTATTTTTCTTGATTTCTTTCGGCTCATTCTTCTTTGAAGTTTTCTCAACCTTGGGCACCAACTTGCAACTTCGATCTCCTTTCTCCTTGTTCTTCTTGTTTTCTTTCCTATCAACCACCAACCACTGCAGTAAAAACCCCCAAAATATTGTTCGAAAAGAGACCTTACCCTGAAAATGGGTCGCAACGCAGCGTCGCCTCCCTACGCCGGAGCTTCCCCACGTCGGAGCCTTCGTCGTCGGTTGCATTGTTTGCTCACGCCGGCGTCGAGAAGAGAGGTCCGGCTGTGGAGAAGAGAGGAGGGGAAGACGGGAATGGGTGAGAGAAGGAAGAGAAGTGGACATTTTCTCTCTCCTGTTTCGCGTGTTTTGGCATTTTTTCGTGTTTTCACACAAAACGGCCAAAACGAGTTTTGGCCGTTTTCTGTTTCCTTCAATATTTTTTTTGTGTTTTCGAAAACTCATTTTCGAAAACGGGAAAGAGAACACATTTTCGTCGTTTTGAAAAACAGAAAACAGAAAACGACTCCAAAACGCCAAAGAGAACGCACCCTTAGTTTTTGCTAGATGAGTTTCATATTGGGATAGTTATTGTTCGAGGGGGGAATATATATTTGACCTTACGATTTCACAACGAGAAAGAAAGGTGATCTCCGACTAGATAGATATAGGAATGTCAATTTGACTCGATTACTTCGATTATATGTGGCTCTACTTGGAAAAAGTCTGAGCTAGCCCAACTCGAGGCTCGAGCCGAGCCCTATTTTGGGGTGTCGGACCAGCTCATGTCATTGGCCATTTTCGGACTGTGACAAGCCTATCGTTAAAAAAAAAAATTGAGAACAATTGCCTGTGTTTTATTATTAAAAAAAAGGCGAGGCAGCTTGCAGCTACAATAGTCTGGGTTTTATTATTAAAAAAATGTAAGTCGAGCAGGGTCAAAAAATGCTTCTTTTTTATTTTTGATTCTGTCGGCAAGTGGGGCATTCTCTTACTCTGCATGCCTCTTGTATAGTTGTGATAGATCCATTGATTCGATGAGTGTCAAATTTCTTAATGTATTCTTTCAGAATTGTTGATTTCTCTCCTCCATTATTGGTGAGAAGAGTTCATCCTTCATATTGACACAAGCATTTGAATTTTTTGTTATACAAGCTTATTGCCATTTTATATAAGACTTTCATCCCTAAAACTCTTCGAGATTTTATCCATGATCTGGTGATTTTTGGTAATGGCTTTCTATTGTGACCGACATCAATCTGAAACTCTCTACCAACATATCCGATTGTTATAATATGTTCAGCAAGATAAAATATCATTCCATCAATTTCAGGACTGATTGAATAAAATTTTATGTATATGGACCTTCCTTTGGCAAATTTGAATACTTCAGATTTAAAAATTTCATCAAATCTTTCAATTTCTTTTAGATCTTTTCCAGGGTAGATAAGATCTAAAAATCCATAGTCTGCTGCCATTTTGACCATGACAGGGTCTGCAACATTGGTAATTAGTAACCTTGGATAAACATGATCTCCTGAAGATATGAAATAGGAGTCATTTTCTTGTAATTCATAAACAATTTTGGCAAAAGATCTATATTCTTCTTCTTTTACTGATAAAGGGGTATCATCATTTTCATCAGTTCTGATTCTAATAACCCTTGTATGTTCATCATTGGATTTTATGGTCAACTTTCTAGGACTTTGTGTATCTCTTTTGATAGTACTGGGTCCACTACTGCTTTCGCATTGTGGATCACTCCTTGGTACCTGTT
Source organism: Osmanthus fragrans (assembly GCA_019395295.1). NCBI lineage: Eukaryota > Viridiplantae > Streptophyta > Magnoliopsida > Lamiales > Oleaceae > Osmanthus > Osmanthus fragrans. Next base: position 19,024,085 of record CM033344.1, on the reverse strand, counting down.
GGTATCCCTGTTTGGTATCATAGGATTGTGCCAAGATATCAACCCTTGTATTATTTGTATCAGTAGACATTAATTGTGCTTCAAGAGCATCAATTTTGTCTTTCATTTCGTTTGTAACCTTGGCATGGGATTCACTGATCTCAAGTAATAATTTAATATTATGACTTAAGAGCTCAGTTAATGTCTCCATCCCAATTTTTATATCATCTGCTTCTTCTTTGGCATAGGCTGCTGCATATTTCATTTCTGATATCGTCTGTTTGATATTATCCATCTCCAAATTTAATATTCCTGCTTAAAAAATCAGCAAGATAATTATTTGTACCTTTAATATGAATAATATCAAAATTATAGAATGATAAATATGTTTGCCATCTATGTAACCTTCTATATTGGGGTTCCATTGGTAATTTATTTCTAACAAGTCCTGCAACTTGAGAATTGTCAGTTTCAACAATAAATTTTTTAGATAATAAAAATAATGAAAATTTCTTTATTCCTCTAATAATTGCTAATAATTCTTTTTCATTAGTAGTATAATTTATTTCTGCTTGATTAAAAGTTCCACTTGAATATCTACATATTTCATTTAAATCTGTTTTTAATATTGGTGCCAAATATTTATCTGAGGCATCAGTATTAACTATCAAATTATCCTTTTCATTTGGTAATCTTAATTTTGGTAAATTTTTGCATTCTTCTTTAAGTAGTCTAACTATTTCTGTATGTTCTTCGTTCCATCCTTTAGTATTAGTTTTTCTAAATAAAATTTGTATTTTATGTCTCTTTTTGGAAAGATTTTCAATAAATCCTTCTACATAATTTAAACATCCTAAGAATTTTTGTATTTGTTCCTTAGATTCTAATTTATCAGGAAAATTTTCTATCTTTTTAGATATATGAGACTGTAATTCTATTCCATTTTTATCTATAATTAATCCAAAAAATTCTATCTCAGATTTTTCTATAATAGCTTTCTTTTCAGATAAAACTATTCCTTCTTTTTGACATTCTTTTAGAAATTTTATAATATGATTTTTATGATCATTTTTTATTTTCTGAATATATTAGTATATCATCAACGTATACTAATAAGAAATCATTATATTTTCTGAAAATATTATTCATTCTTTTTTGAAATATTTGAGGTGCATTTTTTAATCCAAATGGCATAACTATCCATTCGTATTTACCTTGAGGCGTACTAAATGCCGTATATGGTATTGATTTTTCTTCCATTTTGATTTGCCAAAATCCTGACTTACAATCAAATTTTGAATAATACTCTTTTCCTTTTGCAAGGTTTATTAAAACATCTTTATTTGGTAAGAAATATCCATCAAATTTTGTGTATTTATTTAATTCTTTATAATTTATTACCATTCTTGGTTTTCCTCGTACTTGTTCAGAGTGTTTCATTACCATAAAGGCTGGACTACTATGTGGTCCATTACTAGCTCTGATTAATTTCATATTTTTTAATTCTTCAATTTGTTTTTTAAATTCTTGAGTATCTTGTATAGTGTACATCATTGGTTTTACTCTTATTACTACATTTTCAGTTAATTCTATTTTTACTCTTGGATGTTCAGGCTTCCAATAAACTAGTGGATTTTCATTGTAGACATTTCCTATCTTTTTTATTATTTCTTCTATTAATTCTGATTTTTCTGTTGTTTGTATTTTTTGTATTTTAATAGTTGTTTTTATTGGTATTTTTATTGTCCTTTCACCACGCAGGGCTGGCTGAACTCTATATGGTTTAAATTCTCTTGAAATTTTTAGTAGATGTCCACATGGTGTTTTTAGCATAATCATATAGTTATTTTGTTGATAATATTGAAATTGTTGAACAAAGTCATTCCCTAATAATATGTCACAATCTAATACATCATATGCATATACTTTGTTTATAGTTATTTGTTTACTTCCTAATAGGATTTCTACCTTTTCTTTATTTTTAGTAATGGGTGTCGATATTCCCGTGACACCTGTTATTTTTATAGTATTATCATTGTTCCAATTTTTTAACAAAAATATTTTGATAATAGTTATATCACTTCATATATCTATTAAGGCACATGTTGTTATATTAGTTTCTACAATAGTAATTTGTATATATACTGCTAATGAAAATGTTATTACATTATTCATTCTTTTGGACAAAACAATGTCTTATTATTATGTGTTATATAGATTCCTTCTTTATTAATATTATAATGATTTAAAGTTTGTAAAAAACTCATTCCTAATAATATATGGTAATGATCTCCCATACTATTATCTACATAACATGGTATTATCATTTCTTCTCCATCTAAAACTATTGGTATTTTTACTTCTAATTCACTAGTATGTATTTTTCCATCAAAATTGATATATTTATAAGGTTCTACCCTTCTTTTTGTTAATTATTTATCTCTATTTCTTGATATATGGCAGTTTGCTGCTCCTGTATCAATTATGATATTTTTTCCTTTTATATATTTTATCCCATTAAAATATTCTCCATATATTTGCATACTTCCTAAATTTCTTTTTACCATTATTTCTCGACTTATACTCTTTCTTGGTATTATAGATGTATTATTATTTCTTCTTAATTTTTCATCTCTAAATTCTATTAAATAATTATTTTCTATTTTTTCTGTTACATATGGTTTTGTTTTAGATATTTCTAATTCATATATTTCTGGTAATAGGTTTAATTGTTTGTTTGGTTCTACAATATTTAATATGTCCTTACATTCTTTGTGAATTTCTATATAGGGTTTTTTAGAGTAAATGTTTCCATAGTTCGAGTTGGTAAATGTATATAATGCTCTATATTCTATGGTCATGATATGATTTCCTTCTTCCATAATATTTTTTCTATGTATTTTAAAATGTAGTCCTAATACTTCATTAAAATCTTTATCTTTTATTGATACACAATATTTTGGATAACATGTAAATATTAATTTTTTATATGCTAAATTTTCTTTTATAGTTCCTAAGTGACTATCATTAGTATTTAGTATTCTTCCATCATGTAAACTTACTGTTATTGGTGAATCTATTCCTTCTCTAAATAGAGATTTGAACATTAATTGTATTCCTGCTAAATAAACATATTGTATCTTTTCTTTTTGTTTTCCTTTTACTTTTGTCATTAATTGGTCAACTGTAGATTTTGTTAGTAATACTAATTTATGACTTCCTGAAGCTGTTCTTATATCTATTGATTTTTCTATCTTATGGTATTCACTTATAGATACCCTTTCTCTTCTAAATATTTTATCGAATATTTTTCATTCTCCTAATTTTAAATCTAATGATAACTTTTCTATTTTTCTAAATGTATTATTATCGAATGTTACTTTTAATCCATATCCTTCAGAATTTTCTATTTCTTGTTTTTCTTCTATAGTTTCAACTTCTTCTATTTCGTGATTCATTCTGATTCTGATATGTAAACCTCTTCTCCTTCATAATTATTAATATCTATTATTTCTTCTAAATCACTTTCTATTTCTTCATATTCTTGTTGTAAAATTCTAACTTTCTTTTTAGTACAATCAGGGCTTATATGTCATATTTCTCCACAATTCCAGCATTTGCATTGTTTTTTATCCTTTTTAAACTCTTTTCTTTTTGGTTGATATTTTCTTTTATAATATCTCCTATTTAGTTTTTGATATTTCTTTTTGAACTGTCTATATTTTTTATACTTTTTTTGTTTGAATTTTCTTTTATATTTTCTTTCCGGTCCACATCCCCAATTAATAGGTCTCTCTATTTCTTCACAACAGATTCTTGTTAACTTTCCAGATTTTTTCATTAGTTGTCTATTTTTACATATTTCTGCTAATCTTTCAAATAGGAATTTTATTCTACTTCCTAATGTATCTGGTACATGATTATCCTTTATATATCTTTCATATTCTATTTTAAAATATATATTCCATGTTCCTGGTAATTTAGCAAAATACATTTCTAAGTATGGTCCTTGATTTTCATTACTATAAAATTGGGTATAATAGAAATTTTTAAATTGACATGTATATTCTTTTATTTTGCACATATTACATATCATAATATTTATCAATCATAATCTTGCTTTTAATTTTTCTCTTCTAGCTTCTTCTTCTGAATTTTTTATCCAATTTTCTCCTAAAAATTCATCTGATATATATTCTACTAACTTTTTTATTCCCTCTTGTGAGGTTTTTTGCATTTCTGTTTGTATATTTCTTCTCATTAATAATTTAGTATCTTCAGTTACTCCTTCCCACCAATTTCTTACATCTCCTTCAAACGATGCTATTAAATAGTCAATTCTTCTATCCGTAAATTCTCATGTATCGTCTTGGTTATATAAAAGGAATAACATCATTGCATCTGCTCATTGTAACAAGGCTTTCTTAGTATCTATTTTACAATCTAAATCTTGTTTTGCTCCTCCATGATTTATTGGTTTATTGTAGTCTGAGTTTGGGGTAAATTGATCTTTATATTTTTCTATTTTATGTTGTGGTATAATTCTATCATAGTACTATCTATAAGGTCTATGTGGCATTGGTGCATATCCTCCTTCTAATTCAGGCAATCTTAATTTTGGATTATTGCAAGTACTTCCTGGTGCTGGTGTTGGTCCTCCACCAGTATTCATTAATATTTCATAATTTTCTAATTATTCTATACTTAATTGGTCAAAGTTTTCTATTAGATTATCTATTTCTTCATTCATCATCTTTTTTATTTTTTCCTCTTTCTTCTATATATTTTTCAAATTCTTTCTCTTGTTTTAGGATTATTGGTAATATTTCTTTTCTAAATCTATCATCCATACTTCCTGGTTCATAGTATCCTTCTGTTTCTACATGTTTCTTTCATATTCTTGTCATTTCTCCTTTTATTCTATCTTTATCTACTTTTTTATCTGTTGATTTCATATTTTGTTTCATTTCTCTAATTTCTACTTTTAACATTCCTACTTCATCTTTTAATTCTTTAGTTTCATTTATTAATTCTTTTATTAATTTCTTTAGTTCATCAAATGATTCTGAAAAAGCCATTATATTTTCCCATTTTTTACTTCTAATAAATATGATAATCTACACTTTTTATCTTTATTTTCATTGATGATTTTATTAAAACTTTCTATTGCTATTTCATTATCAGGTAATTGGTCATCTCTTACCGTTTCAAAATATTTTGCTTTTAATTCTAGTTTTTCGATTTTTAATTTCCCTAACATTTTTTCTTGTGATTTATTTATTTCTCCTGGTGTTCCTAGTATATTTGAGGTTTTTTCTTGTATTTTGTTTAGATTTTTAACAATATTATTAAGTTTTCTAGCTACTTTATCATTACTCATTTGTAACTTATGATGATTCATATATTTCTCTATAATATAAAATACTTTCAAATTCTTTATTAATCATTTCATATACATATCTATCTTTTATAGATCATATACTTAATTTATGTAGTATCTGTTCTTTTATTTCTCTAGGTAATTTTTTAATTATATTTAATGTTAATATTTTTGATTTATTAGGAATAGGTTCATAAAATATTTTATATCATTTTTCTTCTTCTAATTTATAATAGTTATCTATCTTCTTAATTTTAATTCCCATAATTACTTATATTATTTTCTATTATAGCAGTTATTTCCTCTCGATCTATAGTTTCTATAATAGTTTCTCATATCATAAGATCTCTTATTATACTAATTTCTGTTTTTTCTATTATCTCCTTTCTTATATCTAAAGTTATATCTTTTAATTTTATAAGTATGACTTTTAAGGCTTCTTTCTCTATTATAGGTTTTCCTATTATTATCTCAAATCTATCTTTTTTAATTTTATATCTATTTCCTAAATCTTCTATTATGATCTATGGCTCTGATACCAATTAAAGTGGGGGGGTTCTATGACCGTCGTTAAAATCTCAAAATCTAATATTTTCGTAAATTTTTAATAAATCGCAATAAAATTTATAGAATTCACTATCTTTTGTTATGACTTTTTCTTCAATGATTATATTTAATTTTTCAAATCTTTTTTCTAAATTAATGATTTCTTTATGTATATTATTTTCAATTCTAATTGCTTGACTATCTATATAAGTATTTTTATATCTTAATTTTGGATCTAAATAATTTAAAAATAAACTTTTTAAATCTTCTTTTAAATAATTTAATTCTCTTTTTGTTGCAATTTTTAGATCAATAAAATTTTGTATAATATCTGAAGTTTAGGACCTTATTGTATTTTTTCTTCTATTATAATGATTTGTTTGCAATATTTTAAGGTTAAGGGTATAATGGTAAAAATACAGGAGGAATCTTTTCTGTTTTTCTGTTTTTGATGAATAGTTCTGGCTTTCTAGGATTTTTCATTACGCAATCAATTTTTCTACAATTAATTTAACATATATGTACAAATGTTCTGCGATTAAGTGTGCCCAAATTTTTTTATATTTTGTTAATTAATCATGCTTTTAAATCCTGTTCAAATCTTCTATTGTAGTGGTGATCATGATTCTTTTATATATACTTTCATGTAGACTCATTTTATCATTAACCTCATTAATAATTATTATTTTTTTTGTATAAACTATAATTCGTGTATCTTTTTTTAATATTTCAGAAGAATATTAATTGTAGATTTATCGATTACAAATAATTTATTATTACTCTTGAAAAATATTATTTACTCCTGAAGAGTATAAATTATAATTATAATTTTCAATATTCCAGAAGAATATTGATATATTGCTCTTGAAGAAGCAATAGTAAAATATAACATGCTCCAGAAGTAGCACATATTTCGAAGAAAATATTATTTTAAATTAGTGTTTATCCCTTAAGAAAAATACATAATTTATGTCATGTTAATATTGACTACTTAATCAATTATTTCGTATTCTTCGAAACTAATTGTATTTTTTATTAGGTAATTAATCAAATGGCAAACATCACAAAACTTGAGTTTGCTGCACTTGACATATCTGACAAAAACTATCTATCATGGGTACTTGATGCTGATATCCATCTTGTCTCAAAAAATTTGGGAGATACAATAAAAGAAGGAAACAAAGAATCCCTGCAGGATCATGCAAAAGCACTCATATTTCTTTGTCACCATCTTCACGATGGATTGAAAATTGAATATCTCACCGAGAAAGATCCACGTGCTCTTTGGAAAAAATTGACTGAAAGATTTGATCATCAGAGGACTATAGTCCTCCCTAAAACCCGTTATGAGTGGATGCACCTTCGTTTGCAAGATTTCAAAACTGTGAGTGAGTACAATTCTGAACTCTTTAGAATATCTTCAAAATTGATCTTGTATGGAGAAAAAATCACTAATGAAGATATGTTGGAGAAAACTTTCTTTACCTTTCACGCCTCAAATGTGCTCCTGCAGCAGCAATATCGTGAGCGTGGTTTCAAAAAGTACTCAGAACTTATATCTTGTTTGCTTATTGCTGAACAAAATAATGAACTTCTAATGAAAAATCATGGGTTACGTCCAACTGGTTCTGTACCACTACCTAAAGCAAATGGTACTGCATTTCCTGAAACAAATGCAATATCAAGACAAGGACCTGGACGTGGACGTGGACGTGGACACGGATTTGGACGTGGACGCGGACGTGCACGTGGAATAAATTATGGACGAAATAATCAATAAAGTTATCATCAGCAAGACAACAATTTCAAAAAGCACAAAGCAAACGAAAGTAGTACATCCAAAAAGGTGCATGAAGAAAATTATTTTAGATGTGGAATAAAAGGGCATTGGACACGTACCTGTCGTACGAAAAAACACGTTGTGAATCTTTATCAAAAATCAATCAAGGGAAAAGGAAAAATTGAGACAAATTTCGCTAATTATGATGGTCCGATTGATGTGACTCATTTGGATGTCTCTGATTTCTTTGCCGATCCAAATGGAAATATTGACTACTTGATTGAGGGTGGTGTGATGGAAGATGTAGATTAATTTATTTTCTATGCTTCCAGTATCGTCAATTTCATATTATTGAATCATATTTACTTCTTTAAATTTAAATTCAAGTTTTTATTAAAACATATGTATTTTGTTGTATTTATAGATTGATGATGGATTGTCAAGATACTTGTTTGATAGATAGTGCAACTACACATACAATTTTTCAAGACAAAAAATATTTTTTGGACTTAACATTAGCAAAAAATAATGTTAATACAATATTTGGTGCATCGAATATCGTTGAAGGCTCCGGAAGAGCTTGTATTATTTTACCAAATAATACCAAATTATATATTGACGATGCACTTTACTCTAACAAATCCAAAAGAAATTTGCTTAATTTTAAAGATATCCGCTGCAATGGATATCACATTGAGACGATGCAAGAAAATAGTGTTGAATATCTTTGCATAACTTCCTTTGTATCTGGCAAGAAGCAGATAAAAGAAAAATCTCATGCACTTCCATCTGACATGTACTACACATTTATAAAAATGGTTGAATCAAATAATGTCACGAACCAGAAGTTCGTTGACCCAAAAAATTTTATACTTTGGCATGATAGATTTGGACATCCAGGAGCTATAATGATGCGTCGAATAATAAACAATTCACATGGACATCCTTTAAAGAACCAAAAGATTCTTTTACCTAATGATTATCCATGTGTAGCTTGTTCACAAGGCAAGTTAGTCATTAAACTTTCAACTACAAAGGTCAATGTTGAATCTCCAACTTTCTTGAAAAGAATTCATGGAGATATATGTGGACCAATACACCCACCATGTGGACCATTTCGTTATTTTCTGGTATTAATTGATTCTTCTACTAGATGGTCACATGTTTGCCTACTTTTCACTAGGAATGTAGCATTTGCTAGACTACTTGCTCAAATCATAAAATTACGAGCACAATTTCCCGATTACTCAATCAAGACTATTCTTCTTGACAATGCTGGTGAATTCAGATCACAAGCATTCGTTGATTATTGTATGTCAATTGGATTACTATTGAACATTCGGTTGCGCATGTCCATACACAAAATGGTTTAGCAGAGTCTTTTATTAAACGTCTACAACTTATAGCTAGACCATTACTTATGAAAACAAAGTTACAAACTTCTGTTTGGGGACATGCCATATTACATGCTGCATCATTGGTTCATATTAGACCAACTGCCTATTATCAATATTCACCCTTGCAACTTGCATTTGGTCATGAACCTGATATTTCTCACCTAATGATTTTTGGTTTTGTTGTTCAAGTCCCTATTTCACCCCCCACGACGTACTAAAATGGGTCCCCAATGAAGACTTGGGATTTATGTGGGTTTTGATTCACCATCCATTATTAGGTATCTGAAACCTTTAACGGGTGATTTATTTACTGCACGTTTTGCAAACTGTCATTTTGATGAAATGACTTTCCCAACTTTGGGAAGGGAAAAACTACATTTTGAAAAATAAGGTAAAATTTCTTGGAATGAAATAACTCAATCTCACTTTGATCTCCGCAGTAATCAATGTGAGCAAGAGATTGAAAAAATCATTCATTTGCAAAGAGTTGCAAATCAGTTACCCGATGTATTTGTTAACACGAAAAAAGTGACAATGTCATATATACCAGCAAAAAATATTCCAACAAAAATTGATGTCGCTGTAGGACAATCTGCTGTAGCAAACGAATCTAACATACGCCAGAAGCGTGGTCGACCAGTTGGTTCAAAAGACTCTGTACCTCAAAAAATAAAAGTACAAGAGAAAAACTAACCAAAAATTTCGGAAGAAGTAACATTAGAAAAAATTGATCAATCAAATATTGAAAATATGGTTCCTGAAGAATCACAAGTGTCCGAAAATAATGAGATTTCAATAAATTATATGTTATCTCATAAATTATGGGAACGAAATAATGTTGTTATAGATAATATTTTAGCCTTTAATGTGGCTCTTGATATTATGCAAAATGAGGATCCTGAACCACAGTCAGTGAAAGACTGTCAAAATAGAAATGATTGGCCAAAATGAAAAAAAGCCATACAGGCGGAATTGAATTCCTTAGAGAAACGAAAAGTGTTTGGACCTGTAATTCGAACACCTGAAAATGTAATCCCTGTAGGATACAAATGGGTTTTTGTATGAAAGAGATATGAAAATAATGAAATTACATGATACAAAGCCTGACTAGTAGCTCAAGATTTCTCACAAAGACCTGGTATTGATTATGATGAAACATATTCTCTCGTAATGGACACCATCACTTTTAGATTTTTGATTAGTTTGACTGTGTCACAAAAATTAGATATGCGCCTTATGGATGTAGTAACTGCATACTTATATGGTTCACTTGATAGTGACATATATATGAAAGTTCCCAAAGGACTTAAAGTGCCAGGAGCAAACGATACATGCACAAGAATCATGTTCTCAATTAAATTGCAAAGATCATTATATGGACTGCAATAATTCGAACGCATGTGGTATAATCGTATTAGCGAATATTTGTTGAACGAGGATTATAAAAATGACGATGTCTGTCCATGTGTTTTCATAAAGAAAACAAATATTGGATTTGCAATTGTCGCAGTTTATGTTGATGATCTAAATTTAATTGGAACTCCTGAAGAGCTCAACAAAACTGCTAATTATTTGAACAATGAATTTGAGATGGATTTAGGAAAAACCAAATTTTGTCTCGGGTTGCAAATCGAACACTTCACAGAATGATTGTTTGTTCATCAATCTACATATACAGAAAAAGTTTTAAAACGATTTTATATGGATAATGCACATCCATTGGCATCACCTATGATTGTTCGATCACTTGATATGAAAAAGGACTCATTTTGTCCACTTGAAAATGGAGAAAAAGTTCTTGGTCCTGAAGTATCATATCTTAGTGCAATTGGAGTATTAATATATCTTGCAAATTGCACTCGACCCGACATAATTTTTTCTGTAAATCTCCTTACAAGATATAACTCTACACCAAGTCAAAGACATTGGAATGGTGTTAAACACATTTTTCGTTACCTAAAGGGTACGATTGATTTGAGATTATTTTACTCCCAAAAGTCGGGATCTACTTTAGTGGGATATGCAGATGCAGGTTATTTATCTGACCCACATAAAGCTAAATCACAAACAGAATATGTGTTTACACGTGGAAGAACAGCTATATCATGGAGGTCTGTGAAGCAATCCTTGACAGCAATATTCTCAAATCATTCTGAAATTATTGCAATCCATGAAGTAGGGCGAGAATGTGTATGGTTGAGAAACATGACCCATCATATCCAAGTATCATGCGGGTTAATTTCAACAAAAGATAGTCCAACAATTTTGTATGAAGACAATGCAACTTGTATTGTACAACTCAAAGGAGGCTATATCAAAAGCGACAGGACGAAGCATATTTTTCCAAAATTCTTTCATACACACGAGTTTCAAAAGAATGACGACATCGATGTTCAACAAATTCGCTCAAGTGACAATTTGACCGATTTATTCACTAAAGCACTGCCAACATCTACATTCAAGAAGTTAGTCCATGAGATTGGAATGCGTCGACTCAAAGATTTTTAGTGATCAACATCAGGGGGAGTAACTGTACTCTTTTTCCTTCGCATAGGTTTTATCCCACTGGATTTTCCTAGCAAAGTTTTAATGAGACAGCATTTATTTTTAATACTCAAAAATAACTGTACTCTTTTTCCTTCGTTTGATTTTTTGTCCTATTAAGTTTTTATTAAACAAGGTTTAACGAGACAGATATTTTGTAATGTGTCATTCAAAGAGGAGTGTTGTAAAAGGAAAATTTATTAGGGTTTATAATAAATGACAATTATACCCTTATAGCCCTATAAATTATTACCATTGTATCCCTGATTATTACCTATAAATATAGGACTTTGGTCATTAGTAAAATACACACAAGGTATTGACTCTAATTCTCTCCTCTTCTTCTTCTTCTTCTTTATTTTACAACAATATATATATATATATATATATATATATATATATATACTTATTCCATCACTGTATATGTTGTTTATTCATTTCCTACTCTTGCTTGGTTGAAAAGTTATATATCAAAAGCCATGTCGAATGATTTGGATCAATAAATGAATCACTTACTACAGTGATTTCCTTCATACTATTTTTCAACCCAATAAATCATGGGCTTCAGTGCTAAGGTCCACATGAAGATGGCAGATCTGTAAGAATAAAATGGACCTTCCAGATATGAGTACTGAAATGGCATACATATCTTACTAAGTACATAATCAAAATACAATGAATACTCTTACAACTTAATCAATACAGGGAACAGTTTTTTGCTTCGACTGGTTGACTATATTGTACATCCATCACCTTAGAGCGCTTCAAATGCTTCTTGTCCTTCAGAGAAACTCCTAACCAGTTCTGGATAAGCTCAAATACTTTATTGTTGTTCAATAGTCCCCGGTGACTGGCACTAACCCCTACTCTTTCGACTGAATCAAGATTATCTGCCTGCATAATGAATTAAAAGATGTTACAGGAAAAAAAGAAATGAGGGCTTATACATCAAATGCTTAAAGATCAATTCGATTGTCATGGTGTGAAGCAGTGATTGAAGTCAATAAATTGAAGAAAAATAGAGTTTATGCAACTTGAAGTTACTGTTGAAAACTCCTGCAGGCCTTTTATGTTAACTTCATTGAGTGAACTATTAGAATTCTGCTCAATAACAACTAAGGGAGACTCGTATAGAGAGATTTCTAAAAATCATGCTGTAGATTACCTGTCAAATTAGATAGAACATCAATTCGAAAAGTGGAGATATTTGTACCTTTGCTGATTCGGCAGGGACAGTTCCATCACCATCCACAAAAGAGTATTCAGGCTGAAACAAATTAAGACATACACAAAATGAGTACTACCATATTCATGTTTGGAGGTGGGGAGAATGGATTTTCCAGGCTTCAGGATAAATAAAGCTCAAGTTTCTTAGTATAACATATATATGTGCACGGCCGGTAATCACTGATGCTGTCGTGTAATGATGGTTTATGGAGTTGAATTTAATCATATACATATATTGACAAAGCATCTAGCAAGACGTGTACATAATGTGTGCACATCTACTACTATTAAATGGGGATCAATATAGAAATGGAAGGAACACGTCAAAAACAAACTACATCTGCATGTATTCAAATGGCATAATTAATTCAAGTTAGCCATCTATTTGATGGTTATTATTTGGGAAAAACAATGTTTTGAATAGTGATTTTAAGGAGAACATGTGGTTAAAAAGTAGAGAAAATTTTGGATTTACGTGTTGCAGAATATTTTATTGTGTAAATATATGATTCAAAATGAGTGAAAAAAACTGTATTCAAATAATGGTTGTCAAACAAGGGCTTGCTTACATCGGAATGGCATATCTCAGATAGCTCGTCGATGGGAGAAGATTCTGAACCATAGCTGCAAGAAGGACAAGCACGTACACATTAGTTGTGCTCATGATTCAAATAATTAATGAAGTTCAATGCAAGAGGTGTGTGTAATATGGACAAATGATGTGCTAATTTGCACAAAAATGGAATAAAAATAACACTATTAAAGCATGTTATATCAAAGTTGGGTGGCATTTCATTCACTGTGAAAACCGTGTTTACATTTGAAAGTTTAAGCTGCTGCTTAGAAAACTGTAAAAATAAAAATAAAAAATTTCATCACAAATAGGATCTCGTCCAGATAATTCTAACTACCAGCGGCTAATCAATGACTAGGGATGGCAATTTGAACCGTTAAAACCGAAAACCGCGGTTAACCGAACCGAATGGGGCGAAAAAAACCGAACCGATGGTGCAATGGGGCGGTTATGGTTTTGATTTTAATGAACCGATTCGAGGTGGTGCGGGTATGGTATTTAGTGATGGTGCCCCGAACCGAACCGATAACCCGAAAAATTTAAAAAAAAAAATAAATTAATTGGGCCTTCCATTATTATTTCCCAAATTCAACTATGGAATTGTTACAAGCTTATTTTTCATATTTTAGAACAGGCTCTGTCCTGCTGTATTTTTCACTATTTTTGTTTTCTTCTCTGGACAAGACATTGTAACTAATGATGAGGAAGATTGTTGTGACTCTGTTTGCGCAATTTATGACAACGGTGGATCACTTTTCTGGTATGTTTGTGTTGTGCTTACATGTCATCTCTTTAAATAGTTGTTTCTTCTCTTATATTTCAGAGTATGCTTGTATATTCTATACTGTTTCATTAGCATTGTTGTCCATTGTAAGATTATGTTTGCTTTGAGGTACGTGTGTACTTATTTTTCGTTATTGGATTGACTATAAAAAATATAAATTATCATAAATATTCATGATAGCTAAGTTCAAATTTTGCATTTGAAAGTTGGGATATTGTTTACATTTTCATTTGAGATATTGTTTGCTAAATTGGTTTAGTATTATGTTTTTGTTTTTATTGACTTTTTTTTTATAATTTTTTTTTTCCAATTTGACGGTTGAACTTATAAAAAATAATTTATTTTCGTGGTTATTAACCGAACCGAGATAAAAATCGAACCGAACCGAACCGACTTAAGTGGTTATGGTGCGGTTATGGTATGACAAAAAATTTGGTGGTGCGGTTATGGTTTTGGCCGAACCGACCCATAACCGAACCGTTGCCATCACTATCAATGACAAATTAGTTTCTCACATGGATTTCTCAGCTACAAACTGGAAATTTGAGATAGAATTTTGCGGAAGTATTGCACAACTAGCACATTCTAAGCTAATAAGGCTAACAGGGGCATGATTAATTAGAAACACTTACAAATTACAATATACAAAAGGTACCATACACTAACACATTTTGTAATATTTGGTTCTGGTCTATACTTCTCTGTGATGAGATTTAAGACCTACATCAGTGCAAGCAAAAAGAACGGAAATATACAAGTTTGGCACTGTTGTTTTCAAGGCATTTATATCCAATTAGCATGTGCATATTTGAGCCCCTGCTTGACTCCCATTCTATAAAAACTTATTTTTTTTCCCAAACTCATTTTCAGTCGCACATTTTTTCAATAAAATAATTCCACACATAAACTCAAAACTTTTCACTACTTTTTAACTACACATTCTCCAAAAAATACTATTACAAAACATATTCTTAAAAAAAAAGGGGGCTCAAACACACCCTGAGATCCATTTCACACTTCCAAAAAAACAGAAATCTCTTCAACTGGTTTCAGCACAAGTCATAAGGTATTTTCAGGTGGCTGAAACAGAGATCAATTCTTTCCCGTATATTTCAGAAGTATAATTATGCTCATTATATCGACACAAAAATGGACGGAACTGTGAAAACAGGAACAATGAGAAACAGTTCCTTTAAACTTGATCAAATAAGAGGTCCGGGCAAAAAGTAAATATTCAGGTCTAGCTGATTGATGCAAGCTATTTTTTTAACATTTCTGAGTTTATCTGTTTTATTTATTTCTGAATCAATTATATTCAACAGTAGTAGCAACAGGGACTGTTCACACTACTATAGTGATATTTTACTCGGTGTGTTTTCTCTAACATTTATTTGATTTTGGAAGGCTTGATCACGGATTCTCAGTTAAAGGCTAAGGCAGAGATTTGATCTCTTTGAATTGGGTTTATTATATGCATATAGTCTTTAGCCAAAGAGTAGGCAGACCAATAGTATTTTTATTTCTTCATTGTTCTTTATTCTCAATTGTTATGGATGGGCGTTTGTTGGAGCAATATTTGCTTTGATTTTGAACTTGGTCTTCATTCTGGCATCATCTTCTCTTTACACTTAGACGTTTACCACCTTCCTGAAGGCCCTATTAAAGAACTTGATTGTTTGAATCATACCACTTCTCTCTACAAAAAAGTAAACTCTTGAATAATAGTTTTTAATCTCATGGAACTTCAAATAAGAGGTAATTTAGCCACATACCAAACATCAAAAGGTGTGTCAAAAGATGTCCCGTAGATGTTGTAAAATGATACCCCTTTCGGAACTTGAGTTTTATTGAGAATTTCGCGAGTAACAGCAGCCCATTTAAGAATTGCCGAGTTAAAAGGTAAAGGGACTGTTTTTCCATTGTAACTTAGCTGCAAATTATAAGAAAAACATTACCAAAATAAAGATTGTAAAATTATGACAGGATATGCAGATATATAAATGTCCCAAAAGTACTACAGTGCAAAACCAGAATAAGATAATAGTGAAACCATACAATTCAAGGAAATTAAAACGATCAAACAGGATAAAACTATTGTATCTGGTCATCTTTAAGCAAAAATACATTGGGGGTACTCTCCTAGAATAACCTATATAGTCGAAAAAGCGACCAGATATTCAATCCCCTTGAAACTCTATATTATAACGAAACATCCACGCACAAAAGAAATAAAGGCCACTTGCATGGTAACCGAACAAGACACGTCTGACAATGAAGTAAACAGATATTCCAGAGCTTCCTTGCTTGCACTGAAAAATGTAATTGCTTGACTCAATGGAAAAACTCTGATGAAATAAATGTCTAGACTAAAAGCTTCACGGGACATTCTTGTTAGTAATCGATAACTGATATCAATTTATTAAGAAGCAAAGTCGAAGACTAAGCTTTGATCTTAGAGAAGAGAGAATCTTTTGCATTTCAGATTATTTATTCCCTATGACATATCGACAGGGACACGTGTATCCAACACGCAATTTTTTAAAAAAAGTACTACCATGACAGTTGCCATTAGTTAAATTCTTTAATATTCTTTATTTATATAGTATAAACTTAGTTTTATGATTGTTATTATTTTTTTTTGTTGAAATATTTTAAATATGCGTAACTATTTGTTATTAATAATAACTTTGAATTAAAAATATATAATATGTCTGATAAAGAAAGAAAAATAACAATAGTAGAGTATTTTAAGAGTGTCGATATCCGACACGTGTTTGACACAGACACACCACCCTAGTTGAATTGTTGCTGCGACATAGCTTATTCCTTACCATGAGGATGGGAAAAATCATTAACAGCCCAATCTTTACAAAAGAGTTGGAAGAAAAATTCCCAACCTAGCAGTATTGTAGAGTCTGGCATAGAATAGATTGTAAAAATATAAGAAGGTGCAAGCATGCAGACTCGTCCAATCATCTTCATGGTCACAACCTACCTATAGTTTCATGTCATCATTTTCTCCAAGAAAATACTAATATGGAAATGGGAAGGTGGAAGACAAGGTACTTCAGTACCAAAATAGAAGAAGATAAAGTCTAGTTCAAGCATTTCACTCAGTATCTCAGATTCATTTACTTGTGGAATCATGACCTGATAAAGACAAAACTAATTGTTTCCCAATCTAACACCAAGCTATATCATTCACTAGATAATAACAAGGATTAAAAACATAAAACCAAACCTAAACTGTTCAAAAATCACAATTTTTTCTGCTAAATGAAGTTAAAAAGGGATTACCTCGTTATTTTTTAATGCTTCTTCAAAAAGAGTCACACTTTCCTCAGGGCCATAAGATTCCAGTTCAACAGACGTTTCTCCATCATTGGATTGCTTTCGCCATACCAGAATCTCAGGTTTCTTTTTCCAATCAAAATCAATGTTCGGCAGCATCTCATAAATAGATGGACACTCCACAAGCTAAGCATGATATGAAAGAAGTCAAACCGCAAAGCAAGAGAAGAAAAGGATAACTCAACCAAGAAATTGCTAAAACAATTACAGAGTTAAACAACGTAAAACTGACCATTTCTAGATGGAAGCAAGTAAAGATGATAACCTAGAATGTTTGAACCAAGTTCCTACTGCTTGCATGAACAAATTAATCATTATAGTAACCTGATGAAAATATATATCTAGAAGTGCCTATCTATTCACTTTCGGATTTCTCTATTCATTTCTAATTCTAGGAATTGAATCTGTGTGTTTCAAAATGAGCAAACATCATTTATCTCATTCTCAATAACTCCTTGATGCCAGCATTGTTTATTTTATGTTGTTTCTATCAATTTTCTCGCATAACCACTTACAGACATGCTTTGACATAAGGTAGATATCATTCTTCTGTGGCTTGGAATATATCATAGATCACTGTGAATGCTAGAATTCAAAACATAAACTGCCTTTCCTTTTCCTTCAATCGTACCGTAAATCCTTGAAGCTTTCAAATGAATCGAAGTTTTTGAACAACAGCGTAAGCTTATATGCTTTCAATTTAAGGGCAGTACTCCCCAGTTTACTTTGTTATATCTGTTGGATCTATTCTCTAAACCTAGAGATAAGGCCCAATGACTTCACTTGGTTACTAATCCACAGGTAGGAGATGGTGCAAAATCCTCCATTTACGTTTAATTGGAGCCTAAGAACTCCTGCTAAAACATAAATGGATTTTGATTTTAAAGAAGAATCGAATTTACCAGAATAATAGAATCCAAATAACCAATATATCAATTAGCACAAGAACAATGACATCGCCTGCTTGGTGTTTAGACTGGAACACAATGCATACAAATGTCAACCCCCAAAATTGCAAAGATCTTTATCATCTGATATATGACAAACCAAATACGGAAAACACACTTGACTCTTGTACTGCAAGATAGTATTTGAGTCATTGTATGAAGACCTATGACGAAGGTGTGCATGCTCATCATACAAAACAAAAAAACTAAAAAAATAAAAACAGAGTCAAATTAAAGACAGTATAGAAAAACAAGACAAAGAGTAAAATAATCTTCCACACATCCAGAAAGATTATTTCACAAGCTCTACTAATCCTTGATACAGGGAATATTACCAGTTGATGCATTGACCACCTTGACACAAAAAAATAACTTTTGAAGCCCTCAACAAACTGCACTCCAGTTAGTAGAGTGTCATTGATACATCCTGGTGCCCCTGTTCAAAATATATCAGGTTCAGTATGTAAGCTCACTTAAATAGAACAAAATGAACAAAACATAAATGGTTCAGGTTGTGCAACAGAATATTCCAGGAAAGAACTCAATTGCTAAATGGCAAGACTACTTATTGTAAAGGTTGGTTCTAAATGATCACACCATTTATGAGAGGGAGAGAGATGGCAGCCAATCAATATGGTACCTCCAGGCTCCAGCAATAATAAGCCTTTATTGAGCATAAATCTTGAGGAACAGCTGGTAAATAATTTATGTTCAACTGGTATTTCATGTCTAAGGGGTCGGAAGCAAACCACCTTCGTCTACTTCAAAGTGGATGAAAAAAATACAGTGAACAACTTTTTCTCACATACTGAAATGCCCTGATGAGCATAAAATATGGATTACTGTCTGAAATGGTAAGAGATCTCCCTGAAGGTTACCATATCAGAGGTACCAGGTCACCATGTCATGTGGGAAAAAAGGAATGGAAGTATTGAGAGATCAATTCAAAGATTGACAATACTGCACTCAATGTTTACTAAGGCTCAATACTGAGGCGTTCTACCTTTATGAAGCAAGGTGTAAGTAAGATTCAAGACAAATTAATAAAATAATTCAAAAGAGTACAACCATAAAAAATATGCTCATAATAAACCATCAATCATCTTCAGAATAAATAATTAAATTAAAAGTCTAACTCCAAAAACCCATAATATGATTAGGCCAAAAAATATAGTAAAAAATTTGAATCCACTTGCAGTAATAAAAAGCTCAGAAAAAGCAGACAAACGAGCACACACCTTGTCTGCCTTGAAGCTTAAGCCTCGGTTAGTCAGGGTGTAAGCCTCAACACGTGGCACTTGAGGTATAAGCTTTGAGTTGTTTAATGAAAGCCTCACATGAGACACGCATCAAGGAGTAAGCCTCAAACAGCTTTTTAAAACATACTAGATTGTTTCTGTCATCTCTAGGAATTCCTGAATATTAGCAATTGAGCATTTGAAGAAAAAATTTATGTGAACAAGATGTGCAATCCTTTAGCACCTTAATTAATATAGTAATACTCATTGTATAGAAAAATCAGTTAACGTGTGAATATTGAAAGTGTTCACAGTTTTCATATCATTTTATCTCACTTTATTTATTTTGTGGGCAGGGGAGGAAGGAAATGGCAGACCAAAAAAAAAAGTTAGAGAAACGTCATTATTGGTTTTTCCCACTAAAATGGTTATGATTAACAGAGTGCAAAAACAGCTAGCTAAACAATGTTTTTAATCCATGTATAATACTTCAAATTCAATGTGTCTAGCAAGATACTAAACTTGATACAGGAATACTTACCTTGAAAGGGAGTGGCAATGGTAATCCACTTGTTTACATATTGGGAGAATACCTGCATAGTGAAGATTATATCAAGGGTTTTTCCAGTTAATGTATGAAACCATTAATGGAGTCAAATTGTTTGAATAAATATTATGACAGCACAAGAAATTCAACATTTGCAAGCAAACAAAATTCTAAATCAAATATATATGACTAGACATAATCTCTTATTCAAGCCTGGAAATCAGAACATTTTATGCTCAAATCCTTTTAGGGATTTCGTTGTAATCATATATGATTTAGGAAGAAATCAAGAAACCTATATTCACAAAATCAATCTTGTTACTTATTGTATTAATAAAATCCCCTGATCACATTATCTTACTTACCATCTAGTAAACAATGAATATTCAGTAAAAATTAAATATAATAGAAGCTAGAATGCCAGTCAAGATGAGAACCACCACCCCCGTAATACTTAGCTTTGTTGGCTTGATTTTAGAAAACCCTGATTCACAAACTCAGAAACCTGAATTCAAAAGATATTTAAATTTCTGTTTAGCCTACATTGACTTTATAAAGGGGAAAAAATTAATCTTTGAACAACAGCATGAAAATTTTATTTGGCCAAAAAATCAGGTGTAAATCATAGGAATGTGCCGAAATACAACAGCACCATCCCTAATGATAAACAACAACTATGTGAATCAGGATGATTAATTCTCAACGACTACATTTTTCTGATTAATTGATGGTAAGACTCGAACTGGATATGAAACAATCTAAGTTAATAATTAGAGAAGTCACTAATGAACTTAGGGTCCGTTTGATTCAAATATGGAATTTTGGTGAAAAGAAAACAAATTGCAGGGAATTGAATTGTCTAGAATTTGTTTTACTGAGAATTGTCAATTAATTGTGTTTGATTAGTATAATTTTCCACCTGGAAAATATTGAAATTTTCTATCTTTTGGTGTTCGTTTGACTTTGTTTTTCATGCAAATTGTTAATTAAATGGGTAATTTTTTTTTTACAATTGAGGATAGAATTTGTTTAGATTGCCCAAAAAAAAATCTGGAAATCCAATTACCACCAAAAACAAAGAAATTGGAATTCCTTAAAAAGCTGGAATATTAGTCACGTGAAAAATAATTCTAGGAAAAATAATTGCTATCAAACATGGCTTTTGGTGGGAAATGGAATTGGTTTTCCATTTTCCACGGAATTGGACGCCTATCAAACAGGCCCTTAGACTTATATCATGATTAGAGAAGTCACTAATGAACTTAGACTTACATCACTATGAAGAGAGATAAAACATAAAACCAGCAATCCACCCATCGAGTGTGAAATTATGTTGACTTTCCTTCCCCCAGAAGCTTTATATGCAGCCTTTAACTTTTCAAGTAGGCCATCCATTGCCTTGCCGATTCTGCAACCATACAATAAGTAGTCTCAAAAGATTTAAAGAAATAAGTTTAGAGAACTCAAAACAGTATTGAAGTAAGAAAGTCATCCACAGTTACATATACAAGTAAAAACCAAAAAGAACTCAGCATATAATGATAGGAAATTTCACCATGAGTAATTACTACCTATTGCTTTGTCGAAAATCGTAACCATATCCGAACAAAGTGGAGCCTTTCTTATATCCACATCCAACTAGCATATCAATCATATAATGAAAATGGTAACAATCCGTCAACTGCATACACTTTACCAGCTGGAACATCAAGAATAATAAAAATGAGAGACACTCTCTCAGTGAGGAAGGAAATTAAAGACTATCAAATGCAAATAGATTTAAAAAAAATAGTATTTTCTAGCTGAAGAGAATATATTATTTTATTTCTGGTCAAGCTAAAAGGATTCAATCATTAAGCAAACAAAAATATGGGTGGTCGGACTTGTCTCACACAATATAGCTGATAGTTTCAGATGATAATTTATCCCATGCTGCATAGTACATAATTTCAGAAGAAACTATTCTCTTTTGGTTTCCAGATGAAAATGGATTATGTTTAATGTCATTTTAAGAGAAATTATGGTAGATCTCCATAGGCAGTAAACTGTGAAGTAATGGTACAAATTATACTACTGTTCTATATGGAGATCTAGTTCAGCTTATGCTTATCACAGAAACATCAACCCAACAAGAAGTCAAAAATAAATTAAGTCCTATTCACAATTAATTTTAAGGTCACCAATATCACCCCTCTTTCACCATTTCGTTCAAATCTCTACAATACAATTTACATGCTACCATTTCAATCCAAGCAATATCTGTATACAAAAAGGGGATAAACCCTCAAAAATAGATGTATAGGAAGCAGAGCCCAATCAGAATGATGAGTTGTAGTCTTGTTTTTCAATTACATGGAAGTTGGGAACTAACAAATGCACTTTATTATCTTAGGTTGTTAAAAATTATTCTCCACAAAATAGAGGAAGTAGATATCATGCATCGTTTATGATGGAAGCCAAACCCCCCACCCTAGTCTACACTAGGGTTTTATGTCTTAATTAGATTAGGTTTTTTCCTACTTTTCCCGATTTAAACACTTAGCACCTATTTGACATTTATTTTAATGAGTTTTTTTTTGGGGAAATGAGTTTTGGAAAAGTAGGAAAATATTTTGGATTTAGGTGCAAAATATTTTGGGTTTACATGCAAAATATTTATTGTGTGAATGTATGGTTGAAAATGAATTTGAGAAAAAAAAAAAGAGTATTAATTTAATTGATGTCAAACAGGAGTTTAGTGTGTGCATTGTTTTTCATTGGCTTTTTGTTATTAATATAACTCGAGAGCCTTTCTCATATTCTTGTCAAACTTTCGATATTCTTGTGAAGAATAAACAAAACTTTGACACCAAAATATCCTGGTACTCACAGAATCAACAAATCATTGGAGTGCATTGTATCTTTGATGCTTTCACTACATCATTTATGTATCAGCGCACACATCCAGATCTTTATCATGATGCTTCCAACGAAAAGAATGTTCGTGAAGCCACTATGGATGATGTGATATGGAGAGATGAGATTGCACAATTGCACCGACAAATGGACTCTCGATACTGTGCTTCGACAATTTTGGCACCATTAGACCACAAAGGTTCAACTGTTGTAGAAGACACAGAGAACAAGGCAAGCAAAAGGATCTACGGCCATTCAGCCCCCTCTTTTGACAGCAACAACGACGAACCCACGCCAGACTGGCCTCTCTCAGAAGTGACACTGAGGAGAACGTGGTTGGGATTCCAACTCAAACTTGTCCTGTAAATTCACTGAGGAATCAACCAAAAACATTTCTTGATTGGTCTACGTGATGGCCGTGGAGTCAGCAACAATAACCTTTTTACCTCTTTCAATCCAGAGAATCAAATGGATGTTGATTCAAAACAAAAATACAATGGCCCACTTATAATTGACACTGAGATCAATGGAGAGAGAGAAGAATATTCAGCAAATAGCTTTTTATTTTGTTGTACAGTAACCACTTTGTGTGTATATATGGCTACCTTGTACATTGTTAATAAAGAGAAAAACTTGCGGTCAATAGGCCGTAGTTGATGGCATTCCTCTCTGCTCGAGAAACGAAGGGACACTCCATAAAGAGCAAGCAAGTCTTAGGGATGAGACGCCGGGGCAAGGACCTCAATTCTCATTAGGAGGTCATTTAATTCCTCGATTAAATGTGTGAATATGGTACCAGAGCCTCTCACTAGATTCTATGGCTCGAAAATCCTTCTGTAGGGTTCAACATGAATCCTAATGCCAAATTCTATGGCTCAGAATTCAGAAATCATCTCCTTGGGTATGGCTAGCATGTCAGAGACAGAAAAGGAATTGTAGCCACTGATAAAAGCAGGTGTGACTTCACTACAAGTCCCCTGCATGCGACCCACAGTAACTGAGGACGTCCCAAATCTCTTAATCACGACCATAAGCTTAGCGGTCACTATTTTATTGTTTAAATTATATTTACTATACACAAGGCACGTTTTCCTCAACATAAAATCTCCATTCTCCGTCACATTGAAAATTTAAACAACCATTTTTTTTTTTTCCCCAAGAAACAGTCCGGGTCACAAGTTAAACAAGAAATTCAAGTAAGAAAGCAGTTGAACTAATTCATGCAAACGCCAGAGCACACACAGAACAGAAGCAATTATGGGTGCAGAAAACAGAAAAAAAAAAAAAAAACAGCAAAAAACTTACTATGGAAGGATCCAAAATATCAATGGCATGGAGTCCGTAATCATCTTGAGGTACTACTATTTCACTACTATCATCTAATTCCTCCGTGTAACCTGAAGAAAGCACAAAAATGAAGTAATTTTTTAATTAAAATAGAAATAACAGAAAATTCAAATTTGAAAAACTTTTACACAGCAAAAACCTGTTTTGGGATTGTAGATGGAGAAGAGCTTTCTTTTGAACTCCAAATCAGCTAGAAGGAGCCGAACCCATACCCGGGTCTGGCACCCGAATTTCTTACTCTTGGAGTTGAGAATCGACCCAGCAATACCCGATACAAGGAGGACCGGGTCCCGGTCGGCAACATCGTCAGAGTCGGAGCTCCGAATTCCATGGTGAAAGCACCAAAAGTCCCGGAGCATTGTGGTAAGAGTATTTCGGATTCGGGCCTTGCAATAAACGGTTTATGAAGGAAGGCGCGGAAGTGGACAATCTTGTGATACGGACAGACTTGGAGACTACTAGAAATTGAAAATGAGGATGGCAATTCGTTTGCCTGAACGCATCTTATCCAGTTGTCTCCTTGAGCATGAATGCATGATCAATGCGAACACTGATTTTTTTAAGAATATAATAAATTTTTAAAATAGAGAATAAATTAAAATTTATAAAATTATTTTTATTAAAAAAAAATTATGATAAAAATGAGATTTGAAATTTTCTATCAAACACAAAATATAAGGTACATGTGACTTGCCATGTAAATATGCAAGTTATATTAGTAAAACATGAGTGGCTTTTTCTTGTTTTTGCTCTATCAATGAAAGTTTCTATCCAATAAGTATACGACATCTGTTCTTTGTCATCTTTCACGGCTAACAAAAATTAAATTAGACAAGGAGAATGGAAAATAATGTGGAAATTGTTGGGTTAGGGTTGATTTTGTGCTTTTATTTAATAATTGATTGTGACATTTTGTATCTTGTTTTTTTAGATAATAGTTAGTCAATAGCCATGGATACATGAAAATAACTCTTAAATAAGTCATTGCATACAGAAAAGAAAAATTATCGATTCCAATTAAGTAGAAATACAGGCGAACCTACTGATGGTCCTGGTGGATCAAATGACCCACCAACTTCAAAAAATTTTAATTTTTTTAAGAGCTCAAAAATTGTAATTTTTTGGGATTTGTTATTTATCGTATATATATGACATTTGATTACCTGTATGTGTTTTTGTGTAACACAGTTTTTTTGTAACTTTTTATAAGTTTGATTGTATCCCACTAACTTCAAATGTCTGCGTCAGTCACTGAGTAGAAACTAACTCTTTACAAATGAGAAAGACATATTTGTCTTCAGGCTTGTTTGGTATGATTTTTCAGAATTGAAAACGAGTTTATAAGACTCAAAAGTTATTTTTGTATCCGTTTGGCTAATTTTAAGAATGTGATTTTTAGTTAAAAGAGTTTTTAGAGAAAATTGATTCAATATAATTTCCTCTATAAGTACTTTCGGAATAAGAATTTCTTTTCAAAATTAACTTACAAACAAAAAGTAAAATAGTTTCTCGAAAAAGCAAAAGCATACATCATGTCAAACTTATCGTTCATATTATTAACACAAAGATTTAAAGGTTGTGGTACTATTTGCGAGAAAATTATAAAATTAATTTTCAAATAAAAATTAAGGTAACTTATTCAGGAAACATTCTTACATGAAACAAAAACAAAAGTAAAAATCATGTCAAAATGACCATTCGTATTATTAACATGAAGATTTAAAAATAATAATATTATATAACACCTGTTGGTGTTGAATATTAATTTAGATGTGAATATGTCAATAAATAAATCATAAATTCTTATATTTAATTGTATTTATATTTTAATTATCCAAATGATGTCACCTATATCAATATAAAACGCCAATAATACTTGAAAACAATACTCAAGTTTAAAGGTTTTGGTACTATTTGGGGGGAAATTGTAAATTGAACAAAAGTAGTTATCAAACGTGAAACACACGAATGGAATGGAACGCTTTTTCTATTACATACATTTCTGGATAAAATAATGTACCTCGGGATCTCAGTACACGTTTTTCTCCAATTAATGACGTATTTTTTTTTACACCACACACGTGTCAATCTTGAGAGGGGTTGGTTTGCTGTAGAAGCTATTTTCACAATTAAAAATTTAAATTTTCTTTAAAAAACTCTTAACATGGTCCACCTTTCATGTAACAAAAATTTACTGACACTGCTCAAATTCTGGTCAACTTATACATATTTATCGATTTATCTTCACATCAATACTTAGGAACAGACGAATATAGGCACGAGTAATGACACGTAATAAAAAATTTTAAAAAAACTTACTGACACCAATAAAAAAAAATCTTAAAATGGTGCACCTTTCATGCAACAAAAACTTAAACTTCTAGAACCAAAAAAAAAAAAAAAAAATCATGAAATAACAATTAACGAGTGGACAATCAGCACCAATAAAATGATGATATTACGATATAGATTGTACTATTATCAGGGGCGGATCCAGCTAGTGGCGAGCTAGAGCGGCCGCTCTAGCTGGATTCGCCGAAAATTTTGAGGCCGGAGAAGAGAGGCCGGAGAAAACTGGAGAGAGAGACCGGAGAAGACGAAGCAGCCAATCCCGTTTTCTACTCCTTCTGCCGTTTTGGGCCTTTTTGAAAAAAAAAAAATTGGCCCAAATTATTTGGGCCAAATTGGGTCCAGCTAATCCCGTTTTTTACCCAATTAGTCAATTGCAAATACAACCCAAATCAATTGCCTTCCCATTTGATTTTCCCCCAATCTCTAACCCTCCGGTCCCTCCCAAGTCCCACCGGTAGAAGGAGTAGAAGTGAAAGAAGGAATCAGAACTTCTTCACGTCTTCCCGCTTGGTGTGCGACGCTGGCTGGACAGTGTGCTGGGTGCGTGCCGCGTACGGCTGTGAAGTGGAGGAATCGGAACTTCACGTATTCCCGCTTCCGATCTTCACCACTTCGCTACTTGGAGTTGGACTTGGCTAGGTAAGTTCGGTTTCTTAATTCTTATAGACTTGCTGTAATGCTATGTGCCTGTGTTGTGACTTGTGCGAATGTGCCGACTGTGCGAGTGTTGTGCCGGAGTGCGACTGTGTGCCGGTGTGCGACCGTGTGTGTGTAACGCAGTGACAGTGTGAGTTGTGCAGTCTGTGGACTGTGTGTGTGATTGTGTGTTGAATACTTGAAAGTTGAATCTGTTGATGAGTCGATCAATGGCTTGATGCGGTTAATGATGCCTATTTAATTTGATTTGTCTTGATGGCTTGATAAAATTAGCTTGAGTTGTGGCCTTGTGGACTGTGGTTGTGGGTTGTGACTTGTGACTTTGTGAGTGTGCCGTGTGTGCTGACTGACTGCTGTGCCTGCAGCCTGCCTGTGTGCTTGTGACTGTGAGTTTGTGACTCTGTGAGTGTCAGTTGGTGTCTTGGAGTTGGTGACTTAATTGTTAATAGTTTTAAGTTGGGGTTTTACTATTGGATAAATTGAATTTGTGTTTGATTTTGGTGACTTAACACTGTTACGATCGTTGATTATCGACGATCAACGGTGAAAGTTGATTTCCGCTCTAGCTGAAAATTTATGCTGGATTCGCCGCTGACTATTATATAGCAAGCAACAAAGATCGACGATAGAATTTCTTCCCTCTCTATTTGAGTGTTCTTCATGGGTTAAAAGAGGTGAGCCGTGAGAGTGGTGGAAATGGCAAAAAAATGATTTGAGATTAGTTTTTTATTCTTTACTTTAATCATTTGAATTTTGGACTACTTATTGTTTTGTTAGGTTGATAATCTATTAATGAAGTTAATTGGGCATTTGGAATTGAGCTGGTAAAATAATTTTTTTTGAAAGAAAAATAATTTAAAATTACAAAGAATAAATATTTTTTTAATAATATGTTAAATAAAAAAAAATATTAGCGTAACATAAATTTTTTTAACTCTTTTTTTTTTTTTTTTTTAATATTGTGTCTTTTAACATAACATAATAATAAAAATTTAAAATTTAAAATTAATAAAACATCTAAAATATATTATTATACATATATGAACACTTAAAACAAAAAACAAAAATTTGGTGCCCTTACAAAGCTAAACCCTCGTGCGGTTGCTAAACTCACGTACACTCAGGATCGCCTCTAAGTTTGATAAAAATTGATGATATGTTTATGTCAAGAAAAATATTTATTTAAAATTAATTATCAACTTTAACTTAAATTTTTATCTATTTTTTAAATTATATTAAACAAGGACTAAAAACTGTAAATACAATTTAGTCTTTTAATTAACACATGCCCTTAACTAATGGAAATGATGAATTGACATACCAAAATGCTTGTGTGCCAATTACGCCCTATCTAAACCTACGAAAATAGATTTTGAAATAGTGATTTTTTTCCAATTAAATAACATAAAATTTAGATAAGAAAATTATACATGCCATGTGCTTTTTTATTATTCATCGTTTCACCTATTCTATATCTTACGTGCAAAAAATGTGTTTGACCTAATCGCAGAACATACTCGATATGTTCTTGGAATATCCAAAGAGATGCTTCATGTTTCTTCTAAAGACAAAGATTTGGTACAACTACCAATTCCAAGTAGTAAAAGATTAGGCCAACGTTTGGGCCCGTCTCCCAATTATTTTACATTATCTTCTATGCATAAAATAGATGGTATAATACTCAATAATTTTTCTTTATAGACACAACGGCACCGTGCCAATTTATATCCAAGTTTTTCAAGCATTTTTCAATCTCATGGTGTCATCTAATTCACACGAATTTAAGATTTGAGGACTTGTATTTTACCTGGAGACAAAATATTTTTTTTTTTACCTCAAAAGTCACCAGCACTTGCAGAAAGTGATACAGAACTTTTCAATGAATAATCATATGCTTAAATTAATACGATGTAACGAGACTTAACCTGTGTTTCATTTTGATAAAAATTGAATGCTTAGTAGATTTTGATAGAAAAAAAGGGATGGAGCGGGGCGGGGGGCTAAACAGCACAACCCCCACCCCCTTTTATTAAATTTCAAATAAATAATTGAAAATAAATTTTTTTAAAACAATCACTTTCTTTTTTAATTATTTATTTGTACTTTCATTTAAAAAAAAATGAAAATATAGTTGCTATTTGTTCTTTATTTTATTTTCTTTATTTTTGTTTTATTTAAATATGAAAGTATATTTGTCATTTTACAGCTTTTAATTGAAAAAATGGATGAAATTGACGTTTTCTGCAATAAAATGTGAAAAATTGTGAAAAAAAAAAATAAAAGGTAGACATTTTGCACAATAATATTGAAAGGTTACGACGTTTTAGACTAATTACCCTTTTAATAATTTATTTAGACTCACTTGCAGTTTTTTTTTTAAATTCAAAAGTATAATTGCAATTTGTTCTTTTTCTAAAATGATATATTTGTCATTTTACATTTTTTTTTATTAAAAAAATGGATGAAAATAACATTTTTCACAATGAAATGTGAAAATAGGGGTGAAAACAGTGGCGAATCTAGAGCTTCATCTCGGCTAGGGTGGTTGTCGACCGTTGACGGTCAACGGCCGCAATAACGATATCATTTATTAATATTAAATTAAATAATATTAAAAAAAATTCCGTCTATATAAAAATGCACTAAAATATTAAAATAATAATAATAATTATAATTAAAACTCATTTCATTATTATTATTATTATTATTAAAACTCATTTCACTCATCCCTAATCATAACTCGTACAACATAAATTATTTATCATAAATAAAAAATTCACAATTCTCATTTCACTCATCCCTAATTTGAGTAATTTCCTGTACCTAAATTCTCAAATCACAAATCAAAACTCATAACTCATACAACATAAATTATTTATCATAAATAACAAATTCACAATTCTCGAAATGTGAAGAGAGATAAACTGAATTTTTGTCACATTCAGAACAAAAACTATATAAAAAAACATCGGAAACGACAAACAATCGAACTCGAGAAAGAAAAAGGAGCTTACATCACCATTTGACATGGAAGGGTATCCGTACCAAAGGTACCATTTGACATATAAACATTAACATAGATCATGACGTACTCGAAGACAACATTTGAGATGGAAACATCATTTGCAAGAAATTTACAGCATAATACGAATTAACAAACTTTGCACCTCCACCTACCTTGATTGAATACTTTGAAACTTGTTGAAAAATGCACTCCTTTGATATTTGAAAACCATTGAGAATTTAAGTTTAGAAAACACATCTTAATAGCACCAAAACTTTTAGGAAAGACTAGTTTTCTCCCTCTTTTTTTTCTAGACTTTCTATCTTATCTCTTTTGAAAGCTCTTCTTATGTGAAATGGTATGGAGAACCGCGAAAATGCCTCACTCTTATATAGGAACATGTGGTTGGGGTCACTAAATGCATTCTTAAAGGTTGAACCTTTTCACTTTTCTTGGAGTTATGTGTGTAGGAGTAATTTAGGAGGTTAAATGCACAAATTGGTGGGGTTTAACTCTCCAAAATGTGGGTGGTCACTCCTTAGACATTTAAGAAGGTAATTGAAGAGAATAAATGTCTAAATTCTAGAAAACAAACGAGAATTTTTCATTTTTAGGCAACGTCGATCGACCGGAATGCATTTTCGGTCGACCAAACCTCTGTAGGTCCTTTGAACAGGAAGCTGCAGGAGCTTTCGGCTGACCCATGGTTGACCAAAAGTGGAGTTTCGGTCAATCAATCGGTCGACCGAAATTTGGTTTGCTCAATCGGAATAAGGTAAAATACGGTACGCTTGATATACGATATGCTAATATACAGTAAGTGGGCTTCGGTCGACCGCACTACATTTTTAGTCGACCGGACTTCACTGAAATCCGTTAAGCTTGCTTCTAATTCAGTATGTGCCATGACCAAATACGGTATTTGTCAAATAATGCAATTTTAGTCATAAAAGTGTTGACCTAGACCTTGGAAAGACATTAAACTTCGTCCAACTTCACCGAATAACTTTAAAAATAAGCTCAAGTTGCAAATTTGAATTTTCATGACTTTGTAAACATATTAGATTATTATTGGGCTTCCTTTCCTTATGTAGGTTGGGCCTAAACTCTTCATAAAAATTATGAGCCTACTTTCATTAAATTTTTCGAGCTTCTGCATCTCCCACACCTTAAATAAAATTTCGTCCTCGAAATTTACCTTGTGATTGGGTAAGGAGTGTTGGATATTTGTCTTTAACTTCCTCTTCTCTTTCTCAAGTAGCTTCCTCCACTCCATGATTATTCCATTTTACCTTGACCAGATGAATTTCTTTGTTCCGTAATTTATGTATTTTTCGGTCCAGTATCTGAATCGGTAACTCTTCATAAGACAAGTTTTTTTGCACTTCCAAGGATTGATAGTTTACCATATGCTTAGGATTATGTATGTACTTCTTGATCATCGATATGTGGAACACGTTGTGCACTGCCGATAGTTCTAGCGGCAACACCAATCGATAAGCCACATTTCTAACTTTGTCAAGTACTTCGAAAGGTTCAATATAGCGAGGTCGTAGTTTTCCTTTCTTACCAAATCTAAGCACTCCTTTCATTGGTGCCACCTTTAGAAAAACTTTATCTCCAACTTGGAATTTCAAGTCCCTTCTTCTTGTATTGGTATAGCTTTTCTGTTTATCCTGTGTTGCCTTTATCCTAGCATGGATCTTGTCAACTGCCTCGACTGTCCTTTCAACGATTTCTGGTCCTAAAACTCTCTTTTCTCCAACTTCATCCCCATGAACAGGTGATCTACATCTTCTACCGTAGAGAGCTTCATATGGTGTCATTCCAATGGTTGTTTGGAAGTTATTGTTATATGCAAATTCTACCAACGGTAGATATGATCCCCATCTTCCACCTAGATCCAAAACACATGCTCTTAACATATCTTCCAAAATTTGGATGGTTCTTTCTGACTAACCATTAGACTGAGGGTGATATGTCGTGCTGAAGTTCAACTTCGTTCTCATAGCTCCTTGTAAACTTTTCCAAAATTTTGATGTAAATCTTGGATCTCTATCAGATACAATGGACACAGGTATGCCATGTAATCTCACAACCTCCTTAATGTACAATTGTGCCAACTGGTCTAGACTGAATGTCATTTTCACTGGAAGAAAATGAGCTGACTTTGTTAGCTGATCTAGTATTACTCATATGACATTATGTCATCTTGCTGACTTCGGAAAACCTACTACGAAATCCATTGCTATGTTCTCCCACTTCCATTCGAGTATGTCTAGTGGATTTAACGATCCAGCCGGTCTTTGATGTTCCGCCTTAACTTGTTGGCAAACTATGCACTTTTCCACAAATAGTCTTATGCTCATTTTCATATTCCTCCACCAAAACGTATCTCAAAGATCTCGATACATTTTCGCACCCCTGGGATGTGCAATGTACGGAGTAGAACGAGCTTCTTCCAGTATATCATTCCTTAGAACTTCATTCTTAGGCACACAAATCCTTTCTTTTAAACATCAGTGTCTAATCCGAAGCTATTCCAAAATCTCTTCTTTTATCAGTACCAATCTCGTTCTTGATCTTTTGCAGGAATGTGTCTTTACTTTGTGCTTCAATGATCCGCTCTCTAAGAGTAGGTCGAACTACTAAAGTTGCTAACCAAGCAGTAGCTTGCTCTGGTGTGGTAATTGCTTCGATTCACAGACTTCTCAAGTCTTTGATCAACTTCATCTGAGTAGTGGATAGCGATGCCAACTGTCCTATCGACTTTCTACTTAGGGCATCAGCAACCACATTGGCCTCACCCGGATGGTAATGAATAGTACAATCATAATCTTTTACCAATTCCAACCACCGTCTCTGTTTCATGTTCAATTCCTTCTGTGTGAAGAAATATTTGAGACTCTTATGATCTGTGTAAATGTCACACTTCCTTCCATACAAGTAGTGTCGACATATCTTCAAGGCGTGTACTACCGCCGCAAGTTCCAAATCATGCGTCGAGTAGTTCTGCTCATGTTTTTTCAATTGTCTTGAAGCATAGACTGTCACTTTTTCATTCTACATCAGTACACATCCCAATCCTTGCTTGGATGAGTCACTGTATATAACAAACCCTTCCGTTCCTTCAGATATTGTTAACACAGGTGCTGATATCAACTTCTGTTTAAGTTCGTGAAAACTTTGTTCGCATTTATCCGTCCATTGAAATTTTACTCATTTCCTTGTCAATTGCGTCATTGGTCCAGCTATCTTAGAAAATCCCTCTATAAACCTTCGATAATACCCGGCCAAACCCAGAAAACTTTAAACTTCACCAGCATTAGTTGGTGCTTTCCAGTTGGTTACTGCTTCTACTTTCGCTGGATCTACCTCAATTCCTTGGGCAGTGACTACATGTCCAAGAAATCCAACTCGTTCAAGCAAAAACTCGCACTTCTTGAATTTGGCGTATAGGTTCTCCTTGCGTAATACCTCTGGGCTATTCTCAGGTGCTCTTCATGTTGCTCCTTACTCTTGGAATATATCAGAATGTCATCAATGAAGACTATGACAAATTTATCCAAATACTGATAAAATACACGATTCATCAGGTCTATGAACACTGCAGGTGCATTGGTTAGACCAAACGGCATCACTGTAAACTCGTAGTGTCCATAATGAGTTCTAAAAGCTATCTTGGGTATATCCTTTGACTCTACTTTCAATTGGTGGTATCTTGATCGTAAGTCGATCTTGGAAAACACTTTAGCTTCTTTCAACTGATCTAACAGATCCTCGATTTTCGGGAGTGGGTACTTATTCTTGATGGTTAATCAATTTAACTCCCTATAATCGATGCACATCCTCATGCTTCCATCTTTTTTCTTCACAAACAACACCGACGCACCCCATGGAGATACACTTGTAGTTCCTCCGGGGCCATTCGGTATGGGGCCTTAGATACTGGTGCCGCTCCGGGAATTAGGTCTCTGGTGAATTCCACTTGTCTATCTGGCGGAATGCCCAATAGATCTTCTGGAAACACATCTACAAACTCTCGTACTATTGGTATGTCTTCAACCTTCATTGTCTCTTGTTTCCCTCCTGAAATATTTACTAGGTATCCTTGACGTGTTCATTTTCTCAACATCCTCTCAGCTTGTAAAGCCGATACTAGTTGAATAAGAGGTTTCATTGTCATTTCAACGAAAGAAAATAGTTCATCTCCTGGTTTCTGAAATAATACCTATTTTTCCTTACATCGGATGGTGGCGTAATTACAACCCAACCAATCTATACCTAGTATTACATCAAAATCATTCATCTCTATCATGAATAGGTTAGCTTCCAATGGTTTTTCCTCAACTTCGATACTTACTGATTTGGCTATTCTATCAGTACTCAAAGGGTTGTCTGTAGGAATGCTAACTTCTAATGTTCCTTCCGACTTATCACAGGTAATACTAGATTTAGCCATAAAAGTTGTTGATACAAAGGAGTGTATAGCTCCTGAATCAAATAATACATAAGTAGGCGTATTGGCTATCAATAGTATACCTGCTATGACGTTCGAGTTTTCTTCTGCATCTTTCTAAGTCAATGCAAAAACTTGTGCTTTCCCTTTCTGATTCTGGACATTGTTATCATCCTTCTTCGTGACAAATGTGGTACAATTCCCTCCAAATATGTCCCTGGCTTACCACATTAGAAACAGACATTCTTCCTTTGCAAACACACGCTACGATGCGTCTTTCCACACGTAGGACATGACTCTATAACTGGCATAATGCTCTTTTTGGCATTGACTCCGCCATTAGCTTTCTTGTTTAGCCACTTGCCCTTTCCCTTTCCCTTGTCCTGGCCATTCCACTTCTTTTTACCCATATTACTACTTTCTGGTTGCTTGACCAGTTGACTATGTTGCTCGGCGTTAGTCTTCTGATACCAGATGGCATCAGCTCTTTCCAGCATTTCATGGTAAGAGGCGAAATGATGGGACATAAGTATCATGCTTATATCTGGGTTCAACCCTTATTCAAACCTCTTGACTTTCTTGTTCTCCGTATCCACCAGATGTGGAGCATACCTTGAAAGTTGGTCGAACTTCCTTTCATACTCAGTTAGGACGTAGTCCTTTGCTTGTGTTGGAGGAATTCACTTTCTTTGTGATCGCTCAAAGACTGTAAGAAGTACTTATCCATTACTTCCTCTTTAAACTGCTCCCAAATCAATGTCGTTTGTTGCTCTGGGGTCCTCGTCCTTGACATCGAGTCCCACCAGTGACTTGCATCACTGAAGAACATGAACTCAATGCACTGGACCTTCTGGGCATCCGTGCACCCTATTAATCGAAATATTCTCTCCAGCTTGTGAAGCCATACTACGACTTCAAGTGGATCAGCTGCTCCATTGAAAGTAGGGGGCTTGTGCCTTCGAAATTGCTCGACCACTGAAGCATGAGTTGGAGGAGCATTAGGAACTAATGGTAGGAGTTGAGCTTGGTTTGGGTTCTGCCTGCCAAGGTCTTGAACCTCTCGAAGGAGATCTCTTATTAAGTTGGTTTGGTTTGCGTGGGTCATTTTCCTTTAGACAAAACGTATGGTTTTTTTATTAGTTTCACATTTCGAATACCAACAAAGAAGATAAAATTTATTTCTTGACATAAGGAAACTATTACAAGAATTTAAATGTAATCCCTATAAGTTCTACGGATTTTCTTTGGTGGAAGCCTCATCTCTAGATGCGTCTTCTGCCTCATATCCGAACTCTATGTCTATCTCAACCTGTGGCTCGGGCTCAGAATCATTCTCTTCTTCAGGCTCTTCCTCTTCATCGAGTTCAATTACTACCTCCAGTTGAGGTTATAAGTTTTCCCTCCTTAGGTCTAGGAGTGAATGGCAATATACTTCAAACTCGAATAAATTTGGGTGCTCATCTAGCATTGTATCCCTAACCATGACTCTCATATCTCCCCATTGAGGTGGGAGAGAATGTATGAGGTAA
Source organism: Osmanthus fragrans (assembly GCA_019395295.1). Taxonomy (NCBI): domain Eukaryota; kingdom Viridiplantae; phylum Streptophyta; class Magnoliopsida; order Lamiales; family Oleaceae; genus Osmanthus; species Osmanthus fragrans. The sequence continues at coordinate 18,987,548 of CM033344.1, read as the reverse complement.
TCTATAGCCTCCGCATGCGTGATCTCTATTCCAGCATTCACCGCTACCATGCATATCTTATAGATGTCATGTACCTGTTTGTCAAGTGGACCTAGTGGATCAGTCACATAATTGTGGTAAGATTGAATAGCAATTCTTAGTTTTAATGCAGCTTTATAAGCCCTAGCAGTTCCACGAGTTGTGGTCTCTCTAGCAGTTTGATAAGTCCTAACCATATATGCTATATAAAGCCCAATTATGCATTTTCATGTCATATCGTATAATTCTTTTACCCTTAATTACTAGCTCAAGTCCATAACATGCTTTTTATACAGTACATCCTAGATTTTAACACATACTTGAAAAATAATTTCAAAATATGCTATAACATAACAAAGCATCACATAAACACAAACTTTTCATAAACATAAAATTTTAAACATACTTGGGCCGTAGGATGAGATTGATGGATGGATGCATGATGCCATGGAGTACCATAGGGTTTTCATTTTCGTTTTTTTTAAAAAAAATTACTTGGTCTACAGAACCGGCTAAACCTTTGCTCTGATACCACCGTGTAACGCCCCGACCCTTAGTGAACCGAAACGCTACTTATTTTACTTCATTAACCGGTAGTTCAGTAACAAGTATACATGTTTTCTCAGTGGAAGCTTAAATCTTACAATAATAATTTTAAAAACAATACTTTAAATGCTTTAAACAAAATACTCAATAATTTTCTAAGACTTCGAAATGTAACTTATTTGAAAAAGATATAAAGTGTCTTCGCATTCAGCGTTATTCAAATATTTTAAAGACATAATATTGGAAACGTTTCATAAAAATAAATCTAAATAACTTGTTCACCGGTTTCCATGGGCTCGTTGCATCACTCTCCATCTTCTCCTTCATCCATGCCCAAGGTAGCAACCTTTCAATCTGTAGAGAAGGGATTAAACCCGTGAGTTGAATACTCAATAAATGTCATTGGTGTATTCTTGATTAAGCTATACATTTCAAAATTTGAAACTTTAAAACCTTTTCATAGTAGGATTTTCGATAAAATCTCAATCACGTAGAGTTATGACTTAACACGACGCCTCGACCGGACATTCATGCCATACCCAAAGGCACTATTTGACATGAAAGGGTATGCCGTACCGAATGTACCATTTGACATACAAACATTCACATAAATCATGCCATACCCGAAGACACCAATTGAATGAAAACATCATTTGCAAGAAATTTACAACCTAACACGAATTAACAACTTTGCACCTCCACCTACCTTGATTGAATACTTTGAAACTTGTTGAAAAATGCACTCCTTTGATATTTGGAAATCGTTGAGAATTTAATCTTGGAAAACACTTTTTGATAGCACCAAAACTTTCAGGAAATACTAGTTTTTCTCCTTCTCTTTTCTCTTTTTTTTTCTAGACTTTCTTTCTTCTCTCTTTTGTAAGCTCTTCTTGTGTGAAATGGTGTGAAAAATCACGAAAATGCCTCCCTCTTATATAGGAACATGTTGGTTGGGGTCACTAAATGCATTCTTAAAGGTTGAGCTTTTTCACTTTTCTTGGAGTTATGTGTGTAAGAGTAATTTAGGAAGTTAAATGCACAAATTGGTGGGGTTTAACTCTCCAAAACGTGGGTGGTCAATCCTTGGACATTTAAAAAGGTAATTGAAGAAAATAAATGTCTAAATTCTAGAAAACAAACGGGAATTTTTCATTTTTAGGCAACGTCGATCAACTGGAACGCATCTTCGATCGACCCAACCTCTGTAGGTCCTTTGAACAGGAAGCTGTAGGAGCTTTCGGCTTACCCACGGTTGACCGAAAGTGGAGTTTCGATCGATCAATCGATCGACCGAAAGTTGGTTTGCTCAACTGGAATAAAGTAAAATACTGTATGCTTGATATATGGCATACTAATATACGGTAAGTGGGTTTCGGTCGACCGCACTACATTTTCGATCAATCGAACTTCACTGAAATCCGATAAGCTTGCTTCTAATTTAGTATGTGTCATGACCAAATACGATATTTGTCAAATAATGCAATTTTAGTCATAAAAAGTGTTGACCTAGACCTTGGAAAGACATTAAACTTCGTCCAACTTCGTCGAATAACTTTAGAAATAAGTTCAAAGTTGCAAATTTGAATTTTCATGATTTTGTAAACATATTGGACTATTATTGAGCTTCATTTCCTTATGTGGACTTGGCCTAAGCTCTTCATAATAATTATGAGCCTACTTCCATTAAATTTTTCGGGCTTCTACTGGAGAAATGGAATCGGGTGAGGCGCTCTACAACTTCTGCCTCTCTTTTCCATCTTCGTTTGGTACATATGGCTTTGCTGGATACATCAAACTTTTAAACTTGCTTGATACTTATGGATTGGATTTTGAGATTGGGCCAATTTATTTATTTATCTTTTTTTTTAAGGCTTGCCAAAAAAAAAAATAAATAAATAAAAATTGGCTCAAAACAAAAACCTCTGCAACTCGTCTTCTTTGCCCCGCCTTTCAGCCTTTCTTCCATCATAGTTAACCTCTCAGCGTGTCTGAAGTTTCAGTGGAGTCCAGCACGCATGGTCCCGCCCTTTCGTCGGGTGCTAGCTCCACTACTGGTGAAAATGTCAAAAAATAAAAAGTAATGATGTTTTGCATATTAACATTGAAAGATAAGAACGTTTTGTCGTAATTACCAGTTTGAGTGTGAAACGGAAGGCCCATAAATAAGGGTGAAAATGCCACAAAAAAGGTAGAGGCGTTTTGTACAATAATACTGAAATGTATTGACATTTTGTGTTAATTACCCTTTTAATAATTTATTTAAATTCCTTTACAATTTTTTAAAAAGTTTGAGAGTATAATTGCAATTTGTTATTTTTTTTTTATTATTTAAATATGAGGACATATTTTATTTAAATATGAGAACATATTTGACATGTTATATTTTTTTTTAAGAAATTGGATGGAAAATATGAGCAAACATGCAAAAAAAAATAAAAAGTAATGAGGTTTGTACAATAACATTGATAATGATGTTGAATGATAATTACCGGTGTGAAACGGAAGGCCCATAAATGAACAGTAATTGGCCATCCTCTCTTATAAGGGGAGTAGATTTAGAACTTATTTTGATAATTTGTAGTCTTTCCATAATTCACCTTAATAATCATTAATTAAACATCGTTAATATCACCAAAAAATTCATGGTAGTTAGCATTTCTTTTATTCTGATTCGTTGTCCAACTATTATAGTTCTCTCCAGGTCATACGGTACGTATTCATATATAAGTTGTTTCAATTTCTACTGTGTGTGTTTGTTTCGGAATTTTTATTTAGATTATTAAAAATTTAGAGCTGTAATTGATGTTTTAAAATTGAGAATTGAAGATGAGGTTGTTGAAAGTGGCCACGTGTAATTTGAGTCAATGGGCAATGGATTTTGATTGCAACATAAAGAATATATTAAAGAGTCGATTTCTAGGGCTAAAGAAGCCAGTGCAGAGATTCGGCTTGTGCAAGAGATTGAAATCACTAACTACGGCTGTGAAGACCATTTCTTGGAGTTTGATTAATTAATTAATTAAATGTGAATGCTGGTATATTATTTCTTGTAAGGATTCCGGTTTGATAACAGATAGTTGACTTGTTTGGAAAGAAATAAGGAGAATTGTGTTAATTGAGCGCAAAAATAGTTAAAAAGCTGGAATGAGGATGTCAATTTATGTAAAGTTAGAATTTTCTATTGACATAAATAAAAGTAGAATAGAGAGAATGTTGTAAACAGTAAGGACTTAAGTTATAATTGTTGTTTATGCCAATATGTGAGCATCTGGCATCAATTGGGAGCCTACCTTACAGACTTATAGTGTATCGTAATGTTGAGTTATGTTTGGCGTCCTGGGTTTGGGACAGGGGGTGTGGGGGGGGGGGGGTATCACTTCAATAGAAGGGTGCCATTTGGTGCTCCTGTCTCAAACCATGTTTCCTTATCTTTACTCTGATAACATTGTTGTCATTATCAACTGATTTTTGACGCATTTTGTTACTTTCTCAAGTCAAGATCAATGCAAACTTTCCACAATGTGGAATGATTATCGCATAGCATGGTGCCAACTTATTAATGAATCTGTATGGATTTAAGTAGCAATATATGTAAACTAATTTTTATTTTTTTGATGGTGTAGAACTGGCGGATTATTAACCTTCTATCATCATATTGAATTAATACTAAAGAGCATATTAGTAGAGATGCTGTAAGCATACACAAGTATTTAGACCATAAGTCCTACTTTATTCTGTCTTTGTTCATTCTCTTGGTTCAAAAAAGCTGATTGTACAGATGTGACAGGCACGTGGGCTCCATGTGAATAAAAAATGCCAAAAAATTCACCACTTCTGTCAACTACATTTATGTACATCTAGCATTTCTGCTCTTGGTTCTATCTACTGTGCATATCTTTGGTTCTTTTGGCATGTGCATTGGACTTTATTTTTTCTATTCATGATATATCTATGGGCACTGATGTGACTGTATATGCACTTTCTAATACTAAGAATGTATGTTCCCCTCAGAAGATCCAAAAAAATGATTCAATAACGTGAAATATCAAGAAGAGAGTTAATGAAATAGTAAATATTAAGAAGATTGTAACAGACAGTCGAAGTAACTAGAAAACGAAATATCCTGTTGGAAGTATATTCATCTGCGCAAGAAAAAGCTGCGAACAAGGGAACTCTGCCCTCAACTTCTACCATAACAAAAATTACACTACATTTTCTTACTTCATGTCCCATCACTAGTCGACAAAAACTCTTAAAAATTACCTACAGTTCGTCATGGGAATCATCATCCTCTTCTGATGTCCCATCAGGTGCTCCCCCGGATCTTTGATAGACGGCTGTGATGATCGGGTTGCATACAGCTTCCACCTCCTTAAGCTTCTCTTCATAGTCCTCTTTCTCGGCGGTTTGGTTGTCATCTAACCACTCAAGGGCCTCCTTCGTAGCAGTCTCAATTTTCTCCTTCTCATCAGACTCAAGCTTGTCAGCAAGTTTGTCCTTGTCGTTGATTTGGTTCTTCATGTTGTATACATACGTTTCGAGACTATTGCGAGCATCAATTCTCTCCTTCACCTTCTTGTCCTCCTCGGCAAACTCTTCTGCCTCGCGAACCATTCTGTCAATTTCCTCTTGGCTCAAGCGACCCTTCTCATTAGTGATAGTAATCTTCTCGGATTTACCACTGCCCTTGTCTTCTGCCTTGACATTCAAGATACCATTTGCATCAACTTCAAATGTGACCTCAATCTGAGGGGTTCCCCTAATCAAATAAAGCACGGGATTCAATTCAGATACAAAATATAACAGTAAACTTAACATCAAACGGATTCGACGCATGCAACAAACCTTGGGGCCGGAGGAATTCCAGAGAGATCAAATTTTCCAAGCAGCCTGCAATCCTTTGTAAGACTCCTTTCTCCTTCAAAAACCTGTCATCAAATTGTCGGACCATCTCAGTTAAGATGTAAATGTGCCAGCCATTTTATGCAGGAAAATGAGCATGTCTGGCTAAGCTTAAAAGAAGAAGTTAAATTGGACTAAAATAGTTATCGTGAAAGTAATGTCAAATAAGTAACTCACTAGTTTCAACTTTGACATGTAAATAAATTATTTGTACATGGCCAAACATACTCAATCATCTATCAATTTCTCCAACAGCACAGACAGGGAGAGAAATGTTTGAGCTTGGGATGCATTACCTGAATAGAGACAGTAGTTTGCTGGTCTTGGTAAGTTGTGAAAACTTGAGACTTCTTGGTTGGGATAACAGTGTTCCTCGGAATCAACTTAGTCATAACTCCACCCACAGTTTCAATACCAAGGGTGAGTGGTGCAACGTCCAAGAGAAGAATGTCTGCATTTAAGTGCACACAGATTAGCCTGAATAAAGCTGCTTAAACATCACTTTATCAAGATAGACACACACATACAGCATTTCATTGGTCAATAAGATAAAAAAAATAGATGCGATAAATACCTTTGGTTTCTTCACCACCCTCTCCACTAAGAATACTCCCTTGAATAGCAGCACCATAAGCTACAGCTTCGTCTGGGTTCACCCCCTTGTTTGGTTCCTTCCCATCAAAATAATCCTTCAGGAGTTGTTGAACTTTAGGAATCCTAGTGCTTCCACCAACAAGAACAATTTCATCAATCTGGTTCTTCTGCAACCCAGCATCTTCCATGGCTTTCTTCACAGGTCCCATGGTTTTTCTGAAGAGATCATTGTTCAACTCCTCAAATCTGGCACGGGTCAATGGTTCAGAGAAATCCACACCATCAAAAAGCGATTCAATTTCAACACGGACTTGATGCTGGCTGCTCAGGGCTCTCTTAGCACGTTCACATTCTCTCCTAAGCTTCCCAAGAGCTCTGTTATCTTTGCTGATATCCTTTCCGTGCTTTTTCTTAATCAGCTTAATGAAGTAGTCCATAATTCTATGATCAAAATCCTCTCCTGCACAACAAATGAACTTTCAGCATAAAACCTTACACAATAACTCACAAAATTATTACTCTAAGAGTTCCTCTTTGGAGTGCAGAATAACATATATGAACAATTTTGAAAGCTAAAATCAAATTTAACATGTTATGATGAGATGCTTCTTACTTTCAGAATTGTGAATGGATCATACATCAAATTGATTTCTCAGCTATATCACAAAAAGGCAATGTGTTCAAAGGCTGTTTATTTGAATATATAAAGCTTCGAAATTCAGTTACTATAATTGCATGATTCAATGACGCTACAGAAATAAATCAGTCATTTTCCAAATACTGATTTCCTAATAAACGCACTTATCAGATACATAAAACCCAGCTATTAACAAGAAAGATCTGTACCTCCAAGATGGGTGTCTCCATTGGTGGAAAGCACCTCAAAGACGCCATTGTCAATGGTCAAGATGCTAACATCAAAGGTTCCACCACCAAGGTCAAAGACAAGGATGTTCTTCTCGCCACCTTTCTTATCCAAACCATAGGCAATTGCTGCTGCTGTTGGCTCATTAATAATTCTTGCTACGTTGAGCCCAGCAATTACACCAGCATCCTTAGTGGCCTGCCTCTGGGCATCATTGAAGTACGCTGCGAAATACAACCACAAATAAATATTAAGAATAATCAAATACTACAATGCAATCACAATTCATGTTTCACTAAAAAAGAAACCATACAACAACAGTAAACTATAAAACTTAAAGTCAACTTACCAGGAACTGTTACCACGGCATCCTTAATTTTCTTCCCAAGGAATGCCTCTGCTGTTTCCTTCATCTTAGTCAAAATCATAGCACTGACTTCCTCAGGACTGAAGACTTTAGTCTCCTCGTCCTTAATTTTGACTTGGATATAAGGCTTTCCATCTTTGTTGACGATTTTGTAAGGAAAAAGCTTCATATCCTTCTGAACTTCCTTGTCATCGAACCTGTCAAAAAAATAAGTTCAAAACTTTCATTAGTATTTTATCACCAAACACTGTAAAACAAAAGTACTTTAATACAATTCAGAAAAAAGATTTACTTTCTTCCTATAAGTCTTTTAACATCAAAGATAGTCCTTTCAGGGTTCACAGCTGCCTGGTTCTTCGCAGCCTCACCAATCAATCTTTCACTGTCAGTGAATGCCACCCATGATGGGGTAATACGGTTACCTTGGTCATTAGCTATGATTTCTACATGTCCATTCTTGTAAACACCAACACAGGAATAGGTTGTACCAAGGTCTATACCAATAACTGTTCCCAATTTGGTGGCTTCCTCCTTTGCAATAGAAATTGCAGATAGACAGCCTGTTTGATAAGACAAGGTTAATCAATAATAGTATTCATGACTCATTCAGCAGGTTAGTAACAAATAGATCACAGAAGCCAAAATCAATGAGACCATGAGCCAAGGACGAATGGAGAAGCAATAGTGTTATAACTTAACAATTACTTGTTGACAATATTAATCTTTCATGCTGGCATTTACCCATTCAGGCCACAGAGTGAATTCCATATTCTAAAGTTCGTTTCAATGTTGTTAACTCTCATCTAAAAACATATACAGATAGAGAATGGCCATATATCTATTGATATAAATCTTGTCTCCAGTGCACCCCCTCACATGTAGGCTACATTCAACAATGTTAATCATCGCTAAATTGCATCATTTAACTGAACCTTTCCAGCAACATATTTTTCTTTATTTCATCAGTTGGGAAAAGTATATGTACGAAGTAGCGACTTTTACCAAATTCAGGGCATACCAGCATAAACAAACTTTCCAATTGCAGAGAAAGAACAAATGTTCAAATTAAGGAATAAATATATAAAGTCCACGGCAACCATACCAGCAAGAAGGATTTCTCCAATTACCGATTCAACACAAGTAGACGTAGAAGTTCATATCATTATTTTTTATAGTACTCGAATTACAAAAAGTAAGATTTAACCAAACAAATCAGAAATTTTAGAATGATAAATGATATGAACTCATTAAAAACCCTCGAAACTCTTATCGGATCTAAATATCAGATTCAATTACACAATTTGATCTGCTACATAACTACAAATTAATAATCAGTACTTAACAGATCGAGATCTCTCTTCATTTTATTAACGAAAAACACCTCCATCGATCAATATCACGATATTAAAACATAATAAAAAAAAAAAAAACACAAACATAATTACCGAAGAAAACAATCGCTAGCACAATGAATGAACTATTCCTCCTGCACGAGCCACCCATGGCTTCACCTTCAAAACTTCTCCCTCTCTCTATATATGTATATATAAACACTCTCTGTATATGTGTGTATATATGCTTACAATGCGTATGTACTTCTGCAACGTAGAATCAGAATCAGAGCAAGGGCTTCTCTTATTGAACGGGAGTGCGTGAGGTGGACGCCGTTTATATAGAGCGCGTTCCGCGATCTGGTTCGGTTCATGGGGCTCAACTGGCTATGTCATTGCAGGTGACGTGGACCAATCATAAATTACGGTTTGATTTTTCCAGCCAATGAAGCTGCAGCTTGTTGTGGGATTATTCGAACCGTCGATCTAGATTGGTAATCTTATGTGTGAAGCGTGAGGCTTAAGTGGGCGTCGTTGTAGAGTTGGGCTTCCATTTCCAAGCCTAGTGATTCGGGTCCCCATGTGCACATACTACCTGGTATTTGGGACAATTTCACATGTGCACTAAACAATCAAACTATTTACTAAGTAATATTCAACCTTTTATTTTACAAAAAATACCTTGTTTCACATGTAACACGTGACACTATAGTGTATTACGATCGCTACCATGGTCACCGCCGCCACCACCAGTGACCCCCTCATTATCGACAACCAACAACCCCTTCTAACACGATCAATTGATTCAAATTTCGTCTACTATTCATCATTGTTGTCGCTAATTTCTACCACTAACATTGACAACGATTGGTCATCACCACCATCAAGCCCACCATATATGTACACCACCATCAAAGTCATCTCACTACCACCAACACAAAAGGCATCCTTACTACCACTCGCAATCACAACCACCACCTATCACCCCCACAAATTTTGCCTTATTTTTATCCAACAATTTCACCATTTCTATCATCCCATCTCACCGTCATAATCACCACCACCACCACCACCACCACCACCAACATTAAAGTAATCACACGAAAAAACATATCTCGAATTTTCGTCAAAGAGTAGTGGTGGTTTAGATCTGAAATTTGAGATCAGGATTTGAGATCAGGTGGTAGAAGAGCAACATATTGGAGTTGTTAGCTGTTATGTTGGGGGAAGATGGATGTGATGAAGGATATGGTGGTGGTGGTGGTTTTAAATGGGGACCATGTTCGGGATATTGGTCGATGACGACAATGATTGTACTGGTGGATTGTATTTTTAGGGTTTGGATGTGGAATTTTGATTTGGGCAGGTTTTTTGAGATTTATAAGTTTAAGTAGTATAATTTGAATTCAAAATGTTGACCAACATAAACTTTAATATAAAAGCAATTATCGCATGAAATGTCCAAGAGTTCATGCCTTCTAATACGGAGCGAATATGGACTTAGGGCCAGAGTAGTGATTCATGAACCCCCATGGTATTGTTGTTGTCGCCTGTTTAAGATGCATATTGGGATCTCTCTTGTGGACCATGATGCATCTGTATTAATGAAAAGTCGAGAATTCAATATTTGCGCGATAGAGACAAATACTCTCCAATTAGTCCCCACTTCAATTCTGTAATTTGTTCATATTAAACGACCCGATTTTTTTTTTTATATTGTGGCGCTTTTTAGGTAGGGTGCGATTTATGTTAGCACTGAGGTAGGGTGTAGTTGTGTTATAGCACATGTGCCTGTCTCCTTTGTTGTTACTTCCATAGCCAATAGGGATTGGGTCAATTCTCTACCTCATTTCATTTTGTATTTGATTTTTTAATGAAAGTTCATATTTGGAATTCTAAAAAAAAAAAAAAAAAAAAAAGAAAAGAAAGAAAGCAAAACACGTACTTTATAGAAAACGTGTTTATTTGAAGCCATATTTTAATGAAAGTTCATATTTTATTCAATGAGTGAAAACATGTGTTTTGAGCTTTAGTCTAGAGTAATTTATTTTTTATTATAAGTTTTCGACTTAATGAAAATACTTAAAAATGAATTTTAATCAAATTTAACAATTACAAAATTATCAAAATATGTGTTATACCAACATAAATAATCAAAATTCAATGAAACCTTTGGGGATTAAATTCCTTGCCTTGCTTCAAGAGAAGATGAAGAGACTAGGGGTCTACTTTTTGTAGAAGAGCTTTTCATTTTAAATCAATTTTATTTAAAAGCTCTTTTAATTATACGAAATGCTTTTAGAAATTTTTTCATAAACAACTTATTAGTTTCGGAACTAATTTTTAATTTCTCAAAAGCTTTGCAAAACGGTCTTAATGTCCATATTATTTTCCAACAGAGAATATAGAATGCCAAACTAAAATTAAATGAAAAAAAAATAAGTTGTGCCACGTCCCCTTATTAGTTATTAGTAGTATTTGAAATTTTAATAAAAAAACAAATATTAGTAAATAATGTCGTGTATCCAAGAAAATGACATAAAATTCAAAGAAGTTCTTAATATTGTAGGTCTGTAAAATTAGTGATTAAAAATAATTTTAAAAAAATCTTTACCAAATAAACTTGAATAACTTACATGCAAAAGTGGTCATACCTATTGATGCTATCAAAAATCGTCATCTGTTGATTCTCGAGTTCGGGGACAAAAGAAGCACATGAACAGAATCTCCATTATCTGAAATAAAGACAACGAGGTCACCGATGCTTAAATTAGCGAGAGGGGAAAATATAAGCGTAAGGTCATAGATTGAATGCAAAAGCGTACCTAGATAATGAGCTTTGGTCATGTATTTATAGACGTTGGTAGTAGAGTTGTAGAAGGACTCAGCCACATGTAATCATTATCCTTATCATGCAAGATGTTTTGTGTTATATTGAAAGTACTCCATTTGATTTTGAATTAAACCGTGATAAGTAAATAATGAGGATAAGGGTCATAGAAAATTATAATCGCAGTAGGATTACGTTAGAGGACACACGACTCGACTAGCCAAGCAACAACATAGCCAAAAATATTTTTCTTGTATAAATCATTTTTAATCTCTTCTAATATTGCTTTTAATACACCAACAATCAAACCTGGTCAATTTTGAATTTCATCATCGTTGTGTTTAAGTTCTTGCTCAATTTTCAGGTAAGTTGGATTACATGTTATAGTTAAAACTATATCTGACTTTTCATAACATTGCACAATAGTCATTGCGTCTATATATCTCATTAGCATATCTCTAGAACCACATGTTAATGATTAAGGTAAGATGAATTTCCTTCCAATTTTGTATCCCGTTGTTTCCTCATTTTCAACACTATACTATAGTACCTTAATAAACTTCAGCACGAATTTGTTTCTGATTATTATGAAAATGGTCTAACCTAGAAGTTTAATTTTTACATACATATCTACAACATATTGTTGAAAAAGTCTACAAGTGTGAAGCATTATAGACTTAGTTGAATGCCTAATTTGTAACTTGTACTAATAATATTCTTGATAAGAGACCTAAGATCGTTTCCTCGTTTAATTTACCACTGCATCTAAGAAGATAAATGAATTTCAGTATTAATTTAGAAGACACAACTTGCAAAAGTTAGAAAAGATAGTAAATGATATATTTGCAAACCTTTAACCTCTTTTTCAATCATTTCAGTTGCAAAATTAATTGTGCTAGGAAGACTAACAAATCTAGGCAAATGTTGAGGCTGCTAGTCCTTGCTTTTAATTCTTTCGATACCTTCATACCAACCATATTTCCCAAATAGGAAAAGTAAAGGGTACTATAAAAGATCATAACAACCGTAGTAATAATGAATCCTGTGTGAATCGTCAGAATGACCATATATAGTAATGTTACGAATTCGAACATTTGTATTTTCATCATCCTCAACCCATACTGCAACCATTTGGTATTGAAGATTCTTTGATCAAGTCCTGAGTGACATCTGATGTGTATGCAATGATCATGCAAATTATTTATATCACTTAAAGACCTAAAGAATCTATAATAAGGATTCACTTTCAGAATTCCAATTATTGTAATTAACTAGATTCAATAAAATTTTCTGATTTTTTCATAAGATTTTGAAGCTCATTATATGTATCGTAAAAATATAACTACATATAACAATGCATACTATTCCCTGGTATAAGTTGATTTATATAATGATATACTTGTCCTTGAATCCTAAATGTATACAAATGTCTCTATATGCTTCAAAGAGCTTTTGTTCACCAAAAGAAGTGAATGCAAAGTAATTATTATACGCCCTCGAAATTTCTTAGAAGTAAGCAAGTTATATAATTCGATTAGTGAATCATATATACATAGTTTAATTTTTCCATCATAGCTACAAAAACCTTTACTTTCTCTATGAAATTTTCGTGTACCACAGTGTTTACAAAAAATACATGTCGGTAATACTTATGTAGTACGTGGTATCTTCACGAGTTTTGCCAAAAACATTAGTTATTTCTTGGTTTGAAATAGAAGCATCAAAATCATGATGTATTATGTAAAGGCCCGAATCTTTTCTATAAAGTTAGGCCCATAATTGTGTGATTTACTTCACATTAGGCCCAATAAAGGAAATATAAGCCCAAAAGATAGTCCAATACATGTTTAAAGGTAAAATATGTTTATAAAGTATTTCCTTAAAAACGATTTGATGAAAATTGGACGGAATGAAAAGTATTTCATTTTATGGCTAAAGTATACTTCAAATATTTTTAGCCTCCTTTGAGACCCATTTTATAGAAAACATTCGAATTTGAAAATGATATCTGAATAAAAGTTGTAGCTCTTTGAGTTAGCTTTCTAACTCACTTTGAATCACCTCAATTGGATATCGAGAGAAAACGTTATGATAAAAATACTGGAGGCTGTGCAGTGACAACCGGACAACCGGTCGACTGGAGAAACTAACCGGTCGACCGAAAAAGCAGAAACCCACGATTTTTTGAATTAATGGCCACTAGTTGCACTACTTAATTACCCTATTTAATATGACCTTTCATCCACCTTAAACCTCACCTATAAATACCCTTTTCACTCATTTGATTTTTCACACCAAAAGCACTTTCAATTTGCTTTCAAAGTTGAGAGAAAAATAGAAAGTTTGGGAGAGAAAATGAAGGTGGTTTTTCAAAATGTTTTCCAGAAGTTTTAAGTGTGGGCAAAAATATTCTGCAAGAAAGTTTTTGTGATTTCAAAAGGTGTTTTCAAACAATAAAGAAAGGTTCAAACGTTCAAGCTTCGTCAAAGTTTTGAAATTCATCCAAAGTTTTTCAAAGTTCTTTTCAAAGTTCATCAAGCATCAAATCGAGGTAGGTAGAGGTGCATAAAGTTGTTATACGTGTTTAAGTTATAATTTCTACCAAATAATGTTCTATGTTAAAGGCTAATGTTGTGTGTCAAATGGTATCGTCGGTTCGACATGTACCTTTCATGTCAAATGGTTCCGTCGGTGCGACATACATTTAAAGGTTAATATTGTGTGTCAAATGGTATCTTCGATTCGGCATGCACCTTTCATGTCAAATGGTTCCGTTGGTACGGCATACATTTTCATGTCAAATGGTACCTCCGGGTACCGCATGTTTTATGGAAGTTTTAATGTTAATTGTTATGAAATGCTTAGCTTAATCACGATTGCACCTATAATGCCTATTGAGTTTTCAACTCACGGGTTTCTACCCTATATCTACAGATTAAATATTGATGCACCGAGTTGGATGATGGAAGAGATGGAAGGAGATGCAATAAGCCTATGGGAACCTGGTGAACAAGTGATTTAGATTTAAAGTCTTTAAAGTTTCAAATGTTATTTCCAACGTTATTTCTTTTGAGTATCTTGAACAAGTCATGATTTCATCAAATAAATTATATTTCGTTATTTTGAAAAATTATAAAGTGTTTTAATTCAATATCCTTCAAAAAGAATGTTTGTTAAGATTTAAGCTTCCGCTAAGATATGTATACTTGTTACTAAACCACCAGTTAAGTTAAGTAAAGTAAGTAGCGTTCCGGTCTACTAGAGTTGGGACGTTACATATTATTACTTCATGCACATGGGCAGAACTCAAATTAGTATTTCCAGATAATACTGTGTCAATTATCTTCTCGTGAGAATCAATTCGTCCAACTTTAACTCGATTTCGCCATTCCCTCTATCTTTGATTTCATTCTTAGCGAATGAACTCATTGTATGCCTCAATTGTGCTACAATATGTTCTCCATCAATAAACATTGTCGAAGGATCCATCAGAACAATAAGATAAATGATTCAATACTTGGAAGAAGTCAGCAACATGAACTAAAAATACTGAGGAAAAAAAATTCTGTAAGATTTAAGATAGAAAAATGTCAAAACATCTATTATACGACATGTACAGAAATAATTCACTTCATAATAGATCAAATTGCATACATAAAAATGTTTAATTATGAACTATAAATACCGTTAAAATAAACATAACACTAAAGTGCACCTTCTATAACATACAACCCATGCACATAAAACTAACAAGATAACAAATTGATCAGATAGAAGTATACCATGATAAAAAAAAATTAATTAAAAATTATAATACTTAATTAAAAATTTGAAGGAAATTGTCAAATACATCATGAATGATACCCAAAATAAAATACAGTCAACAAAAAATTAATCAACACAACATAGAAAATGGTACAAATTGCTTATGAATTACATGTATAATATATCACATGCTATGATTTGAATGAAAGAATTTGTAAAAATAGTCCATAAGACGTAAAGAATCGGTGACATTGTTGTTGATATGTTTGCATAACAAGTAGCGTGGCAACAGATTCAGAAAAACTAAAGGTGGTGAATTAGGATTTCAACAAGTAGACGTTCATTTTAGTTTTCAATCTTTCTTTGTAATTTCAACATTCCCTCAGTATACACAAATAAAGAAAAGCTTATAAACAATTCACCTCATTTTATGAATCACAACAGCTGATTAACTTAGGAACGTTAAAATTTAGATTCAGATAAAACAAAAATGTGAATATTGTAAATCAACTCAAAGGAAAAACAAAGATAACAGACATAAATCTATAACCAACACAATCAACCAAAGATGGATCGCAAAGATCACAATAAGAAATTTTGTTATGCTAAATGATCATAACAATATAATATTTTTCAATAATTTGACTCAGTAACTAAAGAAGCAAACAAATTACATAAAACTCCCCTTTTGTAACCATGAATATAAAAACACACATAATACTTACAATAACAAAGTCTACATGACTGCAAGAACACAAACAAGAAAATGAAGGTTCAAGTGATATAAATGGATCCAATAACAACATAAGAATTAGATAATCTAGAAAATTTAAGGAAAACTCCTGTTTCCTAAACAGAAACCTAAATCAAAACAATATATTGACAAGAACAAGAGCCTGAGTAACTAGAAAAACACGATGAAAATATTGGAGACAAATATGGGTATTAAAAAGAGAGACAGAAATCATGAAATCGAAGAAAAAACACAAAATGAACAAAGCAAATAAATAAATATAAAGCCTAATTATCTTCGGTGTCCGAAGAATGACACATTTTCAATTAATATTCTAAAATCTTCATCTTGCATACACTTAAACCTTGAAAATACGACTCGTAAAATTGTGAACAATTTTTATATGAAAAGCTAAAATATAAAATTGATCATACAAACACAATATAATTCCACGTGATTATATAAAATCCAGAATGCAGAAACACACACAGATGTATAAAAAATATCTCACCTTTTGAAAAAGACAATACAATTTATAGCACAACACCAAAACTTTCGAAGAATGAAAAGGAAAATGATCTATGTGGAAGATAAAATAATAAAAAATCATTTGTAATATTGTTGTCGATTTTTATATCCCACAAGTATATGGATCTTTTCAAGTAATAAAGTGGACGTAGGAGTCTGGATATCGTTCCTATGAGGATTATTATTTAACAATTGATTGATTTATTCCTAGTTTTAATTTGATCGAAAACTAATAAAATACTTATTTTTCTTTTTGTGACTTTTTATTTTAAATATACTAAAACAAATAAAAATGATTTTTTAATATGATGGTTTAAGTATTTGGATTCATGATTTAACCATAGTTAACCCCTTAATATAAATACCAAGTTTTATACAATTGATTGTGTTTACCCAAAAAAATTCTTCTAATGTATTCAATTTACCCCTCTCGAGTTCTCATTGATTCTATTTAACTAATTAAGTTCAATTTCATATCTCTATGTGAATCAATCTTAGTTAAACGCACTTATGTTATAAAAATTCATGTAACGATCGCAATAACTAGCACAAGTATATCTACGTTTTATATTAATTACCGACTTTTACTATGTGATCTAACAAATAGTTCGCATATCTACGTTATTATTGCTCACGAAATTAATGAATCAATGGTCAATTAATCCAAGCATTAAGAATTTGAGTAAAAACAATTCACAAAATTGATTGGATATTTAAAACTTTTTAGTTAAAATTAAGGTTCAAAATTACGTTACAATCATTCATCTTAACTAAATACATAATTACACATCATGAGAAAATAAAAATACAAGAAGGAATTAAAGTATATCACCGGGTATTAAGGAAAAACGAGAAAAAGGTGAAGATCTTGCACCAAGATTCCATCTCATCTTGTGAAATCCTTAAAACACTAGCTTCTTGATTTATTTATTGATTTTCCCCTCCTTTCGACTTGAATAATATATGTATAACGAATCCCCAAGTCTTAGTTTGAATATATGTGTATAATGAAACTCCACAAACCCCCTTTAATTGATGGACAAATTTGTGTATTTATAGAAAAGATTTATGCAAAATCCTTATTCAACTTGATTTTCACCAAAGAGTTTAAATCGATTTTTACTAAAAAGTTTTAATTAATTTCTACCAAAGAGTTTAAGAAATAAAAGGAAGCAAATTTCTTTTTCAATTGAACTCGTTTTCTCATGTAATTTTATTCCTCCATCTTCTTTTATTTTTCAATTAAGTCGTATTCATTCCAAAATCATAATAGTTGACCCATGACAAGTTTCAAAGTTTGCAAATCAATCCTCAAACTTTTCAAATGTTGAATTTAACCCCAAAAACTTATGAATTTTTACCGTATGATCCATTAATATTTCCAAATGATGTATTGCAATCTTGTTAATCTTCAATTGCATCAAATCAACTCCAATTAATCTCCAAATAGCATATTTTCATATAAATTTTATCCAAATTGGGAGTCCTATAATTTACATAATTTAAACAAATTAAGTAGATAACCGCTCAATTTATATATAATTAAATAAAAATAAAAGTCCAAAGCACTTATCAACCATCATAGTAGAAATGAACAAAAGCATTTGAAATCCAAGTACACGCACAAATGTATACGAATTTCTTACATTTTCACAATGAGAATACAATTCTAAACACAATACCCAAACTGTAGAACATTCACAAGAACGAACGCTTTGTTTAGAGAAGATCTAACCTCAAAATCTGAAAATTATGAGATGAAAGTAAAATCACACGATTTCAGTTCCAAAAAGAGTACAAATGAATAAAAAAATTACAGCACAATAACAGAAGTTTGAAAGATAGACTAAAACCAAGGATTTTTGTGGAATAACTGAAAAAATCATATGAGAGTACACCGCTAAGGTTTCTGCTCGAAGAACCGTAAAAATGAGAGAAAAATCTTATAAAATCGACAACAATCAGCTGAAGATAGGCAACCAAAAACAATTTTCGTAGGAGAATCAGAGGCGGCTCGACTCTGCTAGGGTTGCTTTCTTTCCTCAAAGAGAAAGGAGAAAGGAGAAAGGAAAAGTGATTGAAAAAACGTACTTAAAAAGTTTTGTACAAATGAAAGGGAAGAATTCATATTCAAGGCATTAAGTATGCACAATTCAATTTTTATGTTTAAAGTTGTCAAAATCTAAAAATCAGATTTTTATTTTTTAATTAAAAATATTTTATTAATTAATTATAATAAAATCAAAATTTTATATTATTAATGGTCACAGTTATATAATTATAGGTCGCAGATTATTTTGAAGTCACATATCAAAAAATTTATAGGTCACAAATTGTTTTGAAATCAAAAATCAAAAAAATTATAGGTCACAGATTATTTCGATGTCACATATCAAAATTTTTATATGTCACGGATTATGTCGAGGTTACAGATCAACAATTTTATAAGTCACAGTTTATCAATCGATCACATATTTTCAAATTTGTTGGTCACGGATTATGTTTTAGTCACATATTATTGAATTTATGGTCACAGATTATTTTTCGGTCATAGATTTTCAAATTAATTGGTCACATTTTTTTTCGGTAACAGATAACCAAATAATTGGTCACACACAAAATCGTGTGTGTCACACATCTCGCCACCAACACTACGACTACCACCACCGCAACTTGTGACAACCCTAGCCCTGTGATCGACGCAAGACCACACCAACACCATCATCTTCCAAAAATGCAAAATCCCCAACCCATTTCCAACTCCCACCCACCTCCAAAATCACCAACCGTCTCCACCAATCATCATCGCCACCACATCAAATCCAACATCATAACCTCCTTCAAACCACAGCCAACAACAATATCACACCACAACATCACACCGCCACACCACCAACCACAATCGTCAGATCTGAAGTCGAACTAGACATTTCAGATCTTCGACTGGAGAGGGTAAAGAGATGGAGAAAGGGTGGTGGTGGGTTGGAGAGAGAGACGAATGAATTGTATTAGGGTACTCAGTAGAAACGACATAAATCCTCTTAATGCCTCTCCGTTCTCATTTCCTCCGCGGCGTAAACGCATCACCGCCACCGCAAGCATTGCTGTCCATGAAATCATCTCTACCAATCGAGTCCGTCAACTCAGACTCTGCGCAGTCATTTGCATCCTTAGCCTTGCCATTGTGGTCCGCTGCGACTGAATTCACCGCATCACCAGCAGAGCCGCCGCCGCAGCAACTCGCAATTTTAAAAATCTGCAATTTCACCGTTGCAACTCGCGGTGAATCGCGCTCCTGGTTGGTGATTTGCTGGTGGGTATTGGGACTGTGGTGGGAGACGATGGCAGGTGGTGATGAGTTGGTGTAGGCTGTAGAGAGAAAATGAAGACGGTGGTAGGTTGGAGAAATGAAGAGGGAAAATGAGAAAGGGGAACTAATCTAGGGTTTGGGTGTGGGGGTTAATTATAGTATCTGATTTATGATTAATTAAATTTGGTACCTGATTTTTGAAAATTGATCTTTAAAGATATGCTATTATGTAATTTCCTCCAAATGAAACCTAGGCTTCATGAACAGTAAAACCCAGATGAAAAGCACTCTAAAAATTAATTGGGCCTCACAGACAGTAAAATCCAGCCCATTATTGTTAAACCAGTTTGGAAAATCAGGAGTGAAAAGGAACAACTCAACAATGAATAGTATTTTTCAGAAAGAGACTTTTAAGGTAAGGGGAGATATTGAGAAGATATCTATTTAATTTATGTTATTTTATGATTGATTTAGGTCAAACCCGAATTGGACAAATTTGGATGGAAATTGGTATGAAGCAGTACAAAATTAAAGAATTTGGAGGATGTTTTGTGAGAATTAAAATCGAATTTTGAGTAGATTGTGATGTGATAGAAGTTTTTGAAATATGTGATTAAAAAGTCGTGGGACCCAAGAAAGATGTGGTTGATAATGATTGTTTGACTTTGATTTAGATTAAAATCAGATTTTAATTTAAAACAAACAAGCCCCAGTGTATCAAAATTATCCATACTTGAAGTTGAGGACTATCATGCAAATAAAGAGGACGTGGGATGCACAAGTTAATGGGGAGGACCAAAGTATACTTAACTATAAAAAAATTTCCAGCTTTTTTGGATCCTAATACATTCAAATTCAACATTGGAGATGCTTTAGGACTCCTATTTAAGCCCCCGTTTGGTAGTCATTTTTTTTAAAATATATTTTTTTTTCTCTTTTTTTTTCAACCACACATTCTTCAATAAAATAATATTACACGTAAATCCAAAATTTTTCCTTAATTTTTAACTACACATTCTCCATCAATCAACTATTCAAAAGTATATTTTCTCCCCAAAAATGACTACCAAACAGGGGCTTAGAGTTATTCTAGATTTCTATATATATATTTTTCATTATTCTTCTTTCTTATGGAACACAATTTTAGATAGAGGAAAAAAAACATAATCATCAAGATCAAATAGCAAAAAGTTAGGGTGCGTTCTCTTTGCTATTTTCGGACCGTTTTCTGTTTTCGATTTTTCAAAACATTGAAAACGCGTTCTCTTTCCCATTTTCGAAAACAAGTTTTTGAAAACGGCTGAAAATTTTGTGAAGAAAACAGAAAACAATTTTTTACGTTTTGGCTGTTTTCTTCACAAATCTGCCTAAAACTCAAAAAAAACGGGTTGATAAATATTTTTTCAAAACGACAAAAAGAACGAGTTTTCAACAATCTCAAAATGGACACCCAAAACACAAAATACAAAACGAATTCAAAACACAAAATTGAAACACGAATTGAAAGGCTTTTGAAATTGAAGAAGATTCTTAGTACAAGATCCAATTCTTTACATCATCAAGATTTCAAAATCTAGTTTTGACCTACTTTTTTTTTATTGCTTTTCTTTCATTAGTAGAAGTAGCTAAATTCATAGTTGTCATCGTAAACCAAACATCTAACACCTAAATTCCTAACAGTCTACTTACAGGTTCAAATTTCCAAACCTAATTTGAAATTCCTACATCAAACCCTTACCATCTCTATCGTTTCAAATGTATTTTGAGCAAAAAAATGAAGCTCAAACGGGATTTAATGTTTGATGAAGCTCCATGTGAGCTCCATTTTTTTAAGTTTTGACTCTCCAAATATAACCAAAGAAGTGTTTTTTGTTTAAAAATTAAGAGTCTATTGAAACCAATTTCGAGGTTTGACTCTTTCAGTCTATGTTCGGTACTGATAAAAATTTGATTAAAATCTAAGTCAAAATTCAACAATTAATTTTAACCACACATTTCGTAGGATTCACAACTTTTTAATCACATATTTTATTAATTTTTATCAAAATTTGATTTTTAATTTCTACCAAATAGAGTTTAAATAAAGAGCATCTCACTCTTAAAAAGTCTATTAATGGAAATGCTTTAAATATGAACTTAGCAAAAATGGTAACAAATTATTTATCAATCAAGCGCAAAATTGAAGATGAAAAATCGTGTTAAAAAAATGGAGGATCTGAAACAAAGATTTGATACCATTTTTAGCTCTTATTTGGAAGGGATTAAAATTAAAGGTTTAGTAAATTAAAATAAAAGTTGGTGAAATGTATGGTTGAAAAGTTGTAAAACTCATCAAATCAATTATTGACTTTGACTTAGATTAAAATTTAGATTTTAATTTCCACAAAATAGGGGCCTATATTTGATCATAAACTGAAGTGAAGAAAAATTTTAAATTTCATTTTTTCAAATTCGCCCTTTAAGATAATTGTGTCTTTAAGGCAGAATGAATGTGACATTTCTAAACTTTTTTTTTTTTTTTTTTTTTTTTAATCTTAGTCTATGTTTTACTTATATTTTATTTGGTATAGGTTGTTATGAGTACCTCTGTGTATGTTATTTTAGGAAATAGTACGGATACGGAGATGAGACCTATTAATGCTCGTTAGTTATCTCACACACAATTGGAGTGTATTTAAATAGCATAGCCATAGAAAGGACGTAGAAATCATAAGAGTTGTGGTCAAAAAATAATTTTTATTCATTTTTATTCAATTTACACACTGATTTGATTGCATAACTTGAAAATTGTGCTCATAATTTAAAATTTGAACAATAATTTCGAAAGCTTCTGGCTACGGACACCATGCAATCATCTAGTAGATGTATCAAATATATTAGACACAAATATATCTAGATGATCAACGTGGAAGATGAATGACCCATATATCAGTCTAATTACTTTTCAGAAATATAGAGAATTCAATTCCTATTTTAGCTAGTAATTGTTAATGATCAATTCTTAATAAATAAATAAAACATTATATAAGAATTCATTAGATTGAAAAATCTTCTAGTTCTTTACTAGATATTTGAATTCTCAATTTTGCATCATTATTAATTCAGTGATGGTCCATGTCAAACAATAATATATTCAGTAATTAAACTTCTAGATCAATGCAATGTTTGACGTTTGAATAATTACTCAATCAAACAAAAGACATAGTTAATTCCCAAAAAAATGATTAACCATGATATAACCATATAAAAATCAATGTTCACATAAATTATATAAAGATTTACTATTCAAGAGACAGCACACTCATTCAAAATGATATATTTTCAAAATATGTGCTATTTCGATAGCATGTTCTATTTATTATTGCTTCTTCAAAAGCAATATATCAATATTATTTTGAAATATTAGAATTTTAATGTCACTCTCTTTAGAAGCAATAACATTTTATTATTTAAAATATAAATTATATAAAGATTTACTATTCTATAGCAAAATTATAATTTATGTTATATTTTACTTAATTATGCTCTTCGAGAGCAAGTAAATTCTAACAGAACATTAATAATAATGTTAGCTTCAGGAACGACAATATTTAATAATAGACAGATATACGAGTACTAAATTCATAAACTATGACAAATATATGAGTACTAAATATATTGACTTACGATTAGAGCATGATTTCTTCATTTAATTATTAGATAGTGCAATATACATACAATTAATCCATCACATTGCATTGAGATAGAAAATAAAGAATGCTGAAAATAAATACATAGTTTGAATATTTATCCCAAACGGGAGATATTTTATAGCACCGTTTGTTAATTGTCGATTTTATTGGGCAATTCACTCAACATTAGGAGGAGAAATTAAGAAGTTAGCACTAATTTACAAATGTATCATTATCTAATCACAAAAGATAATTTGAATCAGAAGTTCGAAAGATAAATTAAGGGCGTGTTCGGTAGAGATTAAAATCGGATTAAAATTGAAAAATTAGCTGTTATTGTTGACTTTTATTAGACGAGTAGGACCCAATAACGATCATATTTTCAATTTTAATCTCTACCAAATGGGCCCTAATTCGATGCATGTACTAACCAAAGAGATTAATAATATCTTACGCACCAACTTTAAATATTGCAACTTGAATTAATGTCTTGGAGAACAATTAGTTAATATTATAATTAATAAATTTATGGTACACCTGAGGCATGATAATATTCTATTATAATACAAAATCCCCAAACAAAAATGGAGCAATTAGTAAATATTTCTATTAAGTAGACATATACTCATGATTAGTATTTAGACATAATAAATTACAAAACTCCAAAAGATGTTTAAGTACCTGATATGTTGAAAGTTAAGATATCTTAATAAGTTATGTCGTTGTGAAAAAAGAAATAAAATCAAAAAATAAAAAGTTGTCGACAATATTTTTGCACATAATTTACTGCATTATAATCAAAATATAATTGTCAAAATATATCGATTGAAGTAATGATTGGTCAAAATAAAAGGGACACAATCTTAAATTGAATTTATTAGAGAAACCTATAATTTCTGGGCATGTAGTTCGAAAATTTAAAAGTGCATACTTATGCGAAAATGAAAAGAGAAAAATGAAGTCGTAATATGTAATGCACGACTCTCAATATAGTGAATTTTGCAAAACTCGGGGTCAATGAAATTTCAAGTCCATGTTATGTTATTTTGACGATGCATGAAATTTGAAATACTTTATAATCAACTCATCTTGCATGATTATTAAGGTGTGTTTGATTTCAAGTATGGAAATTACATAAAAAAATACATAAATTCTAGGCAATTAAATTGCCTAGAAATTATTTGCATGAAAATTGTGTTTGATTTATTTATTTTTTAACCTAAAAAATGTTACACCTATCAATTTTTTATTGGAGAGAGAGAGAGAGAAGGTGATGAGAGAGAAATATAAGAATTACATGGAATCATTTTCCTACTTTTGGTTATATGATCATATTTTCTTTGTTTATGTGACTAAAAGTAGGATTCCATGGGAAAAAAAATCAATTAAATTGCACAAAAGTAGAAATTTGGTGGAAAAATGACATTTTTCATAGAAAATATTGGCAATCAAAAGCACCTTTAGGGCTATTTGATAGCCTATTATTTTCCATGGAATTCCAACTTTCACTTTTTGCATGTTTGATTGACCAAATTTTCTTGGCAATTGATTTTCCACACAACTCTCCCCTCCACGTGACTCATTTTCCACCTTTTTGATGGTTTTTTGGTTTTCCCACCATTTTGGTGGTTTTTTGTTTTTCATTTTCCTTTTTTTTTTTTGGCAATTGAAACAACTTCTATCCCCCAATTGTAAAAAAAAATTATCCCTTTAATTGACAAATTTCATAGAAACCACAGCTAACCAAATGGTATTCGATTTTCCAATTTTTTTTTATAATTGAAACAAATTATATCCCCAATTGTAACAATTACTATCCCTTTAATTGACTATTTTCATGGGGAAAAAAAGTCAAACATACACCAAAAAATAGAAAATTTCAACATTTTTCAGTTGAAAAAATTATACCAATCAAATACAATTAATTGTCAATTCTCAGTAAAATAAATTCTAAGTAATTCAATTTCTTACAATTCGTTTTCTTTCCACCCAAATTTCACATTTGCAATGAAACGAACATTTAATGTTATCCCTTATGTATTTAATATGCCTAAAGTATAATTTAAGTAATATTATCACGAGGAGGAGTAAATACGCGTTATACTCTTTTTCCCATGATCAAGATTTGTCCTATTGAATTTTCTTAACAAGGTTATTAACGAGACAACTTTTATAGCGTACTTAAAATGATAATGTAATCTTTTTCCTTCATTAGAATTTTTCCCACAAGGTTTTTCCTAATAATGTTTCAATGAAGCATATTCTTTGTGTGGTGAATGTCTATAACTTAAAAGATATTTACCCTCAAAATAATACTTTGATATGTATGAGACTCCCAAAGAGATCAACAAGAGCTATTCTTTGAATCATCATATTACTATAATCAAAGGTTAATAAATACCTCGTATGAAGACGGTATTATATGAAAACTATACCAGACTTTACCAAAAATTACAATATTGAAGACATTGAAGTACAAGACATGGATGACTTGATACATCTATTGAAATCAGGGGGAGCAACTGTACTCTTTTTCCTTAACTCAAGATTTGATCCATTGGATTTTCTTGACAACATTTTAATGAGACAAATATTTCATAATGTGTCATTCAATAAGAGTGTTGTAAGTAATATAATTATTAGCAAATGACAATTATATCAGTGCAACCCTAATTTTTATTACAATTGTCTCATTAATTCTTCCCTATAAATATGAAGTTTTGGTTCTCAATATAATACACATATGTTTATCGACTTCTCTTATTCTCCCCTCTTTTCTCTCTAATTTATAATAAATACCATTTTATTTGAGTCAACAAAAGCATCACACGAAGAGTTGGATTATTTTTATATTATATTAAATCACTTAAAAGAACGTAACCCGTTATGAAATTATACCGATTAAGTCCTAAATGAAGCTTTTAATTATAGTCGAAAATTGCTACATTGATTATTCTTATTTTGAAGTGTCTTGATTTGGTGTCTTAGCCTATGTACGATTTAATTTAAAACTAATTAGAGATAAGTGATTGATAAGTGAATAGTACTTGTAAGTTCATTCAAATGTGTGATTAAAAATGAAATTTGACCATTTATAAATTAGGCAAACTAATTATTTTTTTAAATCCCTCAACAAAAAAAGACCAAGATCTTTGGAATTCAAATCAAAACCCAATTTCAAATGAAATATAGAATGAATGAAAATTTCAGAGCTTTTATACTACATAAACAACGATAAAAGTAGTGTCTAAGCCATAAAATTTCACCGTGGGACAAAAAATAAGTTGTAAATTTTTTGAGACAACATAACAGTATTGAAACATTCTACAATCGTTACCTACCATTTTCGTACTACGGACTTTAGGAGGAAATTAAAATCCCGTTTGATTTCTATTTTTTTTAAATGCATTTTTTTCTCTCTTCTTTTTAACCACACATTCTTCCTTAAAATAATATTTCACGCAAATTAAAAAAATTTCCTTATTTTTCAACTACACATTCTCCATCAATCATTTTTTTCGTAAAAATGAGGCTCAAACACCCTCTAAATGGTTTCGATAATAAAACTTTAAATTTTTAAATTTAATTTAATAATAAAATTAAATTCCCTACACAATACACTAAAACAAGAGAATAATAAAACTTTAAATTTTAAAGAAAAGTAAAAGATAAAAAAATCAGAAAATTTGTGAGGTCAATGACCCCATGTGGCTCCGTCAATATAGAAAAATAAAATTTCAAAAGACATAAGAAATTAAGCATTCATTGCTCTCTAGAAAAGACGTAGATAGTAAGGGTACGTTTGATTGTAAATGTGAAATTTTGGTGGAAAGAAAACTAATTTCAGATAATTGAATTGTTTAGAATTTGTTTTATTGAGAATTATCAATTAATTGGTATAATTTTTCAGTTTGAAAATGTTGAAATTTTCTATTTTTTGGTGTACATTGGACTTTGTTTTTCATGAAAATTGTCAATTAAATTGATATAATTTGTTATAATTTGGGATAAAATTTGTTTCAATTGTAAAAAAACAAAAACAAAAAACAAAAATGAAAAATCGAATACCATTCATTTGACTTTGCTTTTCATGAAAATTGTCATGGGAGAGATTTTGGCCACCAATGGAATTGCTTTTTTTACCGTTTGAAAAGTAAATAAGACTCGGGCAGCAGCACTTTAAATTAGATGTCAGGTATAGCAGCCGAAATTGTGGACCATTCGACGGAAAAATGACATTTTTGCTCTTAACATATAATTTATTTGTTATGATAAATGACCATTTTTGGTATTTCATTTTTTAAATTTCAAAACCTGCTGTCAACATGGGACCCATGCGTGCAGGTCTAATAGTCAATTAATCTCTTCTTTTGAGAAACAATCTTTCCCAAAAAAGGGATATATATATATATATATATATATATATATATATATATATATATTTACAATTGGGGATCTAATTTGTTTCAATTGCCAAAAAAACAAATTAAATTTATATGTTAAATATTTTATTGTGAGAATAAGGGGTTAAAAATGAATAAAAAATGATTTTTAAAATAATAAGAATCACAATTTTGATTTTGGTTGGTCATGAATTGAAATCCATTAGTACCATTCTCCTATGTTTGGCCCCTAGTTTTTTCAAATATTTACTTTCAACCACACATTTTTTAATAAAATAATTTTACACCCAAATTTAAAATTCTTCCTTATTTTTTATCCACACATTCTCCAATAAAATATTTTTTTAAAATACATTTTAACCCAAATATAGGGCTCAAATAGACCCAAAATATATTTTTTAAAACCACTAATGTCTCATTTGTAATAGAAATACGAGAATACAAACAAATTTTTAAATATTTTTTGCCCCTGTTTGATACATATTATTTTAAAAAGAATGTATTTTTTTGTTGATGTGATGGTGAATATGTGGTTAAAAAGAAGAAAAAGTTATTGATGTGATATAAAATATTATTTTATTGAAAATGTGTGGTTAAAAATAAGTAAAAGAATAAGAATGAAAAAAAAATAAGAGAGAGGCTTCGTGTACATCAATGGTACACAACTTTGTACACATCTCTCTCACATGAGAGGGGATCCGCGAATATTTTAATTACCATGGGCTCCCTCTCATGTGAGAGGAGTGTGTACAATAATGTGTACCATTGATGTACAAGAAGCTTTTTTCAAAAAATAATGTGTATCAAACTTTATATTGATAGATGTCAATTGACCCAAACAAGGTCTCGTCTTAAGCAGTGGATGGTGACATTTGGTGTATAAACATAGGTTCCGTTTGGTAGTCTTTAATTTGAAAAGTAATTTTTCGAAAAATGTGTAATTAAAAAGTATGAAATTTTTTAGATTTACGTATATAATATTTTATTGTGTGAATGTATGGTTAAAAATAAATATGAAAAATAATCTAAAGTAAGGTAAATTATTAAATTAAAAGCCACCAAACAGGGCATACTTTCGCTTTTTCCCAAAAATTCTCTCACAATCAAACTACTTTGGCTTTTGAAAATCACTTTTTCTTTTTGAAAAATCTCAAAATCATTATCCTAACTTTTAAATCTTTTAAATTAAATTCATTATCCGTGGATTGAGGATTTTTATCTATGTTCATTTATATATATATATATTTGTTAGACTTTTTATGTAAACTAGTCGTTATCACGTGTATTGCACGAATTGTGTATTTTTTATACCTTCATTAGAGTGAAGAATGTAGGTTTTCATAATTTTTGGTTGATTATTTTGCTTCATAATCATCTCATTGCATGTTACAAGCCATGAAAAAGATATCGATTATATGAGCTAGAATCCCCAAACAAATAGCAAGAAATGCATTAAAGACTATGGGCCACTAATGATGTTATCTTGTCATGTGCTACAAGGACATAAAGGTTCTCGTCCCCCTCTCCCTCCTTCTTTGAAATTCTAAAATTCTCTTCTTAAAAAATAATAACTTAAATCAACGATTTGGAAGGGAAAATAACGGATTTTGACCTCGAAAACGACTCGCGCCCAGCGAAACTTTGGTGGCCACAATGTGTATGACGAGAAGACCTTTCCGAATTGGGGTCATGAGCACAATTCTAAAAATCGTAGCCAGAGTTATGGTCAAAATACTAAAAAATGATCAAAACTGCACAAAAAGATGACTTTGGGGACCGAAGTGCAGAAGTTCCAAAAGTTTAAGGACCTAGGATTGCAATTTTTTAGGATGAAATTGATAGAAAAGTCAAATTATAAGGACTAAAAAGTATAAGGTGAAAGTTGAAGGATTTAACGAGCAATTACCCCGAGAACTTAACTGCAATAAATGAAATGAGCAAAAAGCTCAATGCATACGGAGGATTTGCCTTTGTGTGAAAAAAAATTAGCTCCAAAACCTCCATGTGCATGTAGATTTCATCATGATTCATTCTCATTCCATGTATTATTAGTACAAAATTTCAACGTGAAGTTACTTGGTGTACCTATCTCAGATTTCACTATACCAGTACTAATTCAATCTCATTCCACCATGATAACGTTAAGTTACTTGGCGTACCCATATCAGATTTCATCATTACAATACTTATTCAATCCCATTCCATATATATAATATAATAATATATTACTGACAAATTTGAACAAAAAATTTACTTGGCCATTCAAATCAAAACCTGTAGGTTCATTGCCAGCAAGTTGCGTGTAACTATTTAGGTTATAATGAAATAAGTAATCTTCTATGACAAAATCAATAATTTTTATTGTAACTGTTTCTCTCGTGTTTTCTCTTATTTTATATATATATATATATATATATATATATATATATATATATATAAATAAAATTATAAAGGCATGTAAGTTACAGAAATATATTTGTAAAACATGGCTTTGAGAAATTAAAAATGATTCATTATAACATTGAGCAAATTAAAAATGATTATGATAAAAACATGACTTTCAATTTGTAGATACCTAACTAAGTTAATAAGAAATTTGGACAATTTCATTAAATGAAGACTAATTTTACAACTACAATGAGGGTTGGACGAAATTCTCGAACCGAGCACGTCAGTTCAATTCTTCATCAATTGGAACAAATAATTAAACCTCATTTTGTGGCTGAAACTCTAAAAATGATTAATAGAAGTATATGAATCTCCAATTATTAAAAGATTTTAAAAATTTGTATAAATTGTTTACAATCTGGTACAGTGTAAATTTGAATTTTTAATTGTTTTATTAACTTGATATAATAATAAAATTATTAATAAGTACAAGTTTGTAAAATATTGGAAGATATTTTTTAGTATTTCGATTGCCTTTTTTTTTTTTTTTTTTTTTTTTTTTTTTTTTATAGGAGGTTAGATTAAAATGGAAAAAAAAAAAAAAATTTCCAACTGAGCATGCACAAAGTATAGGCAAAACCGTAAAATATTAAAAGATTTTAATTCATAATTTTAATTGTATATTATTTACAATAAATTTCATGTTTCTGTGACTTACCGGATATTTAAGTCAAAATACTGTATTTCAGTGACTTTGAGCGAAATACAGTAAGTGTCAAAGAAAATCGATAAGTTACTTAAGCCAAAATCCGGTAAGTGCAAGGAATATTCGGTAAGCACCACAAAATACGATAATTTCTGTCCAAAATCGATAAGTTCAATTTATTGAAATTCGGTATGTGTAAAACGAATCCGTTAATCTCAAAATCTCTACTCCTCTTTGAATAAAAAATTCTAACATTTTTTTGGCTATTTACATTTTGGCAAAATCTAAAAAAAAAAAACTTAATATAATAATAATATAGTAAGTTCAAGTTTATAAAATATTGGAAGATATTTTTTAGTATTTTGATTGGGTTAGATAAAAATGCAAAAAATTAATCTCGATTGGCCTTAAATAGCAATAGCTACCAATCATTGACCATCTTGATTGATCAAGACTTACGAAATCAAAGTTCAGACCAACAGGAGAAGAGAAAACTGTTGAAATACGGTATGAACCAGAAAATTCATCCAATATCTTCAATTAAAAATAATTAAATAAGAACAATTATTCTTTAATGATTTACATTAAATTAAAGAAAATACGAAATTATGGAATAAACGAAATATTGCGTAAAAACGAAAAAATAATTTAAATCGACGATTTGAAAAGGGAAATATCGAATTTTGGCCTCGTAAATGACTCGCACCCAACGAAACTTAGCGACTACAACATGCGCGACGAAAAGACCTTTCCGAATTGGGGTCATGAGCGCGATTCTGAAAATTGTAGTCAAAGTTATGGCCGAAATACTAAGAAATGACCAAAACTGCACAAAAAGATGACTTTGAGAACTGAAGTGCAGAAGTACCAAAAGTTTAAGGACCTAGGATTGCAATTTTTTAGGATGAAATCGATAGAAAAGTCAAATTATGAGGACTAAAAATTACAAGATGAAAATTGAAGGACTTGACGAGCAATTACCTTAAGAACTTAGATGCAATAAATGAAAGGAACAAAAGCTCCATGCACACGGAGGTTTTGTAGCTAATTTTTTCTTGTTTTTTTTTTTAATTTTTTTCAAACAAAGGCAAAACCTCCGTATGCATGCAGCTCTTTGCTCCTTGCACACGGAGCTTTTTACTCCTTTCATTTATTGCAGTTAAGTTCTCGGGGTAATTGCTCGTCAAGTCCTTCAACTTTCATCTTATACATTTTAGTCCTCATAATTTGACTTTTCTATCAATTTTATCCTAAAAATTGCAATTATAGGTCCTTAAACTTTTGACACTTCTGCAATTCGGTCCACAAAGTAATCTTTTTGTGCAGTTCTGGTCATTTCTTAGTATTTCGGCTATAACTTTGGCTACGATTTTCAGAATCGCGTTCATGACCCAAATTCGGAAAGGTCTTTTTGTCACATACCGTATTTCAATAGATTTAGTGAAATTTCCATGACACGGAAATTAATGTGGAAAAAAACGTAACTTACCGGTTAAGCTTAAATCAAATACTGGTAAATGAAGGAATATTCGTTTTTCTTAAGCTGAAATACGATAAGTTTTGAAACCATTAATTTGAAATACGGTAAGCTCATTAAATCCGTTTATTGAATCCAGTAAGCTTCAACCAAAATGCAGTAAGAACGATTCCGGTATGCATATCAAATACGGTAAGTGTGATTTAAATCTTGTAAGATGGAGAAAACTAATGATTTTATTAGTATATAACTTATGAAAATTATTTAAAAATCCAACTGTATTCAATTTAATTCACTAATAAGCACCACAAATTCTTTTTATAATATAACTGGTTAATTTTGATTGCACAATCAAAGATTTTTTTTTCTAATGCAATCAAAATACTAAAAAATATCTTCCAATTATAACAACACGTTTCTAAATTAATTAAGATGATGATTCTAAAAAAACTAAAATATTTACACTAATAAAAATATATAATAAATATACAATTCGTGCACAGGCAAAAAAAATATATTAAAGGTGCAGATATAAAAAGGAAAAAAACACTTTTCTTATTTTTTAATCAAATGTACAGTATTTTTCTTGCTTTTTAAAAAGATTCTCTCTTACATACAATTAATCAATAAATTCACGCTTCCGTCACATACATTTTCTACGGTACTATGCACCGCTACTGTTGCATCTACAGTACATCTTCATTGCTATTTTTAAGAGAAGTTAAATAACCAGTAAGCGTTTGGACTATTTTTATTTGTGAATTTTAAAAAAAAAAAAATTATTGTTTTAGATTTTTTAAGGATTGTTTTACTTTATATTTTTAAATTTTTTTTTTTAGAATTTTTAGAATTTATGATTTTTTTTAATCTTGGATTTTTTTTTTTAGAAGTTTTTAATTTTAGAATTTTATTTAAATAAAATTATACCTAAACGATTATTTTCAATATTTTGAGTGTTTTCAGTATCAGAAATGTGTTTAAAATTTTATGTTATAAGTTTAATATTGTTTTGGAAAAAAAATAAAAAATATCAAATAAAACAAAATTTCAATGTTTTGTAAAAACTGAGGAACTGAATACATTTTGAAAACAACAAATCAAATGCACTTCAAAATTTTCAAGTCCTAAGTGACTTATTTGGTTTAAGGTTTTTGTTTTCATAGATTGTTTGGGCCACATTATTTTTAATTTTAATGGGTGAAATAGTTTTTTTTTTTTTGAAAAATGTGTGGTTAAAAAAAATGAATTTTTTTTTGATTTATGTGTAATATTAATTTATTAAAGATTTTGTGTTTGAAAGATAAAATTTAATTTTATAGGGGCCAAATTGGGCTATTTGTCATCAATAAAGTCGTGTTAATGGGTGAGCTTCAACTAAAGTCTAAATTTATGATTGGTAAAAAAAAAAAATAGAGTAATATCTGTTAAGAGTGTGTTTGATGTTGATTTTAATGAAAATAGAATTTTTGGAATAGTGATTGATGGAAGAATGTATGGTGGAAAAATGATGAAATTTTTTAGATTTGTGTGTAATATTATTTTATTTCAAAAATATGTGGATGAAATGAAGAAAGAGAAAAAAATGAGAATGAGAATGAGAATGAAATGGGGTCAAACGGGCTCTAAATGACGAAGTGTCGAATCAATTAATTTTTTTTACATTTGTAAAGTTATGACATGTCGACTTTTTATTCATTTGAATAATTAAATTATTAGTACATTTTACTCATTTACAATTTCGTATGATAACATTATTTTTTTCACGATTAATATATTTAGTAATTAATAATAGAATATCATGATTCATACATAGCCCCTGATTGAGCCTCATTATTCTCAAAACTCATATTTTCAATCATACATTATCCCATATGGTAATTTTGCACATAAATTCTTTTTTTTTGCTAATCGTACATTTTACAAAACTAGTGGGATAAACGTGTGTTGCAGTTAATTGATTATTATTAAAAATAAGTGAATGTAAAGTTTAGAGAAATTCACTTGTAAACATAAAATATTCATAAGTTTGTCAAAATTGACTCTTTTTTTTCCGTATATTAGTAAATTTTTTATTTTTGATATGAAACTTTTGGTATTCATTGTATTTAAATTCTCATTGCAATTGTATTCTTTGTGTAATCGTAATATTATAACGGTAATAAATTAAATGTCATAGTAATGCATATTGTATATTTTTGGATAAAGATTTTGTGAGCTAAAAACTAACAAAATTCTTGATTAGCAACATCAGATGGAAGAATGAAGTTTTGGTTCATTTGTAAATGAGATTGTATCAGGGAGCCAATTGAGTGCTGGTCGACAAGTTTGGCACGAAATGATTATCATGATGCTGATTTTTCAAGTCCATCAGTTGCATGTTCATCATTTTTCTACCTTAAAGATTAATAGCGTGTTGTAATTCCACCTCTTGCTGACTTGCTCCAATTTTCTCCGGAGCATCATCTCTTGAGCAATTAAAACATTCTTAAACCTAAGTAAAATGACAAAAAGATATTTAGTTAATAGACGTATTTACTTGTGGATGAAGAAGAAGCTTGACTCAAATGCTTACCAAAGGAGACATCGAATTGCTCTCGGGAATCAAGTCTATAGGGGCTTAAACAAGCAGAAAACTCTCATCTCTCCATTTATTGTTGTTGTTTCCTCCTTATTGTTCAATGAACAACAAGATATCATTAATGGATAAAGCAAACAAATATTTTAAAAATCGATAGAATGGAAAATCTACTTTTCAAGGACTTTTCCCTTCTCCTTATACGGTTTCACGAGCACTATGAAGTTACACACAAAATGGGGATTCCCTTTACCAAAATGAGCTTCGTAGGCTCCGGGTAAACAAATGTAACAAATCTAACCATCAAAACCACAAATAAATAAATAAATATATAAATAACTCGATTAGCTTCAAATTAAACATTAAGAAAAAATAATATTACATGCAAATCAATATTTTTTCTTTCTTTTTTAACCACACATTTTTTTATCAATCTACTATTCTAAACTACATTCTTCAAAAAGAAGAAATCGGAGAGAACAGGATGAGAAATTAGAGAAGAAGCAGAAATTCAGGGGGAAAGGGGAAGGGAGAAAATATTTGCTCTAAGCAAAGCTATTTCATTTCATCATAATCATCGTCCCTTAAAATTACATTACCAAGGAATATAAATAGAGAAACCAACAAATATATAAAGTAAATGGGCTTGGGCTAACCCATTATACAAAGGGAACAATTCATAACTAAGGTTTTAAGTATGGTCCATTTCAACAATAAGATAATAAGTTTCAAAATTTCAAAAATCAGGTTTCTATTAAATTTTATCTATGATTTAATTAATTAAATATATAAATGTCACAGAATTGTACAATTTGGTCACAAATACATTTATTGGTCACATATTATCAAATTAATTAATTACAAATTACTTCAAGGTCACAAATCAAAAAAATTATAGGTCACAAATTATTTCCGAGGTCACGGATCGAAATTTTAACGGTCACAATTTATTTTCAAGATCACAAATCAAAATTTTAATAGGTCGCAAATTATTTTATGATCACGATTTGAAAATTTCATAGGTCACAATTTGTTTATCGGTCACAAAATTTTTATTGATCATAGATTAATCAATTTAGTGGTCACAGTCAACGAAATAATTTGTGACCACCAACACTTGTGACTACCGTCTCCACCATGCCACACCACCATGACCAACCAAAAAATTCTCAAACATACCATCACGACTGCCATTCCACCACTTCCCGATGACAATGTGGCCACCTCAAACAAATCAAGAGAAAAAACCACCGCACCAGATTCATCACCACCATCGCACCCTGCCACGACCACCACCGTCAAAATAGCAACACCACTAAAACAAACCAACCATTAAAACAATGCAAAAAACAACCACCACCACCAACCATCCCACACACAAACCACTCGTCGCAAAAATTAACCACCAACCGTATCGCCCCCATCCATTCCCACACACAAACCACCCGCCACAGGAACCACCACCACCGACCACTGCACAATATATCGAATAAAAACAAAAAATTGCAGACTGACAGATCGACGTTGAAGATTCAGGCACTCGCTACCACTAGATCTACCAGCATATCAGATACCAACATCTGGCAATGGAGGAAAAGGAGGAGATAAGAGATGTTGAAGTGCCGGTAATGGGAGGAGAGGAAGAGGAGAAGACATGTTGTAGCGTCGGTAATGGAAGAGAAGAGATGTTACAGCGGTGGCGCTCACACCGACGACGATGTACAGTAACTTCGAGACACGACGGCAATAAGCAGCTCCAATGAGAGGGTCGACGGCGAGGTCTGGCATCAGGTTGTAGAGAGAGACAGAATTGAGGAAATTATACCCCTGTTTGGGAGCCATTTTGCCCAATTTTAATACAAAATGTGACCGTTATAGTGCACGTCAGCACCATTTGTAGCTAATTTGAGCCGCAATTTTTTTATCAAAGTTTATAAAATTACCCATATTTCCTTTTGACCAATAATTCATTCAAAATAGAATGAAGGGTATATGTGGTAATGTAACAAGAAATTGAGTCAAAAATTACGGCTAACAAAGGGGACCTACATTCCAACGGGCCAAATTTTCATTCTAATTTTGTGAAAATGGCCTCCAAACAGGCGCTATGAATTGAAATGAATTAGTGTTCTATATATAATTAAGGGTCTGTTTGATAGGCCCATAATTCTGGGTAAGTTGGAAAATGTGGGCCGAAATTTCACCTTAAGGCTTGTTTGATTGGCCAATTTTTCCAGGCTAATGAATTCTTGTTTAAGCCTGCACGTGACCATTTATTCCACGCAAATGAGGAAACAAATTCTTAGGGTTGAGCAAGTCATTCATTTCTTGGCAAAACCTTTCCCCCCTTCCTCTCTCTCTCTCTCTCTCTCTCTCTCTCTCTCTCTCTCTCTCTCTCATGTCGACTCTCGTCTCTAGAAAGTAGAAAAAGTCCAACTTTGCTCTCAGATCAGGTATATTTTCTTCGAGCTTGTGCTTTGATTTCTCATCGAGTGGATCTTGGAAGGATGAGGGGAGAGGAAGGTTGAGAATTTCTAAGGGTGGTTACCCCTTCCTCTGTACCCAATGATTTTCTTGTTAAAATCGCAACAACCCTTGTATCTATGCATTTCTGTCTGTAAAAATGGTTCGGTGTTGTTTGATGGGGTTGTGATGATATTCTTCGACCTTTGTTGCTCGTCATATCGGGCGAAGGGAACAATTCGACTCGTATCTTGGCATGGCAAATCGGAAGGCGTGTGATTGGAGAGTTTTTGTACTCTCTATCCCACCTGCAATCGGTGTTTTGCATTTATGGTGTGGCCGGCGTTCTCTTCTCAACCATATGATTTATCCTTTAAAATCGCTTACCCTTATATCTATAGATATGTCTTTAAACGAAAAATGGAAAATCGTTAGCTTTTCCCAAACATATTCGTATGTGTGCTTCAAACATGCCCTCTTTGTTTGAGTGACTGGTAATGGTTGGCCGTAGTTTCATGGGGGATGTGATGAATTTCTTCAACCTTCTGTGCCTTTGAATCGGGCAATGAGACAATATGACTCGTATCTTGGCAGGGCAACTCGGATGGTGTGTGATTTGAGGGATTTTGTACTCTCTGTCCCACTGCAACCGGTGATTTGCAGCCATGGCGTGGCCGTCGTCCTCTTCTCCGATTGTTAGAAATCTGATCCTCCAACAATTTGAGAATCACATATGTCCAATTTTCTATTTATTTGTTCTACACGGGAATTTTTGGTATATTTTTTTGTTCTTCAGTTCAGTAAGCAAATTTTTTTGAATCTGGAAATGCAAATATGTTGTTAATTTGCTACTTGTTTTTCGAATCTGGAATGATAGTTTGAGCTCAACTCACTTTCCTTATTTGTTGGGGCTGAGTGAAAGCAGTAAATTGCTGCAATTTTTGATTCATTTTCGTACTTGCAACTATGAGTTTGTTACTTGTGTTCGAATCTGGAATGGTAGTTTGAGCTCAACCCACTTTTCTTATTTGTTGGGGCTGACTGAAAGAACTAAACTGCTACAATTTCTGATTCAAATACATACCTGCAACATTGCGTTTCTTGCTTGCTTTCGAATCTGGAATTTCTACTTTGAACTCTACCCACTGTGCTTATTTTTTCTGGCTGCCTGAAAGCAGTATGTAGATTCCAACTATTGCAAGAAATTATGATTCTATTTCATACCTTCAACAATGAGTTTGATGTTTGGAAATGTAGACTGTGAATAACCAATTTGGTTTTTGGTTCAATGATCGATGAGAAATCCATTTGTAATTAGCAATTATACAATATAAATTTATTTTCAGTTATGCTATGTTCAATGTAATTTAAATTTTCATTGTCTTCTCTAGTAACATGTAAATTATTTATGCACATATGCTTACGAAATAAAATTAATAATTCTGTAAATGCCTTTTATCATTGAACAGTTAAAATAAATTGTAAATCTGTATGTTTGATTTCTTCTCATCCCAACACAATTCACAGTAGATTAGTTTAATTCCAGAACTTTAAACGTATGCAACTACAAGTAAACACGATTTATTATCATAAAATCCGGAATATGGTATGCAAAATCCGATATGAAGTTTTTAGTGAGATTTGTATATTTGAAAATCGTGAATCTTAGATTCGACTTGGACTTTTAGGGAACACACCAACAAAAAAATGAATGGAGACAATGGGATTTTACGTTGAAATAATTGCACCTTTTAGTATTACGGTACATCCATTAACCAACGGCTTACTATATTTTCTTATAAAGTATAAGTAACTAGATAAAGACGGCATGAATTATCTAGAAAAGATAAATTTTAACGTTGAAGAATTGAATAAAAAAGTTAATTGCACAAATGAATAAAGTCAACAACACGTTTGACAAACAACCTTAACGAACAAAATTATGATTATATAAATGAAACATATTGAATAAACAATACAGTAATTGGAAAAGAGGAGAAAAAACCATACGTTCATTTAATATTGCATTAGTCTCACCGAAGCGCTTTATAGGCCAACTATGAATTTCTATTAACGATATTTATTGCTCATTCAAAATTCATAGAAATGAAATGGTGTAGATAATGTTCATTTCGAATTTGATTGTTTTTTGTTAATTGGGAATAATATTTAACGTGATTTTACTTTCTAGTAGTTTCTCCAAGTCACATGGCTTCCATTACGAACCAACGTCGTCGCTAAAGACAACAATTGGGTCTATTTTGGATACTGGCAATACAAGCAGTTGTACATTACGATAAAATTAGGTGTCGTAATCGACGACTCCCTAGAGGCCCACGTAGGAATTGGGACTCCAAAAGAGAAATTATCCTTACAAGAATGTTCGGTGATAGTGACAGAATTTGTCATGATATACTCTGGATGAAGAGAGCTCCGTTTGAAAAACTCTATGCTCGTTTACGAATATATGATTTGGTTGACAATAAATCCGTTAAAGTAGAGGAACAAGTGGCTATATTTCTCAACACCGTTGGACACGACCAACGTAATCGAACTGGGAGTTTTATGTTCTTCAGATCTGGTTAAACCGTTAGTTATTACTTCCATACAGTCTTACAAGCTTGTCTAGGACTGTATAGAGATGTTGTGAACAATGCTACTATTCAAAACTCACCATTCGAGAAGGAGAAATTGCAGCCATGGTTAGAGTGCTTTAAGGTGAGGTGCTATTATATATCTTGTAATATAAATATTCGTTCTTTTTCACTAGATATTCTGTAAAATAATTTTTTTCTCATTTTAGGATTCCGTAGGGGCCATCGACGGTACTCATTTTCCTGCAAATGTCTCTGTCGAGGATCAAGCGAGGTATCGCAATAGGAAGCAGATGATCACCCAGAATGTTTTGGTCGCTTGCACATTTGATATGAAGTTTACGTTTGTGCTTGTCAGTTGGGAGGGATCCGCTCATGATGGTCGGTTGTTAAGGAGTGAAACATTACGACAAGGGCATAGGCTAACAATTCCATTCAGTAAGAACTAGACATCTTGTCTTACAAGTTGTCTTTTCACCTCATTTTAGTCTAACAAATGTTAAATTAACAACCATGCGTTTGAATAGGTAAATATTATCTTGCCGACGCCGGATTTCCATTGGTTAACGGATTCCTATCACCCTACCGCTAGACACGATACCATCGTCGAGACATCGAAGGACATCGGCCTGAAAGCAAGAAAGTGCTGTTTAATTTTCGTCATTCAAGTTTGCGAAATGTAGTGGAGAGGATTATTGGTCTTCTAAAAAAAAGGTTCGCTTATCTGAGGCATCAACCGTACCACGACATTGAAACACAATCTAGGATTGTCCTTGTATGTTGTGCAATTCACAACTTCTTAAGGCTCGATGACTCAGATGACCTTTGTGACAGGGATGACTATAATAGCGATGATTAGTTTAACCCTTGACATGTTGATGCACCCGAAGATGACACACCAAATGCTCATATATCGTTCACCGCAGAAGCTGCATGGGCTACTAAAAGGGAAGAAATGACTGACAAAATGTGGACCGAGTACCATCCAATGCATGATGCAGGAATAGATTTCGATTGACTGTACTTAGTCATAACATTATTTGTGTGTTAATGGAATGTTCGGATAAAAACTAGCTAATGTTGTTGTCTTCTGCAATTTTCGTCAGTAAATCTATTCATGCTTAGCAACAGAGTCGGAACTATTATACTTTTTATGTGTTATTGCTTCCATTTTTATGTTAAATTGCATTGATGTCTTGTTGTTTGGTCTGCACATGTGTTGAAATAATTTGTTGTTACAAATGTAATCTTGAAAATGTAATTTTATTTATTCACATGACAGATTAGATGTCACAGAATCGTCGAAACTATACGGGTCCGTTTCCTGTTCCCCGATCGGCTACCATATAGGACGGGAATGACAGTGAAAATAAAAAATTGCAAGCAGATCAGTTTGCGAGGAACCGTCACGTACGTTGGAACAATGACATGGACGGTTTAATGATCACTGCACTAGTTGAACAAGTGTTGACTGGACACAAAAGAAGTGACAATGGCTTTACTTTGTTCCAAGTAGCGAAGGCAATGGAAAGGGTTCTCCATGGATGTAGGGTTACAGTTTCAGATAAGAATGTGAGGACGAGGTTGAAGACGGTAAAGAAGGAGCACGCTGAAGTGCGGCAGTTGCTAAGCATGAGTGGTTTTGGGTTGGATCCAGATACAAGATGCATTGTAGCTGATGCCGTTGCTTGGGACAAGTTTATTAGGGTAAAAAGTAGGATTCATTGTCTACAAATGTTTCAAGTTATATATGCAATTGGATATTATTTCATGCAGTTGATTCGCATTAACGTGTGTAACTTGCAGGGAAAGCCAGAATTCGAGAAGTGGAGGAGCAAAAGTTGTCCAAGATTTGATGAGA
This sequence comes from Osmanthus fragrans, assembly GCA_019395295.1. Lineage (NCBI taxonomy): Eukaryota > Viridiplantae > Streptophyta > Magnoliopsida > Lamiales > Oleaceae > Osmanthus > Osmanthus fragrans. The sequence continues at coordinate 18,945,621 of CM033344.1, read as the reverse complement.
TGGAAATTATATTTGGCAATGATGCTATCACCGAGGAGCACGCAGTGTCTAGTTTCGACCATTTCTCGCCTATCAATGGTATGCAGTACAAGTAATATTTTGTCGAATTTGATGTATTATATATGTTTAGTGTTGAAACGTATACAAATTGTTATAGTATGTATGTTTTGGTCTAACAAATTGTTATATTATATATGTAGTCATTGATGACAGTGTGAATGAAGTTGATACCGAAAATGTGGATATGGATAACAACCCAGTTACTGTTCGTAAGCGTACCAATGAAGAAGTACCCAATAAGAAGCGTCGTCGTGCACAACCGGTGGATGAGAGTACTATCGCCCTATTGAGGATTGCCGATTCATCAATGAAAATTGCTCAAGCTATGGAAATGCAAGCTACGATTGATACAAACAATTATGTGAACTGACAGTTGATTCTGGAGAAGTTAGAAGTTATGAGCCTAGAAATGAAGGACATCATGGACATCATGAAAGCATTTCAATCTAATGAAGTTTTGGCTAAGGTATTTCAGAACTTAACGAGTGCGAAATACATGCGTGCTTTGGTTTTTGACAAACTTGGTCGTGATCAGCCTCCATTGTCGTAGATTGCTTATGACTATTGGTTTTTGTAACACCTAATACAGGGGCATGATGTAATGTCCTTAGTTTTTGTAATGCACATACGTAGTTGTGATTTTGCAGCAATTTGTAACTTATGGTATGGAGGTTTGTGTGCAGTATTTGGTAGCATACGGTACTGGTGTTGGTTGTAACATATGGCAAAATGTGTGTCTGATGCCAACTACATAGATGGACTAGCAAACCATGTTTTTTATACCCACCGTGTGGGCAGAAAAACTATATTTGATATGTATACTATTTTGTAACAAATGTTCTTCTATTCATGGTTGTTTGTGCAAATTTATTTTTCAACGTCAACCTCGAAATTTCATTTTCATAAATGGTTGATATTAATATTTTAATCCCAATTTGGTCACAATTATGTTAACCCTTGTACTAAAATATGCAGAATATATTTAAAGAAACATAGAGTGCATTACATAAAAAACATATACAAAATGGAGGGAAAAAAATTACATACTTGGAAAACCAGGGAAAAAGGGGAAAAAATTAAAACAAAAAATGGAACTAAATTAAATATTGGAAAAAAAATTAAAAAAATAAAAATATTAAAATGAAGGGCAAATATGAAAATAATGAAAAAATAATTAAATAATGAAAAATAAGAAATTCCATGGAAATCATATCGCATCAAACACCAAAATATGGAAAAACTTGAAATTTTCCATGAAAAATGAAGTCTATCAAACAACAAAAGTTGAAAAATATCTTTATTTTCCACCTGAAAAATGTTGTCAATCAAACACAAATAATTGCCAATTTCCGGTTAACAAGTTCTAGGCAATTTAATTCCCTAGAATTCAATTCATTTCCACCCAAATTCCACATTTGCAATCAAATAGACCCTAATTAAATTTTATGGTAAATATTAATTTAAATAATATTAATCTATTAATTAAAACCTGATTTCTGTATTATGAAACTTGATTCTGAATTTATGAAAATGATATTTTAAATACCTGTGAGGCTACAATTTTTTCTTATACAAACCCAATAAAAACATAAAGCATAAATAAAAATAGTCCAAAAGTAAGAGTCCAAAATAGGTAATATCCTCATCAAAGTTTACTAGGTTGTATAAAACACAATGCATTGGAAAATGGAAATCAACCTTCAAGGTTACAAGGTTGACCAAATTTCAACTATAAATCTATGTTTGCTCCCCATTTTTTCAAAAATTTATTTTTAACTACACATTCTTATATAAAATAATTTTACATGCAAACTCGAATTTTTTTCTTATTTAACTATATATTCTCCAACAAAATACCATTGCAAAATGCATTTTGACTTAAAAATAGGGCTCAAACAAGCACTTTGATTTCAATTAAATTCAAAAAACATAGGAAATGTTTGAGCCTTTTTTTTTTAAATATTGTATTTTGAAATAATATTTTGATACAGAATGTGTGGTTAAAAAATAAGAATTTTTTTTTTTTGAAATTACATGTATTATTATTTTATTAAAGAATTTGCGTTGAAAAGAAGAAAGAGAAAAATATAATTTAATTTGGATAAAAAATGGGAATCATAAATGCTCATAATAGTTAAAATTTTCATTTGTCAAATTATATTTTTGTGCACAATTTAGCCAATTTTTGGTATTAATTAAAACTCAAATTTTAATTTTAGTTATAATTAATAATTAATTTTAATCACATATTTCATCAACTTTTATCCAAATTTATTAAACATTTATTTTAATCCTAGGGCTTAGGACTTGTTTGATTTCACCATTTTTTTTCTTTTTAAAATATATTTTTATCTAACTTATTTTCAATCACACATTATTCAATAAAATAATATAACACCTAAATCTAAAACTTTTCTTTATATTATAATCACGTATTCTCATTCAACTTACTATTCTAAAATGAATTTTTTCAATTTATTGGAACTCAAACATGTCCTTAGGGTCCGTTTGATTGCAAGATGAAATTTGGGTGTAAAAAAAAAAACGAATTGTAGGAAATTGAATAGTCAAGAACTTGTTTTTATTGAGAATTGTCAATTAATTGTGTTTGATTGATATAATTTTTTACCTAAAAAATATTGAAATGTTCTATTTTATGATATTCGTTTGACTTTATTTTTATAAAAATTGTCAATTAAATAGATAACATTTCTTACAATTGTGGATATAATTTGTTTGAATTGTCTGAAAAAAATTTGGATATTTTTTTATATTCGTTTGACTTTTTTTTTTTTTTTAATGAAAATTGTCAATTAAAGTGATAGAATTTTTTTACAATTAAGGATAAAATTTGCTTGAATTGTCAAAAAAATTGAAAAATAAAAAATCACTAAAATTGTGGGAAATAAAATTCATAAAAAAGTCAGAAATGGTGTACTGAGAGGCAAAAGTGAAAAAAGAATTTATGAAAAAAATTGTCTATCAAACACATAAAAATATGAAAAATGGATAAGGAAATGGTACGTAATCAAACAGGGCTTAAACTTTTTTGTAATCGAGAACATATTTGCAGATAGATACAAAACAAGCGAGCTCCCGATCAATTTCCTAGAGATTCCTCGGAACAGTGAAACAGTGAACTGGAATTTGTCATTTTCACTTTTCACTCGTTTTCATAAAGCTCCACACGGCGCACACTTTCTCTCTCTTGGAATTTGAAAGTGTACTCCACAAGTTGCTTAGTTGCTAAGTTGTTCACCCTTCTTACTGTTTTTTTCTTATACTGTTCTTTTTGTGTGAGAGTATATATACACACAACCTTGATCAATCCTTACTCAAAAAATCAAGAAATCTTGAACAGAACCTGTTTCCTAGCAAATGGTGAGTTCCTTTTTGGTTAATTTGATGTGGGAAGTTGTGAAATTTTCGTAATCTTTCTGGGTTTTATTTAAAATTTTGTTCTGGATTTTTTTCTTTTTTTTGTTTGCATATATGCACACATAACCCTTATATATCTGGTTCGATCAGTTTTTTCCTTAAAAAAAAAAAATCAAGAAATCTTGATCAGAACATTGTTTTCAAGCAAATGGGGAGTTCTTTTCGTGGATTTTTATGGGGACAGTTGTGAAACTTAATACTCTTTTTGCTTTTATTTTAAAATATAGATCTGGATTTTGAATTCTAAGGATGTTTGATCATGGTACAAGGTTTTTTTTTTTTTTGTTTGTTTGTAGATAACATACCTTCGTGCCATTTTCTCTGTTTCTTTATTAGTATAAAATATTAGTGTAATGTTTCACCTTCAGTTTTGTGATCCTAAAGAAAAAGTTAAAATTTGCGCAGAAAATTGATATGGCTATTGATGGAGGAACCCTTCTTGACGCTGATCCAGTTCCTTTCGCCAGAAGGTTAGTGGTCTCTCTGATTGTGTCTTCTGTAATTTGATTTGATTTGTTTCAAATTCATTTTTCTTCGATTGATATCATAGAGAAACAGGCGTGGATCGGCTTTCCAACCTATCCAAGCCAGAAAATAAGTTGGACTAAATATGAATGAGTGGACACAAAAGAAGAAAGGAATTTCCATATTTCTCCATTTACGAGAGGAAGAGCTTGAAAATTCTTCCTGTTATTGGATTGTAATTTGTAGTGCATTACCATGAAAGCTTTTCTGCATCCATATACCTGCATACATTTGTTACTTGTGCGAGTATACAGTTGTGTTTCATCAATCATAAGCTATGGCATGTTGTGAATGCTGAAGCGAGTTATAAAGCAGTATGAAAATTGGGAAAGAATTTTAACCTTTGCCCAATTCTTTATTTGCACCAACGTTCCGTTCTATTAGGATAATCTTATTCCGGTGTTGATGCAGTTATCAGCTGGACGCCTTGGAAAAAGCACTCAAGGGAAACACCATTGTATACTTGGAGACCGGTTCTGGGAAGACCCTGATTGCAATCATGCTCCTCCGCAGCTATGCCCACCTCCTCAGAAAGCCTTCACCC